>JAZKJV010000319.1:0-1200000 GCA_037367405.1 Ottelia alismoides | reverse complement strand
GTAACAATCAATAACTTGAAGTTAACATTGCACATGTGGCCTCTACAAAAAAATACTCCTTGGTAATTCATAGAAGATGAAAATTGATCATGTTTGTCTTGTGCTAGTAAAGAACCTCCTCTCTGTATATAGACTAACTATGGAGGATACTATGCAATGTTTGCTCCCTATAATGTGCGGGCATATCGGAATTTAAAGCTTCTAGATAATGCCTGTAAGGAAAAAGAGTCAAATCTATCAGCATTATGTTAGCAATGTTCGCATACATAGATAATGCAAAGAAGAATGAGATGAATGATCTTTGGCACACAAGGCCCGTGCTTGTGAGCTATCATAAACTAAATATAATGATGAACCGTTGAAGCACTCTATGCTCAAAGGTCTTCAACCATGGGAAGTTTGAGAAGATATTATTTGTGGTGGTTGCTGATAGGGTAAGGCTCATCAATTGCCTTACAATAAGTTTCGATTTCTAGTAAAGGAGCCATTGCAATCGATGCACGTTGATGCTATTGGATCGGTAAAGCAGCCTTCCATAAGCATAATGCGGTACATGTTAACTTTTATCGATGGGTTTTCAAGATATTTTGGGGTATTCTTTCTTAAAAGAAAGTACGAGGTTCCCTTTAAGTTCGAAGAGTTCCAAGAAGAAGTCAAAAGTGTGGTCGGAAAGCAAATTCTATGCATACACATATAATGGTGGAGAGTTAATATCAATAGAATTTTTCACATATCTCAAAAAGGAATTCGAAGACAACTAACATGCTCAAGTACACCACAAGAAATGGAATTGCAAAAAGAAAGCATCCAATGGAGATATGTCGAAGTATTAATACCTGGATTTTGATTAGAATGTAAGACGAATGTAGTGGATGTGATTAATTGCTTACCTTAGCCGAAGCTGGACTTCATTCCCCTTTCCATAAATTATGGAATATCAAGCCACCTTTAAGTTATTTGGATTGATTTGCTATGGCTGTAGAATAAATAATGCATTCATTTCTTTCCGCATGGTATTAGAGCGGCAATTCTAGACTGAAGTCTTGGTATCCCCTTGGCACCCAAAATCACACCCTCTAGCCTTCGAGCCTTCGCCCGCGTGCCTCCGCACCTCCACGACACTAGCCCACACCTCTGTGCGCCACTCATGCCTCTGCATGTCACCTACTACACCTGCCTCCGCCTCCGCATGCGGCATGCAACAATTGGCGTCGCTCGGAACCAACACGCGACATCGACCTCGTTGATGCGTGTATCCCCGTGCCTTTGCGTGGATCTTGCATTGCTCGTAGGTGCCTCCTTGCACCACCTAAGAGTACAAAACTATGTATATGCCCCTTACACATAGTCCAGTGTCCACACACAACATGCATGCACACGGATTTTGATGTGTTCATGGTATTCTAAGGCATATAAAATTCAATCTCTCTGCCCTAGCATGCCTCTGGATTTAATGGGAATGGTTGTGTTCTGAGCATGGTTTTAAAAGGTGGCGCCTCGAGGCGCAAAGGCGTACGCCTCGAGGCGAGACGGGCCCAAAACGCCCTGAGGCGCACGCCTCAGGTACATCATAAGAGGCGTACGCCTCAGCCTCGCCTGAGGCGCTCGAGGCGTGAGGCGCTCGAGGCGAGGCTGAGGCGTAAACCTCAAAAAATAGTATTTTTTTCAATTTCCTTTTTTTTGTAAAACCGAAGGGTCGGGGGGAGGGGGCGTTCAAAGAGAATTGATCGCTTGAAATAAGTGAAGCTCCATGATCTTGTATACATCATGTTCCATTTATCATACACCTACACATACTATTTCTATTATACACGTATTTGAGTTTGAATTGTAATAAATATTTTATATTAGTTGCAAGTTTTCAACTTGATGTTGTTATTTGGTTATATAAGTTGTGAATGTTGGATTAATTATCGTATATATGAAGAAGAAAGCTTAAAAATAAACACGTGAAGTAAAATAATTATTTAATTTTATCGTGAATAGCGAGACCCCCGTCTTGTTGGGGTATCATATGGCAGGAGGGGATGCATACGGTTCTCCAACAACATCCAGCAAGACAAATGGTTGAGATTCAAGGTATGTCGGTATTTTTTTACTTCGAACATTAAAAATTATGATTTTTATTGTACTTTAGTATTAAGTATAGACTTTAATTCAATACTCATATAGAATTATTGAAGTTGGAGTTGGAACTTGATATTCCATATATTAGTAGCTTAGTATTAGTTTTTTTTGAACTACAATACCTTCATCGCTCATGTATTGTTTCTTTTACTAGTGTTAAACTATTCTTAAATGTGTTTTTGGGGAAACTTAATATTATCATATACTTTTTTCAATGTATTTTGCTCTAATTTTATTTTTTTTCGAAAAAATTGAGGCTTACGCCTCGACCGCCTCGCCTCAATTTTAGGAAAACGCCTCGGACCGCCTCGCGCTTTTTTAAACCTTGGTTCTGAGTCTGCCCATACAACCTGTTCGCTACATAATTGTGTAAACAAAATTCATATCGTTCTACCACCAATCTTGTCCTTCCCGGTCTTCTTCGTTTGTCATGGCAGAAGATAATGTTGATATGCATTCAACTCTAGCCTCTGGGGTGTTGAAAATCCCTGCTCCCATCGTCAAGATGGATGGAATTAACTACTAACCGCGGGCAATGCAATTCTAGAGCATTATGGAGAGCAACACAAGGAATACGTCTGACACAACCCAAGCAGACTGACAAGATTGGGGCAAACACTTCATGGAAGCATGCCAATGCATGTGCATGTTTTTAACTCTAGCACTGTTATGATAGACATAGTCAATGATATCTTACATAAATCTACAAGAAAGGCGATATGAGACATTCTCGCCACCATATACCTCAAGCGAAGCATAAAAGGAAGATCTTCCAACTCCAATATGATATATTCACGACGAAGCAAGATGGTCCCTCATTATGTGCTTTCTACTTTTAGGCATGGCATGTTCGAGAAGCATCATAGTTATATGCCCTTGAGCGCTAGTTTTGAGCAATTGGTAGCCTATAGAAACTGTCGAGGGAAAAGAAAAAGTTATATTCCATCTAACCCTAGAGCTCTCTTATATAGGAGAAAAGCTCAAAGGGTAAATTACATAAACAAGACAAGAGAAATAAACAATAAAGATAAAGATGACATAACATAAGTATCTTAACACTACCCCTCAAGCTGGAGCATCTATATCTATCATGCTCAGCTTGGAACAACAATGATGAAAAGGATCTCTCGCAAGAGCTTTGGTAAACATGTCTGCAATCTGATCTCCTGACGCAACATAAGACGTCGAAATAAGCCCCTTTTGGATCAAATCACGAGTGTAGTGACAATCCACCTCAATGTGCTTTGTCCTCTCAAGAAATGCTGGATTATTAACTATGAACAAGACTGCTTGATTGTCGCATTTGAGATGCATAGAAGAGGCACCTCAATCGTTAGATCTGTCATGACGGACTTGACCCACATCATTTCTGTACTCCCTTGGGCCATGGCCCTATATTTTGATTCAGCGTTAGATCGAGCAGCAGCAGTTTGTTTCTTACTCTTCCATGAGACCAATGAGTTACCAACAAACACAATGAAGCCTGAAGTGGATTTCCAATCCTTAGGACATCCAGCATAATCTTCATCTGCACACCCAGTAACTGTGAGAGACGTATCTCTTCTAAAAAGAAGACCTGCACCTGGAGATGACTTCAGATATCTCAAGATCATGCACACTGCATCCATGTGTGCCTGCCTGGGTTGCTCCATGAATTGACTCACTCTGCTTACAACGAAAGATATATCCGGCATGGTAATAGTAACATATAATAATTTCCCTACTAGCTCTTTGTACCGTCTCTTGTGCACCTTCTCAGAGTCATCATCATAATGCTTCGCATTAGGATTTATCGGGGTAGCAGCTGGTCTACATCCTGTCATACCTGTCTCAGATAGAAGATCAGTAACATACTTACTTTGCGTCATAACCATACCCTGCTGATTTCATGCAACTCCAAGCCAAGGAAGTAACGAAGCGTGCCTAGGTCCTTGGTAACAAACTGTTGTCCAAGGAAATCCTTAGCTGCTTGAATGCCCTATTCATAGCTGCCAGTGATAACAATGTCATCAACATAAACTAAAACAACTAAAATACCTCTCTGGTTTCTCTTAACAAAGAGAGTACGATCTGCAGTAGATCTGACAAACTCCTGTTCAATCAATTATGAGAGCTTCTGAAACCAAGCCCTCGGACTCCGCTTAAGGCCATATATAGTCTTATGAAGACGACACGCCATAGTGGACTCCCCCTCAGCAGCAAACCCATGTGGCTGCTGCATGTAAACCTCTTCCTGCAGATCTCCATACAAGAAAGCATTCTTGACATCTAATTGGAAAAGTGGCCAATCACGTACCACAGTAACATCAATAAGAATCCGCAGGGTAGAGTGATGCGCAACAGGAGAAAAATGTCTTGATAATCCACCCCATAGGTCTGGGCAATGTTCAGGAAGGCGTTATACGGTATTCAGTCGGAGGGGTCACTGCATAGAGAGTATGCGGTATGCGGGGAGTATGCGGTTTTATGCGGTTTGGTATTTTTTATTATTAAAAATATAAATTAATATTTAATATTATGTTAATATCCTCAATCGGGAGAGTATGCGGGGAATATGCGGTTTTATGCGGGGAGTATGCGGTTTTATGCTATTATGCGGGTGTGGCTATTTGGTTTTAGATTAAATAAAAAAAGCTCTATCAGAAAAGCGGCCGAGTATGCAACCACATATGGGGTATACTCAGTCGAGTATGCGGGTCAACCCGCATACATGGTCGTTTCATCATACTCGGAGCGACAATGCCGCCGAGTACGAGTATGCGGCTTACTCGGCCGCTTTTCTGAACACTGGGTCTGGGTGAACCCACGAGCAACCAGTCTGGCCTTGTATCTGTCTACTGTACCGTCATCCCGATGCTTCACAGTAAATTCCCACTTGCTTCCAACAATAGATGCACCTGGTGGAGCACGGACCACATTACACGTACCTCGTGACTGTAAAGCTTCCATCTCCTCCTCCATAGCCAGACGCCACTGACTACTTTGTAGCGCCTCCTGATATGACCGTCGTATCTCCACATGAGACAAACCCACAACAAATTGTTGAAAATCCTTGGAAAGACGCTCCAAGGAAACATGAGAACAAATAAGATGCATAGTACATGCTCGTTTATGCCGCCGAAGTGCAATAAGCATATCCAGATCCTCAGCATATGTAGTAGAGATAATATCCACACCCTGTACCTCAGTCTGTACATGCAAATCACCGGTGCCATCAGTAAAACTCAAATGCTCATTACATACCTTGGCGTGCTGGATGATGGAGGAGGCGCATGAGCATGGGACCGTCGCTGGTAAACCTGCGGAAGGAAAATAGGAGATGGTGGTGGTGGTGGTGGAGGAGGTGGTGTCGGCGGTGGTGGAGTAGAATGTGGTAATGACGGAGGAGGCATATAGACTTCTCCTCCATCCTCTGAAGGAGTAAGCCTGTCACCTGTGGGGGGAAAATACATAATGGACTCAAAGAAGGTGACATCAACACTAACATAGTATCTTCGTCGAACAGGGTCAAAGCAAGAATATCCTTTTTGGGCCTTGGAATACCCAACAAACACACATTTGACAGCTAGGAGAGAGCTTGTCAAGACTAGGAGACGTTTGATAAACAAACGCTACAGAACCAAAAACACGAGGCGTTAGCAAGAAAAGATCCGTCTCGGGAAACGCAATCAAGAACGGAATCTTCTCTCCCAACACTGAAGAGAGCATACGATTTACCAGATAACAAGCAGTTAGAACCGCATCTCCCCAATATGAATGAGGAGCACGACTCTGAATCAGAAGAGTTCGGGTAATGTGTAACATATGGCAGTGTTTTCGTTCTGCCAGACTGCCACCCCATTCTGTTGGGAAGTATGTGCACAAGATGTCTGATGCACAATGCCAAGAGACCTAAGGAATTGAGAAAGCTGTGTACTGCTAAACTCTAATGCATTATCGGAACGAATAAACTCGACTTTTGCAGAGAAAATATTCCTTATTTCATTAATAAAGGACTGAATAACATGACCTGCATCAGACTTATTCTTAAGAAGAAATACTCAAGACAATCTCGAAAACTCATCAACAACAACAAGATAGAACCTGTGTCCCTGATGATCTGGGATACGACTGGGACCCCAAATATCAAAATGGAGCAACTCAAACATACTCTGACTACTTCTACCTTGACGACTACGGAACGTGGGCCGATGATACTTCCCAAGCTGGCAGGCCTCGCACTGAAATGTAGAGCGAGGAGAAATCTGTGGAAGAATGTGACTCAACTTTGCAGAGAAAGATGACCAAATCGAAAATGCCACATATATGGAGAAGCATATCCAATGCGAAGAGAAGAGGCACCAGCATATGGAGACTGTGCACTAATCTGTAGAGACCCCCTTGCTCACGGCCAGTTCCAATCACCCTGGTCGTCAGTATATCCTGAAACACAAGAGCAAATGGATCAAATATGGCACGACAATGTAAGCTTTCGTGATTTGACTAATTGATAATAAGTTCATAGAAAATTCTGGAGCATAAAGAACATTCTGAAGCCTCAGTGCGGAAGTCAACTGCACCTCCCTCTGACTAGTAACGGGGGAGTGTGTCCCATGTGCTATCACTATAGACTGTCCAGACCGAGTCGGACGAAACACACTAAACTGGCCTCTGTCACCACAAAGATGATGAAAGGCACTTGAATCCATGATCCATTCTGACAAGTCTGCCCTGTAACAACTAGTTTAGGCATATTCTATACCTGACGTGGATGCTGATGTTTAGGCAGCTACTTCTGAGGATCCTGAAGGCAAGCTGGTCGACCCAGAAGTAACATGCATAATCTCTCTTAGTCGTGCCACAAGTTCGTCAAATCTCTGATCAGATGCATGTGATGAACTCCCAGCCTGTTGTGCCTGCTCTGCGATCCGAGCTGAAGCAGGAAACCCATGCTTAGAATATCATGTTTCCTTTGAGTGGCCAAGTCTGTGACAATAGGTGCACTGCCGACGGGATCGACCGCCCGTCCTCTGCCTCGACTGGAGCTTCCCCTACCACGATATGATGTAGGGCTTCCTCTACCACGTGATGATGCCATAGCTGAAGATGTCTGAGACTGTAAGGTGCTACCATATGATATAGAAAATCTACTCAATCATCGATATCTCTCCTCCATTGGAGGTATGGTAGCATCAGTGAGGATCTGGGCATGAGCTGCATCATATTCAGGACCAAGAGCTGCTAGAAAGACTCCAGTCATCACAGAGTCTCTGTATGCCTTGAGCTGCTCTGGAGTAGCAGTCAAGGGAATGTAGCCATGTAACTTCTTGAACATACCCCTCAAAGAAGTATAGAGGGTGTGAAAGGGGCGACCATTCTGCTTAGATGTGAAGATATCGTGCTGGAGCTGGAGTAATCTCCGATTCATTCTTCGCCGGAGAGTATGTAGCAACAATAATGCCCCACATAGCCTTTGCAGTAGGCTGACTCAGAATGTCATTGGCTATCTCCATAGATACAGTCCTGGATAGCCACACGCGAGCATACACATCATTCGCCTCCTAGGAGGCATTTGTCCCAGTCTTGTCACGTGGCTCCTCTGTCGTGAGGATATGCTTCTTGCCATTGCATTGCATCAAACTCATGAAGTGCACCATCTACAGTTCATAATTAGTTCCATCCATTTTGACGATGGGTGGACCTTTGAAGGCACCTAGGGATGGGACTTCTGCTTTGTTGTCGAACATGATAACAACTATCTCCAAGACTGGGTCAACAACAAGAACTACCGGTGTCTACACCAACTTACATGAAGATGGTTATGGGTGTAGACTCATACCACAACCTCTTCCATTCTTTAGAGCTGCCTTTGGTTAGCTAGGGTGTTTATAGACGATCCTTAGCACCCTAGGGGTCCAAAAGAGGACCTAGACCGAGGCCGAAATGCCAGGCCGAGAGGACAGGGACGGCGGCCTACAGCCCAAGAGAGTTTCCTCTTCACGCGACGGCGACGGGAGCTCCCTAGGCTTGATGACGAACCGTGAGGGCACACGCTAGAGACACTAGCAACAACCCACGCGTCGAGAGGAGGCACGCGAGGAGCAACCCACGTCGTGAGAAGGGAGAGGGCGCGACGATGGCGGCGGCAACCGCGTGGAGGAAGGCGGCGGCCGCGTGGATGAAGGACGGCGGCCTGCGTAGAGCAAGGGTTTGGTGGGGAGGGGCTAGGGTTTGGTTACAGGCTTCGGTTTAGGACCGTCGCTCTGATACCATGTTGAGGGAAAAGAAAAAGTTATATTCCATCTAACCCTAGAGCTCTCTTATATAGGAGAAAAGCTCAAAAGGTAAATTACATAAACAGGACAAGAGAAATAAACAATATAGATAAAGACGACATAACATAAGTATCTTAACAGAAACACTACTATGGTGTATGTTTTTCTTGCGGCCTTTTATTCCTAGCATGATGTTGCCCAGAACCAGCTACTTGCAGATGCCTCTACCTCTCCTCTCTAGTGCTTCCCCATCATCCAAAATTCCCATGTGGATCTTGAACACTTGGTTTCACTGATGGTACTGCTGATGTTTCTGTACAACTGGTGGCTATACAGGATGAACGTGCAACTCATCAGGAGATTGTCGTATAAGACAAATATTCAAAGGATCTTGACAAGCCCATTCTTCTTCAGGAGATTATGCAGGACAATTAGTGGTGCTTTACTATGGAGGAAGAAATGGTCGCACTCCAGTCATGAGGCATATGGAGCTTATTTACTACCGTAGCAGGGGCTTCTGTGGTTGGTTGCAAATGTGTCTTTACAGTGGAACATGGAGCATATGGCAACATTGACCGCTAAAATGCCAAACTTGTGGCATGTGGATTCATTCAAACATATGAGGTGGACTATCAAGACACCTTCTATCTTGTGGCAGACCATTCCACTCTATGGATCCTCCTTTCTGTTGCTGTGGTATGAGACCGGTCGTTTTCCCAAATTGATGTCAAAATTGACTTTTTGTATGACAATCTGCAGGAAGAAGTCTATATACAACAACCACCTGAGTTTGCTGCTGAGGGGAATGTCAGAAGATATGCATACTTTATAAGGCTATTTATGGCTTTAGGCAGAGTCCCAGTGTTTGGTTTCAAAAGCTCTCGGATCTGATAGAGCAACATTACTTTAAGAGATCAAATGCAAATCACTCAATCTATGTACGCAGGACATCCTGAGGTATTATTGCTATTTTGATCTGTGTCAATGACATTATTATTACATGTGTCAACGACATTATTATTACATAAGATGATTTATATTGGATAAACGAGGCTAAGGCATTCCTTGGATAATATTTTGTCTCGAAGGATCTTGAAGAACTATGATATTTTATTGGGCTTAAATTTGCCATGAATTATAGATGAGTCAGAGGATTTGTAAAGACTCAAAAGAAGTACACTACTGATCTCCTTCTAGAGAATATGATGACAAAATAGAAGACCTGACACTACTTCGTATCCTGGTATGAAGCTCTATGATGTAGATACTATCGATTTTGTTTATTAACACTTTTGTTTGTAAGTTTGTTTACATATGTCTATATGTATGTATATATTTATTTATAATATTCAAAGATGAAAATATTTATCCATACAAATACATTATTTTCAGGAGATAGATATGCATACTTATTAACTCCATATACATATATATATTTTTGCTACATACTTGCATATTTACAACAACAACAACAAAGTCTTTTCCCACAATTAAGGAGGGTCAGCTACATGGATTCTTCGCCTCCATTCATATCTATCTTGGGTCAATCTCGGGCACGCCCCAACGAAATCTGTATGTTTGCTTAAATCCATGTTGAAAAGATCCGACTGTCATGAGGCAACTTCCTAAATAGTATTTTTTACAAACTATTTAGAAAGTTGCCTCCGACTATTTTACGCTGGAAGTCGGCTACCTAACGCATTCCTCCTCGTTTACCCGGGCTTGGGACCGGCCATGGCTGAGTTACTTGCATATTTATAACATGTAAATATATTGGTATGCACAAATGTATTTAATATGCGCAAATACATTTACATGTTTGCATTTTTTTGGTTCAAATGGTTTCAGTGAACTGTTTTAATTGTTTTAATTGTATGCATATATCTTTTTGCACTTATCTTGATTTAGTTCTATTTGTTCGGTCGGTTTAACCAGTTTCCCCTCATCGATTTGGTTTAATTTGGGTTAACAATGATATCGTCATCATCCAGTTAAACTAGTTTGATTTTGTTGTCCAACTCGATTTGACCTTTCGGTTAGATTTTCGGTCCAGTTTCAAAAAGCTTGGCTTTAACAATTGGAATGCATTCCCAAAGGAAAAGACGTGATGTGCCTATGTTTACGGAGAAGGAAATCCATGGAAAAGTGTTCCTTATGATACATCATATGAATTTTAACCAGGTCAACAGATGCATATAAAAAATCTAAAAGTGAAAAAATAATTTTGACGGTGGAAATATTTCGTAGAGAAGAAATTAGAGGGTGAGAGAAGAGAAGAACGTGCCGGTTGCGCGGGATTTTGGAGATGAATCGCGAAGATACACTGAGAGAGAGCAGAGAGAGACATAGATAGATAATCTCAATTTTTCATATATTCTGAACCGTCTCCAACAAATGCCTACCATCCCCTTTATATAGGAGGGGTGTGATTACAAAATAGAAAGTGAATCAAATTCAAAATAAATAAAATCTTAATAGACTCTAACCGACTCTAATTGACCCACTAATTTAATCTACCATAAATATTGAATTTGTAATCAATCTCAATTTATTTAACGTAAATAAAAATGGACGAATAGTTAGAACTGCTTAATTAGGGACAGAAAACTCTAGTTTTTAAAATCCTCAAATATGCAATTTGCTTCAATTCGATTCTACCGATCAGTTTGGGAATAATTGCATCAATTCTCCACCGCTTGATAAAATTCATCTCCTGACGAAATACTTGATCTTCATTCCGTCGTTGGCAAGTTTAATCTGAAACCGTTGCTTAAAGCTTCGCTATTAGAGCAATTGTGCCTTCCTTCAATATTACTGTAGAGATAGATATTATTATATGCTATGTACCTGTTCGTCATTTTTTGTTTTTCTCTGGACTACTATGTATTTTACCCTTGAGGTCTCTCCCTATATAAGAGAGCCTAGGGTTCCCTTGAATAACATATCACTGATTTTCCACAACAATTACATTTATAGTTTTTTCCACCATGAGACATGGCTGTAATTTTTCTACCCCTTCACTTAAAACAATTCTCTTGAGTTCCCACCAACTTTAATCTTTGAATAAAATCTTTTTAAAATGAGGGGCTTCACTGAAATATCCCAAATCAATTTCCAATCCCTAATTACATGGGATTCGAACCCCCCTAGAGGGAAATTTTCAACCGCGGCTTGGGTTTCTTTCCCCTTCAAATAACGATGACGGCGGAGCAGCTGACGTCGCGAGCATCACATGGAGCGACGAGACACATCTTGACCTGAGGTACTGGTGCGCGGGTCTGGGAGGAGCTGTGCACACCTTATGGTGTTGGAGATGGTTCTCCGTCGGCGTTGGCAACGTAGGAGGGAACAACGACATTGGGGACGGCGGTGACTACCGCAAAGGCGACACCGAGGATGGAGGAGGCGACACACAGGTGGTGCACATGCCGCACACGAGTTGTGGATACCACTAGAGCAACCTTGCGGATGGCAGAGGCGTCGACTACCTCTCGCACGACATACACGGTGGTTTTCTGGTATATGCGTGTGTTTGAGAGGAATTGGGCTTGTGATTTTTGGTGGCGAAGCTGTCTCCAAAGAGGAAGCAACGACCTGTTGAGGTAGTGGAACCGAGAGAGCCATCGGGAAGGGAGTAACCTTCAATGGTGCTGGGGTTGACGGGGGCGGAGGGTGGTGGTCCGCCCGAACAACAACTCCAGGGACATGAGGTGGCAGTCTGACGCCTCCTTGGACAATCACTTCCCTCGCAAACAGATCGAGGATTTCCAATTCCGTGGGATCTTCGTTGAATATTGGACCCGTCTCTTCATAGTAGTGTTGTACAACAATTGTAAAATTTTCATCCGGACAAAAAATCTTTGTTTTCTGGATCAAAATCAGGTTGTATCGATGCATCGATGGTCTGAATTTTTTATTGAGGAAGGATTCTCCCTTGAATCGTGAATCCAATCATGCTTGTATCTTGACACTTGATATAAGATGTTTGAACTTCTTCGAACGCGAACGTGAACCTTGTCCGAGACAACTTAAATCGAATTGCATCCGCAAATATGTGATCGGATCGTCGAATTGTAAGAATGATTCAGTTGCCATGCTCTGATACCAAATGATGCAGATAAAAAAAATCCAAAAGTGAAAAAATAAATTTGACGGTGGAAATTGGTGGAGAAGAAATTAGAGGGCGAGAGAAGAGAATAACGTGCCGGTTTTGCGTAATTTTGGAGACGAATCACAAAGTTCGTGCTGAGAGAGAGATATGGAGAGACTGAGAGAGATAATCTCAATTTTTCATATATTCTAAACTGTCTCCAACAAATTCCTACCACCCCTTTATATAGGAGGGATGAGATTACAAAAATAGAAAGTGAATAAAATTCAAAATAAATAAAATCTTAATTGACTCTAACCGACTCTGATTGACCCACTAACTAATTTAATCTACCTTAAATATTGAGATTGTTACCAATCTCTATTTATTTAACGCAAACAAAAATAGACGAATAAATAGAACTCCTTAATTAAGGATGGAAAACCCAAAATTTAAAATACCCAAATTTGTAATTTGCTTCAATCCGATTCGGCCTGTCAATTTGGTAATAATTGCATCATCAACATAATATTGAAGAAGATTCAACCACACCACTTAGACGATCTACCCGACGGGTCATATTGGCGTAATCTTTAGTATGTCCATACTACAATTACCGAAGACGAAGAGTCATTTCAACCTATTACATGTGAAGAAAAATGGAATAAGAAATCCAAATGGACTCCACTACCAACTTAGCATGCGAGAAGTTGATGCTATGAGTGTGTGGCTGATGAATCCGCGATTCATCATCGCAATATCTTGATCTTAGCAAAATCCCCGAGTAAAATCCCAAATAAATATCCATAAAATCAATAAATTAACAAAATGACTCCTGTAAATAAAATACACTAATTATTGTATATAAGATTGTACAAAATAAATTAACAATAAAAAGGCGCAAAAATAAAGGAGTTTTATACATGTAAATAGCCTAAAACTTCATGTATTTTTAATAATTTCATTTCAACTCCTTTTTGCCTAATTCTTTCTCTAACTTGTTTATAAAAATGATATAAAAATACAAAAATACAAAACAAATTTCATCTCAAATAAATGCTCCTAGATCCCAAAGAGAAAAAGCCGTAAAGTCCAACTTCCAAGCTAAATTCCCGCTCCGTATGAACTCCAAATTCACCAAACTCACTTTTAAAGTTCAAGTTAGAAAATTATCTATCCAACGGAAGTGGTTTCACTAAAATCAGAGCTCGTTTGCAAAAGTTGGGTTTTGGGACCTAGATGTACATTGTATACCATGTATATATTCATTCTTTCTTTAATTTTTATTGTATCTTTCTTAATTAATAAAAATACAAAAAAATCATACTTGTGTTGTATTTTAATTATACTATTTTATTGTATTTTTTCGTTGTAAATATCTCTTATTAAAAAGACAAAAAAAATTACATATTAGAAAAGTAAAAAAAAATGTGTACATGTTGTTTGTCTTCCCTTGTAAATTCTCCACTATTTCTCTTCTCTTTTTATTTTATTGTATTTAAAGTAGCCAACTTTATTTATTTATTTATTATTTAATTTCCATTCTCTACAATAACCACCAATTCAACTCCATTATTCCACCATTTTTCCCAACTTCCCATTCAACTCCATTAATAATACAACCTCCCATTCAACTCCACCACTTTAATAACCTCTCATTCCATCATCTTTATATACATGTCATTCTCCTCAATTTTGCCTTTGATCCATCTTTATGTGAGGAGAGCTTAGTTCCCTGAGTTGAATCGGTGACATCGACGCAACCGCGGTCGAGCGACGACGGCCCTCTCTCCGGTGAGATCCGTTGGCTTTTTGGCCAACATCGCAGCCGCAACCGCGCGCTGCTCGAGCTCATCGCACGCCGGCGATTCGAGCGAAGACCGTGCTCACGAGAGCACTTCATAGGCGACCGTATCATCGTAGGTAAATTTTCCCTTCATTTTAGTTCATTTGGTCTTTTTGCAAATTTTTTTAGTACACCACATATCATCTTTTTCACCACCACCATCACACCATTTTTTTTCCATTTGTTTAATTTATCATCCTCACCATCATCATTTTTTTCCTTTTTTTTATCATGTTCATTCCCTGTTTAAAGAAAATTTAAAAAAAATAAAAAAATTTTAACATAAAAAAGTCTTTAATTCAACAACAACAAAAAAAAAGAGAGCAGCAGGCGCCGCCCGCTGCCCCCCTTCCTCCAAGGGCAGCGGCGCCGCCCGCCACCACACGCCAGCGGCAGCGCCGCCGGCCCTTCCCGTCAAGCCGCGCGCCTGCTGTCCCCCCCCCCTCGCGGCGCCGCCGCCCGCCCCCGGCGCTCCCAGGCCGCCCCGCCAGCCCCCAGCGCGGCCCTCAGCCCCGTCGTTCTCCTCCGCCGCTCGCGCCTCCCACACCTCGCGCTCACGCCGCACGCCAAGGCGGCGCCCCTCTGCCCTCGCCACCACCCGCGCGCTGCGCGCACGGCCGCGCACGACCACCCACCGGCCGCCTCCCTTATTTTGGGTTCTCCTCACCTGGGAACAAGGAAGAAGACGGAGGTGTGTAATTTTTTATTGTAAAAATTGCTTAGTTGTCCTGCGTAGTTTCTGTAATTACAAACAAGTCCTTGTTTATAGTTTGTATTGTTTAAGTTCATTTCAATTTTGCACAGAGACCCCTGTCTTTATAAATTAATTTGGACATCATTGTTGCATCATTTTACTCAATAAAAGATATCATTATGTTGAGCAACTTATCCTCTGTCATGTGATTATTTATTTGTATTTTTGTGAGATATGGGTAATTAACTAAAATTGTTCAACTGAAATTTTGCATAGTTTACCCATTCTGGACTCTTAAAATTATATCTCACACACGGTTGCTCCAAAAAATCCACAAAAATTAGGAATGATGCCTTGAAATGTGATAAACTTACTATCCAAATTTCATCTAAAATGGATATGTCTTGTGTCCAAAATAAATTGTAGAGTGTTTCTAGTATTTGATTTTTAATTAAATCCACGAATATCCTTTTTGCGAAATTTCAACTCTACTAGATTGCTCATCTAAATATCTTTCTAAGATAATTTGCTCTCTGACTAATTTGATAACATGGATTTAATAGAAATTAATTACTCATTGCCACTCTGTTTTCACTAAAAAATTCATAACAAATTCATACTTTGTCAGAAAATTCCAAAAAAATTACTGTAGTCTCCTTGCATCATGTTTTTCTTCCAGTATTTTTTTTCATAATTTTTGCTTACTGTTTGTGTGACAAATTGCGAAAAAACTCATAAAAAGTGTGCATTTTTAGTTATTGCATTTTAACCCCTAAAATTCTAAAAAAATATGTTTGGTGTTCCCCACTGGATTAGGACTTTAGGAAAAATATAATTTGGCTAAATTGGATTAATTTCTCATTAAAATTAATTTGGCTAAGTTGTGTGATTTCTTAGTACTTAATTCACCCGCATTTTGCATTTGCTTTGGTTTTTGTATAAAAAAATCTAAAAAAAATACCGCACTGAAATCTAGACCTAAGTTTTTGAATTAAACCCAAGTTGTTCCTTTGCCTCCCTGAGTTCGACCCCGGACTTGCCCGGGATATAAATTGAAGCCGAGACACTCTTCACGGAGATCTTCTCTCGGTTCTGACCGAATCGCTAAGTACATGTATTACAACGTGACCAAATTAAAAATCGTATTTAGCGACTCGTCAGTGGCAAAATAAAAAAAAGACCGCTGCCAACTTTTCTAGTTCTCTAAAGCTTTCTTCTTGTGATGGAACTCCCAAGTCTAGAGTTTTCTTGTGCAGGTGAAACGCCTCTAGACTTTTCTAAAATAGATGAAACTCTAACTCTAGAATTCACTTGGTAGCTTAAACTTCAACTTTTTAGAAACTTCATACTTTCAAAATTTCAAGATGATAGGCCCTGACATCCATTGTGTGTGATGCAAGTGAAGGAAGCAAGTGAGGTAAGGAATGAGCAATCAAGTAAGAAGAGCTGGAGTGATTTATGGTGTCTTGGATGAGTGGTAGTGTTTGATATAGAGATTTGAGTGGAGTGTGTCAGTAGTGTTGTGTTAGAGAGACAAGTGAATGTGTATTTGACTTAGATATATCAGATGTATTATACATTATAGTTGTGATATGTAATACCATTTTGTTGAGCTATATTCTACACTAAACTTGAAAATACTAGAGTTGCATTTTAGTACATTTTTTGTATTAGCGTTAATCTTTGATGGTCATTTTCAGACCTTAAATAAACAAGTTTATTTAGCCGTAACTATATGATGGAATGCTGGTCAATGGGCCTTTGTAACAACCACATGCACTTTTTTCTCCATCCTTGTTTTCCGCCCTCCTTGAATTTCTTCACTAGATCCGGGCTACATTAGTGTTTCAAGTGGATGTTTGGCTATTATAAAGAATGATCTGAATGCCAATTGAGCTGGTTAGGGAAGATGTTGTTGCAGATTTTGGACAGTAAATTGGAAGGAAACATGTTTTGACATTTTTGGGTACATAGAGAGGTCATTTTTTGAAGGTGATACTTGTGCATAAATTTGTCCGAAGTTCAATTTTTACAGAACCCTCAAAAATCGGGTGAACCTTCAAATCACCATATGATAAATAAATTGATATGGATTTGTTTTGATTTCTTAAAAAAATCATTTCATTTTTGATGCAGGATAAAGGTCTCGTCCAGCATCAGATATCAATGTTGTTGTTCGTGGCATTCAGTTGTGGCATAGGGATGTTCCTATTCACAAGATTCCTTGGACAGAATGTATTAGCAGGTGCTAAATGTCTCGAACTATGAAAAAGAGAAACCTTTTTATCATGGTCATGCCTGCTTATCTACGAGATTTTCTCACGCTGGTATTTGGACATGATGGACAATACGAAATTTCAGGTTTTATTGGAGCAGAAAACATGCATATATTACCTGCTGCAAATACATATGCTCAGGTTATGAGCCGTACTTTTTCCAGCTTTTGGATTATGCTGCAACAAATTGTGTGGAACTGCAGATTAATGCTTTTGTAGAAATAAATGGCAGATTATTTCATCTTCCATTTTCATTATGTTCACTTCTTTGTATTTACGAATTTAGCAAATTTAAGATTAGAATGTTATTATAATTACTGAAAAAATAACCCTTCTTTGTGTCATTTTAAACTACAAATGGTTCAATTCAGTTCACAATGATCACACTTTTGTTTAATCTCAATGCATTGTTTTTAAGGATGTGATCCCCTTTTCGGCCATAAATATCGATAGCAATACATTTAAAATATGCACCCATCTTAGTATATTTTTGTGATGGCAATGCCATGGTAAAGATGCAAGGGTTTTAAGCTATCATAAATATCACTCTTTTGTAAGTGCATATATATGTAATGGAAAACCATGAAATAACCTCTTATGGTGAAAACAAGCTTTTATGGGTTTTGAAGTTTCTAGAAAGATAAATGGATAAAATATTTCTGATAAACAATCATAGTATATAAATAAGTATTTTAGGTTTATTTATGACCGCAACTTGATCTAAGCCTTTACCTGCGATACATGCATCTTTTTTTTTTGATCCAAAAAAGGTGGAAACATGCTACGGCGTCCGTCCCAAATATATTAAAAGGAACTTTCGAAAATACTTGTAGAAGTCATGACTCAAGGAGAGTCCTAGCATGTGAAAGTGCATAAAAGCATTTAGAGCAAAACACCACATTATATCTAGCGAGCCACACCGTCCAAATAACCGCTAGTGGAAAAAGGAGCTCTTGTATGGGTCTTTGCTTTGCTAAATATAGAGATTCCCAGAAAATATCCGAGTTTTGTAGATCTACCCAATCTAAACCAAGCTCAGGACAAACAGGGATGGACAGTCTGTAGTTGAAAAAGAGACGTTCCATCATCTCGATCTCCACATCACAGAGGGGGCACAAATTCGATACACCTACAAAGAGCCTTGCACAATGGTATCAAATCATGATGTGCTTTCGTCTTAATATCTACAAAAAATACTAAGTCTGTTTGGAAGCTTTAGACCCCAGATTAAACTGCAATCTTAAATCAGAGAGCCCATAAGACGGAGTAGGTCCTCTAAACGTTGATCCGGAAAATCTCTATGGAACGAGGGAATCCAACTTCCGTCAATCCAACAATCTTTGATCCTTGATTCTTTATCCGTTGCTAAAGCAAAGAGACGAGGGAAATGTGTAGCCATCATGCCATTACCGATCCAGTTATCTAATAAAAAAGCGAATGAGCAACCGTTGCCAAGAATTGGGTGAAAAAAATGTGGAACCTCAATATTACTAATCTGATTCCTTTCCAAAAGGCCGATGGAAAGAAGGATGGAAGGATGGAAATGCTGCCCTGCACCTGGATGTCGTATATACAACGAAAAAGTCTGTAGCAGAGGTCTTCGTATGTACCCCAAATCCTTCTAACTCACTTCATATGAAGAGCCTCATTCATTATATGATAATATCTATGCTGGTGATCCCGAGGCCACCAACTGACGTTGGTAGTGTAACCGTTTCCTAATCTACAAGATGAACTCTTGAATCATCTTTGCCTGATCTGCTAAAAAAAATCTATCATGATTGTCTCCAATTGACGACGAATCCCAACAAGTAGGAGGCATGAAGACATAAAAAACACATGAATTGCTGAGAGAATGGCTTTATAAGCACCAAGCGGTTCGTCCGCGATAAGATGATCGCCTTCCAACCTGCCAACTTTCTCTCCAACTTCTCAATTATAGACAACCAATCAGACACTCCAAGCCTATTATTGGTCAAAGGTAGACTTAGGTAACAGATTGGTGAAGACCCTCTTTCCGTACCCAGCTCTGTACTACATGCACGTGCCTCCACTTCCTGACATACTAAACGTGATAACGATAGATTTACCGTGATTGAGAACTAGCCCTGAAAGTTCTCCAAAAATTCCGAGCATTGTTGTCATCCTTCTAGCTTCCTTTCTACCACCATCAATGAAAAAGATTGTCATCTACATACTGTAGAAGAGGGATACGAATATGATCAAGTGAAAGCCTGTAGCAACACCACGATGAATCCCCTGGTTAACCATATAAGACAAGACATCAACGATAATAACATACGAGCTAGGGGGCAACCTTGTCTTACACTCCGTTGTAGCTAAAAGAACCCACACTCACACCGACCATTCACTAGTAATGAGTATGACATCATGGTTTTACAATGCTTCATCGAGGATATCTAGGTGTCTGGGAATCTCTGCTTTGACAAGGCCACCCAAAGAAACCGTCGGTTAACTGTATCATAGGCTTTGGAAAAGTCTACTTTCCAAAGAACACGTTTAAAAAACGACGCCTTTTCCAATCATCAACGATCTCCGTGACCATTGCCAAGCTATCCCTGATCTACCTACCATATACAAATGATTGCTGGAGAGGCGAGATAATATAATCCATAACCTTGTTCGCTAAAACCTTAGCTACCACCAAGTATAAAGCATTAAAAAGAGCAATAGGGCGATAGCCATCGACCCTCTCAGACACCTCCTTTTGTAGGAGGGAGATGAGGGCACTGTTTATCCTCTCAAACCCATCTTACCTCTAGCAAACTTTTCAACGACTTCCGCAACTTTCATACCTACCAAAGGCCAAAACTCCCAAGAGGAGAAAACATGGAAGTCATCAGATCCTGGTGCACCGTCTGCATTTAGACTTCAGACTGCAACTTTTTCCTCGTCCATTGTAAAGCTATGCACCAGATTGTTTGCATGCTGTTTAGAGAATCATTGCCACCGAGCCAGTCCATCTCCATGCTCTGTCTATAGAGTGATGCCAAAAGTTAAGAAAGTGATCTTCATCACCTGTCCCATCTCTCGACCACCCTTCACTCTTCTACCATTCACTACTATAAATCGAATAAGGTTATGACATCATCTTCCCCTAGCAATTCTATGGAAATAAGTTGTACTCGCATCCCCTTCTTTAAGCCAAGTAGTTCGTGACCGTTGCTTCCATTCAATAGTTTTTCTTTTATCCTCAAAAGCAATTATCTTTTGTACCTCTGCTCTATCTAAGCTCAACCTCTTCCAGATCTCTAGCATCTTCTTGCCCATCAACTCTAGAAATATCAGATTCCGCCTCTGTCCGAAATGCTCTTCTCGCATCCCTAATAGAGACTAGTTTTCCAAAATTCTTCTCCTGGAGCCAGGCACACTCAAACTTGAAGAAACCCCAAGGTAACCCGGCATTACCAGAGTCCCAGACCAAGAGAGTACTTTTCGATCTAGACCACAATTTAGAAGAAGAGACCGAAAGAGGAGAATCTTCAAGGAGTTATCCAGATGCCATGAATCTATCAATACACACTCGAGAACCTGAGTTCCTCCATGTATATCTAGTATAACAAGTATCAATCACCTTTGATTATAGATCGCTTATCAGCTCTGCAAAATCTGATGATCCTGGATCTTGACCACCTCGCATGCGCGGTCCGTCAGCGGAATGCAGCGTAAAATTGAAATCTCTCCCAAGAAGTCAGGCCACACCGGGAAAAAAAGTTCTGGCATCTTGAAGATCCGCCCACAACTTCGATCTCTGTGTCGGTAAACACGACCCGTAGACACAAGAGAGCAATACGTGTCTTCCCGAATTAAGGTTCTCAAGTAGTATACTCAAAACATGTTTGCCCTTAGCCACAGAGACAAAAGTAAACATGGAAGCATTCCACGCAACTATCACTCTCCCTGCACTATGCACATCATCAATCGTACTGAAATATGAGAGAGAGTCAACCCCCAGCGTGCTCCACATGAAGTATAACAAAACTCTTGTTTCGTTTCCTGCCACAAAACAATATCGCAACATCACTCTTTAAGATGTGTTCCAATCGTTCTTCTTTTTTCTTGGTTACCCAAACCTCCCACATTCCAAATTAGAACTTTCATTTAGTACACAGCTTTGCTCTCAGATTTGAGATCACACGTGCTATCGATGCAACACGCGAACTCAGAAATTGCTCTAACTCCCTTTCCAGTCACAGCTAAACCTTGGAAATCTTTATGCCATAATGTCTTTTAAATCCTCCTAGCCATTATCCTTCTACAATAATTCTGGCTAAGAAGAATGTCCATGTTTTGGCTATTACACCCAAAAGGTAATGGGTTACTCCTTCAACACGTTCTTGTACATTGCTCAAGGCTTTAGGCCGAGTAGCAGGAGCAATTGTTAATTTGTTATGAGCCCAAACAATGGATTTAATGAGTTCTTGCTAATAACCACGTTCGCTGTATAGATACAATAAACTAAAAGCCCAGACAAAATGAATACCTAAGAAAAAGATACCATAAGCAGATACTCATTAAATGTTGTAGACGACCGTAGGCCTACACCTCTTACTATAGGTATGCTAGTTAACATTACCATCGTTCAAATGAAACAAGTAGTATATAGATGCCATTGTAACCCAAATAATATAACACAATTTCAAATTGAATGAAGATAATATATATCATCAATTATCCTATGTGGGGGATCTAAAAATATTGGGAGTTTAAATCTTAGTCCTAAAACAAATACAGGTGGGATTGAATACTCACCTTTGAAGGATGGGGGAGAGGAGTTAGGGTTCGACGATGTTCGAGTGAAGGGGGCGATGACCAATGGAGGGGGCAATAATCGTCGTTGGGTCGACGATTAGCCAAGGGGGCAGTTGTTGAAGAGGCTCGCAAGAGGTAGGATGTTGGAGCAAGGAGACTTGAGCGAGGAGGAATGCATGGAGTGCTATTGGGTTCCTGTTAGCTGTTTAAGTATCACAGAGGTTACTGGAATTCCAACAGTAAATAAATTGATTTGTGCACATAAGGCTGAAAATGCTATGGTGGATGTGTGGACACACATGTAAAGATCGGATTCGGAATGATGCAATCAGAAAGAAAGTTGGTGTAGCTCCGATCGAGGATAAGATGTGAGAAAACCGCTTAAGATGGTTTGGTCATTTGCAAAGAAGATCAACGGATGCACCAGCTAGGAGATGCGAGTGTTGGGATGTTAAGCCAGCTAAGAGAGGGCGAGGACGACCCAAGAAGTGTTGGAAAGAGACTATACGAAGGGATCTTAGTTTTTTGGATATAAGCATGGGATTGACCCAAGATAGATCTGAATGGAGGCGAAGAATCCATGTAGCCGACCCTACCTAATTGTGGGAAAAGGCTTTGTTGTTGTTGTTTTGCATATAAGGCATAAACAAATGGTGATACTGTTATCACATTTTTGCAATGCGATGCTGGAATCGCTTATTGGAAATGCAATATTGATGTCGCCATCTTGAATTGCGATATCCATGCATCATTCTGAGAAAAAAATGTTTACCATAAACAAAGGGTTTTGTTTTTCAACACAATACTTGAGAATTTTTCTCGTGCTCCCTCCTTACTTGCTTCTTATCCTCCAATAACTCCCTAGTGGCCTTGATGGCATCGAGGTGAACAACCTCTGCCTAGGCCTGTACCTACCACTCCTCTCGGCAAGTATGAACCTCTCACTCTAACAGTATCCTGGTTGAAGCCTCAAGCTTCGTTGTCATCATTCTTGAAGTTGAACCAGATGGCGTATGACCTTGCCAACAAAGAGTCACCCACTATCTGAAACCATCTTCAAGGAACCTTGAATTCTTAAAATGATAGAGCTTGTCTGCTCGGTTTCCCTAGCCATAATCTCATCAGATAGGAGTATGATCCGAGTGTGAACATGACAATGAGAGCACATATACCAAGTCGTCAATACGAAGGGTTCCGATAACATCATCAATCTCAGAAAGTGATGGCAGGACCACGGTGAAGAATTCTGCCATGTGTAGAGGGATAAAGCAAGAGAATAAAGGGAACCATGATTCACACCCTCCATTCTGAAGACGACCACTAGCGGACAAGGTGATGTTGAAGTTGCTGCCCGTGTTCCACTGAAGATTAAGAAAATGAATTCTCATTATATGCATCTCATCTCACAAATCCGAAGTAGGAGCCCGTACATCACAGAGAACAAAAAATTCAAGACATCAGTCTGTCTAAGCAACACCACATAGCGTGAATGCCTCGCTTGGATTGAGTCAACCAACTCAAGAGACTTCCCACTTTACCCAACAACAATGTCCTCGGAAGTTCCCGCCGAAGGGGCCGACCTTGATTCAGAATGGCAAGAACTAATGATCGATCTGCAATCAACTCTCCAACTTTTTCTTTTGTAAGCAAACCACGTTTGCACGCTATGTGCCAAGAAGTTCAATTACCATCCTTCTATTATTCGGCTGCCTCATGCCATAGATATACTAAGAAATAAACATTATCTTACAATTGAGGGAGCCTTCCCCGCCAACTCAACCTCCACACACCTTGTCACCCAACCAATGTGGGGATCTCCCTTCCTCGTCGCCCCCATGACAACATTGACTATAATCCTCAAAGTCCTTTACCTCTTAAATAACCTCATCCCCTTACGTCGAGAAACATGTAGGGTCCTCTCTTGCCCATTCCCTCTTATACCCCCATTACTGCCCCCCTTTCGACCACAACACTAAACCCTTGCCTAGACTGAAATGGATCCCATGCTCAACTTGCTTATAAGCATATGATATGCCACCCACGAGCATCTGTTGCATCTGCTGGGCTAGAGCCTTGGCCTCCTTCATTGAGTGGCCAATCGAAACTAGACCTGATAGATTAGGCACAATACCATCTGCTTATGCCACCACTTCTTTTGTCGTCGGAGGAGAGAAATGACACGTAACAACCTCAAGAGTAGCTGGGTGAACAACTAAACCACTTCATGAGAGCTCCATGCTAACATAAAAAACAAAAGCACCCTGCTGGATTTGAACCCAAAAAAGAACCCACTGGCTGGTCAAAGGGCCGACCTCCATTTGCTCATTGCTAGGATGCTCCCTTCTTGAGGTGGGGGAGGCAAATCGCCTCAACTTGTCGCCCGTCTCTTCTGGTTCCCTCAAGTTTTGTCCCTTTGCTTCAATTCCAATCTCCATCACCATCACCACCACCGGTTGTTTAGTGGTTGGAAGAGCAAAAAACCATAGGAATAGAACATGCCCACACGGAAATCTACCATCGAAGGGATCTCCCTAACATGGCCCTTCATCTCTACCATAAGATCAAAGAGCTCTCTGGCTAAAATTCACCACACACCATTGCCACCACCTCCTTTAGAGAGAGATAGAGTCTCCCTAACTACCGAGAATCTTTGGCAATGAATCAGGAGACCCTTCACTACAACAACGTAGAGACGAACCTAAGTATCCACCCATCAGTTAAAGACCACCTCCAAGCAATACTGACCCGCCATTCTTACGACCCTCCAAGCATTCTATGGTACTCCTCGAAGGATAGACCTCGCACATAAAGGGACTCCGGACCAATTTTCACCGTATCACCAATAGACATGAGGCACAACCTCACCGGTGCCGCCTCCACTGCTAATTCAATTGTCTCCAATCAACACGAACATACCACTGCCATACACCTCCAACCTCCAAACCTCCTTGGCCGAGATCTCTACTCTATGGTGTCCCATCCATCCCACCACATCTAAAGTAGAACAACTCCATTTCGCTCGCCTTCGCGAAGTAACCTTGACCTTCACATCATAAGCATGAAATTGGACGTCGCTCGAGGAGGAATGCTGTTGCACATGAACCTTCAATGATTGCTAGACCCCACCTTCCTCCTTGGATTGGGCCTTAACCACATTATGCTGAGTCTACACCTCCTCGTGATGAACCTCCACTTCATTTCTCACCACCACCACCACTGCCTAATCTCCCTAAACCCATCCCTACCCTATTGGTGCTTCCTTATCCAACCACATACCTCTTGCCATCGTAATTACCTCCTCTAACCACCTTCGCCAAAGCATTTTCCCATCTATTACTCCTCACCTCTGCCTTCTGCCCATGACTCCTAGCCTGTGCGAGAACGTCACCTTTGCCATCTACCCTCCCCCTCTCTCTACCACCCTCTCCTTGCCCTTCGCTTGTGTGGCTGTGCCACCACGACCTCTCTCCCTCTTTCTCGCTCACTTCTGCCACCTCTCTGTCGCTCTCGCTTTACTATTCATCTATGTTGACCTTAAGTTCATGATCCTTCCACTCTACATTCCCAGACCATTCTCTTTTATGTGAGAACACTCCAGATTTTCATCCATGGTGCCTCCCTCTACCAACAGAAGAAGCCCCCACCTCCTTCCTCATTGGTCTTCCTGCCATCCTCATTAGCACCTTTTCTTGAGACGATTGCCCTTTTTCTAAGAGACTAGAGGGTTTCATGGCCACAATAACCACCATACCTCCAATGGAAAATCCTCCCAACCTCTTGCGTCCTTTTACACCAGATGATGGTCTTGCCAATCCCCTAACCTTGTTTTAGAAGGTCGAGCCATGAACACCTCCAACAAACAGTCCAGAAGACAAACATGATTTGACCTCCCCGATCCAATAACTACAATGGTTCCACATCATCCTATGGACCTCAGACCGAAGGAAAATTCGATTTGGGAAATTGTAATATTGAATCTAGTATGTTTCACTATTATTAATGGGATTAGAGGTACCCTAAACTTCTGAGCCACTGCTTTCATCCCATCAAATCCCAACCTCCTCGACCATGACCACTGCTCAACACATGATTGCCAAGTTTTGATAGCGAAGGAGAGGCCCCTTCACATGCATTATGTGGTGCATGGTATGTGTAGCAACGGTCATCGCCACCTCATTACGCCGTAGAGGTCAGAAGAATGTGTGAAACCTACAAGGCTACAACTACGACAACTCTCACACGTAAATCAGGGACCCTCCAGCTACTTCATATCCTTTAAGAAGGAAGGTCCAAGAACCTCCCCAAACCGTGCGATTGTACTGATATCTAGCGAAAGTCCCCATCCCCATAAGAGCACTCATCGATCAACATTGTCACAAACATCAGATGCAATGCTGAGGAACATTCCCTCCAACAGGGCATGGTGCATCCCCTCCCCTTGCTCCATGCACGTAACTCTCGGATAGCCAGACTCATTGCAAGGAAAACGTCTAAAGGAGTCCCTTTAGATCCACACGAGGTCCTTAAGAAACTCGTATTGGTATCTCAACCTCATCAACACCACCAGATCAAGGACTCATTGCTCTCAGGCCCCCAACCGCAACCCTCTACCTCTATCTTTGAACTTCCGTCCACTTACGACCGAGCCTCCATCCTTGGCTTCATTTCTGCTCTCCCTCTTTTCTGCTTCTTTCTCCCTCTTCTGCATGACAACTGTTAGAGAATGTAATACGTGGGTAATTGGATCTCACCAAGATCCAATTACCCCATCCATGTTTAGTCCCACATGGATGAGCGGTAGGACTTCGGTCTGTCTGAGGGGCTATATAAAGAGCCCCTCACCTCCTGTACTCATTGAGAAATTCAATAGAATATCTGCCCTTTTGAGGGCTTCTCCCGTGGTATTATCCCGCTCCTTAGGAGTAGGGTTCCACGTAAATCTTCGTGTTCTTGATGTTTATTATATTGTTTTATCGATTTCGCTTCCGCTTCCGCTTCTTAGATTTCAACATGGTATTATAGCAAGTGAGTTTCTGATTGATTCAATTGTTTTTCAAGCTCGATTATTATTAATGTTCTTCGAAGGTGAATATTGTGTTTATGTTATTAGAAGATCCGACCATGTTTTCTTTCACGATTCTATGAAGATCATTGTACATCATCTTGTTCGTCAATTTTTTGGGTTTCCATGAAACCTTATATTTGGTCGAAGAAAAAAAATCAATGCCGGTCTGGAGACCCATCTCCTTTCCCCAAGTGGCGGCTCTCCATGCGGCACAGTGTCGCCCTCTCGGGCTCCCAGTCGCACCTCTGCTCCAGATCGAGAACATCCTCGTCACACCTCCAAGTGGCTTCCTCCGCGCGCCTCCTGGTGGCTTCCCCGGGCGACGCCTCTCCAAGTTCTAGCAGGCGAGAGATGCCGCTCCAAGCCCTTGAACGATGCGGGTGCCCTCATCGCTCCGGTGCTTCAGCCCATCTCGCCACCCTAACGCTGCCTCAACATCTCCTCTACAGACCCTGGCCGCATCGAGATGCCAGGCGGTGGCCGCAATATGGCGGCACTCGATCTTGGCGCTCCCCGCCAAGGCATCATAGCCACCTATCTCTCCAAGAGGTAGCGAGTATCGACCAACAGGAACTCCTTTTAAATCTCGCGGAGGATCTCGCCCCACGCCCCTCCTCGCACCTCCAGCCGCACTCCTCTCTTTCGCATGATTCCAGGCACAGATGCGCATCTCCAAGGGGCAGAAGCAAACCCCTCGCACAGACGGCGCGAGGTCGCTCCGTGCTTCCGTGTACCCCTCGCGTAAGTGGACCTCTAGGTGTTGCCTCCTCCGTGCGAGGAGCTCCTCCCGATGCTGACCTCTCATCATCGCCTCCTCGGCAGGCCTTCGCATCTTCTTCACCAGATGTCGACCTCTCCAGGCGGGGCTGCTTCACAGGGGGCGACACTGCTTCAAGAAAGGGTTCTCACGAGGGGAGCCCTAATTAGTCCCCAAGAGTGCCGTTCATGTTAAAAAAAGTTTTATTTTGCTGCATATGGGCCCTTTGGGCCGTGGACGGAATAAGCAAAAAAAAGAAAGGTCCGGTTTTTTCAAGTTCAAGAGAGAGAGAACCACGTAAAAAAATGCATGAAAAAAGAAGCTGTAAAAAAAAAGAATTTTGTGTGAACGACTTAAGAGAATAGCCGGAGAAAAAAAGGGAATGTTTAAGCAAAAAAAATTGAAATGAACTGTGCAAAAAAAATGATTGAATTGTGCAAAAAAAAATGAAGCAAAAAAATGAAAATGAATGATAAGAAAAAAAGTTGCATGTTATTCATTGTTTCTCCCAATTTTATGTTATCTGCTCTTTAAGTATGGGGGAAAGGGGGAGTCAGATATAGATTCTTCATGAGTACTGTACATCCACGACTGCCAGACCGCCACTCCAGCTTTCTACAGATCATCCATCTTCACCGAGCATCGAATTCTTCATTAGGGCGTATACTTCTTTTACGACCCGATTAGTTTCCCGCGCTGGACTTCTTCTGCAGCGATTCTTCTCCAGGCACGACAGAGATATGTTCCGGTGACCTGCAGGCACGACAGAGATACGTTCCGGTGGCCTGATATCGCAACGGCTCTATAGGCATGGCGGAGATATGTTCCGATGTCCTGAAAGCCGCAGACCCGTCCTCGAGCGAGGTTTTCTACTAGCAACAGATATGTGTTCTTGTGATGTATCACGTGAATATATGTTGTATACTTTCTTTTTGTTGCAATCTGTAGCTTTCTCAGCTCCAGGCTCTAGCTTGAGGGGGAGTGTTAGAGAATGTAATGAGCAGGTAATTGGATCTCATCAAGATCCAATTACCCCACTCATGTTTAGTCCCACATGGATGAGCGGTGGGACTTCAGTCTGTCTGAGGGGCTATATAAAGAGCCCCTCACCCCCTGTACTCATTGAGAAATTCAATAGAATATCTGCCTCTTTGAGGGCTTCTCCCATGGTTTCATCCCGCTCCATAGGGAGTAGGGTTCCACGTAAATCTTCGTATTCTTGATGTTTATTATCTTGTTTTATCGATTTCGCTTCTGCTTCTTAGATTTCAACAACAACCTTACCCTTCCCCTTTTCGCGCTCCATCGTATTCTTGCTGTCTCCCTCGTATCACCAGCTTCCTTAAAGCCAAAAGCTAGACTACCTTCCACACTTGCTTGCTAACATTCTACTGCAAAGTTCCATCCATCTTTTTTCTCGGCCAAGATATTGATTGGTAATCCAGCTTCTTCCATTTTATCCTCTATTGATTCCACGTCAACTTTGCCACTATGCATGAGAACTTGGAACATAGTCGTCATATATTTTCATGCACAATACCACTTGAAGGGTGGAAGGTGTAGCTGGGGGAGAAGGGTTTAACCTGAGTTTGGGTGTTGTCTTGTTGAGGAGAGCGGTGGTGGCTTCTTGATGTGTGAAGGGGAAGGGGGGGGGGTTGGAGCATGAAGGCTTGGAGAAGCATTCCCAGGAAGCCTTTGTTTCTCAACAACTTTATGGTTGTTCACACCATGCGATGTTGATTTTTTCTAGGAAGCGACATCGGGCATATACACTTGATTGGGAGACAAGGCAACTCGAACGAAACCGTGAGGTGGATGCTCTTGATGGCTTAGAGGGTGCTGGGGGGAGGTTGGAGGAGGGGCCTATTTTGATGTAGAAGGGGTCAGAGATGGAAGGGCGGATGATATAGGTTGCTGCTATGGTCCTTGAGGAGAAGGGGTCTGTTGACGTTTCGCCTGTTTTGGCATAAGGGAGTAAGGAAAAAAGGTTGTTTGAACTTGCGGTGTCACAGAGAGTGGGGGTTCAGGTGGCAGGGAGCTCCCCCATAGTATCTCAATTAAGTGCATGACTTGGAATCTATAAGGGCTAGGCCAACCGGAAAAGGGGATGGCAGTTGGGTCCCTTCTTGCTGTTTAGAAGGTGGATGTGGTGTGTTTGCAAGATTAATATTGACTCTTGGGATTCAGTGAGATGGAGCTCAGTTTTTAACCCTCATCTCACTGAGTCAAAGCAGTCCTGGTGAATGGTAGCTCTGGGGGGATTATTGTTGCTTGGAATGGAGGGTTGTTTGACCTTGTTGATGAAGTGGTTTTGGTTCACCAAAAAGGATCAATCATGTTTGTTAGTGATTTCAGTTTATGGGATTTTGGGTATTTCATTCGAATGCGATTTTTGTGGGCCAAGTTGCAAGAGGTTAGGGCCAGGTTTTCAGAGTTTGCTTGGATCATGGGCGGTAACTTCAACGTCACGTGTTCGGAGGATAGGCCAGGCATGAGAGACACACATGATCCTAGATCTAGTTATTTTGCTGAGGTGGTGGAGGAGCTTGCTTTGGAGGTTCTCGATGCGGCTAACTGCAAATACACATGGAGGAGTTATTCATCTAGATTGCGAATCATCGTCTCCTCTTGTCCATTGAGGCCGTGGAGATGTTCAATTTGTCTTCTGTTACTCTTCTCCCTCGATCGAGGTCGGATCATACGCCTTTGTGCTTGGACATGTGCAACGACAAAGGATCGTCTTCCTACTTCATATTTGAGTGTTGTTGGTTGTTGAAGGATGATTTTAAAGATTTGGTTGTCTCTTTTTAGACTGATTTGGAGGTGGAGGGGTCTACTACTGTGAAGTTCGCTTTGAAGCTGGCTGCGCTGCTTCATAGACTACTTGCATTCTAGAAGGATTCTCTTATTATGCGTTAGCAAAGAAGGAACCATGCACAATATGAGACGGTAAGGTTGGACTTCTTGGAGGATTGCATGGAGCTGTATGAGGAACTTATGAGTCGTGGGGTGGTGTAGAAGATCCTTGAGGATTAGAATATGAAGCAAGAGTTGGATTGGCAGAGATCACGTTAGAAGTGGCTGAAGGAGGGGGATGTAAATACCAGATTTTTCATGTGGTGTCAAATGACAGAAGAAGGGGAAATTTGATTCACTCGATTAAAGTTGGGGGTGAGGACTTTAATGGTGAGGAAGAGGTTGCAAGGGCGATAACGAGGTACTTTAGGAACATGAGCAGGCACATGCTCCACTATGGGTCCAGGTGGCTGGGCTTGGGGGTGAATCACATTATTTGCCTTGATGCGTAGGCATTGACGAGGCCATTTAGGCTGCAAGAGGTCTGTGAAGCTATTTTTTTGTTGAATCCGGATAGTTGCCGTGGTCCAAATGGTTTCCCTAGTTTCTTCTTTAAAGAGTTATGGGATCTGGTCGTTGAGGAGGTGATGGGGTTAGTGTCAGTGTTTGCAAGGGGAAACTCTAGGTTTGATCGACTCAATCAGATGTGTGGATCGCTCGTATTTGGAGGGGATTGTGGAAGTTTGGTTTTCACTTTGATCCGAAAAATTATAGGTCAGGTTCTTTGCCAGGGCCCAAGGAACTTGGGCCTGCCCCTTCATACTTTTAGAGAGGGATTTGTGGTGTGGTGCGGGATATTCACCCTTTCTTGAGGCCGGTAGTTTGAGATGGTACTGGTTTTAGGTTTTGGGCTAATGATTGGAGTGAGAGCAGGGTACTTCGTTTGAGATTCCTGCGTTTGGTGGCGTTGGCTGTTTATTCGGATTGTTCAGTGGCAGACGTTTGTGATGAACATTCTTTTTTTTCCTCATTTCAGGTCTGAGCACTCAGATCAACAACTGCCGAGTTGTCGGTGATGTTCGAAGAGTTAGATAGCATGGATGGGCCCACGACGGGGTCCGATTGCCGGAACTGGTGTGATGGAACTTTTTCTGTAGGGAAGGCTTACATGACTTTGAAAAATCCAATAACTTTTGACCCTAAGGGTACGTGGCTGACCGTAGAAGGACGTGGAAGTGGAAAATTCCCACGAGTGAATGTTTTTTCGTGGCTATTTAGGAGGGGAGGTTGTCAACTGGCGAGGTTTAGATTTCGAAATCGGATATCGTATTGACACCATGTCGAAACGAAATTTCATCGAAATTTCGGTAAATTTCGGTCACATTTCGCCCGAATCGAGCAACATTTATGAAGGCCCCCATATCGTCATTTCTTTCGAACTCTTGATATTTCACCTGAAACCATGTTAACTGGTGACAGATTTGCACATTTCGTTTAGGCAGCTAATCCCACATGTTGTTGTCTGGAGGATGTCGAGGATGCGGATCACATCTTCAAATGTAGGAGCTCCTTGGAGGCTTGGAATCTATTTGGGAATCCCCGGTGAATACTGATGGTGCTTCTAGACTCGGGGATTCCGTTGGTGTGGATTGACATGGTACAAAGAATGAGAGATTGAGCTGTGTTGCAATGATTTGGGCTTTATGGTAGCAGAGACGGGGTGGTATTTCTGTAAGATCATTTTTATGGGAAAATGTTGTGGTGCATGCTAAAGCGCAAGCTGAGAGTTGAAGCTTGTAATCTTTTTAATTTTTTACATGTAATAAGCATGTATAGTTTTTGGTGATTAGATGATGAAGTTTTTGGGCAAACACCTATATGGTGGAGGCCCTTTTTCTTTCGAAAAAATATTTTTTCCTGCACAGTACTATTTCTGTACTCTTTTTGCTAGCCCAAAATCTGGGTAATCTATAGCACCTCATTCTGATGCTGATTTATAGCATTTTCTTTTCACTTTAAACAAATTATTTTTGTTACAGAATAGTCCTCTCCATGTTCTAAACATCTTTGTTTTTTTTTATCTCAGTGATGAACTCTTATGATAATGGAAACTTCTCTTTTTGGACTGTAGCATGTTCTGGTTTTCGTTTTTCCTTCTCATATTGCAGAACTTCCATTTCATGTATTCATTTTTTATCCTACTTGTTCTTATAATTCTTAGTAAGTATGCATTCGGTTGTCAGGTAACTTTTGGAGAGAGAACCTTATAAATAAGGGATAAGTGGGGCTATCCTGTAATGCTATAGCTATGTGTTTGCGCCAAGCATGATTAAGTGAAGGCTAGCATGTAGGGATGCAAATCGTCGGATACACATACGGATTTGTGTTATCATGCGGATATCGGTATCGATCGGATGTGTTTTCATATCCTTACAAATGAATACCGATATAAAGCAGATACACATTGGTTATTGTTAGAAAATAGGAAAGCGGAAGCGGAATGATAAACAGAGCATAAGCACAGAAGTAATAATCTTGGAATACAAGAATTTTACGTGGAACCTTACTCCCTAAGGAGCGGGATGAAACCACGGGAGAAGCCCTCAAAGGGGTGGATATTGCATTCCTTTTTCTCATCTAACTACAGGGGTGTGGGGCTCTATATATAGCTCCCACGGAGTCTCCACATCTCCAAACTGGTAGATGTGGATCGAAACTCTGGATGAGGTACCCATCTACAACATAATAGGTGCACAACCAAATACTCCAACACCACCCTCAAGCCGGAGCATGCAATGCTCAGCTTGGACAAACAGAAAGAAACTTAACTCACAATACATGACACTACAGACAATACCAACTCAACGTGCACAACTGTCTGCTGCTGTCGAGGATGTTGCTTCTCATGCTGTGCAAGTGAGGAGGACGAATGGACTGGAGTGTGAGTCAAACCGAGGACTCGGGATCTGACCATCGAGTCTGAAACTGCGCATAGAGTCTCCTCGTCGGAGAACTGGGTCTCTCCCATCTGGCTCAGAGAATGGTACTCTACACTGGAGACCTATGATACCACATGAAAACCCTTGCCCCACATGGCATACGGAATGATCCTCTACTCTGGAGTCCCTATGGCTAACATGAAATCTCTGGCCTGACAACAACAAGAATGATAGGGACCACGAAACTGAAGATCACACACTCATGCGTCTTGAACTGCAGACTCGGAAACTGACGTCGAGTCTGAACATCTGACAACTGCAGAGTCTGAACAATCCGGCTGGTCTGACGAATATGAAATCTGGAGAATCTGGATCTGAATAGACCTGTGACTCTACATATACTCCCCCTTTCTCACATATGTCGAAAAATAATGATATCGATAAAGTTGGGAGAAGACAATAAAATGGGGAAAATAAGAAACCACATAAGCCGATTATTCATTTTTTTCTGGCTTTTCTCAAAATTTTTCATCATTTCGTTTTTTTTTCTTCCGGCTATTTCATCCTCTTTTTTTTAGTAGCCGTCAATTTTTTTAAATAATAAGCCTATCATTTCTCCCCTCTTTTTTTACGGCTTTTGCATTTTTTTTTAAAATTACGCACGGCTTTTATTTGTACATGCCTTTTTCAAAAAACAATTTTTTTGAAACCAATCGGCCCAACTTGGGTAGAACAGCAACTGTGTCCCCCTTTTAAAGCACGACCCACGTGCTTACAATTTTTTAAGGGGTGGGGGCCATCGAGCCCTTTACTTCTTTTGTTTGCGTGACTAGGGTCTGTGCCGTTTCTCCCCTATTTAGGGTTCCCGCTTGGGAACCCTCTCTCAAGGACCGCCACCCCCGATGGGGCTCTCTGATCTGCGATGAGTACCGCCGAACTGCTGGAGAGGATCACCCCCGCCGAACTGAGAGGAACTGCTGGCAACACGATGAAACAGGCGAGTGGGAGAAGCATGCGACATCTGGAGAGGCTGCACCTTCACCAATGGATTCGAGAGGAGGGGGGAGGTCGCCGCCTGCACCCAAAGATTGAGGTGGGCAAAGGCCCGCCGCCTGGGCCGTCTGTATGTCGTGCACCGCCTCGCTCACTCGGAGGAGCCGCCAGGAAGCTGTCGCAGGGGAGAAGTTCCACCGCCTGGGGGAGTCCCGTGCGCAGGGGGGGTTGCGCGCAGGGGCTCACATGGGCCTGGGCTTCGTGGAGGGGGCCTAGACTGCATGGAAGAGATGCAGCCTGATCGTAGCGGTGTTGGGTTCAATCTGGGCGGTGCAGGGGCTCGATGCCTCCGTCTGGGGTGCGCCTGGAGGCTGATGGCAGTTGGAGGCTGGAAGGAGATGCGGCGGCACCACTGCGTGCGGAGGAGGATCTCCGCCTGGAGTATTCGTTGCGTCACCTGCGAGTACGATAGCCGAGCCCCAATCGGAGCATCGCCAGGAGGCGGCTATGGCCGTGGCCCCGCCTATTGTTGGAGATGCGCGTTGGGATTGGTGCCACCACGACCTGCGGTAGAAGGTGGCTCTTCTTCTTGAACCCAAACACGTTGCTGGTTGTCGCCATAATCAAGGTTTCATATGAAACCCTAGAATAATAAACATGCTATTTAGATTTACAAAAATCTTCAACAACAATCGAAACTTGACCAAATTGTTAGGGTTTCAATAGAAACCCTAGAATCAAATCTCGAACATAAACCGACAACATGAAATCCTCGAAAATCGAACCCGCTCTGATACTATGTTAGAAAATAGGAAAGCGGAAGCGAAATGATAAACAGAGCATAAGAATAGAAATAATAATCTTGGAACACAAGAATTTTACGTGGAATCCTACTCCTTAAGGAGGGGGATGAAACCATGGGAGAAGCCCTGGGCGGATATTGCATTCCTTTTTCTAATCTGACTACAGGGGTGTGGGGCTCTATATATAGTACCCACGGAGTCTCCACATCTCCAAACTAGTAGATGTGGGACTAAACTCTGGATGAGGTAAATGGATCTTGAAGGTATCCATTTACCCATCTACAACATAATAGGTGCACAACCAAATACTCCAACAGTTATGAATAGTCATAGAATTAATTTATAGATTAGATTAAGTATACATGAATTAAATGGCTGATACATGAAACATAAATTATACAAATATGGTAAATATATATACCTTTATATTTATACATTAAAACACACAAACATGGATAATATTAGTAGATATCAAAATGATATCTATATTCCTATCCTCGTTGGATTTATTCAAGATATTTTCCGCTGAGTAATTTATAAGAATCATTAATATTCCTTCCGTGGTATTTCCTCATTAGTATTTTAAAAATCATAAAAATAAAAATTAAAACGGGCCCATATGTTAAAATCTGTAGAAAATGGAGATGGTAACCGATCAGGTGCACACACATCTATATTCATTTTTTTGCATCCCTACTAGCATGTGGAGATAACACGCGACAATTTACCAGTTGCTATTTATAAGAATTCATATTACCTTTTATAAATTATATGCATGTAGACAGTCATCTTCTCTTGGACTATGTTAGTTCTTAATGCGTCTGTTTGAGATTCTTGGCATTATAGTCTAGTCATAGTTAGGTGAGGTATCGAATCCCATGACTGACATTTCTCCATAATACTATATTTGAGTAGTCATTTTATTCAATTAAAAAGAAGAATTCCCAGTGATCGACTGGTTCAAAGTTGTAGGCAGATTCTATGCAACTGATTATTAGCTATATTTGATAAAATGCTTGTTTTGCATTTGTAATTGACAGCCTATCAATTTTCCATAAATAGAAAGCAAATGATATTCTGAAATTTTAGCATATACTTGACTTATTTTTTGTTTGCATTTATTTAGATTCGTGGGTTTGCTTGGCCTGCTGTCCTTGTTGGCATGGTAGCACAAAGTGCAAGGTATCAAATAATTCAGTTTGTTTTCTCCTCTCCCTTCTTAAAGAAAAAATGATTACCATTGAGGTTTGGATTATCAAATGTGCTAGTGATATATTAAAAATTGATTAATGATGAACGTGGAAACTGAGCAGACAGATGATTCATTTACGTCAAACGTTTATGCCTCAAGTCAGGCATAAATTCGACCTCGAAGCCTTTGAAACTAGGTACAAAAGCCACGCTGTTCATTCTAAACCCTATCAATTTCTTTAATGCCCCCAACACTGAAAAACATATTTGTGCGAACAAACAGTGTCTGCCTTGTGGAGGTGATTGCAATTGTGAAAGAGAGATGATCACGGATGAAAGTGCGCCGATATAATAGAGGGATGGGGGAGAGACGATCTGAGCAGGTGATAGATGGAAAGAGAGGGCCACTGATACATATCTGGATACATGTATATACGATATGTATATATCTCACGTATATAACATGTAGATATAAACACTAGTAGATATGCTTTTGTATTAAGACAAACCTTTTGCACATTTAAACCTTGTATATAGCAACTCAACCCGCCATCTTCTAGCATAATTTTAACTCCATTTCAACTTGATTCCCGCTGTTACTACTTTTAATCACCAACCTCTATAACCAGCTACTGACTGGGTCCATATATCAATAAAAAATCTAGTTTTTGTAAGCTTTTGCTAAACTTTAATTAAATTTGGACTAAAGTAAGCTATTAGATCTCAATACTTCATGACATATCTAAATCCATCGAATTATGATCAAACGATCCAAAGATCGTCCTCTTCCTCGTGTTAAAACCCTTCCTTCCCCTTCCTTCTTGATGGATGTCATACCCCATGCATCACGAGGACTCACAGAAAAAACACTAATTATATTCGTTGTTGTTAGAAAATGAGAAATGCAGAAGCGGAATAGATAAACAGAGCAAGAACTACAGAAAGATAAACATAACATATGGATTTTTACGTGGAACCCTACTCCCTAAGGAGCGGGATGAAACCATAAGAGAACACCTCAAAGGGCTAATTCGTTCATTCACTTTTCTCATCTGATACAGGAGGTATGGGGGGCTTCTTATATAGCCTCCACCGACCCTCCAAGTCCCACCACTGGTAGATGTGGGACTAAACTCAGTGGTGTGGTAATTGGACCCTGGAGGGATCCAATTACCCACCTACACGTGATGCATACACCATATACTCCAACACACCCCCTCAAGCTGGAGCATGCAATGCTCAGCTTGGGCAAACATAAAGAAATCTCAAACTCACACTACAGGACATGACGAACAATATCAACTCAACGCATACACACTATCGGTTGCTGTCGAGGACGTTGCTTCTCATGCCGTGCAGGTGACGAAGAACACATGTTGGAGTGTGAGTCAAACTGGGTCTCCTCGTCGGAGAACGAGTGCTCTGTACTGTGCCTGTCAGATTTCCTGCAACTGGAAATGAGTCTCCACTTGGAGAACTCTGGCCCGCCACATGTAGAAGACTGAATCATGTGGACAACTTCTCCATCTCTGAAGGGCCGAATTGAAAAGCTGTGGAAACATCCTCGTTGGAGTCCACAGTCGCTGGAGAATGGAGTCTGAAAAGTCTCCTCATCGGAGAACTTGGTCTCTCCATACTGTCTCAGAGAATGGGATCTCTACTCTGGAATCCCTATGATACCACATGAAAACGCTAGCCCACGTGGCACATGGAATGAGATCTAGCACATGCCCTAGCGCGTGAAACACCTCCCCATGCCTCCCCAGCATCGCGCGCCTCTCCCCGTGCCTCTCCAGCCCCGGGTGCCTTGTGCCTCTCCTCCCGCACGTGGGGCTTCCTCCTGATCACGCGTGAGGCCCCCTGCCTAGCGATCCGTGTTGCGGCATCTGTCTGCAGAGGCACTGCCACCTTAGGGCCCCCCTGCCTACCGCATGCCCTGCCGCCCCAGCAACCTAGGGCCTCTGACTGCCGCAGGCCCTGTCGCCTTCAACTGCCCCTGCCTGCTGCCCTAGCGGCCTCCCGACAATTGCAGGCTCTGCCGCCTTAGTGGCATCCCGTCTACGCGCACACCAAGCAGTTTTCTGCCACTCCTGTGTGCCATTCTTTCTACTTCTACCGCACCATATCAGCCGTGCATCCTGTCTACTTCTGCCGGATTATTGAATCGATGTCTTACTAGGTCTACATGACACGTAAGACTACAAGGACTATCTAGGTCTTTTTTTTTCTTGACTTTTGCGACCACTATGGCATCTACGGAACCCAAGGCCCTGTACCCTACTCCTTTTATGATGATACAAGGCACCTCTATCAAACTAAAGGGCTCTGAGAACTATGTTTTATGGTCTAGATCATTCAAAGTATTTATCGGTGGTCAGCGAAAGATCTATGTTCTTACCAAAGATCCGCCCAAGGAGACGGAAAAAGACTACGAAACCTGGTACGTTGACAACTGCCTGGTGATTACTTGGTTGACCAACAGTGTCGACTCGAACATAGCCGCCAACCTTCTTTACAAGGAAACTGCAACATCGATGTGAGAGAGCCTTGAGAATACCTACCCCTAAAAGACAACCAAATCCGAACTCTCAGACATCTACACAAGGATTTGATCAGCAAATCAGGGCGACACATCTCTAGTCGAGTACTACAGACTCCTCACATGCCTATTTGAGGAGCTTCTTTTTTTTCAGCCTGCTTGCTATGATAAACAGATTGGTGAACGAGCAGAATGACAAGTATATCGCTTTCTATCAAGACTCCATTAGCGATACAAGTCTGTAAAAGACCAGTTTCTAACTGCTGCTGCACTACCTACTCTTGAGACTATATATGGTCGACTGCAGGAACTTGATTCTCCCTCTCCTCAGTTATCTACAGAGACTACTGCCTATATTGCTGGAGGACAACCCAACTACCAGGGAGGACGAGTATCCGGCATGCACTCACTACGGACGTTGGAATCATCCCTCTGAATGATATTGGGCAAAGTTTGGCATGCCTACTAATGCCAACAATGCCTATGAGACTACCCTATACGAGAGTTCATGTGATATTGCAGAAACCTTGCCAGATCAGTCGTCTGGCGATAGTCGGACATCCTTCACTGCGTCTGAGTATGCTCGTCTACGTCAACTATTACAGAATTCTGCCAGCGACACTAGTACCTCTGCTTCGACTGCAAATCTAACAAATGTTGCCTCTGCATCCAACCCTACATGGATCATTGATTCTGGTGCATCTATTCATCTGACGTGAGAAGGTAGTCTTCTCACTTTTGCACACCCTTCCTCTGTTGTGAGGACTACTCGGGTTGCTAATGGAGCACATTCCCCTATAACTATTGTGGGGACTATGGAGTTCTCCAATCTCCACCTCACTGATGTGCACCACGCTCCTGATTTTTCGCTTAGTCTCTTATCTGTTCACAAGTTATGCCAGGAACTTAACTGTCATGTGATATTTGACGAATTCTGTTGTTATTTTTAGGACATCCGGACGAAACAGATTTTTGGTGGGGGACATGAGAAGAACGACTTATATTATCTTAATATCTCATCTGATTCTACTTTTGCCGGTGCTGCATTTATATCTACTGATCCTGTTCTTTGGTATCTTCGCCTCGGTCATCCATCCACCAAAGCTCTCTTTAATTTTCTTCGAACTTTATACACTCAAACCCTTTGAGTGCGAGGCGTGTCAACTCAGGAAACATCATCGAACATCCTTCCCTGCTCGCTTAGAACCTCATCGGAAAGCTCCTTTTTCATTAGTCCATTGTGATATTTGGGGACCCTGTCCGGTCCATACTATGAGTGGACATAAGTACTTCGTTGTTTTTGTTGATGACTATAATCGTTCATCATGGGTCTATCTGTTAAAAGAACAATCAAAGATTAACAATATTATTAAGAATTTCTTTCATTATATCTAGAATATTTTCTCCACCGGTATTCAGATTTTTCGATCAGATAACACGTTGGAATTTACTCAACACGATCTAACCAATTTCTTTGCATCCTAGGGCACTATTCACCAAACTTCATGTCCTTACACTTCACAACAAAACGGGGCCGCAGAAAGAAAACTCAGACACCTGCTAAATATTGCCCGACCCCTCCTCACCCAGATGAAAGTTCCCAAAACCTATTGGGGGGATGCTGTTTTGACCGCTGTCCATCTTATCAATAGGGTTCCATCTATATCCCTAAATGGATCCACTCCATTCTCACTACTCTGCCCAAATGAGTTGCCTTTTCCACTACCACTACGATTTTTTGGATGTATTGCATTTGTTCATAACTTCCATCCCATTGACAAACTCTTCCCTCGTGCGATAAAATGTGTTTTTCTTGGTTATTCTATTACTCAAAAAGGTCACAGGTGCTATGATCCAACCGGCCATCGATACTATATATCTGCAGATGTAACCTTTTTTGGGCAGACAAGTTTCTTCACACAACCTGTTACTGATATTCCTCTCGATCTCCCAGCTCCACCCATTGTCTATAAGCGAAAACAAAAATCCAATCCACCAGATGTTCCCTTACCTATATCTTTATTGCAGGATGATATGTTGTCCCCTCCACTACTGTTCCGGATGATCCTGAGGAGCTTTCTATTGCTCTACGCAGAAGTAAGAGGCAGTGTACTCTTCATCCTATGTCTCATTTCACTTCTACTGCTAGTTTATCAACAACTGACAGAAGATATGTAGATGCTCTCATGACCATTTCTATTCCAAGAGACCATCACAATGCTTTACAGGATTCATGTTGGCACCATGCCATGAATGAAGAGATGGAGGCTCTTACCTCAGACATGGGATCTAGTATACTGCCCTAAAGGGACTAGGCCTGTGGCGTGTAGATGGGTCTTCACGACCAAACAATCTCCCGACGAGTCAATTGAAAGATTAAAAGCTTGCCTTGTGGCTAAAGGCTTTACACAAACATATGACGTGGATTACTTTGAGATATTCTCACCAGTTGCACGAATGGTCTCTATCAGAACTATCCTTTCTATAGCCACTAACAAAGCATGGCCTATCTTCCAACTAGATGTGAAAAATGCCTTTCTATATGGAGATCTTGATGAAGAAGTCTACATGATGCAACCTCCGAGGTATGAGGTTGAGGGGGAGTACGTATGTCGACTTCGCAAGGCAATATATGGCCTGGAACAAAGCCTAAGGGCATGGTTTGACAAACTCACTACAGAAATCAACACTCTTGGCTTTCAGAGAACAACCTCTGATTATTCTGTGTTTGTCAGAAGAATAACAAGCAGTACCGTTATACTGGCCGTCTATGTAGATGATATGGTTGTCATAGGTGATGATGATGAAGGGATCCTAGAGACTAAGACTTTTCTCCAGAAAGTGTCTGTCACTAAGGACCTTGGTCCATTACACTATTTCTTGGGCATAGAAGTACTACGCACTACAGAAGGTTTTTATCTCTCTCAAAGAAAATATTGCCTGGACATTCTTGTTGATGCTGGGTTACTTGGATGCAAGCCTTCAAGTATTCCGGTAGACCCGAAGAAACACTCCACATCCTCTGATCTTATCTTCGAAGATGCCACTCGTTATAGGAGCCTGGTTGGCAAACTTCTCTACCTCACTTTTACCAAACCAGATATCTCTTATGCAGTAAGCAAAGCTAGCCAACACATGGAGCAACCTCATTACAACCACTGCAAGGACATTCTTCAGATACTACGATACTTGAAGGAATCTCCAGGGTGTGGTCTCATTTACAGGGCAAACGAATACACTGACGTTATTGCATATGCTGATGCTGATTATGCTAGTTCACCAGAAGATCGGCGCTCCACCATCGGATATGCTATGATGGTTGGAGGAAATCTCGTCACTTGGAGAAGCAAGAAACAGACTGTCATATCCAGATCTAGTGCAGAAGAAGAATACAGGGCAATGACTCAAGCAACTTGTGAGATCACGTGGCTATTAACTTTTCTACAAGAACTTGGCATTGCGGTCACCACGCCTATTCCACTACACTATGACAATAAATCCGTTACTTACATGGCCACAAATCCCGTGTTCCATGAAAGAACCAAGCACATAGATATTGACTGCCATTTTGTTCGGATACTATCAGAACTGGGAAGATTAGTACTCCTTACATTACCACCGATCTTCAACTTGCAGACATTTTCACTAAGGCCTTACCCAAGAAGCGTCTTCTATGGATAATTTCCAAGTTGGGCATGATCGATAAATATGCTCCAACTTGAGGGGGAGCGTTAGTATTTGTTAGTAATATTTAAAACATTTGGTTCTTATTTTATCATTGTAACCCCCACTAGGGGCACTTATGTATTTTTCCCTTTTCGAGCTTTCTAGGGTTTTGTCCTATATAAGGACCCCTAGACCTCTAGAATAAAACACGCTCTTTCATTCTCTTATCGCTCTCAACAAGACTCTCTAGGGTTTCTAGGGTTTAGTCCTATATAAGGACCCTCGACCTATGGAATAAATTAAGCTATTTCATTCTTTCTTTTTCTTCATTGCAAGGAATGTGGTTATTTTTTTATCTGATCGGTTTTACCTAGAAAATGTTATTTTCTATGGTAGGACTCTTTCCAAGGTGTGGCTTTTGTGAGGTAGCCACGTAACTTCTATTTTTCCTTTTAATATAAATCTCCTGGGTGGGCATCATACCGTGTTTCCTTCTTTTTTATTAAAAAAAAGAACTCAAGCAACCTAGATCTTCATGCATGATAGGGCTAGTGGTGGGTGATTCCAGAAGGGCATGTGTTACTCAGAGCGATAGTTCCAGGCTGATGGTGGGATGCAGGATAGATCTTCATAGGGCAATAGTGGTCCTAAGCCAAGGGGAAGGCCTCTTCTATGGTTTGTCAATTCGATGGTGGTTCCAGACCAGTGGTGTTCGCTGGCTTGTGATTGTTATGGAGCTACCACCTCTAATGATGGTCGATGGTGTGCGATACCCTGCTATGGCCTGTGAACGACCTCTCGATGACATCATATGGCAATGGCTAGGGCATGAAACACACGATCTAGGCGATGGCGATGACATGTGAAGAGCATGATGGTGTCGCCTAGGCGAAAGTAGTGACAGAGGCGTGTGTGCGTCGGGGTCGCCATCAATCACCCAACAGTTGTGAGGAGATACATTGGGCCTGGTTGGTGACGTGCGAAGGATAGGGTCTTGGCGGTGACATACGCGATATAGGATCGCTGCTCTAATACCATGTGGAGAAAAGAATTGTGATTGAATGGAGTAATTAATTCAAGGGATAGGGGGTTTCTTATATAACGTGAAGCGTAGGGTCCAATCGGAGATAATTATATAAGGATTGAGATCCTGAAGGGTTATCGGACTCAATAAATAAAATAAAAATGTAATTAAATAACTTCAACAACTAGAATAAGGTTCTTAGGGGAACCACTAGCTGTGCCAAAACTTCATTGGAGCCAATGTCCATGCTTCTCTTGATTCATTGAGATTACACCACCACATGCTTGCCACCTCTGAGGTAGTGTTCACCGGCGCACATCCTCACCCACTCTCAGGTGCTGACATGTCACCCCACTCTGTTGGAGATCTCCTTTGCTGCTCGCACGTGCCATCATTTTCCCTTCTGATATTCTTATGCCACCTGCGCCAGCAACACACGCTCTTTTTTTTGATCTTAAATAGGGTGATCCCCCTAAAGCGGGGGTCACCACAACATATATTCCATTAAACAAGAAGTTTAAGTTACATTACCGTGAGGACCAGAAGCTATACAACGCCTTACAATGAGACACAACATTCTCAAAATAAAATCTCTGGCTGTTGAAAATTAAGTTGTTACGCCCCATCCAAATGACCCATAGAGCCGCGAACGCCTTCAAGCAATCGTCCGTAGAGTTTCCTCCGACCATCCGTATCGATCCCCAAAATTCTGTTGTCCCTTCAGTCTTAAGCCAGGCTATCCCAAGTTCTCTCCGCACCTTTTCCGACGCCGAGCAGCTGAAGAAAAGGTGTTCTGAGTTGTCAGCCATCAATATAACCCTTTCACTCCAACGACACTTTGACTTGGGCTCTATCTAACCTTGTGTTGTAACGTTGGCATGTGCCGTGCGGTCACTAGCCACCTCATGGTGCATTACAGCACCATGTTGCCTCACACCTTGTGTGCTGCATCCCTGTATTACACTTGTCTACGCGCAATCTTCTCTACGAGTAAACCTGAGGAATTTTTAAAAAGTAAATCCAAACACGAATGATACCAAGCGCAAGGTTTGCATAGATATAATCTAATCATGGTTGTAAATATTTCTAACCTTTATACATGAATGATATAGAAAAATCCGTGTTCAGAGAATGTTCAAGATAATGCATAATTAGTTTGAAACATCTGTTAGAACGCGTCCTGATAATGCTAGAAAACATCTTGTCAAGTCTTTGCAATTTTTTCTGCATGATTGTTCATGAGACCTCCTAGAGCCTCACAACTGGGGCGAGTGTGTGGTGGCACGATCTAGGTGAATCACGGGAGCTCTACCATTAACTATTCTCATTACCTCTTCAGGCTCCTCTCCAAGAAATAAAAGAAATGCATAAGTATACACACAAATGAACTCACATATGCTGTTACCTGTTGCTAGCAACAACCCCATCTCCAGGCTTACAAATAACTTGCATTTTCTTTATCTGGGAAAATATCTCTAGCCATATAGGTTATTATGCTTGCGAAGGTATTCTACTTTTTCTGCATTTAGTTTCCTATTGGAGATAGTTTTTCATTTTTGGCTTTGTTTTTCTGCTGATGCTTTGTTTAGACTGCGCTGGTTCTTCATAATCTTTACTGTTTGTTTTTTTTGCAGTCTGGGCATGAAAGATTCGTGGGGACCATTGAAGGCTTTGACAGTGGCTAGTGTTGTAAATGGTTTTGGTGATGTTCTTTTATGTAGCATTTTGGGCTATGGTATAGCGGGTGCAGCTTGGGCAACCATGATTTCACAGGTACGTTGATCTTGGTTTTTTAAAATTTGCATTTTTGATTTGTGGTAACTGCATATTATGGTAAGGGACTTCGAAATCATGTTTTACGAAGTAGAAATTGAAGATTGATTCTGGATTCATGTTTGTTGGTATACCAAAAAAGCGTTTCAGATATTCAAAGATCGATGGCCAGTGGAGCTGTTCAGAAATTGGTTTTAATTGGTATTGATAACAAGATATATGATTCCCCAATTAGATCCTAACCTGGCCAAGTTTAATAATGACTTTTATGCACATACATTTTCTGTTGCCTTAAGGTTTAATGCATTCAAGTTTCGTATTATATGTCCAAGTTTAATGCATTTACTTAATTTGAAGAATGTTTATGATATGTACCAAGATAAGTTATTTGGAGGATTCAACAGAAGAGAGGGATGTGTATATTTCATATCGACTTGATAAAAGGTATGTGTGTCCCAGTAATAGCTAGCTTGTGTGAGAAGTTCAATGAATGGACATATCATTTTGACATTAGTATTGAACTGCACCTCGGGACACATTGCAATCAGGTCACTTTTAAATACATAGGTCAGAGGGAGATGGGAGAACTAATGGTAAAATTGCTTGAAGTTAATGCATGGTGGTTGAAGTGGAGACACTCTTTAAGTGCACTCTTTGAGAAAAGGTACACATGGATCAGATTTGGTTGGATTTTTGGCATAATACGTGCCCTATCCAATCTCAACTAATTATTAAATTTTTAATCCAGCCTTATATAGTCAATAACCTAATACGATTCCAATCTGATTCAAAATAACATATTAAGAATTGGTTCCTATTGGATTGGGTTTTAGTATTGTGCTCCTGCATCTCTTATTGTGAGAGAGTAGGCTGTAATTAGGGGCCTATATATAGGGTATTGTACTGCATGTTTCAGTGAGAAGATCCAATGAAGAAACACATCTTACTTGGCCACTTCTCCCACGGAGTAGGATGGTCATCCTAACCAATTCAAACCACATAAATCATTGTCTTAATATTATGTTTTATTTGCTGTTATACTTGATTTGGGATTTTTTCAAGTTATCAGAGCTAGTTGATTTATGGTTTCATTTTCTCGATGTTAGATTTTATTTGGTTAGATTTTTTTTGATATTTGTGAGTTTGTCAAAGATTGATTGGCATTTAGTCATTGTATTGACATTATGTGGTTGATCAACACAATAAACGCCTCGATAGTAATGGAAGAACATTTCCGTGGTGAGATTATGCAAGCATCATACAATGATATAGATTGACAATCCATTCCAAGAGATAATGGCATGGGGGAAGGTTGTATTGTGCATTAAAGACAAACTTGCAAGTGGCAACGGTGATGACTTCTACACGCACAAGAAGTGGATGCGCTTCAGGAATGGTTAGACAAGGTGCGACTAGGAGGGCCAATAAGTGGCACGATACGGGGAGATCACAACGAGACCTGCAAAGACTCAAGGAGATGAGACTTGGGCGCATATGGCACTTGTACAAAGGTGCTGACACTAGTTGAAGAAGGCAACACCACTATTCGAGGAGGATTGAAAGCTGGTGCCATGATGCGACGTGTGGGGAGGGGTGGTGCAAGGCTACTCTAGAGATGCTTGGCAATGACGTTGGTTCCCTCATTGATACCTATACACATAAGAAATAGTAGCAATCAGGGTGGGGTTTGTCTTGAGTTTGGCTTGGGCTTGTTTTGTTTTTGGAAGCTCAACAATGGACACTGGTTAAAAACAAAGAAGAAAAACTCCCGACAACAAAAAAGGCATGTTAAAAAAATAAAGAGAAAAATCACATAAAAAGGCGAAGGAACAGGCGAAAAAAGATAACAAAGAAGAAAGGAAAACAATGAAAAAAGACAGAAAAAAGATAAGTATATTTTGTCCTCTATCTTGTGGTGGGTCCCACCGTGGGACTTCTCCCTCTTTTCTTTCAAAAAAAGATAAGTATTTCTTTTTTTCTTCTAAATTGGTTGACTTTTATCATGCTTCTGACAAGTATGCGAGAAAGAGGCAGTAAGAGTAGAGACTTAGATTCTTCCTTCATCAAAGATCATAAAAAAGGGACTCATTGAAGAAGCAGTGGCTTTGATCAATGTAGCCACTGAACATGGGAGCTAGATTAACCAGATTGCTTGATGGATCATCATTTCGGATTTTAGCCATCCAATTCCTGCTACTTACTAGCATGATTGAGATGCATCATCATTAGCAACCAGAGGAGTATGAGTTGAGTTAAGATGATCTACGTTGTCATATATTATGCATATGAGGGCATGAAAAGATTTTTGCTTGTAGAAGCTAAGCGTTGCATGCTTTGGCTTGGTGAGGCTGTGAGTACGGAGAATTGTGAAGGACTGAATCAATCGAGTAATAGAATATTTTGGAAGATCTATCTAACGTGTATCATAGCTTCATGTGTTTAGTCCTAGTGTCCTTATCGTGATTTCAGGTCTTTTATTATAGATTTCAGTGAGAAAATTTAAGTAAGAAACACATCCATTAAAATTCTTCGCTCGTAGAATATGGCAGTCATCTTAACCGTCTGAAACCGTGTAAATCATTTTTTTGTTATTATATTTGCTATGCTTCTAGGATGAGATACCTTGCTGTATGTTATTTGCTGATGATATTGTGTTGATTGATGGGACTAGAAATGGAGTAAATGAGAACCTTGAGGTTTAGAGACATGCATTGGAGACTAAAGGATTTCATATAAGTAAGGCTAAAACTGAATATATGGAGTGCACTTTTGATGGAAGCAATGTGAAGGAATCGAGGTGAAGATTGGTGACGATAACATTCGAAAGAGAGATTCTTTTAGATGGGATCTATTTTGCAACATGATGGGGAAATTGATGGAGGTGTTACTAATAGAATGAATACAGGCGGGCTAAAGTGGACAGGAGCCTCTGCTGTTCTCCGTGATAAGAAAATTTCTTTAAAAATCAAAGGAAATTTCTACAAAGCGCCCGTAAGACCTGCTATGCTCTACGGATCTGAATGTTGGCCTGTGAACCATAGACGTGTAAAGAATGACTGTCACAGAAATGAAAATGCTAAGGTGGGTGTGTGGACACACGCTCGTAAAGATCGGAGTCAAATTGATGCAATCAGAAGCAAAGTTAGTGTAGCTCCGATCGAGGATAAGATGCGAGAAAACCGCTTAAGGTGATTTGGCCATTTGCAAAGGAGGTCAGCTGATGCACCGATCAGGAGATGCTAGTTTTGGGATGTTGAGCTGACTAAGAGAGGGCAAGGACGACCCAAGAAGTGTTGGAACGAGACTATACAAATGGATCTGAGTTTTTTGGATATATGCTCGAGATTAACCCAAGATAGATCTGAATGGAGGCAAAGAATCCATGTAGCTGACCCTACTTAATTGTGGGAAAAGGCTTTGTTGTTTTGTATTTGCTATGCTTTTGTTATTATATTTGTTGTTAAATAGCTTCATATGTTTTTTGTTATTATAGTTTCAATGTAAATCGAGGGTAAAATGTGAGAAACCTGCTTAAGGTGCTTTGACCATGTGCAAAGGAGGTCAACTGATGCAACAGTTAGGAGATGCAAGTTTTGGGATGTTGAGCCAGCTAAGCGAGGGCGAAGAAGGCCCGAGAAGTGTTGGGATGAGACTATACGAAGCGATCTTAGTTTTTCTGGATCTATGCCCGAGATTGGCTCTAGATAGATTTGAATGGAGGCAAAGAATCCATGTAACCAACCCTACTTTATCTGGGAAAAGGCTTTGTTGTTGTATATTTGCTATGCTTTTATCGTTGAGTTTAGATTTTCAATAAATGCCAACATTTTTTTTCCTTTTATTTTTCTCGACAACGAATAACACAGATGCAATTTTTCCTACTATTCGACATTAATTTAACTATTAAAACTAAGATGTAAATAAAAATGTAGAATATTATTGATTAAACATGATATATAAGTATGCATTAAAAGGTATGATCGAGGTTTCTGCTTTTGGCTAGATGATTTGTCCGAGGTAGGCACCGTTGTAAAAGTCCTCCGACTGGCCTGACTAGTAGGTCTGACTAGTCTAGTAGGTGGGGTGGGCGACCGGGTACCGACTAATTCCGACTAGGTCAACTAGACGATCAATTTTTGCTTGGAGATACCATATTTTTTAATTTTTTTAAAGCAAACTTACTCTAATGCGCTTAATGTTTTATTTAAATTTAATTACTTCTTTTCTTTCATTATAGTAATTTAAAAAATGTACACATCTGTATAAATATATAATAATATACATATAAACATGATTTATATACTTGAAATATCCAAATCCGATTAAAGTCCGACTAAATCCTATTAATCGTCCGATTGCCGATTAATCCTTAGTCAGTGACCCAACCAATCGAGTACCGACTACCGATTTTTGCAACCTTGGAGGTAGGTACCTAATCCGATTTGTATCCCAGACTTTTCGCTCTAGTTGTGGACTTGGAGGCATACATTGTCGATGTTTGGTCGGAGGGTTCTTGGACACCCACTTTTGTGACCGAACTCTCATATCAGAGGGTGGAGGATTTCATTTGTCTATTTGTCAGGCTAGCGAGGCTAGATGTGCCGTCTGAAGGGGGAGATTCGTGGTGCTAGAGAGATGTGACATTCACAGTTAAGAAAGATTACAAGGTGATTTTGGCTACGATTGCCTTGGACGATTCTGAGACTTCTTGGGATTCCGTTGGAATCTGGGGATGGAAGATCCCTGCAAGGGTTAAGGTGTTCTTGTGGCTGTTGAGAAGAGAGCACATAATGACAAGTAATAGCGAGCCCTCCAGGTGCTGAAGATATATATAAAAGCTGTGGTGAAGCGGCAGAGGACGTGGATCATATGTTTTTCCAATGCCCTAGTTCTGTGGATATCCGATGAAATGCAGACATCTCAGGTGTTCGGTGGAGAGATGAGGACTCTTTTCGAGCATCGATTGGTAGAGATTTGTCAGGATCGGTGGATGGGAGAGTGAAAGTGTGCGCTCTTTTCTGGGCTATTTGGTTAGCCATAAACTATATTGTTTTTAGGAGGGAGATTTTATTTCGAGAATGTGCTTGGGCATGGCGAAGCCCGTTATGAAACTTGGCAGATGTAATTCTTTATAAGTTTTTATTTATATTTTGTTGGATATTCCTCTAATGGAGGTCCATCCCACCAGTTCTAAAAAAAGTATGCATTAGAAGGTCTATAGTTTGGAATATACTAATGGTAGTTGTGTCATGTTCTCCCTCAGATTTCTACGAGATCCTCCTTTCAGTGTGAGGCATGCCAGCTTGGGAAGCATCACCATTACTCATTTCCATCCCGTCAGAGTCGGAGCAGTTCTCTGTTATTTGAGCTCCTTCATTTAGACATTTGGGGTTCGAGTTATGTTCCTGATCACCAGGTACACCGTTTTTATCTTGTTGTGGTCGATGATTTTTTTAGACTTTCGTGGGTCTTTTTATTGAAGAATAAGTCTAAGGTTGCATCTGTGATCAAATATTTTATTAATTAGGTAAAGAAAATTTTTTCTGCCAATGTCAAATATCTTCGCTCTGATAATGCCTTGGAATTCTACACCTTACAGCTTTCTAAGTTTCTTTGATCTCTTGGTATTGTTCACCAGACCTCATGTGCCTATACTTCCCAACATAACGGTGTTGCCGAGCGCAAACATCGCCACTTGATGTAATCAGAACCTTGTTGATACAAAGTCGTGCTCCTCACGCTTACTAGGGAGATGCTATCCTCATTGCTTGCTATTTGGTAAACCACATGCCCTCGTTTCTGTTGGGAGAGAGGATTCCTTTCTCGATTGCGTTTCCCAGGAAGGATCTTTCTCCCTTACACTTTGTGTGTTCAAATCTATTGCTTTTGTTCATGATGTCTCTCCAGGTCGTGACAAGCTCTCTCCTAGAGCTGTCAAGAGTGTGTTTGTCGGCTACTCTCGTATCCAGAAGGGGTATCGTTGCTTTGATCCACTAAGGCAGAAATACTTTGTCAGTGCTGATGTTACTTTCTTTGAGTCTGTTATGTATTTTTCTCCTACATGTGACAACCTAGCCCCATCTGACTCTGACGATGAGATCTACATGCCTCCACCTCCTACTGTCGTTCCTCCACCTCCTTCTACTCCTGCTCTACCACCACCTCCTCAACCACCACCACCACCTACTCCTACCTTTACACCTGCTCCCCTGACTCAGTTTTTGCTGCGTGTTTTTATTCGCAGGCCTCACTCGGTTCCCCCTGCTAATAGGTCTTGCCCATCATCCAACACGCTTCAAGTATGTAATAAGCACATTGTTTCTACTGATGGCACTACTGAGTTGTCTGTGCAGCAGGATTCCATACAGGATGAGCAGGTGCCCTCTCCAGAAGGGAACTTACAGGTTCAGAACTTGGCAGATGATCTTGATGTGCCGATTGTTCTGCGAAAGCAGAAACATATGTTTGCTACTTATCCTCTTGCAACCCAGGTTTCATTGAGCAGTCCGTCAGAGGATTTCAGAAGGTTTACCTTCGCACTGTCAGCCGTGGAGATACTACAGACATTTCAGGAGGCTCTTCAGGACAGTCAGTGGAGGTTAGCAATGGAGGAGGAGATGGTTGCGCTACAATCACGTGGTGCATGGAGTCTGATTTCTGCTCTAGTTGACGCAACTGTTGTGGGATGCAAATGTGTGTTCACTATGAAACATCGTGCTGATGGCAGTGTGGATCGCTACAAGGCAAGACTTGTGGCAGGTGGGTCACCTAGACATATGGGGTGGACTATCAGGATACTTTCTCTGCAGTTGCTAGACATTCTACTCTGCGTATTATACTTTCTGTTGCTGTGACACGAGATTGGCTTCTTTACCAGCTTGATGTAAAGAATGTCTTCCTCTATGGTGATCTACATGAGGAGGTCTACATGCAGCAACCACCTGGGTTTGTTGCTGAGGGGCAGTGTCAGAAGGTTCGCAGGCTTCATAAGGCTATCTATGATCTTAGCGGAGTCCAAGAGCATGGTTCCAGAAGCTCTCGGACTTGATAGAGCAGCAAGGGTTTGCGAGATCGTCTGCCAATCACTCCTTGTTTATGCACATGACCCTACTGTTGTCATTCTTGTTTATGTTGATGACATTATTGTTACATGGGATGACGAGTAGGGCATTCAGGGTGCCAAGGACTTCCTAGGTCAGTAGTTTGTGACCAAGGACCTTGGTAATTTACGTTACTTCATTGGACTGAAGTTTGCCAGGAACCAGCGAGGTCTTGTGATGACCCAGAGGAAGTATGTTACAGATCTTCTTTCAGAGACAGGCATGGCATATTGCAGACCTACGACTACTCCTATTGACTCGAACATGAAGCTCTATGATGATGACATTGAGGAAGTCGATAAAAGGAGGTACATAGAGCTTGTTGGCAAGCTACTGTATGTGACTATTTCCAGGTCGAACATATCCTTTGCCGTGAGCAAAGTGAGTCAGTTTATGGAGCAGCCCATACAGGCACATATGGACGCTGTCCATATGATTCTGAGCTAGCTGAAGACATCACCGAGTACGAGACTTCTTTTTATTAGAGGCACATCTCTCTAAGTTACAGCAGGTGCAGATGCAAATTATGTTGGGTGTCTAAAGGATAGGAAGTCAACTTCAAGCTTCGTTGTGTTCATAGGAAATTCCTTGATTTCATGGAAGAGCAAGAAGCAGACCGTGGTTGCCAAATCAATTGTCGAGTCAGAATACATGGGCATGGCACATGCTAGCATAGAGATGATGTGAGTCAGGTCCGTTCTTACTGATCTGACTATAGAGGTGCCACTCCCCATGCACCTCTAATGTGATAATCATGCTACTCTTTTCATTGCCAACAACCCAGCTTTTCATGAGGACCAAGCCCATAGAGGTGGACTGTCACTACACTCGTGACATGATACAGAAGAGTCTTATCACCACAATGCATGTCAGCTCTAGAGACCAGACAACAGATGTTTTTACTAATGCCCTAGCCAGATGGCCTTATTAGAGATGTTGTTCCAAGCCGAGTCTGATCGTATCTACGCTCCATCTTGAGGGAGAGTGTTGAGATATTTGCTATTTTCTTACCATTTTCTTATCATTTTTTATTTTGTCTTTTTATGTAATTTTCCCAATTGATTTCTCTCCTATATAAGAGAACCTAAGGGCCTCTCATAATGCAATTCATTCTTTTCCACCAACAATTTTGCCGAGTGACACGAACACAAGTAGAGACAAGAAATCTAAAAGAAGAAGATTGCTGGAAATATGAGCATGTTGTCGCTAGGAGAGCATGATAAAGAGGGTATTGGTATGTGGACTCCGGCTTTCACGAATGAGCTCTCAGATCAGAGGTTGGCCGACTTCTTCAGGCTGCAGGCGGAGGTCCAGGCGCCAGGGGTTGATGGGCAACATGCCGACCATTTTGAATGGGTAGGGGGGAAGTTCTCAGTGAAGAAGGTGTATGATGAGTTGAAGCAACCAACAGGTGAGCATGATCTGAAATGGCGCAGGATTTGAAGGTGGTGTGGGTGGCTAAGGTTCCGTGTAGTGTTAAGATTTTTCTATGGTGTTTAAGAAGAGACCGCTTGTGCGACAAGGAAAGGAGAGCACGTCTTTTTGGCTTACAGGACACGACGTGTGATAGGTGCCGACAACAACATGAGGACGCAGAACATATCTTTTTCAAGTATGCGTTCTTTTCATGGATTTGGAGGGAGTTGGGGATTGTGTGGCTCGAGCCAGATGAGAAGACTACCTTTTGGAGATCAGTTCGTGCGGTGGGGGGCAATTCCATTGATGATATCTCCCTCGCCTTCGCGACCCTTTGGGCGATTTGGCTTGCCCGGAATGACCTTATTTTCAACAACCAGAGATTCTACTCCGAAAATGTAATTTCGCATTGTAAAGCTCTTTACAACTTCTGGGCTACTGGTTAATGTAACCTAACTGTTTTTAATGGAATCATCTTGGCGGTATCTCCCAACTTGGGAGATTACCCAACGTCTTTACATAAAAAAAAATAGGAGTCATTGTCGCGAAGGCATGATAAAGAAGATGCTATGGAAAGGGTGTAAGTATTAAAAGGGCACATCTAGAACAAACTATTGGGAATGGCATGATTAGGTTGGTTCAAGAGTGATGTTTAGCGTGGAAGCCTGATGCAGTGGACAAATTTATTGGATTCTAGTTTATTACTGAGTAAATTACAAAAAGGGCATCCACTATGTGTCGATCCCAATTAAGGGCTTCTTTTTCAAATATAACAGAGTGACTGAACTTTCAAATTCAGGGTTTAGTAACGTCGATATAAAAGGTCGCAATAATTCATGAAAGCCTATATTCGAGATAAAATTGAGATCATGCCCCTCTTTGTTACATCTCAAAAATGAGGCCTCGGGGAATCGATGCATAAATTAGAGTCCTTTTTTTTAAATTTACCCTTTATTTTTTATTTGACATAATACATAGAATAAATGCATAAATATGCTTAAAAAGGAAAAGTTAGGTCCTGTAACTCCTAAATGGTGGCAAGTTCTTTTATGAATGGTTACTATTGTATTCAAATGATACAGTTTTTTTAAAATAAGAACTTTTGTACATTGGTGTCCAAAGACAAACAATGAGGCACACATAACAAGAAAATCATTTCCAACTCTAGTAGAAAAGTCAAACAATTGCAAAGTGGCCCACAAAGCTCACAACATCCTAAACATGATTGCATTTGTAGGATACTATATTTCCCTTGAAGATAATATTGTTGTGTTGCATCTTACTTGCCCAAACCACTACAATGGACTTGAAGCTCTCTAAGAGAGGTTGCTCCTCACTAATGCCATTGGGTATTTAACCCCTTCAAAAGAAGCCTAAAAAGTCTCCATAAAGTGTGATTAGACTAATTGATCAAAACATTTTTTATAGCTTTAAAATTAATGGACATATGAAGAATAAGTGCTCAATGTCTTTCTACTCTTCCATGTATAAAGGAAAACCTAAGTCAGTGTGCTTAACGTCCGCTTACTCTTGTACACCATGGTCAGTAGACTTAGATGTCCAAGAAGTGTTGAAACATCTACCCTCAAAGAGTTCTATTTAGTCTTAAAGTGTTTTCATTAATGAACAAAGTTTAATTGAAGTGCTACTAAAGATCAAGTTATGCAAAAAGCTTAAACTAGATATTTGTTTTATACTACTGACAATTGGGATGCATGCTACGAAGCAATATTACTTTAAACTATCGAAAGAAGAAAGAAATGTCTCCGGATCATGATCAGAGCAGATGATTTGATTAAAGGCTACTGATACGGTTGCCTAAGACGAGCATCATCAAACTCGTTGTCTCTTCGTTTTTTATCGAATTAGTTTGTAATAATATTAGATATATTGTGTGTTGTAAAAAGCGTTGATAAACAACTCACACATACATTTTTGTTATTATCATATGGTGCATAAACCATGCACACTGGTATGAGCCTGGACACAAATATTGCATAAATTTAATTACTGTTACGGGTCCAAGAACCTCGTGAACCGGTATATAATAATGACTTTCATTGGTATACCTTATCACATCGTTGGACTTTCAACTTAGTCCTTTCAATGCGTCTATTCTTACAACAGTCTTTGCACCGATATACATTTCTGTGCACTAGTATACATTATACGTTGAACCCTTTTTATAACTTTCAACCCTGATGCACCACCGGTACACGATACTTTGTATCGGTAAACATCAACGAGCTGAGCTGATTTTTTCAGCCATTTGTATGAATCCAACTGGTTCTTTCTTTTATTAAGCCTCCCTTAAACCTATAAAAGGCCTCCCCCCACCTCATTCCAACACACACCAAGAGCACAAGTTCTCTACTCACTATTATACTCTCTATTCTTGTGAGAGAAATCTTTTGTGCTCAAGAAGAGTTTTAGATAAGCAAGCACTCGTGGTTTGCTTTTACATTTTTGCTTGTGTGCAAGGCTTTTTTAGAATACCTTTATTCTTGGCTAAAAATCATTATTGTGTAAAAAGGCTTTCTTCCCAAAAAGAAGATAAATCCTTGGTGAGGTTGTGTACTTTGAAAGTCTTTCCTCTTGTGTAGAAGATAAATTCGATTGAGATTGCATACCTCATAATACATTCTATACGAATTTTTTTTTATTGCATTGAAAATAAATATTGGTAGCTATGTGCTTTGTAATATGGTTTGACTACGCCAGAAATAATTCGTTTAGTGGAGTGTTTGTAAGCCTTGTGTAGGCCAAGCTCAGGCACATGATGTAGCCCTAAGGTAAGTGTACATGTCTAAATCTGTGCATTGTGGTCTGCTTGTTATTTTTTGTTCGTTGAGCTAATTTTTTTTAAGTTGACCATTATTCTGCGTAAACAATATTACCCCTGTTCTAGTGTTTCTTCAAGAAGTGCATTAAAATCTTCACCTTCAGTAAGGTATGCAGCTTCGAAACCTTCTTTCAATCTCACGCAAGAATAGGTTCTATCTGAAGCGGAGGATGCTAGAGCACACCATTGGCAGACTCATAGAAAAGCCCCCATCAACATATACCTTGGAATATGCTTCCTTGGGCCCCAAACTACAATTTTCTAACAACTTGAGGCCTTAACACTTATTAAGATGACGATTCAAGAGGAGCGAGTGAATTCCAATCATCCTTGTAGATGTTGTACAATTCAAGTACTCTATGATTATGTATCCTAAGTCCAAGATAAGAGCAACGATCCTCGAGAATCTCTCCTTAAGTACCCTTTTACCTGACCAAGTCATCAAACAAAAATGAAATCTATTGCCATTCCCTAACCTCCATAATGATTGGGATATCATGGATACATCTTAAATAGTCCTGCCGAAGGAGCAAGGCCCAAATCTAGTTCTCCTCCTGAGTTAAATCATCTACAATAGTAGGTAAAAATCCCATTATAGAAAAGATTAGAACTATCACACAAGATTCTCATCACCAATTTTGCCAGCAACGGCATATTTATTGTCTGTAGGTTATAAACTCCCGAACTACTTACCTGTAGGGTTATAAATTCCTGAACTATTTACCTACGTGATCCTGCGTACCTCCCTCCACTTTATTAAATGCATCCCTCAACCCTTTTCGGCCCCTTTGAAAGAACTCTCATTTTACATTAATTCTCTTCACTACCAATGTTGGTTTCTGAAATACAATTAAGTAATATAGTTATCTGGCCGGGCGTATGCACAGATTGATGTCCCCTCCTAAAATATAGTAACAAAAGCCATACAGTAAATTACATTCTTGGGATGATGAACGCCATTCTCAATATAGGATCTCTCATGAAAAATGATCCCTTTTACTCTATTGGTTGGTATGAGCTGAGATGCATAAGGGAGGTCTCTTAATTCTCTAATTAGGATAGATCAATCCTAGTAATGGTTGCTTTCCTCCAAAGCTCACTTGTATGACTATGTGAAGAACAAATGTACCCATTCTTAGGGAATAGTTTAGTAAAGCTGGCAATCTACTCTAGTATGGATAGACAATTTAGCTCTACATGTCTTAGTCATCAATCTCCCTCGCCTCAATAGCCAAAAAAAATTCACGTACGGGGCATGCAGAGCTCCAGATCAACCTACAGTCACGTTGTAGATTGTCAGGAAAAAAATGACAGGACTAGAGAGAGCCATGTAGGACTTCTTCACTGAAAACTCACAATCTCACGAATTCCAGTGATCTTATCAATTAAACTAAGGTCCTTCATCATTTTCAAGAATTTTAGTAGCCTTTGCTCATAAAAAAAGTAGAGCAGAAGTTGGGAGCCATACTCAGTCAGACCTATGGCGCTCCACCTATGTAGCCTCCTCAAATAACTGCCTATGCTAAGAGACCTCCTCCAATCAAAACACTTTGATCCTTAATCTTCTCAAATCTCGTTCCATATTTTAGATCGACTCCTCCTTGAAGCTTAAAGGATGGGACTCCACCAAATGTTTGAATATTCCTTGTCATCTAACTGTCAGCGTGGAGTCATAGAAGTGTTGACACGATATGTAGTCATGCCTCAATGGAGTCTGAGTTAAGGTGATGAATCTCCATTTCATCACCTTTATTCTATCATTTTGACCTTAAAAATCCTAGTAAATGCATGTAAATGCCCTTAATTGTACAAATTAACATTCATGCTTTATTGTATAAATACTGTATAAATATTGTTTTTAATGCCAAAATTATAAAATAAAGAACGAAAAGAAAAAGAATAAAATTTCAAAGATATTTTATGGCCCTAAACCTCGAGACCTAGGCATCTTGATGACTAAGTCGACAAGGAATAAAGTAGGAGGAGATAAGGGCCAAAATTCACATTAAAATCCCATTTATTTACTCATTATTTATTCAATTTTGGGACCTATTTTATTTTCTACTTTTTATACCTCAAATAAAGAAACTTTTTAAATGAAAGTTTTAGATAATAAAATATAGAAAAATACAAAATTGATTTCATACAAAAATAATATACAGAATAAAAGTTATACTCTGAATAAAAATCCAAAATCCCAACTTCCCAGACCCATATCTCTTAAATAAAAACTCAAAATATATAAAATTCATCTTTAATTTTATATAACTTTTAATAAGCTATTTAATAAGGGTGGTTTCATATTTTTTGGAGTTAAGGTGTAAAAGATATGTTTTGGGACCCTTATTGTATAATATACCTGATTGAAATAATCAATTTATTTATTATTTATTTATTTATAATTTTGTAAATATAATTTATAGTATATATCTTTATTAAAACTAAAAATAAAATCATAAACAAAATATTAAAATAAAATACTTATGTAAAATACATAGGTAAAATACCTATACTTATACCTATATATATCACACTCTTATTTAATTTAGTGTATATAATATATCAGAAAAATATATAATTAAGCATCTAAAAATAAGTTATAAGTTTATATAATAATAAAATAATAAAATCAAAAATACAAAATAAAATAATTACTTTAAAACATAGATAAATATACCTATATATTAAAAGTAACTTGTAATTATATACCTCTAAAAATAAATAAAAATCGTAATACAATACTTCATAAAATAATAAACAATTTTTATTTTATAACCTTAAAATAATAAATTCATTTACTTATTTAATTTATTTTACTTTAATTTCGAATTTCATTTGGATTTTGTCTTTTTGCGGATGACGTAGCCCAATCAGGTCACGCCCCTATTGACCTAGGGCCAATTCTGACCCCAGGTCTAGCTTCTGACAGTCCCGTGTTTTCCCCTGTCTTCTCGAATTTCTAGCCACTGATTCGTGGCTCGATGAAGATAGGACCCTTCATAAAAAATCTTCTATGCACATCAGAGATCCATGACGGATCTTTTCCGTGGGCAGATCACCTTCGCCTCACCCGTGATTCTCCCTCGAATACCCCTCATCGTCACCAGCACATATACAACTCCATGGCCCCTTTTTCATTTTTTGGTTGGTTTTTCTTCCACCATGGACCCCTCTGAGTGCATCAGGAGCGAGCTCGTCATGACAGGACGAGCTCCTTGCTTTTCGCAGTGAGGAAAGAGCGCAGAGAAGCCCTTCCCAGCCACCTCCACCGGTCGCCAGCGTGGAGGTTCCATCTCGCGATCCTTGGCCGCTCGAGGTTACACATCCTTTCTTCTTTCTTACCTTGTAGTGTAGCATAACTGTAGGTTTAATTCTGCAAGTTTTGTGCAAAGATTTTAGCGTAGTTTAGGATCAGACACCCTCGTCGGAGCCTTCGAGCTCCGGCCACCACTATCCATTCCACGACTCGTCAATCATCCACCAATAAAGGCCATGTTCTGCTTTGTCTTTCTGCCGTGTTTTCTACCCTCTTTGCAGGACCTGAAGGGGGCTTCTGTGCCTCGATTTCGCCAAGGGAAAGCTTCCCAGGTCGGCTGAAGAGGCGTGAGCTCCAGGGGCTCGATCGCCGTCCCTCGGACATATTGGAGCGACCTGGGCGTCGCGGAGTAGCTGCAGGAGCTAGTTGCGATAGTCGAAGGAGGTCCAAGTGTTAGGAAGCTGGCGCCTCGGCCGATTCAAGCTCGTCGGGCTCGAGTTCTTCGAGTGTTCTTGCATATCGTCTATAAGCCGTTGGATCCTCTGCAGTTCTTCGTGAAGAGCAAGATTCGATTGAGTTATCACTGTTGGATCTCTCTGAGCAATCTAATCCTGGCTGTCTGACGCGAAGCGGCATCACTTGCTATTGGGGCGACACGTGTCAAGTAGACTCATATCTGTCGTCCGATCTGCCTTAGTACCATGTATTTTACGAATCCCATCTAGCCGTTTTGTGTATTTATTAAATAGTATAAAAACTTTCATGTGCCTTTATTTAATTTTGTAATATTTGCGAACAAGCCCCCAAGCTTTAGGTATTTGCACTTCAGTCCTCTGCCAGCTCACCTCACGTGGCCGTCCACGTGAGGTGCGCATTTTGCACGGAGGCCCTTGTAGCTTTGGTTATTTGTATTTAATCCCAGAATTTTTTATATCTGTATTAATTTTTTTTGAAAAATTGCAACAAGGCCCTCGTTTATTCTAATTACAAAAATGCCTCTGCCAGGAATGTAATTTCTTTTTGTTCTATCTATTTATTTAAAATATCAATTGTGCTCGAAAAAATCCACAAAAATAAATGTACACTCTTGATTGCAACACTTTCATGCCTTTATTTTATTTTGCAATTTTAGGACTGTTTATTATTTTACAAAAATAAAAAAGAGCACTAAATGTTCCTGTCTACAGATTAAAATACATAAAAAATATAAAAAGCTTTTGAAAAATTCCAAAAAAAGTATTTCTTACTTATTTATTTATTTCACATCTCCATACCAATATTTCGTAAAAATTACAAAAGAAAACTCCTTAAAATTGAAAAATACCAAAAACATTTATAAAAATCTATAAAATTACAAAAAATCCCAAAAATATGTTTTCTGTTTTATATTTTTCTCTATATTTTTATTTATATATAAAAATTAATTTAGAGAAATTTTGATTCTGTTTTCAATTTTTTATATCCATTTTAATTTGGTTTACTGAATTAAACCCTGATTCAGGGTAGTTTTGACTATAAAAATATATAAATTTGGCAAAATTCTCTAAAAAATCACAAAAATAGTAAAAAATTATTTAAAACCACAAAATAGTTAATTATGTAATTTTTCTTTATCTTTCTTTATATCTATAACCTTCTTCCGCTATATTGTATATATATCCTTATATATTATATCTCTTTTATATAAAAAATAAATTTTAAAAAATATAAAGAGAAATAAAAAAATAGAAAATTAAAAATAAAATAAAAACATATAAAATCAAAATAAAAAATAAAATAAAATTAACATTAACCCCCCCAAAAGTATATCGACAAAGACTCACATTCATCTTTCTTGCTTCATAGCCCAATCTATCTAAGTTTGTTCCCGTGTTCGACACTCTACACTACTTACACTATACACACCTATTGTAGAGTTTTAGTAAATTTTAACTCTGCAAATTTCGCTCTTTATTACTAAATTATTATTGTGGGCTAATTGTTGTTTTAATCCGGATTTCTTATCGGTCACTTCGATGACCGTGTTCCCGCCTTGTGTGGAACATACGACCACTCGATTTTTGGGTCAAACAAATGGCGCCGTTGTCGGGGAGCAACGTCACATAAATTGGTTTTCTGTTTGATTATGATTTATTCGTCTATATTTTTATTTTATTTATTTTCTTTTTTATTTCATATTTTTGCGACTTGTCTAATCACCCTCTCCTTGTTGTCTTTGTTGCGAGGTACCGCGAATTGAGGGAAGTGCTTTACTCGGAGCGCCTGCGCACCCACGTGAAGTTAAGCCAGCTTTTTGACCTCGTGTTAGAAGGAAGCGTCAGAGGACTTGATGGGAATTTTGAAGACAAATTTTTGTGCATTCATTTTAGCATTTATTTTTGTAATTCAAGTGAAAGAGAGAGATAATTATTGTAGTAATATATGACTCTACGACACTTAACGAGGTCCAGTGTCCGAGTAATTATTCCCTTGGGGGCCTCGTCGGCTTTTTCGCTGTTTTCATCGCATTTTTTTCCTTTGCTTTTCGATTTTCGATTTTCTTTCTTTTGTGTGATTGAGCCCTAGTATTAGGAGTTTCTTGACGATAGAATTAGGTCCAAACATTTAATTAGTCATTGCATGTCCTTATAGTCTACGTCTGGATCTAGTCAAATATTAAATTGTCAATTATTTAGACTTGAGATCGAGCGCTGAGAGAAGTGCTATACATTGCTTGCAGGATCCACTGTGGTGGACACCGATGCACTTCAAAGATCAGACTTTTGGATCTCATTTCCGAGTAGTTGACATTTTGTGCTTCACGATAATAGCAATTTCTGTACCTAGGAGGATTTAATCGGTTGCATTGCATATAGTTAGGTTTCAATTCTACTTAACATTCCTGCACGATGAGAGCTGGAGGCAAGGTGAGCATTTCTCTTTAGCATACATCATCGTTTTCACCTCGTATTGCTTCTCCGACTCTCTCCCTCTGATTTTGATCACTTAGGTGTTGAAAGGAATTGATTTCTCATTCGCCGCATGTATTTTTATTAAAAATAAAAAATGATAATCAATAAAATTGGGATTGCTAATATTACTCGACCCTAAAATCAACCAAAAAGAAAAATACTTGCGTTGGGGCGAGAGTCCCCTCATTGTCTTCGCATTTACTTGCTCACGTACACACTAAGGTTAGTGCCCAAATCCTGTCAACCAACCTAAGTGTTTGTACAACTTTTGCATTCTCGTCTAACTCTAAAAAAGACAAGATAAAAAGACCGAACTTTCACGGTCTTCACTGAGTCGAGTAGGTGAATTGAGGGATTTGTTTTGTGTAAGTTTGTTTGTATTTGTTTGTGTGCATACTAGATCTTTCTGCGCATTTGCGTCCTTTTCTCATTCCTCTTGATTGACCATCGTGATCTCCTGACCATTTTCCTTTTATTTCGAGATGGCCGACTGGAGCGTTTTCTATCCGAACTTTGCGGATTCCTCATACCCTATAACCGGTCCACCTCCCTTTTTTCAGGAGGACCTTCATCCTACTTTTTATACATATCCCCCTCAGCCACAATATCAGCCCTCAGATTTTTATCCACCTCCACCTTCACGTTTCCCACCCTCACATCCACCCGAGACTGACCTGTTGGAGTCACATCTGATGGCATCCAGTCTTGAGACCTTGACTCGGTTCATGGAGCATATGAATTCAAAGATTGACAACCTCACTTGCCTAAATAAGAGCCATATTGATGCTTCACGATCTGATGACTGGGATTCATTTGAGGATTTACATGAGAGCTTGCAATCGTCCAAAATACAAAAAAATGACAAAAATTTAAAAAAATCCAAAAAGAATTCGGGAGACACCTTAGTGATTCGGACTGTGAGGAGAGAGCCCATCTGCCAGATCATTTCACCACATATCCATTCACATCTTGTCCCACCTTTGACCCCGAGGATGTCACTGTACAGACCGCTCTTGGCTATCCTCGTGTATAAGCCGACTCCGATCTCCCCCCTTGTATAAAGGAGATCCAAAAATTCAAAAAAATGTTGACTGAACTTGAAGTGGTGGCGAATATTCATGAAATCATTGATGCCCCACTTCGCCAGGCCATGACCCGTTTATCTGCTCCTCAAACCAAGAAGAGAAAGCGGAGGAGCAGATCTGAGCGTCATATCTTGACCATGGCACTGCCCACACCATCACACACCATCCAATCTCCAGGAAAAGGTACACTGCTACACCATTCATTGGATGCACTATCTCTGACCTTACTTGTGATCATATTTTCCTTGATAGTGGTGCTTCGATTAGCATAATTCCCTTCTCGTTGGTATAGTCTCTTCACTTAGGGCCTCTCAAAAAAACAGGATGACCGTTCAGTTTGTTGATGGATCTATCAAGAGGCTAAAGGATATTCTAGAAAATGCTATTATTTTGATTCAGGGCATGAGCTATACTGTTGATTTTGTCGTATTGCCCATGGAGACCTCCACTGGGGAGCAATCTCCAATCATCCTGGGATGTCCCTTTCTTGCCTCTACGAGAGTCGTTATTGATTATAGATCAGGAGAGATTCGCTTCCGTCCTATTGATGGGAGCGTTGTGATCATCACTACACCCACTGCCGACCAGGGACCTGCATCTGATGTGACTTCACCTTTCTTTGCTGACCCCAAGGACTATGACCTTGATGAGCCAATCATATATTTTTGTTGTATGTTGGATTCCACTGAGACCCGAGAATTCCTCCCCACGGACGACGACTCAGAAAGCATAGAGCTTGCAGTTCCCTCTTCTGGTACTTGACGATGTGTTGATGACATCCGCGGGATCTACACGATTGATACATGTGAGCGGAGGGCGTGCATTTGTGAGACTGAAATGGCCGAATTTGATCTTGTTGCGTTCATCCGTGAATTCGAGCCTTTTGATGAGAATGATGATCTGATTGAGACTTTAGAGAACGAACATGACTCGACTACTTCCACATATGAGTTCGTTCATTTTGGTTTTGACCTAGGAGAGAACTCACAGGACGACCTTGACTCTACTTCTGATGATGAGTTCGTCCCTTTTTACTCTGACATCTGCAAGACACCCAAGACCGGACCTAGCCACACTTCTCCCACTGACCCGTCTGTACCTTCACACTCTAGGACCACTGAGTATCTTTACCAGGTCGATCCTGATCGGCACTTGTCTACTGAGGACCCCGATATCGACCTGTATCTTGTCAAATCCATTCATCAACGGTCTTGCAAGAAGGTTCGCTTTCTACCTTCTTGACCTCTGTACATCCATCCTCTTGTACATTCGTTGTCGTTTATCTCCGTCCATCTACCGTTTTGCTCCTCTACCCCATTCTCATGTGTGTCTTGCTTAGGACGTACTTTGTCCTAAGTATGAGGGGGTGAACGAGCTGAGTGTTCTTTCGTCATTCTGTTTCATCACTCTTGTTGTTGCCTATACTTAGGGCTCTTTTACCCTAAGTATAGGGGGAGTGATGCGTACATTTTTCGTTTCCTTCTTCTATCTTCTTCTATCTTCATTTCCTTTTCTTCTTTTCTTTTTTTTCATTTTTCTTTTTCTATCGAAAAGGTGTCACCCCCTTTCTTCTATACTTAGGATGTACTTTGTCCTAAGTATAGGGGGGTGTGCACCCAAGTTTTTCTTTCATTCTTTGATCCTCTCCATTGTCTCCTCTTCTTATCTATACTTAGGGATATCTTACCTTAAGTATAGGGGGAGACAACCCGAGTACGATCTGTTTATTCCCACCCTTGATCCTCCTTGCTTTGTGTACAGTTTGCTATACTTAAGATTATTTGATCCTAAGTATAGGGGGGACGGTCAACTTCTCATTCGTTCATTCATTTCTTCTTTCGCTTATTCTTTAGGCTTTCCTATACTCAGAATGAGTTATGTCCTCTCTTTTTTTCTCTAATCAAAGAGGATATAGCTCAAGCTAAGTATAGGGGGGTCGTATATACTCCGTATATACTTTAGCCATAGTTTGTACTTTCGTATTTTTAATAATAATAATATGGCTAAAAATAATATATAATCATTAAAATCACTTAATAAAAGGATGCATATTATTCCTCAAATTCTTTCTGTGTTTACTGATTAATAAATCAGGTAAAAATTTTTTTTGCAAAATGTTTGAAAAATAGTTTGAAAATAGTTTGAAAATCTTTTTTGAAAAATCTTTTGAAAACTATTTGAAAAATGTTTTGTTAAATATTTTCAACCTTTGTAAAATATTTTATTTGTAAAAATTTATTTTCTTTGTGTGAAATAAAATGTTTGAAAAACGATATGCACATAGTTTGAAAAATGGTTGTAAAAATATTTTGAAAATCTATATATGCTGTTTGAAAAACCTTTGCAAAATGATTTTCAAATGTTTGTAAATATTTGTAAAAATTGTTTGAAAAAATTATTTTGGACTATAGTCTTCCAAAATCATTTGAAAAAATCATTTTCAAATAAGTTTGAGAAATATATACATCACACCAAAATTCATTATTAATTGTATAAATATATCTGTAAAAGGATCTCTTACCCCTTGTAAATTTTTAAAAACCCAACTCTTGTAAATATAAGATGCATCCTCGTGTAAATATTTGTACTTGTTTGTAGCCAAAATTTTTTGTTTTCAAAGTTGTAAAACCAAAAAAATCACAAAGACAATTGCAAAAATCTTTTTGAAAAAAGCAAAAATTTGCAATTACATCTTCTTTTTCAAAAACCCATAAAAAGTTCAAAATTGAAAACTGCATTACAAAAATATTTTCTGCATAGCATGTGCATAACATTCGCATTTTTCAGATTGAGTTTGACAATTGAACAATGTCTAAGTAAAATCCGAAGATTGGAGCTTGGTTGGACCTTAAATCTACCAATCACAGGAACCTTATAGGAACTGGAATTGAGGTACTTCAGGTCTAGTTGACTTAATTCTTCGGGAATAACGAGATTTGGTTCAATGGATTCTTGACTGCCTAAGTAGAGTATTTCGGAGCACACGCACGACTCTTGTTGATAATGACCTAACTTGGACACCTGCACCTTTCACTTATCTCAACTCAGTTGGAGTGGTGAGGGGATTGGATTTGCCGGTATGAGACGCACACAAGTGGAAACATTTGTCCTCGTCTAGGGAGGGAAGTGCACCCCAACCCGTCCAGTAGCAGAGACGTCTAAAGATAGGAGAGTAATGCTTCAAAAGCTATCTGGCTCAAGAGGAAAAACTCCTTATGTAAATGATGTTGTATATATTATTTCAAAAAAAGAGAAAAAAAGAGAATGAAAAAGAAAAAGCAAAAACTCCAAAAAAGTGGACATGCCTGATTGAAGATAAAATGCCTGCCGGGGTGTATATGTTGTATAGTCAATAAGCAAGTTTGAGTTTCATAGTCATACATTGTGAGCCTGCAGCTGGATGACTTGGCTACACTGATCAAGTATCCGAGGATAGGTAGCTACAATGGCTACTGTCCATTCTTCTCTTCTCCCCCTCCTCTTGAGCTGGTTGTCACTTGAACTTAGAAGGAAATACCCCGCTCCTCGAGGAAGGACTTGCTGGATTAGAGAATCATTGGGTTGTCATGCTGGAGAAGTTAGTCTCTTTGTCATTTCAGTTGGTGAGAGCGACTATCACATACACTATACTAGTCAGATTCATAGTCGTAAGAGTTTGCGTATGAGTTGAAATATTATGACCTGGATATTGAGGAGACTTGAACAGGGTTTTAAGATTCTCGAAGGTTGTTGGATTTCAAATCTGATTCCCAATAAGGTTCCACCCGCACTAAAATTCCAAAGGTCCGACTTAAGCTTTAATGTTGATTTTGTAAAAACAAGTTTGATGATTAAATTTAATCCACTTTCTTTCTTTTTCTTTTCTTTGTTATCCATTTTCTGCACTTATTGCATAAGTGTTTGCTAGGGACTAGCAAAGACAAGTATAGGGGGTGATGAATCACCATTTCATCTTTTTTTCTATCATTTTGGCCTTAAAGTCCTAGTAAATGCATGTAAATAGCCTTAATTTGTACAAATTAACATTCATGCTTTATTGTATAAATAATGTATAAATTATTATTTTTAATGTCAAAATTATAGAATAAAGAAAAGAAAAGAATAAAATATTAAAGATATTTTATAACCCTAAACCCCGAGAGCTAGGCATTTTGATGACTTGGTCGACAAGGAATAAAGTAGGGGGAGATAAGGGCCAAAATTCACATTAAAATCCCATTTATTTACTCATTATTTATTCATTTTTGGGACCTATTTTATTTTCTACTTTTATACCTCAAATAAAGAAACTTTGTACATGAAAGTTGTAGATAATAAAATATAGAAAAATACAATTTTAATCTCATACAAAAACAATATACAGAATAAAAGTTATACTCTGAATAAAATCCAAAATCCCAACTTCCCAGAACCATATATCTCAAATAAAAACTCGAACTATATCGAAATCATCTTTAATTATATATAACTTTTAATAAGCTATTTAGTGAAGGTGGTTTCATATTTTTTGGAGTTAAGGTGTGAAAGTTAGGTTTTGAACCCCTATTATATAATATACACGATTAAAATAATCAATTTATTTATTATTTATTATTTTTATAATGTTATATTTTTGTAATTTTGTAAATATTATTTATAGTATATATCCATATTAAAACTACCAAATAGATACACTACTTTCGATACTAAGCATATATATGACCCTAATTAGATTTGATGGGAAGCGAAAAACTTTAAGTGGGAAAAGACTTGGTGGTTAATATGCAATATCTTTAGTTATTGTGCCCCAACATGCATTGGAAACCTTGTATGAATATTTGTTGGTTAATCTCCAGCACCGGTAAACATGGTTAGTTTCAATACACACATCCGTGCAAGCATACACATATAGGCATGCTCTCACACACATACATGTATTACGTGAAATCATTTTCCTTAGCGAGCTTGAGGGATAATACAAGTCTAAGTCTAATAAACTTCTGCTGCTAAGATGTGATCGACATGGATAATACAAGTCTAAGTCTAACAAACTTGTTTTACAAGATAAAATTGAGACATAAGTTTCACGAGTTAAGGATGAGAAGACATCATTAATCTTGTTGATTTCTCTTCCATCTTTCCATGATCACATTGTAAAAAGGTTGCTTTACGATAAGGTAGCCATCATGTTGGATGTGATGGCTATTTCATTGTTTATGAATGAGTCTTCATGGAGTTCTACAAATCGTACGATACATTGTAAATCTCACGAGGGTCGAAGGTCATTCCAAATAGCATGGTCTTTTTAGATGCTTCTATTGTGACAATGAGGGTAAGAAGATTGCATATTGTTTGAGATGTAGGAACGAGAATGAGACAAATCTAGAGAATAAAAAGGTTGCACTATATGGGTGTTCTTCGAATTGAAGAAGTCTGTTTCAGGATGATTACTAGACTTGTCGAGTTTAGTTATTGTGTTCTCAACTAGGGATCCACGTGTAAGCATGGTCCAGATGGTAGGTGGAGAGATTCACCACGTCACATAAGTTGGATCATATGGTTTACATGTTTGAGGGGATGGTGCTGACTTTGAGAGATGTCATAGATGTTCCTACTAATGAAAAGAGTTTGATGTTGTTGGGAACTCTCACATAGGAGACATCATGTTATCCTTATTGTGGGGAGATCTGAAAGTGGGAAAAGGAATATGCATGGCGATGTGCGAGGCACACAAATGATTAATAGAATATACATGCTCAAGGGAAGAGTCCTAACAGGTGATAGAGCTCTAACTTATCCTACACAAGTGGTATGATAAGCAGGTAGTATATTGTTAGTATCTATATTGCATAAGTGTGTAATGAGATGAACGATTGGGCTTCTTCTTAACATAGAACGATGTACGCTTTTTGGTTCATGAGTCATGCATGTTGCTACATCAAGAGATGCCGCCTAATGGGTGCACCCTAGAGGCGGGTGTGCTCCCGGAGCAGTGTAGACTTAAAAGAGAAGCTTGTGGATGACAAAAATCGACAAGGACAAACTCAAGACAATGTAAGATCATAATGACGTTCTACCTTTAGGAGAGATTATTAAGATGAGGATATTTATAACATATACTAATAGTGGGTTTTCCCAAACCCATTGCCTTCTACTGACACGTGGCACATCCTCCCATTCTCCAACTCCCATCACCGTTCGACTCTCTTTCCTCCTCTCATCCATTACTCTCTCTCCTCTCCATCCACGTGTTCTTTCCTTTCTCTTTTCACTCTCTCTCCCCCACTTGCTCTCTCTCCCCATATTCTCTCCCCCCACTCCCGCTTCTTTCTATTTATCTTTTTTTGTATTATCTCTCCTCTCTCTCTCCATATTCTTTCACTCCCTCTCTTTCTCTCTCCATCAATTCACATTTTATATTAAAAAAATTTCTCTTTTTAAATTTAAAAATATATTAATATAAATTAAATATATATTAAAAAATCCTTTTAAAAGTATTATTTTCCTTTTAAATCTACTATTTTGGAAACAAATAAATACATTTTTTTAAACTACTATTGATATCATTCATATGTAATAATTTTTTAGTAGTAGATTTTTATATAAAATGAATCCTTCAGAATAAACTAATTTTGATATAACATCTTATTAACTTGTAATTGATATATTATCATAAGTTTCAAATCATCTATAATACATAATTAACTTATTTTTATCGCATTCGATATTTAAGTATTAAATATTTAAAAGTTTAATAAATAGTTTGAGTTTATGGACTGTTTCGTAAATACATGAGTTAAAATAGATTTGTTCCAACCAATTATTCTAAGTCTTTCATTATTTCTTCTTTTATGTTATATAACTTTCTTATTTCCTTAAAATTTATCTGGTATTTTAAGATTCTATTTACTTCAAGTCCTCATTTTGTTTAACTTATCATTTTGTTTTGCTATTTTTAGAATTAACAAACCACAATAATTTTGAAAATAAAATTTCTAAAATTATTAAAAATATATTAAGACATAAAGTAATTTTCTTTCATAATTTTTGGGTATTTTGATAGCTATACAAAATTTGTTAGATGTTAAATTCATATACTTTTGAATATTAAAACTTTTTTTCAAAATTAGAAATTAATAAACAAATAAAACATAAAAATAAAATAAAAACAAAATAAATTTAAAACAAAAATTATTAGATGTAAAATGGATAAAAATATATAACATAAAAAATAAAATACATAAAATGAAATAAAAATTCATAAAAAACCTTTTTAAAAGAAATAAAAATTCATAGATTTTAAATAAATAAATTTAGACAGTGGGATGTATAGAATATGTTATCTGAATATATGTGTAACACACATGGCCTCAAATTTCAGCGAAATTCGGTCGAATTTCTGTCAAATATTGATATCCAATCGAAATCGAAATTCGATCAAAATGACCGAAATGACCGAAATATGGGGGTCCTAGTACAAAAAATGACCGAAATTTTTGTCGAAATTCCACCGAAATTGCATCGAAATTCTGTTTTTGTCGATACCGAAATGGTGGCCGAAACTGACATTTAGGGCCTTGGTAACACATGATCTTAATATATATATTATAAATCTAAATATAAGATGAAAAATGAAAAATAAAATTTTACTAATATATATATATGATATATGTAAGAGAATTTATAAAAAAAATACAACAAAGTTTGTTTTTTTAAATCATAAGATATTATAAATCTAATAAATACCAACTATGATGTGACCAACACTAATAAAAAACAATACACTTTTTTCTACCAAAACTCCCCTTCCTCTCTTTCTTAATTTGAACTTTTATTCTTTTATTTGCCCTTATTTGATTAGATGTCTACTATTTATTGTATATAACATTATCTTTTAAGTCAAGAAAATAAAACATGCTATTTGGAAAGCATACCTTCCATATCATTAAAATTTCTTTGCAATATGTTCATACTTCACATATTATGATCCCAATATGTTCCTATATATTATCTTGAAAAAATAATCACGCCGCGAAGCGCGGGAATGCACCCTAGTTTAAAGGAATCAGAGTTTGTATTCTATTATGAATGATGTTGTATTTCACGTTTAGTCCTTATACGAGTAGGACTCATTCTTGTATTTGAGGTCTATATATAGAGGGACAGTCTTTTCTTTTCCATACACATGAAAGAGAAAATGGAGATAATGAGCAAGGGAATAGAGAGAGTTGTATTTATTCTTCTTTATGGTGACTTTTTCATTTTTGGTGGTTGCGAGGAGACATCACCGTTTCTTCTTCTTAGATATGCTTTTGTGGTGACTGAATGTGTGCATGCTTTCCTGTGTGGAATATGGGTGAGAAATGAATCTACCTTTGTAATTAGTTGGTTTTTTTAATAGAAAATTCTCATTTATTGCTGCATATTTTTGCCAGTGGCTGAAGTCTTATATGGGTTGTCGTTCATATTTTATCATTGGAAAGAAAATTGTACGTAGCTATCACATATGTTTGTTTAAAGTGCACAAATCTATGACTTGGAGATGCTTTGAGCTTATTCACATCTTTTTAGAATTTCATGTTAACATGCCATTATTTTGCCCCAATTCAACACATACTATGTGATTTTGCCCCAATTCAACATAGATATTATGTGACGACGGTGCTTTGATATTTTTATGTCCTGCTTTGGGAAGCAGATTACTGCTAACATGCCATTGTTGCTAGTTTCCTTTTCAGTGGTAAATAAGCACGTCCGTTTGTTAAATGTTCAGGTGGTTGCAGCTTTTATGATGATTGACACGTTAAACAAAAGAGAATACAATGCATTTACTTTGTCCATTCCCTCTTCCACTGAGCTTCTTCAAATATTCGAATTGGCAGCTCCTGTGTTTGTAACAATGACATCAAAGGTTTGAAGAATAAAACATAATAGAGCTCTGATAAGTCTGAATCATCTCAAATACACTATTTCTATCAGGTGGCTTTTTATTCCTTGCTTACATATTTTGCAACATCCATGGGCACCATAACTGTTGCAGCACACCAGGTTAGCAACCCACGTTTAGACCCCAAATAAATATATTTTCCCTATTTTAGGTGTTTTTGCTTGATTTGACATCATCCTACTAGTTTTGTATTTTTTGGCCTAAATACATTCATTGCCATTGAAGGTTATGATCAATATCTACTGCATGTGCACTGTATGGGGTGAACCTCTTTCGCAAACAGCACAATCGTTTATGCCTGAATTGATACATGGGGTCAACCGGAGTTTGCACAAGGTTCAAAATTTCCATCTCATACAAAAATAAAGTGATTTGTACTGTGTAGAAAAAGGAAGAAAATAATGAAATCATGATTCATTTCTTTTACGAATTTATCACAAGTTTTTGACATGCACGGGATAAAAATCACATATATATTTGTTGTACAGAGTGGCTTATTAGTTCCATTTAATTTGACCAAGGTTTTAGTGGAAAGCTGCAATATTTTTTGTACTTTTGAATGGCCATGTTCCAGAGACCTGTCATGAATTCAAGAATCAGTAGACAAATACAACTAAGGCCTTTATCATAGATGCAAAATTTTGCTATCACTTGGTAAAAGATCAGCAACATTTGTATTCTGGAAAGTGGATGGAATCGGGAATTAAAAGAATTATAAACCATCACGCTTCTCTTCAGTATTTAATTTTACTTATTTGCTGGAAAATGATACTTTTTTTCATAGAGTGATCTTGCTTCTTTTGGTTGAATTGATGAACCACTATGCTGTTGATTTATTATCTTGCTTTTAATATCACTGACCTCATGAATTATGACTGGCTTGTTAATTGTATTGGCTGAAAAAATGTCCAATTAGGTGGATCAACTTGGTGCAAAAAGGATAACTTATCATGGTGTAGTTTTTACTTAGGCATATGATGCTGGGGGTGATAATATGGAAACTAAAGGAAATGATTGAAAATAAAACAGCAGAACAATTGAATAAAGAATGCCATTTGATATGTGGTGTTCTGTGAATCGTATCTAGAGGCAAGTCGGTGTTCTTTCTAGAGTTTGGATGGCTGGTGGGGGTGTCATGGTGGGGTGGCAGGTGCATCGCCACCTAGGCGCTGACCTCCATTTGAGGGGACAGGTGGCTTTTTTTGGCACTTCTATTTGCAGCTCAATTAATGGGTTGAATGAGGGGATTTCAAGACTGATATTAGGCAGTTTGTTACATTTGCCACAGACAAACTGCTCTTCTTGGGGCGACTTCTAGTTTGAGGAATCCTTGACAAGTGAGGCTTGGTCGACCCACCTATTCCTAATTACAATCATGTTTGAAGGAGTGCGACTTCAAAAATGTCTCAATATTTGTCTAAAGGTCTCTTTGCTTAGTGAGTTTGCAAAGATCTCACCAATTTTTGAAGTAACAAGATGGTTAGAATGTTGCGAACTATACTCCCAGGATGTGGTGCTCAAATGATGAGGATGTGCATGTCTTCTACTTCTAAATCGAAAATTCACTTCTGCAGGAGTCGGGCTTCAGGGTTTTGGTGAAGGATTTATAAAGGGGTGCGCCAATTGCTCGGTTGGCCAAGGACCTTCTGATACCTGACAGTGGCAGGACGAGGGTCACTTCTACCAATCTTGGAAGGAAGCACATTCGATTTTGTAGTGAAGCTTTGGAGAAGGTCAAGTTAGGGGATCTGTAACCAAATGGATTCTCACTTAGCAACTCCTGGAAATAAAGTGTTGTTCATTTGCAACTCTACCAAAAAATGAAAATAATTGCATTTAATGGGAGTTGAATATGGGGTTGTCCTGTAACCATAACTGTTAGAAAATAAACATGCGGAAGCGAACATGGAAAAAGATAAAGAAATATAAAGAAGACGGGATTTTACGTGGAACCCTACTCCGTGAGGAGCGGGATGAAACCACGGGAGAAGCCCTCAAAGGGGCGGATATTCTATTGAACTTTCTCATCTGTTACAGGAGGCCTGAGGTTCTTTATATAGCTTCTACAGGGCCTCCAAGTCCCATCACTAGGCGGTATGGGACTAAACTCAGTGGTGTGGTAAATGGATCTTGGAGGGATCCATTTACCCACCTATTACATAAGTGACGCATGCTCCAAATACTCTAACACTCCCCCTCAAGCTGGAGCATGCAATGCTCAGCTTGGACAAACAGGAAGAAACTCAACTCACAATACATGACACTACAGACAATATCAACCCAACGCGCACAGCTGCTGCAGTCGAGGACGTTGCTTCTCATGGCGTGCATGTGAGGAGGACGAACGTGGCTGGAGTGTCTATCTGGCTCAGAGAATGGTACTCTACTGTGGAGTTCCTATGATACCACATGAAAACCCTTGCCCTTAATGGCATAGGGAATAGTCCTCTGCTATGGAGTCCCTATGGCTCACATGAAAGCTCTGGCCGACCAACAAGAATGACAAATGATTGGCATGCGTCATCGTCGAGTCTGAATCTGAATTTTGTAGAGTCTGAATATCTGACCGGTCTGCAACATCTGATATCTGAATCTTAGAACAAGACCTGTGACTCTCTATATATACTCCCCCTTTCTCCCATACTGGTTGGAATGTCATTGTATGACCACGTTGGGAGAAGATAAAATAATATATAAACATGGGGATGAATAAAACATCAATTAGCCGATAATGATGATTTTTTTTTCGGCTTTTTTTTTCTCTAATAATAATATTTTTTTTTGAACCACACATTTTTTTTAATTCGTACGGCTTTTCTTTGTACGTGCCTCTCTTTTTTTTTTACTATGCGTACGGCTTTTTAAATGTACGCGCCCTTTTTTTTCTTTTTTTTGTTTAACACTATAAGCGTGGTCCATTTGGACCCAAATATACCTTAGCCCAATTGGGCTTTACAAAATCTCTCTCTCTCTCTCTTTCCCCCCTCCCCCTCTTTTTTTTTATATACAACTATCGGCCCACAAGGCCCCAACACATTCCCCTCTCCTCTTTTTTTTCGTTTTTTTTATTTCCCCCTTTTTATTTCTCAGCTGATGTCAACTTGGGCCCAAAAGAAATATTTTTTTTAACTGGGCCCAAGTTTTGAAATGGCCAGACATGCCGTGCAGGCCCTTCTATTTCTAGGGTTCCCACGAAGGGACCCTTTCTCAAAAAAACCCCATCGGGTTCTTACAATTGCCGCCGCCTGAAGGAGAACGAGGTCTCCTTGGGCTCGCAGGAGGGTGCGCGCGCAAGCAGATCTGGGAGGGCTCGCCGCTCTGCCTGGAGCACCGCGTGCCACCTGCGCCTGTGATGGGAGGAGCTTCGCGCGGGAGGGGCGGAGGCGTGGCTGCGAGGAGGGGGAGCACGGGCGATCGTATGCGGTGGTGTCGCCTGTTGGAGCGGCCCGCGTTGCCATCTGGTGCGACTGGAGGCTCCGCGCGGTGCAACGACGATGATCGGCTGCCTAATCGGCTGTGGTTGCGCGTGGCTAGGGCACGCAAGCTTCGGTCTGGAGGCGCGACACCGACTGGTGGTGTCGCAAGGGGAAGACCCACTGGAGGAGCGCTGCTGTGCGTTGTCTGGAGCATGGGGTTCGTCTGGGAGTGCCGCTGGGACTCGCGGCGGCCTGGAGAGGCGATTTGATGGAGTTGATGTTGCCGTCGCGAGAACTGGAGGGGAAGATCGCCTGATGGAGGTGCACGCCGCTTGTGCCTGGAAGAATCGAGAGACTGGAGCTTCGATGACTGAATCGGGGCGCCGCCACCGCGTTGGGTTATGGGCCCACACGCGTTGGGTTGCCTGAGGGCTCTGCGCTGGATCACCGGAGAGGAGGGCTGCTGGGGCTCGTGAGGGGCGCTGGCAGCGGGAATCGCTGGCTGCGCGCACGAGTGAATGAACAGCACATGGATTAGGGTTCCACATGGAAACCCTAGAACTGGAATCATGATCTTGATAAAAAAAAACTCTCGAACAATCGTTGAAGAACAGAAATTACAAGAATGATCGAGAACTTATTTTGATAATCGATTCTCGAACAAAACATAAAGAACACATAAAAAACTCCTCGAGAATCGACCCGCTCTGATACCATGTTAGAAAATAAACATGCGGAAGCGAACATGGAAAAAGATAAAGAAATATAAAGAAGACGGGATTTTACATGGAACCCTACTCCGTGAGGAGCGGGATGAAACCACGGGAGAAGCCCTCAAAGGGGCGGATATTCTATTGAACTTTCTCATCTGTTACAGGAGGCCTGAGGTTCTTTATATAGCTTCTACAGGGCCTCCAAGTCCCATCACTAGGCGGTATGGGACTAAACTCAGTGGTGTGGTAAATGGATCTTGGAGGGATCCATTTACCCACCTATTACATAAGTGACGCATGCTCCAAATACTCTAACAATAACATAACACAACAAAGTTACCAAGCTATAAGACTAGCATGTCTGTATTGGTTATTTTGATTATTATACATTATCAGTAGAGTATTTATCTATCTATTTAAGATTTTGTATTTATTTGTTTTTTCCTACGCACCTTTTCTCTTTATTTTTTGTGCTGCTAATGGAAATGTCTGGTTCTGCCCTGGAAGTAGATTAATGAAGGAGAATACAAGAGAAGATGGCAGTATACTTGGATCCTTGATGTAACACACATGCGACAAATTTTCTTCATCTGGGGGGTGCATTAACCAGGTTGAATATGTTAGGATACACCTAGTTATTTTTGTGGAAGATTCATGCTTGTTTATCTACTAAAAGTTGTTTTATTCTGCCCAATATGGAGCATGGAGAGAATGTAGGTTGTGAAATAGTTCTAACCGCATCTATTCTTGGATGTGTGCCTAAAAACATACATCCAAAATAAATACATTACTTAGCACAAAATTGACAAAGACCATGACTCAAAAAGAGCCATAGCATGCTCAACTACATTTTTTTCATAGTATTTTTCCCGTTTGGAAATTACTCCATTGCGAGCCATCCATATCGCCGAAAGAAGGGCAAGTGGTCGCCCTTTCCTGTCTAGTGACATAGACACAACATACTAGAGAAGCCCGAAATCCTTCCACACTAGAGATATCTAGTCAATCAAGACCCAAAACCTACCATACCTTGTTCATATGAACGCAAGTGAAAAAGAGATGATCCACAACCTCCAACATGTATGAGCTACTTAATATTCCACATCATTACCAGGAAAAATTTTTGCACTATGGACTGCATCATGCGATGTCTCCTTCTCAACAATCAAAGGAAGATCTTTGCACATAACGAAACCTTATAGGTTCATATGAGCTTGCAATCTCAGGCCAAATCTTGTGGGTCAAAAACAACAGGGAGTGCCTAGCTTGCCGTCTTCACCAACAATTGACTATTATACCACATCCAGCGATCACACCCATCACTAGGGCCCTCCACCTACTCAAGGAGGTTGGATCGATGTTGACTAGCGATCGCACCCTCACTAGGACCCTCCACCTACTCAAGGAGGTTGGATCGATGTTGATTATCTTTTGACAGCAGTACCAAGAGAGGACTTCAGGTACCTCAGAATCTTTATGAACTACACCCATATGTGCATGTGTAGGTTGTTTCATGAATTGGCCAACTTTGCTCACTGCAAAAGAGATGTATGATATGGTGATAGTCGCATATATGAGCTTCCCCACGAGCTCTATATACCACCTCTTGTCTACCTCCTCTGCATCATCATCATGTAATTTCATGTTAGGGTCCATGGGAGTAGTGACAGACATGCAATCCGCCATGCCTGTCTCAGAGAAAAGATCTATAACATACTTTCTCTGGGTCATAACAAGACCCTGCTGGTTCTTGACAAACTCAAGTTCAAGTAACGTAAATCGTCGAGGTCCTTGGTGACAAATTGCTGACCAATAAAATCCTTAGTTTTATGGATACCTTGCTCATCAGCTCCTGTAACAATGATATCATCAACATAGACCGGTACAACAACTACACCTCTTTGAGACCTCTGAACAAAGAGTGAATGATCTGTAGTCAATCTCATAAATCTTTGTTGCTCTATCAAGTCCGAGAGCTTCTGAAATCGTGCTATGGGATCTCTGCTTAAGGCCATAGATAGGCTTATGAATTATGCAAACCATCTGATACTCCCCCTCAGCTGTGAACCCAATAGTTGTTGCATGTAGACTTCCTCCTGCATGCATGGCCTTAAATTACGTCGAAATTCGGTCAAATTTCAGTTTCGGTCAACTATCGATTTCGAAACCTGTATGCATTTATGCTTCCGGGAATTCGGCCCCATGAGGGTAGATATTTGACCAAATTTTAGTCCATGTCGACATCTTTCGGTCGAAATGACCAAAAGGTGGATTCTCTTCACATGGGAGCATCGAATTTCAGCCGAAAAATATCATTGTCGGCTACTTTCGGCCGATATTGTCAAAAAAAATGATGAAATGACAAAAGATAAGGGAGAAATGACCAAAGTTGGTTAGATTCATTGAATTTTGGACACACCAGGCATATATCCTTTGAATTTTGGACTCACTAGGCCACCTAGCTAATATTTTAGACACCTATAAGAAGATATTTTGGTGTTCTACCATATTATATTGGTTGTAGACCCGAGATAAAGATTCTTAGGAGGCCTATAAATGGTGTCATCCATTGCATCATTTCACCACACACACAACTCAAAGAGTTCTCACAACTCACAAGCCTTCTTGCTCTCCTTGCTCTCTCCTTTACGACAAATCTTGTTGTGTTTGTGACTGTCTGTAAGTACTTGCATTATAATTTTCTTGTTATCCACGATTAATTCTCTATTTCTCACTATACCAAATATGTAATGAATGCTTGTTACACCGTTTTGGAAAATTAGAGTAGATTTCAATCAAGATGTGGATAATCTATATTGATGGTATAATTGATGCATAAATGTGGACCATCAACTTTTGATGTTTCCGCTTCATAGTTGCTGTTAAACTCTTCAAATAACCATGTTTTACTGAAAAATATTTGTCTATTTAGAGAATGCATACAAAACCACTGTTAAGCGAGACCCCCATACTGGTAGGGTATGGTGGCACAGGGGGACATCAGACCATTCTACATATGTGTTCAGCAAAACATATGCCATACGGTTAGGAATCAAATCATATGATCCATATCAACACTTTAGATATCTTTAATGACAACTATACCCAATGGCTCCCTCTTTGATAAATATTTTAGTGATAGTTATAGTCAATAATTTCTTTTGATTGGGTACAAATTTAGTAGATTGGTTTATAGATTTTACATATCCATTTTTGTATGTTATTATCTTCATAATATCATAATATATTACATTGTTAATTTGTTAATGCTCAAGAGGTGAAGATAATGGCTTTTGACTCCGGTGCCGACTCTCAATCTGGGTCTGGGAAAACAATGGCTGGTGGAGAGATTGGATGGAAATATGCTACTGCTCCTGACGGCAACTAGTCAAAACCTCAGTGTAAAATTTGTGGGAAGATAATTGGAGGAGGAATCACAAGACTGAAACAACATTCGTTGGCGGCTACGTGAATGTGGCTAAATGATCTACATGTCCAAAAGAGATCAGAGCTGAAGTGAAGGCTCACTTGGAAGGGAAGAGTGAGAAGAAGAAGGAAAAGGGGCGAAGAGATGAGGAGTTTAATGAATTCATATTCCATAGAGAGTTCAATGTCTTGTCTGATTCCGATGATGATGATATCCAATATCCACAAGATATTCAAACAGAGGCAAAGAGAAATGCACATAAGGCAACATTATGCGACTCTATGAGGAGTGAGCATGAGAGACAGGAACTTGGTGGTCGTGGTGGCCTTGGACGTGTCGGTGGTAGTTCAAGGTTCCTAATAAATATTGGATCGAGAAGTGGCAGTGGAAGTGGAAGTGGTGTAACTATGGTGCCACCAAAGAAGAAGCAAAATGGCATATAAATATTTCTGAGAAGGAACAGTTCTGGTCACTATGTTCCGAGCAAAGATTTAAAGCAAAAGACATTAAAGGGCATGTTCGGTAATATGAGGGAGAGAGTAGGAAGGGTTGTTACAAAGTTGTTTGTTGGAGAGGGTATTCCGGCAAATGTGGCAAAGGGACCCTTCTTGCAGGACGCAATTGATGAGATTGTTGCAGCAGAAGGAGGCGTGACAACTCCTATTCCGTACGAGATAATGAACAAGTATCTCCCCATGGAGAAGGAGGAGATTGGGGAGTATATTGCCGAATTGATGAAAAAGTGGTCTGAGTATGGCGTGACCCTCATGTGTGATGGTTGGACAAGCTATACGAGAAAGCAAATCATCAACTTCCTCGTATATTGTGATGGGAAGACGGTATTTATAAGATATGTAGATGCATATGAGCATGTCAAGAGTCACAAGTACATACTAAAACTCTTGAAAGATGTCATAGAAGAGGTCGGTCAAGAGAACATTGTTCAAATTGTGACTGACATTGGGAGCAATTTCAAGAAGACTGGTGAGATGATCATGTCTTCCAACAAGTATGGCATCTTCTGGACACCTTGTGCTGCACATTGCATAGACCTGATCCTTAAAGATTTTGGAAAGAGGAAAACCCTCATGAATGTGGTTGATAATGCATGATCAATCTCAACATTCATCTACAACCATTCAAAAGTCCTAGCATTGATGCGGATGATGTGTGACGGTGACATCGTAAGGCCTGGAATTACAAGATTTGCAACCAATTTCATAGCATTGCAAAGCATGCAACAACACAAGGTTGGTTTAAAGAAAATGTGTTGTTCAGGGGAATGCTTTGAGATTCCCGAAGTTCGCACCGATCAAGGAAGAAGGGCAGAAACATTGATCAACAATGTCAATTTTTGGAATGACATTGCCCGGCGATAAAAATTATGGAGTCGGTTGTGTCTATCTTGAGAATAGTGGATGGCGATAAAAAACCAAACATAGGTGTGATATATGAAGCTATGAGGGTGATGAAGGAGAAAGTGAAAGAAAATTTAGGAAAATGTTACAAGGTGTGGTTGGGCATCATCGACGAACGTTGGTCGAAAATGTTGTCACATCCCCTTCACCAAGCTCGTATGCAATTTGTACGTTACGCTCTTTAAATCAATACTTTTAGCTTTATTCAATCATCATTAAGTAGTTTTTTTGTCTATTTTCAGCGTATTATCTTAATCTGAAATACCACTACAAGCGCAAACTTGGCACTCGTCCTGAGCTCTTATCGGCCCTTCAAGTTGTGGTGTAGAAACTAGTGAAGTCAAGAGAAATAAATTGTATGAATGAGGTATACAATATCATATCTTCATAATCTATGATGTCTTCTCTTCTTAACTTTATTATTGAACTCGGTGTTTTCTATCTTGTAGATAAAATACTTTAGGGAGGCCTTGGGTTCTTTTGGAAGAATGACCGCGATCAACGGTCGTAATAATACTCTTACATGTGTGTATTAATGTATGATCTTGAGGTATCAATTGATTATACTGTTTTGCCTTTATCTTATATGGTAGTAATATACTAATATTACTTATCTAGCACGACTAAATAATTTGTACCTTTTAGGTAAATGGTGGATCTTGTATGTATTAGATGCACCTAATTTACGACAAGTGACCATCGCAGACTGCGTCCATTAGAGGATGCGAGAGAAATTGGAGCACATTTAACCTCATCCACTCCAAAAGGCGAATTTCCTTGGGAGTACATAAGCTAAATGATCTTGTCTATATCCACTACAACCTCAGGTTAAAAATGAAGCATGCAAGGGAAGGACACGACAAGAAAGAATATATAGATCCCATCGACCTTGCATATATATTCAAGATTAAAAATGATGATGACGATGAGGAAGACGTCTTGCAAAAGTGGATGGATGATAATGGCACTCCTGTACTCGACGAGAGAAGAGGGAGACCAAATACACAGATTGCCTCGCAAATGGATGCAAATGTTGAAGATTACATGGCTAGATCGGGGAGACATCCAGACCCGGCTGGAGGGTTGGAAAGTGATTCCGATGACTCCTCCTCTAGGTCTAAATCAAAATCCAAATCAGCTGGCAGTGGAGGAGGTGTTGTTGCAGTAGAAGATTACATACAAGATGAAGGGGCAACATTTGGTGGGGGTGCACATAATACTGGATCTGGATTTGAAGGAGTACATGCTGGACTGCCTGGATAAGAATACACGGGCTATCGTACAAACATACATGGCCAATATATTCCAAGTCCGAATCGAGACCCAGCTGCAGAACAAATGGATTACTGTCCGTACCCCTACCCACAATCCCACCCTTGGGGATAAGTCCATGATGACACCATTATGGAAGATCTCATATCTTCGGTGGGATCATTGAGTATGTTGGAGATTCGATATTTGTTGGCGGGGTAACTTCAAGCCCCTTCAGTGGATATGGATCTCAAGGGAAAAATGATTCATATGATGTTTTCCCTCCCGGATATGGCTACAGTAGTGGTACTTTTGGGGTATTTTCGAGAAATCAACAACAATATACCAATACCTCTTCGCAGATTAGTGCTGGATCATGATATGGTATATTTCCAGATTATTACCTTGCAGTACTTCCATCTCAACCCTTTCAGATGGCTTCTCCTCCTGCGGCTCCTGCTCTATCTTCTTCATCTTGAGGTTCTCAAGTTGCATCCTCCTCGCATCGACCTTCGTGTGATTCTGCGGCTTCTGCCTCTTCGGGTGACAAGTATCCTAGGATTGGCTTCCTTGCACACGTGATTGAGCATGAATACAAGGAGTATTTAATGGATTACAAAACCATGTACTCCTATATGGCATGGGAGGATTACGTGGAATATAGGGACTCGATCAGGTCACGTTATGGAGGAAGGAATCATACAGGATACATGGATCCACCTAAGAATTCTTGATTTGGATGAATATCATTCCTATTCTCCTAGATAAAGAAATGTAGTACTAGACTACTACTAGTAGTAAGGTAGTGCATCTGTGCATGCGCATTATGTGATTGGAATTTCATGTATCATGTTACATAATCTTGTGGTTGTGGACATGTATAATTATAATATGAATATATGATATTTCAATTCCAAAAGCATCTATGCATATAAAACCATTGTTGTTCTTTACTTCTATTTGGGCTTGAAGGAAAATTTCAATGTCAAAACTCAAAAGTTAATATATGTACCAAAATTTGATTTCATCCAATCATCAACAAGGTGACCGAAATCGATATTTAAGGCCTTAATCATGAACACATCTTATTATTAGAATAAAAACTTGTATTTTATTTCATTTATTGATTGAACAACAATAGAAATCTTAATTTTATAAAAAAATTGAGATTTCAAGTCATTTCCAGAATTTCCGGCCATGTCACCGAAATTCCACCAAAATTCTCTTTCCAGGATTACCGAAACAAAACTGAAATCTGATATTTGAGGCTTTGCCTGCATGTCACCATATATAAATGCATTCTACACATCAAGCTAGGATAAGGACCGGTCTTGTATCACATCAACTGAGAGAAGGATCCACGGTGTAGAATGATAAGCTATGAGAGAGAAAGTATCCTGATAGTCAACCCATACATTTGGGTGAACCAACGAGCCATAATCCTTGCCTTGTAGCGATTAACACTGTCATCTGCAAGATGCTTTACTGTGGACACCCACTTGCATCCTTCCACAGATGCCCATGTAGGAGTTGTAACAAGGCTCTACGTACCACATGACTGTAATGCGACAATCTCCTCCTCCATGGTAAGATGACACTAACTGTCTCGCATAGTCTCCTAGTATGTTCGTGGAATCTCAATGACCGACAGACCTATGACAAACCTCTTGAATTCCTCTGAAAGACGCCCAAAGAGACATGGGAAGCGAGAGGATACTTAGCACATGTATGCCTCCGTTTCCGCAGAGCAATAGGCAAATCAAGGTCATCTGCATGCTTCTCAACCTGTAAACTAGCCTCCACAGAAGGCTTCTGCTTGTCATGTACATGAACCACCTGCATAGACAAATCACTAGTACCATCGGTGGAAACAATGTGCTCATAACATACTTGGGACATGCTAGATGATGGGGATGGTCCATGAGCATGTGAACTATTGGAGGTCTGCGAATGTAAAAATATGGCAAAACCTGAGCCAACGTACTGATTGATGAGGGTGGAGGAGCCATAGGAGGTGGTTGTGGAGTTGGGGAAGGTGGAGGAGGTTCTAGTGGTCCTAAAGGTGGTGGTGGCATAGGAAAAGGAGACATGTATACCTCCTCTCTATAGTTAGACATAGTCAACATATCACTCGTAGGAGAGAAACACATGACATACTCAAAAAAGGTGACATCAACACTGATGTAGTACTTCTGTCTAACTGGATCATAGCAACGGTACCCCTTCTGAGTCAAAGAGTGGCCTACAATGACACACTTGACAGCTCTAGGGGAGAGCTTGTCACTATCAGGAGTCAGGTGGTGCACAAATGCCGCGAGTACAAAAGACACAATGAATAATGGAGAACATGTCCTCGAGAAACACAATCGAGAAAGGAACATTCTTTCCTAAAACTGAGGACGACATATGATTAACTTGTAACATGTCGTGAGAATCGCATCACTCTAGAAAGAATGGGGAGCACGGATCTAAATTGGGAGCGTCCTGGTCACATCAAGTAAGTGATGATGTTTGCATTCAACAATGCCATTCTGTTGGGAAGTGTAAGTACACAAGGTTTGGTGTATGATGCCCCAGAGATCTGAAGCTCAAAAAGTTGTAACGTGCAGAACTCGCATTGTCATGCAAACAAACTTAACAGTAGTAGGAAAGATATTATTATTATTTCAATAATGAATGGTTGAATGACAAACCCAGCCTCTAGAGTTGCTTTTCAGAAGAAAAACATATGATAGTCTAGAAAAATCATCCATCACTACAAGATAAAATATGTGCCCCTGATGATCAGGAACATGACTGGGACTCCAAATGTCAAGATGAACTAACTCAAATAAATGACTACTAATATGACTCTAACGACTAAGGAAAGAAGACCGATGATGCTTCCCAAGTTGGTAATCCTCACGTTGGAAGGTGGACCAAGAGGATATCTGTGGGTGGACATGACACAGCTTTTGTAGAGGAAGGTGATCAAATGAAGATGCCACATATAAAGTGAGACTGATCCAGTAGGATTAATGAAAGAAGCACCAGCATATGAAGAATAAACCAATCCGTAGAGCCCCCTGCTCACAACTACATCCAATCATCATGTTCATGAGTATGTCTTGAAACACAAGAGAAGAGGGGTCAAAAATGATATGCCAATGCAAGTCCTTAGTGATTTGACTAACATATAGTAAATTCATAAAAAAATATGATGTAGTACATTCTACAGTCGCATAGATGGTGTCAGATAGACCTCCCTGTTGCGATATATATTTCGTTTATCGTTTATTTATATTTACTTATTCTTATGACTGCTTTATGTAATTTTTCCTCATGGATGTTCTCCTATATCAGAGAATTCTAAGGTCTCAGTGGAAAGTAATTCATTCTTTTTCCTTTCCACATAGTATCAGAGCGACGATCCTAGACCGGAGCATGTGCCCTAATAGTACCCCATCCCCACCGAAACCCTAGCCGTCGCCTCTCAAGAAAGAGAGCAGCAGCTGACGGCTACCGCCGTCGCTGCTGCCGTGGAAGAGAAATAGTAACCGCCTTCGACCGCTACCGCCACCGCTATCGAGAAACAGCAACAACTGTGGCAACTGGTTGCCGTCGCCACCGTCCAAAAGCTGCCCTAGCTACTATTTTTGGGGTCACTGTCCAACGTTTGTGGCCCTATTGGATATTACCTTCGTTCGTGGCATCATAAAGACCACCGTTGTTGTTCGAGGTACCATAAAAACCACTGTCCAGAACGGTTTGATCTACTGTTTGGTCTGATTTTGAAGTTTTTGGGAGGTTTTTTGATCATCTAAACTACTCCAGTTACTTGGAGAAACTTCTAGCGGATGGAAGAGGTTGTGGTATGAGTCTACACCCACAATCATCTTCTTGTATGTTTGTGTAGACGCATCTATCCTTGTCTACAACCCCAGTATTTGTAGTCATCATCATCATGTCAAATTCCAAAGTCGAAACCAAGGTCGATGTCACATCCTTGGGCCCCTTCAAAGGTCTAGTGCCCATTGTCAAGATGGATGGGATTAATCATGAGTTATGAGCCATGCAGTTCATGAGCCCAATGCAGTGAAATGGTAAGAAGCATATTTTGACACATGACGAGCCAATCGACAAGACTGGGGCCGATGCCTCGTGGAAGGCTGATGATGCCTATGCACGTGTCTGGCTATCTGGGGCGGTGTCAGTAGAGATAGACAATGATATCTTGAGTCAGCCCACTATAAAGGCAGTGTAGGACATGCTCGTTGCCACCTACTCACAATCAAAGAACGAGTCGAAGATACTGCAGCTTTTGCATGATATCTTCACATCAAAGCAGAACGGTTGTCATCTCCATACCCTTTACACCTCTCTCAGGGGTATGTTTGAGAAGCTCCACAACTGCATTCCCTTGACTGCTTCTCCAGAGTAGCTCAAGGCGCACATAGATTTGGTGATGACTAGAGTGTTCCTGGCAGCTCTTGATCCTGAATATAGGTCACAGATTCTTACTGATGTCACTATACCTCCAATAGAGGAGGCACGTCGCAGACTGAGCATGCTTTCTATAGCATGTAGTGGTGTCACTCAACAGTCACATACCTCCTCGGTTATGGTCGCATCTCATGGCAGAAAATTTCTACACAGTTTGGAGGACGTAGTACCGTGACAGGGGAGGGAGTAGTTGACTCTGTCAGTCGTGCACTTACTGCTACAGACTAGGTCATTCTAAGGATACATTCTACTCCAACCATGGTTTTCCTATTTCAGCTCGTGTTGTGAGAAGAATCAGCCATATGGTGCTCCTATTCCGGCTTCTGAGCAGAGGTTTGACGAGTTTGTGGCGAGATTGAGAGAGATCATGCCCGCACCTAGATTGTCTGCCGATCCATCATGATCTTCAGAGGTAGTTGCGTCAGCATAAGCCACCACATCATGTACTGCATATGCCTTAACTAGTTGTTACATAGCAGATTTGTTAGAATAGATTATAGAGTTGTTACATAGCAGATTTGTCAAAATAGATTATGGAGGAGCTTCACACCACCTCTGTGGTGACAGAGGGCAGTTTAGTATATACAAATCAATCCAACCAGACAAATATGTAGCTATAGCAGATGGGACCCACTCCCCCTTCATTGGACAGGGGGGTGTAGTTGACTTCGACAATGAGTCTACATAATGTTCTTCATGCTCTTGATTTTTCTATGAATTTACTGTCTATTTGTCATATCACCAAAGACTTACATTATCGTGCCATATTTGATCTGTTTTCCCTTGTGTTTCAGGACATTCTTACGGCCAAGGGCAAGGTGATTGGATTTGGTCATGAGCAAGGAGGTCTCTATAGACTGGTCCAGTCTTCTTATGCTAGTGCTTCGTCTATTCGCACCGGATCAGTCTTCCCTTATATGTGGCATCTCCGATTTGATCACCTTCCTCTGCAGAAGCTGTGTCATGTGCTTTCCTCATATTTCTCCTCGTGCTACTCTCTAGTACGAGGCTTGCTAGCTTGGGAAGTAGTACTTGTATACATTTCAGAGTCGTCAGTGTCATAGTAGTCATATTTTTTAGTTTTCCGAGTCGTGTCCTAGATCATAGGGGACATTTTATCTTGTTGCTACTGACGCTTTTTCCATATTGTCTTGGGTATTTGTACTTAAAAATAAGTATGATGTTGATCCAATCGTTCAGTCTTTTATTAATATAATAATGAACATTTTTCTGCTAATGTCAAATATGTTCGTTCTGACAATGGATTAGAATTTTGTAGCTTACAACTCTCGCAGTTCTTCAGGGCCCTTGGTATTGTGCATCGTGCTTCTTGTGCCTATACATTCTGCAGAGATATTATTAGGTCTATATATTTTTTTCACATTTATATTATTTCATCCATCTTATGTAATTTACCCATGAATGTCTCCTCTATATATTAGAGCCCTATGGTTCTTTGTAATAAACAATTTTATCATTTTCCCAACATGGTATCAGAGTGGCGGTGCTAGACTGGAGCTATCGTACCTTCCAAAACTCTAACCCTAGATTCTTGCCGACCCCTCTTCTTCCTTCATCTTCTCTGCTATGCCGCCACTAGCTAAGGCCACTGCCACCTGGGCTCTCCAGGACACTGCCTATAACCACCTACAACCCTCCCTTGCAGCCTGCTATTGTCCAGCGCTGTCTCTTGTGGCACTCACTGCTACTAGCCACCACTCGCATCCCAATCAGCGGTTGCCACGATCTTATCAATGTCTGTTGCTATCCCCTATGATCATAAAGCCCTCTCCTAAGGCTCCAGGAACGTGATCGTGTGATCATGTTGGTCTCGATTTCCGTGGATATGGTTGTACTTCATCTGCACATGCAACCACGTCTCTCTATGCCTGTGTAGATGAACATATCTTGTCTACAAGCCCCGGTCTCTTGAACCGACAATATGTCAGAAAGAAAGGTTGATATCTCTGCCACTGGTGCTTTTTGAGGTCCAACACCAGTAGTCAAAGACGGGACAAATTAAACTATAGACCATGCATGCAGTATATGAGCCTGATGCAGTCTACGGGTAAGAAGAACATTTTTATCGAGGAGGAGCCGATTGACAAGATTGGGGTGAATGCCCTTTGGGGGGTTGATGATGCATATATATGCGTGTGGTTGATTGGCACTCTGATAGTGGAGATTGCCAATGATGCTTTGCACTAACCCACCGCCAAGGCGATGTGGGATATTCTCGTTGCTACATACTCCCAGGCGAGAAATGAGACAAATTCTGCAGTTACAGCATGATATATTCATGATCAAGCAGAATGAGCGTCCACTGCATTCTCCGTATACCTTGCTTTGTGGCATATTCGAAAAGCTTCATAGATGTATGCCCCTTACAGCCACCCCTGTGCAACAAAAGGCATATAAAAATGCCACCACGGTTGGCATATTTTTAGCTACACTTGATTTAGAGTAGATGCTTTTCCCTCTCAGATACTTGCAGATGCCACTATTCCTCCATGCAAGAGGCATATACTGCAGGCTTAGCAAGATCTCAGTTCCATCCTCGTCTCCAGTCAGACTTCCTCTACAATGGCTGCCTCTCGTGGTAGAGGGGTCTCTTGTCAGTTTCACGATCACGGACCTCGTAGTAGAGGTCGTCGTGCTCGCTAACCATGCACCTTTTGCCATCATCCAGGGCACTCGGAGGATACATGCTACTCCAAGCATGGTTTTCCCGCTTCTGCTCGTGTAGCGGAGCAGGCTGAGTCTTCTGCATCTACTACATCTGATCAGAGATCTGAGGACTTGGTTGCTTGCCCGTGGGAGATTATGCCTCATGATGCTTCTCATACATCTTCACCTGCTCAGGGAAGCCATTTGGATGTTGCAGCCTCTGCTTTTTGCCAGTACCTTAGGTAGTATCTATGCTCTTACCGGTTGTCATAGAACTGACATTATAGAATGGATTATGGATTCTAGGGCGTCCCATCATTTGTGTGGAGACAAGAATCAGTTTGATGGATACAAACATGTTTAATCTAGCAGATCAGTTATCATAGCCGATGGGACTCAATCTCCAGTTGCATGGCTGGGCTACATCAGTTTAACGTCTTCGATGCGTTTGCAGAATGTGCTTTATGCTCATAGTTTTTCTATGAATTTATTGTCTATTGTCATATTACGAAAGACCTACATTGTCATGCTATTCGACCCATCTTCCCTTGTATTTCAGGAGATTCTAACGGGTAGGGTGATTGGCTATGGCCGTGAGCAGGACGGCCTCTATCGATCGATCCACACTACGAATGTTGATGTTTCCTCTAATCCCATAGGATCAGTCTCCCCATTTATGTGGCACCTATGCTTTGGTCGCATTCCTCTTTAGAAGATGTATCATATTCTTCCTTAGATCTCACCTTGCTCATCCTTCCAGTACTAGGTCTATCAGTTGGGAAATCATCGCCGATCTGTTTTTCCTAGTCGCCAGGGTCGGAGTAGTGGCTCCCTTTTTTTGAGTTGATTCATGTAGACATTTGGGGTCCGAGTCGTGCACATTGTCACCGGAGTAGTAGCTCCTTTTTTTTGAGTTGATTCATGTAGACATTTGGGGTCCAAGTCGTATACGTGATCACTGGGGACATATTTTATCTAGTGGTTGTAGACGATTTTTCTCGTTTGTCATGGGTTTTCTTGTTAAAGAATTAATCTGAGGGTGGGAATGCGATAAAATCTTTTTGAGTCGATCATGTATTTTCCACGTATAGGAGATATGTTGACTTCATCCATTCAGACGATGAGGTCTACATGACACCTCCTCCTACAAACCCATTACCACCTCCCGTTGCTCCACCTTCACCTCCTATTGTATTACCACCACCCACTATCCTTGCTCTACCCTTGCCACATTTCTATACTCATTGATCGACTTCTGCTCATGGGCCTTGCCTGTCATCCAGCACGCCTCAGGTTTGTTCTGAATACATTATTTCTACTGATGGATCTGGAGATATATCTGAGCAGGAAGCTTTGCAGGAGGCTGGTATATTTATTTAGGAGGTCCCCAATGACTTGGATGTATCTATTGCTCTTCGAAAGCATAGGTGTACATGTGCTTCGTATCCTCTCGCTTCTCATATATCTTTTGATCGCTTGACAGGTGATTTCAGGAGTTTTGCAGTGGGTCTATCTGTCGTGGAGATTCCACGAACTTACTAGGAGTTTTTGAGAGATAGTCGGTGGCGTCTTGCCATGGAAGAGGAGATGGCTATGTTGCAAACACGTGGCACCTGAAGCTTGGTCCCATCTCCTCTAGGAGCGTCTATTATCAGTTGCAAGTGGGTGTTTACTGTCAAACACCCCGTCGGTGGTAGTATTGATCGTTACAAGGCCAGATTAGTTGCATGTGGGTTCACTTAGTCCTATGGGGTGGACTATCTGAACACATTCTCCCCGGTTGCTTGTCACTCCACACTTCGATTATCCTTGTTGTAGCTGTGGTACATGATTGGTCACTATTTCAACTTGATATCAAAAATGCATTTCTATATGGAGATCTCCAGGAAGAAGTATACATGCAGCAGCCTTTGGGGTTTGCTGCGGAGGGGGAGTATCAGCATGCTATGGCCTTAAGCAGAGTCCAAGGGCATGGTCAGGAAGCTCTCGGACTTGATTGAGAAGCAAGGATTCATGAGATCAAATGCAGACCATTCGTTGTTTATTCAGTGGATCCATAGTTATACGGTCATTATCATGGTCTATGTTGATGATATCCTTGTTACAGGGGATTATGTGCATGGGATCAAAAAGACAAAAGAATTTCTTGGTTAATAGTTTGTCACCAAATATCTTGGCACCCTACGGTGCTTTCTGGGATTAGAATTTGCCAGAAATCAGCATGGTCTAGTGATGACCAAAAGAAAATATGTTACAGATATGCTAGTTGAGACATGCATGATTGGGTATTGACCTGCCACTACTCCCATGGATCCTAGCATGAGGCTATATGATGATGATATAGAGGAGGTAGACATGAGAAGATACAGAGAATTGGTAGGAAAGCTACTTTGTTACCATCACTAGGCCTGACATCTCAGTCGATGTTACTCAGGTCAGTCAGTTTATGGAGCAACCTAGACAGGTACATATGGATGCAGTCCATATGATCTTGAGGTACTTGAAGTCGTCTCTAGGTGCGTGATTGTTGTTCAGAAAAAGGGCATCCTTACTATCACAGCTTACGCAGATGCAGACTACACAGGGTGTCCTAAGGACATGAAGTCTACCTCTGGCTTTGTTGTATTTGTTGGTAGCTCATTAGTGTCTTGGAAGATCAAGAAGTAGACCGTGGTTGCCAGATATAGTGTCGAATAAGAATATAGAGCTATGGCACAAGGGACCACAGAGATGATGTGGGTTCGAGCTGTTTTAGTTGACTTAAATATTGATTGCAACTTCGTATGCAATTACAATGTAATAATCATGCAGCGTTATTCATTGCAAATAATCCATCTTTTCATGAGAGAACTATACATATTGAAGTGGATTGCCATGATACATGGGACACAATTCATTAAGGCTTTATTTCTACTTCCATGTAAGCTCATGGGAACAAACTGCATGCATTTTCACCAAATCCTTACTCAGAAGACCCTTTCAGAAGTGTGCATCCAAGCTTAGCATGATCGTTATCTATGCTCCATCTTGAGGTGGAGTGTAGAGAAATTATTAGGTCTATGTATTGTTTTCACATTTATGTTTATTTCATCCATCTAATGTAATTTACCCATGGGCATCTCCTTTATATATGAGAGCCTTAGGATCCTTCGAAGTAAACAAATTTATCAAATTTTCCAACACATCCCAATAGAACAGTGTTGTTGAATGCAAACATCGTCACTTTTTGGATGTCACCAGAACCCCTTGATTCAGAGTCCTGCTCCTCATTCTTATTATGGAGATGCGTAATTGCTTGCTACTTGGTGAATCGTATGCCCTCATCTTTGTTCGGAGAAAATATTTCATTCTAGATTATGTTTCCCGACAATGATCTTTTCTCCCTCATTCCTCGAGTGTTTGGGTTTGTTGTCTTTGTTCATCATACATCTCCGAGCCAAGACAAGCTCTCTCCCAGAGTTGTCAAGTGTGTATTTGTAGGGTATTCAAGAACTCAAAAGGGATGTTGTTTTGATCATATTCGACAGAAATATTATGTTAGTGCGGATGCCACTTTCTTTGAGTCTATTATGTTTTTCTCTCCTACAAGGGAGAGGTTGACTCTTTCGGATTTGGAGAAGAGGTATACATGCTTCTACCTCTGGTTTCTTCTACCACACCTACGACTACTACGCCTCTCACTTCACCCCCAGTTCCATCAGTCCCTTCATCTCCACCCTCTTCACCAACAACACCATCACCACCTCCACTAGCAGCTTCCATCTTTTTGCTACAGGCCTACACTCACCAACCCCGTGCTTATGGGCCTCCTCCATCATCTAACACACCCCAGGTATGTTCTGAGCACTTGATATCTGCTGATAGTACTGGTGATTTGCATTCAAAATAGGATGAACAGGTGGCTATAGACATTCATGTCTCGGTCACTGAGGAGACTGACGATCTTGGCATGCCTATTGCTTTAGGTAAGCAGAGGCATACCCGTGCTACATGCCCTCTGCTTCTCATGTTTCTCTTGCATGCCTTTTAGAGAAGTTCCAGAGGTTTGTTGTCGGACTGTCAGCGTGGACATCCCACAGACATATTAGGAGGCGTTACAGATTAGTCAGTAGTGCCTTGCTATGGAGGGGGGGATGGCTACGTTACAGTCTCGTGGCACATGAAGTGTTGTCCCTGCTCCATCCGGTGCTTCTGTGTTGGGGTGCAAGTGGGTGTTTATAGTGAAACATCGTGCATATGGCAGTGTGGATCGATACAAGACTAGGCTTGTCTTCGTGGGTTCACCCAGACATATGGGGTGGACTATCAGGATACGTTCTCTCCTGTAGATCGTCATTCTACATTGAGGATTCTTCATTCAGTTGCCGTAGTTAGTGATTGGCCTCTATTTTAGTTGGATTTTAAGAATGTCTTCTTGTATGGTAACTTGCAGGAGGAAGCCTACATGCAGCAACCTTATGGATCTCCTAGTTGCAGGAGGAAGACAAAGGAAGTTTTTTATCGATCTCCTAGTTGAGGCGGGCATGACAGGGTGTAAGCCTTCTACTCTTATGGATTCGAGTATGAAACTCTATAATGATGATACTGAGGTGGTTGATAAGAGACGATATAGAGAGCTTGTAGGGAAGTTATTTATCACCATTACCAGACCAGATATATCCTTCACAGTGAGCAGAGTTAGCAAGTTTATGGAATAACCTAGGCAGGTACATATGGATGCAGTTCACATGATTTCGAGATACTTGAAGACTTCTCTAGGCATGTGACTTTTATTCAGCAGCACAACCCTTATGTTCACAACATGTGCTGATGCAGATTATGCAGGTTGCCCTAGAGACAGGAAGCCTACCTCAAGCTTCATTGTCTTTGTAGGGAGTTCACTTGTTTCATGGAAGAGCAAGAAACAGATAGTTGTTGCTAGATCTAGTGTCGAATCTGAATATAGAGCCATGACACAAGGGAGAACAGAGATGGTGTGGGTCAGATATGTTCTGACTGACCTGGCTATTGAGGTGCCACTTCCTATGCACCTTCAATGCTACAACCAAGCTTCCCTTTTCATTGCCAATAATCCAGCCTTCCATAAAAGAACCAAGCATATCGAGGTAGATTGTCAGTACACTCGAGATATGATTCAGAAAAGTTTTATTTCCACTTCTCATGTTGCTTCAGGAGGATCAGACTGCAGATATGTACACCCAGTCACTTGTTAAAGGTTCATTCCATCGTTGTTGTTCCAAGCTGAGCATGATTAATATATGTTCTAGCTTAAGGGGGGTGTTGTGATATATGTTTCATTTATTGTTTATTTACATTTATTTATTCTTATGACTACTTTATGTAATTTTCCCTTAGGGTTGTTCTCCTATATAAGAGAGCTCTAGGGTCTTAGTGGAAAGCAATTCATTCTTTTACTTTTCTACACTTCCCTTGTCTTGTAACAGAGGAATGAGTCCCATCTGCAATGATAACTGATCTGCTTGGAGGGACTGATCTATATGAAATAAACTGAGCCATATCTCCATACAAATGGTGGGATACATCAGAACCCATGTTCGCCATAAGAGCATAGGATATACCTGAGGAGTTAGAAGATGTTCTGGTTGTGGCTGCAACATCTGGAGGACCTATAGGTGCACTACTAGTGCCGCCAGTAGGAATCATTATCTCCTTCAGACGTGAGACAATATCATATAATCTTTGATTTGTAGTAGGAGTCAAACAAGTAGTGGGCTTAACCTGCTTGGACACACGAGCAGATGCAGGATATCCATGCTTCTGATAGCATGTCTCCTCTGAATGACCAGGACGATGACAATAGATGGATGGACCATGTTGACGCTCGCCTCCTCTACCACGGGCACCCCGCCCTCTTTGAGAAGTACCTCGCTTGCTACGAGATGCCGCCATCATTGAGGAGGTCTAAGTAGTGGCAGGGGATGGAACAATGAACCTGCTGAGATAATTATAAGCCTCCTCCATAGGAAGGTGGTTGCACCTGTGAGAAGATGGGTGTGAGCTGCCTCGTACTCAGGGCCTAGAGTGGCCAAAAGACTCCAACCATCAGCATTTATGTACGCCATATGTTGCTCCGTCGATGGCATCACTGCTGACTGTGATTAGTACTAGTGATTGTGATTAAGAGTTAATGATCATCTTAAAGGATATATAACAATAGTACGACCTTTCATTGATACAAAACGAATCTCATTGGATCCGACTAATAAGTAGTATAAGATCCTAAGAAGATAATATTTGGACTTTATAAACGTAGAGGTAGAAGCATAATTGGTTATTGTACCGAGACAATTGTCATGCTCGCAGTAGGAGTGCGATATGTAGGAGGGCTTTGTAGAAGCTACATGGACCTAGAGTAATCGGTATCAAAAAGTAAAATTGTTTGTCCCATTTGTCGCTGATCAGTATTCATCTCTAACGTAGATGCATCATAATCAAAAGAGGAGGTCGGATTGGCATGCAGAGGCCTAAGAAACTTTGTCCAACACCTATCAGAATGAAGATTGGATATGTCATCACGAGTATAAGGAGGATAAGTGCAGCTAGACGACGACTAGATACATGGTCTCGACCCCTCAAAAATTAAAGTGACAACCACCTCCAGATGTCGTGAGAAAAGCAATGCTCTTTGTAATCCAAGTCAAACTTGATTGTCCAGTAGAAGTTTAGAGTTGTTGCAGTCATGGAAGGCTGTATCGATATCGATATCGTTTCGGTCCGTCCGGAAATGGATATATCGGGATATATCGATGATATCGACGATATCGGTGGAAATGTCGAAAATGACTCAAAAAAGTCAATTTTTTGACATTTTTTCAGAAATTAAGATCATCCAAGATATTAGAACAACAAATATCCTACAAATACACACTTATATCACACATATCGGTCATTTATAGACCATATATCGCACATATCGGTCATCATATCGAACATATCGTTGTTAATGTTTATTCTTGACCTTTAGATATTAGAAATGGATTCCATTCAAGTTCTTATAACATTAAATTACTTACAAATATACACTTAGATGACACATATAGATCATTTGTGAAGACTATGATCCTTATATTGCGCATATCGATCATATCGAAATATCGCTCGTACTGTTGGTTGTTGACCTATATATATTGAAAATGGAGTTCATCCAAGATCTTAGATCACTAAATAGCTTACAATTATACTTTTAGATCACACATATCAATCAATCTATGAAGCTTGTATTGCATATATCGATCGTTTTGAACATATCGATATTAATATTTGATTCTTGACTTTATAAATATTTTGTTTTTGAAGAATTGACTTATAGATATTGGAATTCGATTTCATTCAAGTCTTACAACATGAATAACTTGTAAACATACAACAAGTTAAAGAACCGTTGTATGCACCCTCCTGTCGAACCATACCCTACCCGTACCGGGGGTCTTGCTGCCCGGTCAGCGAGCCTGAGGGGGCTAGGGGGGCCCAGGTTCCCCCCCCCCTTGCGGGGGTGCGGGGGCAGCGCCCACGACCCGAAAAAAATATATATAAACTGTTGACGCATATTGAGTAACTGTATCTCTTTATTATTTTATTTTCTTGTTATTCTCTTTATGTAATTTACCCATAGGCTACTCTCCTATATAAGAGAGCCTAGGGCTATGGAATAGAATCATCTCATTCACGTTTCCCAACATGGTATCAGAGCGACGGTCCTAGACCGGAGTTCTCGAAACCTTACCCTAACCCTAACCCCACCCGCCGGCCTCTCTTCTCTCTCTCTCTCTCGGATCGGCGCCGCCTAGCCGATCGGCGATCGACTGTGCGCATCGCCTCTCACCTGGGCGCCTGTGCGCATCGCCTCTCGAGCGCCTCTCGCGCCTGTGCGCATCGCCCAGCCTCTGCGTGCATCGCTGCACGCCTCCACACAGCATCGTGCGCCTGTGCGTGCGTCACCGCACACCTACGCACAGTCCCGTGCATCGACTGCGCGCATAGTCGCGCGCTCCTGTTCGCGCGCATAGCCTGATCGCGTGCATAGCCTCCTGCGCGATTGTGCGCACTGTCACGCGCACAGTTGCGTGCGCTAGTGCTCGCGAGATTCTCCAGTTGAGCACTCCAGTGCGCGCGTGATCCTCCAGGTGCGTGCGTGCTTCTCGCACGTGCGTACGTGCCCTAAGTCCCAAAACCCTAAGGCACAGCTCCTGATCTACATGGGGTTAGTTGCTTGAAGTCTACACACGCAACTAATCCCATCTATGTCATTGTAGACATAGACTATATCCTCTCAGTCGCTCCAGTCTTCCGTCTCCATCATGTCAGAAAGCAAGGCAGATATCCCATCTATGGGCGCATTTCGTGGTCCAGCGCCCATTGTCAAGATGGATGGTACGAACTATGAATTGTGGGCAATGCAGTTCATGAGTATGATGAAGTCTACAGGTAAGAAGCACATTCTTACCGAGCCCGAGCCTGCAGAGAAGACTGGAGTTTATGCCTCATGGGAGGCCGATGATGCATATGCCAAGGTGTGGCTATCCGGTACATTGGCTATTGAAATCGCCAATGACATCTTACATCAACCCACGGCTAAAGACATGTGGGATATCCTGGCAGCAACGTATTCTCAGGCGAAAAATGAGACGAAGATCCTGCAACTACAACATGACATTTTCACAATAAAGCAGAACGGCCGTCCTTTACATTCCCTCTATACATCATTGAGAGGGATGTTTGAGAAGCTCTACAGCTTCATGCCTCTTACCGCCACGCCAGAACAGCAGAAGACATACAGGAATGCGACGATGGTGGGTGTGTTTCTCGCTGCACTTGATCCAGAATATGAGGCAGCACGTTCACAGATTTTGGCGGACTCGACTATTCCTCCCATAGAGGAGGCTTTTCACAGATTGAGTAGGATCACAGTACCTTCAGCAGCTGCGAGTCAGAATCCCTCAGCCATGGCGGCCAACAGAGGCCGTAGTTCTCATTACCAGGGCCGTGGACGTACTCCCCGTGCAAGGGGTGGCCGCACTAGGCCAACATGCTCATATTGTCACCGAGTCGGACATACTGAAGATACATGCTACTCAAAGCATGGATTTCCTGCATCCGCACGAGCCGCTGAGCAGATAGAGCCCCCTCTGCTGCTACACTGGATCAACGAGTTGATGATCTAGTTGCCCGTCTCAGGGGCATTATTCCACCATCTGGTCCAGCACCGACTACAGAGAACCATACTGATGCTGCTGCTTCTGCCTCGGCCTCTACTAGTACTTCAGGTAGTCCACTTGCACTCCACAGTAGTAGATCTGATACACTGCCATGGATCATGGACTCCGGCGCTACACATCATCTATGTGGCGACCAGAGCCTACTTACAGGATACACTCAGATTCCTCCAGGACGGACAGTAGTTATTGCCAATGGCACGCATTCTCCTATCACGGGTCAGGGGGAGATTAGATTGACGTCTTCTATGCAGCTCAAGAATGTTTTGCATGCACCGCATTTTCCTATGAATCTGTTGTCAATTAGTCAGATTACGAAGGATCTTCATTGTCGAGCTATTTTTGATTCATCTTCATTGATTTTTCAGGACATCCGTACGGGCAACGTGATTGGTCATGGCTATGAGCAAGGAGGCCTTTATCGTCTGAACCAGACCCCGTTTGCCGGAATCACAGCTTCTCCTGCAGAACAAGTATCTCCTCTCCTGTGGCTTCTGCGTTTTGGTCATTTACCGCTTCAGAAGTTGCGTCTAGTCCTACCTTATAGTCTTTCTCACACACCTATCCAGTGTGAGGCGTGTCAGTTGGGAAAACATCACAGGTCATCTTTTCCCAGTAGTCAAGGTCGGAGTAGTAACTCCAAGTTTGAGTTGTTTCATGTCGACGTCTGGGGTCCGAGTCGTGTTCCCGATCATCAGGGACACAGGTTTTATATTGTATTTGTGGATGACTTCTCTAGAGCATCATGGGTATTTCTAATGAAAAATAAGTCTGAAGCTGGAAATATTATTATTCACTTTCTAAATGAGATTCAGAATGTTTTTTCCACAACTGTCAAAATTATGAGAAGTGACAATGCCTTAGAGTTGTGCACCAACAATCTAGCCAACTACTACTCCTCTAAAGGAATTGTTCACCAAACATCCTGCGCTCATACGTCTCAACAAAATGGGGTTACAGAAAGAAAACACCGTCACCTTCTTGATGTCACAAGGTCACTTCTCATTCAGAGTCATGTTCCGTATTCCTACTGGGGTGATGCAGTCCTCACTGCATGTTATCTTATAAATCGTATGCCCTCGTCTGTCTTGAATGAACAGGTTCCTTTTTCACTTATTTATCCTGACAAGGATCTGTTCACTCTTACCCCTCGTGTGTTTGGGTCAGTCGCATTTGTCCATCAGTTGTCGCCTGGTTCTGACAAGCTCTCTCCTAGGGCTGTCAAGTGCGTCTTTGTGGGGTACTCCAGAACTCAAAAGGGGTACAAGTGTTTTGACCCTGTGCGTCGGCGGTATATGATCAGTGCAGATGTTACATTCTTTGAATCCATTATGTATTTTTCAGAATCCGGGAACATGCAACCACCACCTATATCTCCTGATACCGTATTCATGGCACCACCGACATCACCACCGTCACCACCACCACCGCCACCACCACCGCCATCAACAGTATCCCCGTTACCATTCCATTACACCCGCAGGCCGCATCCAGCTCATGGTCCTGACCAGTCAACTAGCTCGCCTATGGTATGTAATGAAAATATTAATGTTGATGGATCTGACGACATTTCTCAGCAGGATGCATTACAGGAGCATGGTGATACCACAGAGGATCTGGATGTTCCAATCGCTCTACGCAAGCCGAAGAGAAGCTGTGCCAAATATCCAGTATCAGCAGCTGTGTCTTTTGAGAGGCTATCTGGACACTTCAGGACGTTTGCATTGGCACTTTCAGCTACAGACATTCCACGGAACCACCATGAGGCTTTGCAGGATTCTAGATGACGGCTAGCAATGGAGGAAGAGATGGCGGCACTTCAGTCTAGAGGAACATGGAGCTTGGTTACTATACCTCCAGATGTCAACCCGGTGAGTTGCAAATGGGTGTTTACAGTGAAACACAATGCAGATGGCTCCATTGACAGGTACAAGGCACGCCTAGTTGCAAGGGGATTCACACAGACATATGGGGTAGACTACCTTGACACGTTCTCCCCTGTGGCGCGTCATTCCACTCTGCGGATCCTGTTATCAGTTGCAGTTACTAGAGACTGGCCACTCTATCAACTAGATGTGAAGAATGCATTTCTGTATGGAGACCTGCAGGAGGAAGTCTACATGCAACAGCCACCAGGTTTTGCTGTTGAGGGGGAGTGTTCCAAGGTTTGCAGATTACATAAGGCCATCTATGGCCTTAAGCAGAGCCCCAGAGCATGGTTCCAGAAGCTGTCAGATCTCTTTGAGAAACAAGGATATAAACGCTCCAATGCTGATCATTCCTTGTTTGTACAGAAGACGGCGAGAGGTATTATTGTAATCATGGTTTATGTTGACGATATCTTGATTACAGGTGATGATGACCAGGGCATTAAGCAGGCAAAGGAAAGGTTGGGGACCGAGTTTGTCACCAAGGACCTGGGAGACCTTAGATATTTTCTGGGGCTGGAATTTGCCAGAAATTCGTATGGATTAGTCATGTCACAGAGAAAGTATGTTACAGATCTACTGAGTGAGACAGGTATGCTAGGGTGTCGACCTGCTACAACACCAATGGACCCTAGCATGAAGCTGTATGATGATGACACAGAGGAGGTGGACAGGAGAAGATATAGAGAACTGGTAGGCAAACTGTTATATGTCACGATCACTAGGCCAGATATATTATTTGCAGTGAGCCATGTGAGCCAGTTCATGGAGCAGCCACGCCATGTGCATATGGATGCAATACACATGATACTTAGATATCTCAAATCTGCTCCAGGTAAAGGTCTGCTATTCAAGAAAGGAAAGGGGATTTCTATCTCAGCATGCGCAGATGCAGACTATGCAGGTGTAGCTAGATATATTTGTTTTAATACTAGGTGTAGCTAGATATATGTGTTTTAGTACTAGGTGTTGAATCAATCTTTCATGAATAATAGCATTGATATATAGAGATATCAGTGAAATATCGACGATATCGATCACTATCTGGGATTTTTTCTACTGAAACCAGTCATTTTTGACCGATATGAGCCGATATGGCGATATATCGTCGATATCCCTGTAAAAGGAGATACTGGGTAATATCGAAACCCCTACCCTGTCGAAACTGATATATCGGTGATATATCGACGATATATCGCCAATACGACCTTCCATGGTTGCAGTTGTCTAGAAGTTATTTTGATGGGAGGATCAATATCAGTTGTGAGGAATTGATCCTTGCGAGGATGTAGTCCAACAGAAAACATGTAAACTTACCATTCATATTGCTCTGTCACATGTATGGCACGTACCAATGATTTGCCGGTAGTTTTCACTGGAGAGGACTCTCTTTAAGAAGTTGACCAAAATCCCATGTAGATATATGTGAGATTGGATTTGGTTATTTGCTGAGAATATGCTCGAGTTCACCCCACATATCCTTCGTCATCTCCTTGCATATGAGGTTTGTCATAATGCGAGCACTGTTAGTCATCCATGTCATGACCTGGTAGTTGTCGCTCATCCATGAATAATATTATATGCCTTTGTCAATGAGCAGCTCCTTTATCATAATACAGATCTTTCTTTGACCGCCAATGAACACCTTGAAGGATCAAGACCATAGTAACATTTATCCGCACCCTTCAGTTTGGTTACTTTGGTAGAAGAGTCTTGAACCATCATGTAAAAGATGAATATCGTGGGTTTGTCTCGGCTGAAGTCGTGGCCATTGTTGTCATGGAGAGAGAATCAAGGAGATTATAAAGTGATCTATTCTAGCAATGGGAGGTAGTGGTGGTGAAACCGCTGAGGATAGCGACGAGAAGAGCTGTTGGACAACATAAACGTCGAGGAGGGGCTGGACGGTGGACCACGCATATGTTGAGGAGGGGCAATGATTATAGGGCTGACGAACTTGGGGTAGCACGCATACCGAGAGGCGGTGATGCTCGGGTTGTCGTTAAAGGTGGCAACATTAGGGCGACGAGCAGTGGCGACAGGGTTTAGAGCACAAAATCTGGGAGTATTGCTCTGATACCTTGTTGAGAAAATAAATGACATGGATTTTATTCAAGGAGTCGGGTTTCTTATAGCATGAAACCCTTAAGGCTTATGGATAAGAGTTACATAATAGTTCTTAATAGGACTCCTAAACATATAAGGGTTAGAAATAAAGATAATAATAGAAATGAAGTTAAAATACAAAATATGTCAATGGCTATATTAGTGCAACGGGATCAACATGTTACATATATAGTCAACAAGGTATGCTTAGTGAATTTAGAGGTGGGAACATGGGATTTAAACGTGTAAACAATCCCTTATTTCCCTACTTCCTAAGAGGGACGTAGCACAAAGGATGGAGGAATTTCGACCTATTGTGTTGTCTAATGCAATGTACTTTATTATGGTTAAGGTACTGGCCTTTTAGTGGTCCTTGAATCTATTATTTTGCCGGTTGCTTGATAGTATAATCATCACTGCAGAGATTGTTGTTGATCGGGGAACACAAAATTCCACTAGGTTGCTTTGGAAGGTGAATTTCTGCAAGGCATATGACTATGTCAATTGGAAATTCATCTGGGATTCTCTTCATTGAAGGGGTTTTATCAGAGCTGTGGATTGTGTTTGAAAAGATGCACTAAACTACCTAGTGCTATGTATTCGGAAATGGTAGATCGGATGGTAGTTTTTTCCAATCATACAGGGGGTTAGTATGATTATCCTCTAGCCTCTTCTACTTTTTGACTGGGTTTTTTAGGAAAAAGAGGGCGTACCATGAGAATACGCCTACCTGTTACTTTTTGTCTTAGTGGATAAGGCTTTAACTGTAGGTCAACCTGACTACTTGAGGGGACTTTTTCAAGGGTCACTCCCAAACAATATCTTATCCTCATTCTTTTATATGTAAAGAATGTAGTCTTTTAATTGAGGGTGATATTTCTGAGCGTAAGGGGATTAAGGAAGTCATGAATGAACCTCTTCAATGACATTTATGGACTTCAACTTAATTGAGGGAAGTTTATTATTGTTCCATTTAATATGATGTAGGTTGTAGGGATATATGTGAGGTCAGCTTGATGCCACTTAGGGTAAGTTCACTCATTACTTATTTAGACTTGCCTTTGGTCTGTGGGAGGCTAAGGTAGGCAGATTGGTTGCGCCCTGATTGAGAAATGGGAGAAGACGTTGGTTTGTTGGAAAGCATCATGCCATCAAAGGGTTGTCTAGTATTCGTAAAGGTTGTCCCATCCCCTGTCTTGATTTTTTTGGCATGTCATTTGTTGTCTGCTGAAGTTCATAAGCATATGGAATCAGTAAAGTGGCCCAAATCAGCTCGGTTTTGTGAAGGAAATGACCTTGGAAGAGTAAATATCGGTCATATCGACGATATATCGGTGACCATGTCGATGCCGATATATCGCGATATGGCTTACCTTGCCTCAGTGTGCTTGGTTCTCTCATGGAAGGCAGGATTGTTGGCTATAAAATAGTTTCCTGGTTAGCGTACTACATATGCATAGGAAGAGGAATGCCAATACCAAGGCTAGTCAAAACAGTTCTGACCCACATCATCTCAATGCTCCTCTATGCCATGGCTCTGTACTCTGACTTCGCACTAGATCTGGCAACCACATTCTAGTTCTTGCTCTTCCATGGCACCAAAGAGCTCCCTATGAACACTGCGAAGTTGGAGATAGATTTTATGTCCTTAAGGCATCATGCATAGTTTGCATTTACACATTGCAAGTGTTGTCCCTCTGCTAAAGAGCCATCCAGTACCTTGAGAGGTCTTCAGATATCTCAGAATCATGTGAACTGCATCCAATGTACCTATCTTGGTTGTTCCATAAACTGACTAACTCTGCTCACAGCAAAAGAGATGTCTGGCCTGGTTGTGGTCATATAGAGGAGCTTCCTAACTAGCTCCTTGTATCGCCTCTTGTCTACCTCCTTTATATCATCATCATATAGTTTCATGTTGGGGTCCATGGGAATAGTAGCAGGTTTGCAATAACATACTTTTGTTGGGAGAAAACAATGAATTGATTATTCATGAGGTCCTAGAGTTCTCTTATATAGAGGAGAAACATGTTGGGTAAATTACATAAAGTAGATGGAAAGAAAAGGGAATAAATAAAAAAAACAAAAGATAACTAATATCTCAACATCTTCCTCTGGCTCATTACAAGACCCGCTGGTTGTGGAACTCAAGCCCTAAAGAAGTAACTTAACTCGCCAAGATCCTTGGTGACAAACTATTGTCCCAGGAACTCCTTGACCATACTAATACCCCATGCATCATCTCATGTAACAATGATATCATCAACATAAACTAGTATAACAACAATACCTCTCTGAGTTTTCTGAATAAACAATGAATGGTATGCAATCGATCTCGTGAAGCCCTGTTATTCTATCAAGTCTGAGAACTTCTGGAATCATGCTCCAGGACTTTGCTCAAGGCCATAGATAGCCTTATGAAGTTTGCAAACCTTCTGACACTCCCATCATCAACGAATCATGGTGGTTACTGCATGTAGACTTCTTCCTGTGAGTTATCATATATAAATGCATTCTTTACTTCAAGGTGAGACAAGGGCTCGTCCTGTACCACTACAATAGAGAGAAGGATCCGTAAGATAGAATGGTGTGCCACGAGAGAGAATTTATCCTGATAGTCCATCCCATAAGTGTGGGTGAACCCACGAGCCACAAGTCTAGCCTTGTAGCGATCAATATTATCATCTACACGATGTTTCACTCTAACTACCCATTTGCTTCCAATTACAGAAGCCCTTTAAAAGCAGTGACCAGGTTCCATGTGTCGACTGTAATGCGGTCATCTCATCCATAGCTATGTTACACATAACATCTTAGTATGTTCATTGGATATCTATAACTGATAAACCCATGACAAACCTCTTGAAACCCTCTGATAGATGCTCCAAGGAAACACGAACAATGAGAGGATATGTGGCACATGTACTCCTTCGCTTTCAATGAGCGATGGGCACGTCAAGATCATTTTATATCCTCTGTGACCTGTAAAGTAGCCTAAGATGAAGGCACCTTCTCATTCTGTAAAGTAACCTGTTGTATATAGGGGTTGGCATTCGATTGGTTTGGATGGGTTTGGGTTAAATAATTCAGGCTGGGTTCAGTTTGGGTTAAGAAAGTGACTACCATGACCCAACTAAATTAAGTTGGATGAATTTATTTGGGTTGTGGGTTTGGGCCAATCAATTTGGGTTAAAACCGGACTTCATATGGCATTTATGACAGGAAAAAAACAGATCATATCGACATGTAGGTGTTCAGATATAAAATGAGGTCATATGGCAAATATATTCCTTAGTCTCAAGTTTATTGAAAGACTAATTTTTTAAAACGAGTAGGGTCATATCATTATGAATTATTTTGGGATATTTATAGCTCTTTATATTTATTTCGTATTTCTATTTCTTTTATGTACCTTGTGTAATTTACCCAGGGCTTTTCTCCTATATAAGAGAGCCCTAGGGTCTCAATAATGAATACGATTCTATTCTTTTCTCCAACATGGTATCAGAGCAACGGTTCCGTGGTTGCCATATATCACTAAACCCTAGCCATACCCCCCCTCCCCCCCATCGCCGTCGGTCAACAGACCCGCCCCTCCGGCCACCCACATTAGCCTGCCCGGTCGCCTACAACAGTCCATCGGCTGCCCACAGCGGCTCGACCGCCCACAGCGTTCCCTCCGACCGCCCACAACGGCCCATCCAGCCACCCTTGTCGGCCCTTCCGACCATCCCAACGATCTTTCCGATCAGCCCTACAGCACTAGCAGGCCACCCCAGCCACCCTACCCGTCGTCGGTCGCCCCAGCTACCACACGCCCAATCTTCTACAGTTGGGGCGTTCTTGCAGGGCTATAGGGTCTGATTTTGACCAGAGTACATGATTTCAGACATATAAATCACGTTTTCTAGCCCTAGATCACAACAACGATTGGAGAGGATGGTTATGAGTCTACACGTACAGCCATTCCTTCATATGATTGTGTAGACTTTCTCAAATAAGTCCACTCCCCAGTTTAGATCCGGATTTTCGGTGATTAACCCATCATGTCAGAGAACTAGAGTGACATTTTTTCATCGTGCGGTGCCTTCAAGGGCCCGTCTCCTATCGTGAAGATGGATGGGACCAACTACGAGGTGTGGTCCATGCAGTTTCACACCCTTATGCAGTGCCATAACAAGAAGCACATTTTGACTTATTCAGAGCCGACGAACAAAACTGGGGCTAATGCTTCATAGAAGCAAGATGATGCCATGCACGGATTTGGCTCTCTGGAATGCTCACCACGGAGATTGCCAACGACATTGTCAATCAACCCACAGCCAAGGATATGTGGGATATCCTGGCTGACACATATGTGCAAGTGAAGAATGAGAGCAAAATCCTCCAGTTGCAGTATGACATTTTCTACACCAAGCAGAATGGTCAGCCTCTTCATGCTCACTTCTCGCATCTCTGAGGCATGTTTGGGCGTTTTCATAGCTTCATGCCCACTACTACCAACACTAAGCAACAACATGCATACAAGAATGTCACTATGATAGGAATCTTTCTGTCATCCCTTGATTCTGAGTACGATACAGTATGTACTCAACTACTTACTGGAGAGACGATATCCTCGATGGAGGAGGTCTACAAGAGGCTGAGCAGGATCACTACTCCGTCTACTATCGTGGCTCAAACTCCTCTACGATGGCAGCTTCTCGTGGTAGAGGAGGTTCTTCACAGTTTCACGGGCATGGATCCCATGGTCGAGGAGGAGGACGTCATCGTGGCCCATGCTCACATTGCCATCGTCTAGGACATTCAGAGGAGACATGTTATCTGAAGCATCGGTATCCAGCTTCTGCCTGTGTAGCTACGCAGACAGAGACTACTCCAGCTCCTTCTCATGATGCGAGGTTTGATGATATTATCTCAAGATTGAGAGAGATGATGACTACATCGCCCACCTCAGCAGCAGGATCTTCAGATATTGCAGTTGTTGTCAGAGATTCTACAAGTTCGTCGGGTTTTGCCTATGCACTTGCCAGTTGTAGCAGTTCAGATTGGACTGATTAGATCATGGACTCCGGAGCTTCTCATGTGGAGATCCGACTCAATTTACTTCTTACAAATCTATCCCTCCTGGTAGATCAGTGGTGATTGCTAATGGGGTTCATCTACCTATTATTAGTCAGGGGGAGATTGTTCTAGCCCCATCGATGCATCTGCAGAATGTCTTACATGCTCTAGCATTTCATATGAATATTTTGTCTATTAGTCATATTACAAAAGATTTACATTGTCGTGCTATATTTAATCATTCTTCTCTTGTATTTCAGGACATATTCACAGGCATGATGATTGGATGTGGCCGTGAACAGAGAGGGTTGTACAAACTGATCCAACATCTGTGTGTTGGCGCTGCTACTATTCCATATGAATCTGTCTATCCTTTCATGTAGCATCTTCGCTTTGGACACCTTCCTCTACAGAAGTTGTGTCATGTTCTCCCTCAGATCTCTACTGGTACTACTTTGGAGTGTGAGGCATATCAGCTTGGGAAGCACGATCGTTCTTCTTTTCTGAGTCGTCGGAGTCGTCACAATAGTCATTGTTTGAGTTGGTTCATTTTGATATATGGGGTCTTAGTCATGTTCCCGATCATCAGGGACAGCGGTTCTTTATAGTTGTCGTGGATGATTGCTTTAGATTATCTTGGGTTTTCTTGTTAAAGAATAAGTCTGAAGCTGGTCATGTTATTAAATCATTTCTTATTGAGATTAAGAACATTTTTTCTGCTAATGTGAAGTTCATTCGCACCGACAATGCCTTGGAGTTTTCTACTTTATAGGTATCTAACTTTCTCAGATTTCTTGGCATTGTCCACCAGACTTCTTGTGCTTGCACTTCGCATCAGAGTGGTATTGCTGAACGCAAACACCGTCATCTATTGGATGTCACGAGGAATCTTTTGATTCATAGTTGAGCTCCTCATTTATTCTAGGGTGATGCAGTTCTCACTGCATGTTACTTGGTGAACTGCATGCCTTCTACTATGCTTGGAGAAAAGGTTTTCTTGATTGTATTTCCCTAGAAGGACCTATTCTCTCTTACTCCCAGGGTCTTTGGGTCTGTCGCATTTCTACAATTTTACTCCAGGTCGTGACAAGCTCTCTCCTAGAGCTGTCGAATGTGTGTTCGTTGGTTATTCTCATACCCCAAAAGGGTATAGATGTTTTGATCCTGTAGGGAGAAAATATTATGTGGGTGTCGATGTCACATTTTTAAGTCTACTACGTATTTTTCTTCTACAGGTGACAGGTTGTCTAATGTTGACTCTGGCGAGGATGTCTTTGTTCCACCACCTCCGTTATCTCTACCAATAACTCCCCACGGTGAGTCTCAGTCACCTCCACCTCTACCTCCTCCACCACCTCCGCCTCTGTCTACCCTGACACAGTTCCTACCACGGTTTTACATCTGCAGGTCCTCTACTCGCCCCTCTGTTCATGCGCCTTCCCCGTCATTTGGCATGCCTCAGGTATGTAATGAACACATTGTTTCTACGGATGGCACTGGTGATATGCTTGTTCCACAGGATACTATACAGGAGGAGCTGATACCAGAGAATAGAGAGGTTGATGACCTCGATGTACCTATTGCCTTGAGGAAGTCACGTCGCAACTGTGCCACTTATCCTCTTGTTGTGCATGTTTCCTTGGACCATCTTTCAGAGAAGCATAGGAGGTTTGTTATGGAACTCTCAGCTGTTACTATCCTACGAACATATCAGGAGGTCATACATGATAGCAGTTGGCGACTTGCCATGGAGGAGGAGATGGCCGCTTTGTAGTCTCGTGGTACTTGGAGTTTTGGTACTGCTCCTCCAGGTGTCTCTGTTGTGGGGTGCAAATGGATCTTTACGGTGAAGCAGCGGGCGAATGGCAGTGTGGATCGCTACAAGGCAAGGCTTGTAGCACGTGGGTTCACCTAGACTTATGGGGTGGACTATCAGGATACCTTCTCTCTAGTGGCCAGACATTCGACATTGCGCATTCTTCTACCCGATGTTATTTCACGGGACTGGCCTCTTTACCAACTTGATGTGAAGAATGTGTTTCTATATGGAGATCTACAGGACGAGGTTTATATGTAACAACCACCAGGGTTTGCTGCTGAGGGGGAGTCTCAAAAGGTGTGTAGGCTCCACAAAGCAATTTACGACCTGAAGCAGAGTCCGAGAGCTTGGTACCAGAAGCTTTCAGAGTTGATAGAGCACCAGGGGTTTGCACGGTCCACTGCAGATCACTCGTTTTTTGTTCAGAGGACACAGAGAAGTGTTGTTGCTATTCTTGTCTATGTTGATGATATTATTGTCGCGAATGATGATGAGCAGAGCATTCAGGCGGCCAAAGAGTTCTTAGGTCAGCAGTTTGTGACCAAGGACCTTGGCAATCTTCGATACTACCTTGGATTAGAGTTCATCAGGAACCAACATGGTCTTGTGATGACCCAGAGGAAGTTTGCGACTGATCTTCTACTAGAGACAGGTATGATAGGGTGCAAGCGTGTTACTACCCCTATGGATCCAAGCATGAGACTATATGATGATGACATTGAGGAGGTAGATAAGAGGTGATACAAGGAGCTTGTTGGGAAGCTCTTATATGCTACCATCACCAGGCCAGACATATCATTTGTTGTGAGTAAGGTGAGCCAGTTCATGGAGCAGCCTGGGAAGGTTCATATCGATGCGGTCTATGTGATTTTGAGATATTTAAAGAATTTACCTGGTACTGGTCTTATATTCAACAGAGGTACATCTCTTGAGGTGACAGCTTGTGTAGATGCATATTATACATGATGCCCTAGAGACAGGAACTCCATGACTATCTTTGCTATTTTTGTTGGGAGCTCTCTCGTGTCATGGAAAAGCAAGAAGCATACAGTGGTTGCTAGATCCAGTGCAGAATCTGAGTATAGGGCCATGGCACAAGGGAGTGCATAGATAATGTGGGTTAGATCGGTCTTGACTGAACTTGTTGTTTAGGTTCCTCTTCCCATGCATCTTTTATGTGATAATCAAGCATCTCTTTTTATTGCCAATAATCCTGCATTTCATGAACGAACCAAGCATATAGAGGTCGATTGCCACTATACTAGAGACATGATCCAGAGGGGTCTCATATCCACTTCCATGTTTCTACTAGATATCAAACAGTTGATATTTTCACCAAGGCCCTTGCTAGAAGCCATTTCAGAGATGTTCCAAGCTGAGCTTGATAGACATATAAGCTCCAGTTTGAGGGGGGTGTTGAGATATTTATAGCTCTTTATATTTATTTTGTATTCCTATTTCTTTCATGTACCTCTCGTGTAATTTATCCAGGTCTTTTCTCCTATATAAGAGAACCCTAGAGTCTCAATAATGGATACGATTCTATTCTTTTCTCCAACAAAGTAATATAAAATTATGAGGTGCATAGACTTTTAGTTTGGGTTATTTGGGTGGGTTGGGTGGAATACATTAGACTTACCACCAATCTAAAAACCAAATTAATGTTATGGTATGGATCTAAATTCGTCCCAAAACTTAAATAACCCAATCCATTTCAACAATTTTCAAAGGTTTGGGTGGGTTATGTTGATGGAAGTAAAAAACGCCAACCCTGGCTGCATAGATAAATCGTCAATGCCATCAGTATAAACAAAGTGCTCAGAATATACTTGGAGTGTGATGGATGATGGGGAAGGCCCATGAGCAGAGGGTACAGAGTGAGGCTTGCAAATGTAAAAATGTGGCAAAAATTGAGCCAATATCCTTGGTGGTGGGGATGGAGGAGCAACAACAGTAGGAGGTAGAGATGGAGGTGGGGGTGGTGGAGCTGGTGGAGATAGTGTGGGTGGTGGTGGCGTAGAATGGACCATTGGAGAAGGTGGCGGTGAAGTATGTGGAGAGGGTACGTAAAGCTCCTCACCAGTCTCAGAGACAGACATCTAGTCATATGTAAGAGTAAAGTACGTAACTGACTCAAAGAAAGTGACATCGGCACTAATGTAGTACTTCCGTCTAACTAGATCAAAGCAACGTAACCCTTTCTGGGCGAGAGTATACACAAAGACATACTTGACAACTCTTGGAGAGAGCTTGTCACGACCAAGGATAAGGTGGTGCGCAAAAGCCATTGAACCAAAGACACGAGGTGTTAGGGAGAAAAGAATCTTGTCAGGAAACACAATTGAAAAAGGGACATTTTCACCTAACACAGAGGACAACGTTTGGTTAATCAGATAACAAGCAGTGAGAACAACATCCCCTAGAAGGAGTGGGGAACATGACTTTAAATGAGTAGAATCATGGTTACATCAAGAAGATGATGATGTTTGTGTTCAGCAGCACTGTTCTGCTGAGAAATGTAAGGGCAAGACTGTGATGTATAATGACATGAGACATGAAGAACTAGGATAACCGAGTAGTATAAAACTCCAAGGCATTATCAGAGTAAACATACTTAATCGTAGCAGAAAAAAATATCTCATAATATAAGATTGAATGACAGATCCAACCTCAAACTAGCTTTTTAAAAGAAAAATCCATGACAATCTAGAATAATCATTGATAGTTACAAGATAAAACATGTGCCCCTGATGGTCAGGGACATGAACTGAGACCTCATATATCAAAATGTACCAACTCAAATAAAAAACTACCGTTACGACTCTGACGACCAGGATAACTAGAACGATGATGCTTCCTAGGTTAGAAAGTCTCGCACTGAAAGGTAGATCTAGAAGAAATCTGAGGGAAGACTCTAAACAACTTCTACAGAGGAATATGACCGAACCGAAGATGCCACATGTAGGGGGAGATTGATCCAATGGGAATGGAAGATGCACCACCATATGGAGACTGAACCAGTTTGTAAAGACCTTGCCTATGGTTGCATCCAATCACCTTATTCGTGAGTATATCCTGAAACACAAGAGGAAGTGAGTCAAAGATGGAATGACAATGTAAATCATTGGTAATTTGACTAATAGATAATAATTCATTGAGAAATCAAGAGCATAAAGAATATTCTGCAGGCGCATGGGCTGGCGGTCTAATCTCCCCATGTTCGGTAATTGGGGAATATGTCCCATCAGTAATAAACATTGTTCTGCCAAGCTGAACAGTTTTGTAGGAAGTGAACTGAGTTCTGTCTCCATATGGTGATGAGTAGCACATGAATCCATCATCCACTCCGCGAGGTTTGCCTTATGACAAGTAGTAAGAGACATATGCTAAACTTGAAGTACTAGCAGATGCAGATGCAATGAAGTCGGACGAGCCAGATGGAGAACTAGAAGGTCCATAAGTGGGAGGCATGATCTCTCTCAGATGGGAGATAAGCTCATCGAATCTCTAATCAGAAGTAGTGGTAGGAGGTGCAAGAGTCTCAACCTACTCAGCAACACATGAATATGTTGGAAAGCCATGCTTAGATTAGCATGTATCCTCGAAGTGACTAAAGCGGTGATAATAAGCGCATGGCTATCGTGAATGAACTGGTCCTCTACCACGGGTACTTCGTCCTCTAAATAGTGAAGATCGTCCTCAATCACGAGATGCAACTATCGTCGAGGAGGTCTGAGAGGATGCTAACAAAGGAATTGTTATCATGTTGAGTCCGATGTATACTTCGTCCATGGGAGGTATGGTAGCATCATGTGTTGCAGAAGTCGGTACTCGGTGTTTAGTCGGAGGGGTCACTGAATAAAGAATATTTGATATTCAGGAGAATATTCAGAATTATTCGATTATGTATTTTTTTAATTATTTTAATTATAATTTTTTGTCTATATTCTTATATATTTATACATATATGGCCATCAATCAATAAGAGTCCAAAATAAATGCACCAATTAACGAGTTATATATATATGGAGCTTTACCATTTGTGGTGATACCGAGAAAAATGGGAAACTTTAAAAATAAAAAAATCAGCAGCATGTTGCAATATTCGGTCGAATACCCAAATATTCGGGTCGAATATTTGATAATATTCGGGTTGGATCGAATACTGATCGAATAACGATATCTATTTGATCACCCCACATAATAAGAATATCCAGTCGAATATTCGGTCCATTCGATCAAATATTATAATAGTGGTAGCATCTGCTCCATGTGCCATCATACTCAGGATCAAGAGTCGTCAAAAAGACAACAACCATAGTGGCATTCTTATATGTCTTCTACGGCTTCAATGTCACTGCAAGAGGCATGAAGCTTGGAGCTTCTCAAACATGTTCATGAGAGAACTGTATAAGGTGTGAAGTACGAGGGCATTCTGCTTGACCATGAAATTGTCATGTTGGAGCTGCAGTATCTTCGTCTCATTCATCTCCTGAGAGTATGTGGCGGTGAGGATGTCCCACATCGCCTTAGTTGTGGGTTGATGTAAGATGCCATTGGTTATCTCTACGACCATGATACAGGATAGCCACACAAGCGCATGCGCATCATCTACATTGTCTACAACTTGTAGTTGGTCCCATCCGTCTCGGTGATAGACGTTGGACCTTTGAAGGACTTGAGGATGGGATCTCGGCCTTGTTTTTTTGACATGATGTCGGAAATAGACGAAGACTAGAGTTGTAGACTGAAGTAAACACATCTACATGAATATATAGGGAATCAATTGGTTGTGCAGACTCATGCCATAATCGTTCCTATCAACCGTAGAAGAGTCTCAGCTGTTAGGGTGAGTTATAAGTATGAAATCACCCTAACACTGCCAAACTAGACCCAAAACAGATCAGGATGCCAACAACATAGGCCTAGTGTTGATTGGTGGTGTTATCGGAACCCTAGATGGGTCTAGTGGTTTCGTTGGGGGCCTGAGGTGGTGTCCAGCGATGTCGCTGGGACCATAAGAGAGGTCCAGTGGTGCGTCTAGCATCCGGATGATGTCACTCAACATGGTGGAAGGTCTGACGATGGACCTTGGCGGTTGGATGATGTCGCTGAGCAGAGAGGTGGGGTTCTGGTGATGGGCCCTAGCGACATAGTAGTGTCGTTGGGTGGGCTAAGCAGCACTACGTGACGGTGGGGTAGCTTCGACGACAAGGTCTAGTGGTGGAGAGAGATCTCCGACGGTGAGACCTTACGATGGATAGGGCTGGCAGTAGGGGGTTGGGCACGATGGCTCAGGCTCCGGTATAGGACCATCGCTCTGATACCATGTGGAAATAGAATAATAGAAGTGCATTACTCAAATGCCCTAGGGTTCTCTTATATAGAGAGGAGAAACCTTGTTGGAAAATAATAGCAGGAAATTCTTTGATAACAAGGATTCCTATTTCTCAATGACACATGCTAAAGTTTCAATCAATTCCTGCCAATATCCGCGCCAGGAAAATAAAACCATAAATCCAGTAGCCCAAACAAGGTGTCCAAATAAAAACATCCACGCCCAGACCGATAAGCTATTCATACCAATGGGCTCAACCCTTTTGGTATGAATAGTTTATACGTCGTTTTTTCTAATTCACTTTTTTTATTGATTGGATGCACGAGCAATGGAATAAGAATACCGGTCATATGATACCTCATCAGATAATTGGATAGGATAATTGTATATATAAATTCTAGCTTAAGATTGTGATTATGATTAATCGTTTGATATGTCAGTATATATACGTAGGTATTATATTAGGTATATAAGGTCATTCTTCTTTTCTGTAATTTTGATATAAAAATTCCTACTACCAACGTAACTAACTCCATTCGTTAGAACAGCTTCCATTGAGTCTGCTCCTATCCTTTTTTTATGTATTTTATATTTATATATAAAATACACTTTTGTTTTTTTCAAAACAAGGATTTGGCTCAGAATTGCCCATTTTTAATTCCAAGGTTTCTTTGAATTTGGAAGTTATCACTTAGTAGCAAATTACATAATAAAGACAAAAAGAATGAAAAATAAATAAAACAAGATAAAATAAAATAACTTTCAACAGTTTCAAATACTAGAAAGAATGAATGAAAAATAAATAAAACAAGATAGGACAAAATAACTCTCAACAGTTTCAAATACTTGGTCAGGTGCTGGTCTTTTAAATCAGAGGGTGGACTTCACGTGTATGCCTTGGTGCACATTTGGCTTAGAGGGACCCATATAAAGTTGGGACTCATGGATTTGGAGAAACGAGCATTTGTTCATCTGGCAGGCGTACAAGGTCCTGTACACATCCATGGTTTTTGACTTGATATGTGGCGGGGATTGTATATGGATTTGGAGTTGGAAGGTTCTGGTGCATGTCAGGTTGTTTCTGTGGTTCCATAATAGGATGTTTGACCTGACAGGGACTTGCAGAGCTAGAATATTTCAGGGGATAACAGAGTATGTCTTCAGTGTGACATGAACTCACCACTTATTATTTGTGCGCGTGGAATCTAACGGGCTTGGAAGGCTGAACAGATTGATGGTGTTCCATAGCCGGTAACTGCAATAAAATCACCGTGTAGTTTTCCTGTAATATTGCATCAACACTAATCAGACTTTATAACTTCACCATTAACTTCTTTCCGACTGCTCAGATACTATCATTGCCGTTCGAGTTCATTAAATGTTCTGTTATCAATAACAAAGTTTGCTTTTCCATTTTGTGTGCATTTGCAGAGAATATGTTCCTTGTTTCTCATTTGTTCTCAACAGTGATAGCTTGACAGCTGTTTATTTTCAAGAGACTAATTTATTACTGGAGAATATTTTTCTCTTTCCTCTATCTTATTATCTTCTCTATTTTATCAGCAACTTAGAAATTTTCCCTTGTCAAATAGGCAAGGATGCTTTTAAAATCTCTTGTTGTAATTGGAGCTTTAACTGGAGTGACATTGGGTGCTATTGGAACATCGGTTCCGTGGATTTTCCCCAAGATATTCACAGCTGATGGACTTGTTATCAGAGAGGTTAGTATTATTATTTTCTTATTCATTTTCTTTAAGACAACTGCAATTGCTTTTCAAGTTTTTACTTTAGCATAATGCAAACATCAGCAGGGGATTGGAGTTTTTTTTTGAGAAAAAGGCTATCACAACTCAAAATAGTGTTGGTGGGACGGTGGGGCGGGATGCTTGGGGTTGGCGGGACGGTTCCTTCTCGGTTCAAAAGGCATACAGATCTTTGGCCACTCAACCGTCCAATCTGGATTCTGTGGTCTCGAGGGATTGTGGTATGATCTGGTCTTGGCGGATCCCATCCAGAATAAAGGTTTTTCTTTGGCTTCTGCAGAGGGAGCGGATACTAACGGCAGCAAGAAGAGCGAGACTCTTCCCCGGTGCTGAGAATCTGTGTTGTAGGTGTGGTAACGCGTCGGAGGATGTGAACCACCTGTTCTTTGAATGCACAGGCTCTGTTGATGTTTGGCGGAGGGCGGCAATCACGGGTCTCAACTGGAGTAACAAGGACTGCTTATGGGACTCATGCAGGAGGTGGAGTGGTTCAGAGATCGATAGGTTAAAGATTTGTGCGACAATATGGTGCATATGGCTGGGCAGAAATAGTGTGATATTTGGGGGGTTGAGGTTTTATCCCGAAAATGTGCTTGGGCATGCAGGAGCCCTCTTGGACTATTGGCGTTTGTAAATACTTATTTTATTATTAATATATTTTTTGGATGGTCCTCAAAAGGAGACCCGTCCCGCCGTTTCTCAAAAAAAACTCAAAATAGTGTTGTAAGGGAGTGAATATTTTTGTTTGGAAAGAAAAGTATGTCAATTCAATGTAGTAAGTTGTTGCAATCTTCCCAAATGGAGAGAAATGGTGCAGAAACATCGTCGTTGATAAGGATGGTATTTTCTCCTATTTATATGCACAGTTCATCTAGGCGGAGCATTACATATACTCTTTCCCAAATCATCTTTTTCATAGGGTTTAAAGGTTCTTTTATAGCCAAAGGATGACCATTACAGATAAATAGTCATCCAAAGTTCATTAGAAAGATGAAGTGTGCAAACTAGAAGTTATGAATAGGTCTACTTTCCAAGAAGAAACAAAATGAAGACCATTTTCAACAATGGGGCTATTAAATCTAAAGACTGCATTGTTTCTTTACTAATATAAAACCCAGATCACAGCGAAGAGTTTTGTCCATTTTACCCGTCCTTGATAAGCGGCATTCGAGACGGCTGTTTGGCCTTCTTTGAGAGTGACCTAGAAAGTGGCCCAGTTGTTAGCATCCAACCAAAGGATGTTGAGCCATGTTCTCACCAGCCTCAAAAACGGACAAAGAAAATCTGGACAAAATTATTTTGCCTCAAATGGCATAGGGGACCAATGGTGTCAAAGGTCAGAAGCTTACCTCTGTATGTTGACTTCTGTGATAGGTGGCTTTGAATCAGCCACTTAAATCTTAACTTTAGGCAAGGTCTCAGTTTTCTTGATGCGTTCACAGTCCTGTAATAGATGTGGGTTGGTTGACACCATGCGACTTCAGATCTCTTAGATTACCCTCACCAAGGATGATCTCTCCATCTGCACCCAAACTGTCCCTCTTTTGAACCTGCAGTCTCTGGTTCACGATTAAGGAAAGAAACCTTCGAACCTTCTCGAAGCGCTAATTAGAAAGTGGTGAAGATGAGGTCGGGATCAAGTTTGAGAGACTCCAACAGCTCTAGTCCAATAATATTACTGTCCCCCGGCATTCAGCAACAATTCAATCAACAGCGGGAAATCTCACCCAGCCTACCTATTCATTACCAGTTATCCAACCAGAAATGGGTGTCCCCATCATTATCAAATCTGCTTGTAAGAAGCACAACAATATCAAGTTTTAATCCATGTGAAACCCTTCATGGAAAAGGATGGTCACTAACTACTTTTAGAGCACAACAAGATGTTCTTAAATGAGTTGGGGAAATGGGGAGTTACAAGGAAGTAAACCCGGGAGGAATGCTCTTCAAGCTAATGGGTGATGCGGTAGAACATGATCGAGTATGTGATACGTCCGTGTTTTTGCTATAATGTTGCACTTGGAATGCCATTTTTCTATGGTGTTGATTGTTCTCTCATTTATCTTTATTTAGGTTTAAGTCTGTGGAAAAACACCCCCACAACACAGAAGCACAGAAAACCCACATTGATTTACGTGGAAGCCTCTAAAACGAGAAGGAAACCCCCATAAAAGCTTTTATCTAGTGGGCAACTATGTTTTTTCTTCTTTTTCTCTTAAATGCAATAAGAGGGGCGGTATAGTATTTATATGGGCATGGTTAAACAAATGTGCATTCAAGATCTGCTTAAACCATATACAACCTTAACGCTTTCCTTCAAGTTAGCATACATGTCAATCATGCCCAATTTGTCCTAATTCAATTCATGTTGCGTTGTTGGGAGGTATTTTGTAAATATGTCTGTCAGTTGGCCTTCAAGCTTGATGAAGGGAAGACACAGTTGTCCAACATCAATACACTCACAGAAGTGTTTGTTAAATACATATTTAACTCTACATGCTTGGTCCGATCATATTGCATGGGATTATTGGTGAGATTAATAGCTGCTTTATTTCACAATAAAGCTTCATATATAGGTGAATGTTAATCTTTGTTTTGCAGCATATTAGCATCTCTAAAACACCAAGAGCTATTATGCTATATTTAGCATGTGGGATTGTTGGCGAGATTAATAGCTGCTTTATTCACAATAAAGCTTCATAGGTAGGTGAATGTGAATCTTTGTTTTGAGGCATATTAGCATCTCTACAACACCAAGAGCTATTATGATATATAATATATTTAGCATCCTCGCTAGATCTAGCACACATTTCGTTTCTTTCTTCGTCATATAATAAGGCTTCCACCCAACTGTTTTGAAGGAAAAGGGCCCCGAGGCAGGGCACACCCAAGGATCTTTTATTAAGACCTCTAAATATTAGTAAACCAGTTGAAAATGAAAAACCAAAAAAGAAATTGCCCAAATACTCTTAAAGAACACTGAAGTCAAGTAAAGTTGGAGAGTTAGCACTGTGCTAACATTGCTGAGATGTGTGGATATCCTCTGATCCAGGTTTCAGCACAACAGTTCTCTATTTTAAGTCTTCAGACCAAGTGGAGTTAACACCGTCCACATGCCATAGATGCGGTCTTGAGTTGAAGACACCAGCAATCCTGAGAATGGCTAGATGCATGCAGAGAGGAGGTCTAACCTTAGTCGTCAGATACCCGAAAAGGAAGTGCAAGAAATTAATCTAACGTGCACACATCAACTCATTATGTGCGCATTTCCCCAGTCGGTCATTAATTTCAGGCACCCTCATACTGAAGTGAAAGATAACCAGAATTCCTGAACAAATTGCCAACCGCAAGGACTTTTAAAAAGGAACCAAACGCTTCAAAAATGACAAGGAGGGCAAAGGTACATAGTTAATGTGCACACATCAAACAAGGACGTGTGCCCTGATCCAAAAATGTTCCAGATATCTGCTAGATGTTGAACATACAGCCAAAAAGAACTTATCGAAAGCATGATACTGAGCTGGCTTTCACCCCACTTTTCAACCAGACTTAGGGCAAGTATCCATGCTTGACAAAAAGCACCGAAGTAGTTTATAACCATCACTAAGTGTGTAGAGAGCACAAATACAATAAATATGGATGCAAAGAAACTTATCTAGCTGTGAAGACATCAAGAAATTTATGCTAATGAGGACTCTGGTTAAGGTCATAAATAGTCTTGCATAAATAGGAATATATACTCCCCTCAACGCTGCGCCAAGTAAGGAGTGTACAAGTGACATTCAAGAGATAATGGGGTTTCCTTTCAGCCATTTGGTTTTACTGTGAGGTGTGAGGTGTACAGACTTGAAGATTGATGCAGTGTACCTTATATAGTAAATAAACTAGCCAAATCATGATATTTGACCATTTTAATGCTCAGAGAAAAGGAAGATTTATGAACCAAAGACTTGGCAATTTGATTAATTTTCAATTGTTCCTTCATTAAATAGACCCAAGAAGGTTTGTTATAAATTTATAATCATCAACAAAGATTGCAAGGTACTTGGGACCGTCCATAATATGGAATGAACAAGGTTTCAAATATCACAATTTACTAAAGCGAAAGGAGAAGAGCAATGATGCTATGTCTTTCGAGGAAACAATGCTCTACGACGTTTTCCAAATTGACAGGTTTCACACTCAAAGCAGCTGAGTGAGGTTAGTTCATGGAACATCCGTGAGAGAACTTTGAAGAACATGAGACCAAAATGCAGGTGTTGTAGGAATGTGTTGACAGCAATCTAAATAGCTCCAACAAAACAGGTGTCAGCAGGAACATCAAGGTAGTACAGACCTTTCTTCTTGTGACCCCCACTAAAGATTTACATCACTAGATGTCCTGAAAAACTCAGAAACACTCATAAAAAATAACTCTACAGTTGAGCACAAAATACAATCTATGCATAGATAATAAGCTCAATGTAAATTCATGAGCACAAAGAACTCCAGATTGCTCAAGTATGGAAGAAAACTCTATAATGCCAATGGAGATAATAGGAGAAAGAGCACCATTCACCAATAAAATAAACTTCACATGTGTGGAAGGATGTGTGCAAGTTTGAGAACTGCCTTCTCCCTTCAGATGAGTTGAGGCTATAGAATCAATGACCCATGCCAGTGTAGAGGTAGAAACATAATTAGTTATAACCCTTGAGTTAGTAGCTAGACTGGTAGCAGGTGCATGATCAATAGTGTTGCAAGATGACTCTACTACATCTGCATGAGTTGATACTCGAGAGTAAACCTTAAAGGAGAGTTGGATTGTAGAAACGAAAGAATGAATTGCTTTATTGATGAGGCCCTAGGGTTCTCTTTTATACGAGAGAAATATGTTTGGCAAATTGCATGAAGAAGACAAAGAAAATAGAAATTACATAAACACTATAAAAGATAACTAATATCTCAACACTCCCCCTCAAGTTGGAGCGTAGATATCAATCAGGCTCGGCTTGGAGCAACATCTCTAGTAAGGCCCTCTGGCTAAGGCCTTAGTAGTACATATGTTGTCTGGTCTCTAGAGCTGACGTGAGTAGTGGTGATGAGACGAGATCCTTATGTATCATGCCATGAGTGTAGTGATAATCCATCTCTATATGTTTGGTCCTCTTGTGGAAGGCAGGGTTGTTCGCAATGAAAAGAGCAGCCTGGTTATCACATTGGAGGTGCATGGGAAGAGGCACCTCGATAGTCAGGTTAGTAAAAACAGATCTGACCAACATCATCTCTGTGCTAGCCTGCGTCATAGCCCTGTATTTTGACTCAACACTAGATCTGGCAACTACAGTCTACCTCTTGCTCTTCCAAGACACCAAGAAATTCCCTATGAACACTGTGAAGCCTAAAGTAAGCTTCCTATCCTTGGGGCACCCATCATAATTTGCATCAGCACATGTTGTAACTAAAAGGGATGTACCTTTCCTGAATAGAAGTCCAGTGCCAGGTGATGCCTTCAAGTACCTCAAAATCATATGGATTGCATCCACATGTGTCTGTCTGGGATGCGCCATAAACTGACTCATTTTGCTCACAGCAAAGGATATATCTGGCCCGATAATAGTCGCATATAGGAGCTTGCCAACAAGCTCCTTGTACCTCCTCTTGTTGACCCCCTCAATGTCATTATCATAGAGCTTCATGCTCGGGTCTGACTAAAAGATATCACCCTTGTTCTCTGATATGATAGAAGAACGACCGAAAACGGAACTCAACTGGGAAGTAGACCGATCTGAGTGAGTCTACACAATCATATGGAGGATTGGTTGTACGTGTAGACTCATACAACCATCCGCGTCACTCCTCGAGCCGTGCTAGAGTCGGAAAACATGATTTATAGGTCTGATATCACGTTTTCTGATCAAACTCAGATCGTTACAGGCTGCAGATCGGACCGCAGAGGCGCGAGGAGGTGCACGGGAGGCTGTTGGTTGTGCAATATCTCCTTAGCGGCCCTTAGAAAGGGCTGGCGGAGGCCTTGGAGCCGCGTGCGGAAGTCATTGGGGCCCTGGCAGTGTTGCCTAGGGACGGCAGGGCTGGGGAGGGGAAGGGAGGGCCCATGCGGTGGTGAGCAGTGGTGCGGTGTAACATCCGGATCTGCACAAACCCGAACCCGACCCTATTTTGGTCCGTATAACTCAATAAAATTATTAATCAACGATAAATAACCTAAATCGATCAATTGATCATGAATCAAAAGTCGTTCGGTGAAAACGATTAAAAATCGATCGCATCGTAATGCGTACCCGAAAAAGCCACGACGCAAATTCGGAAACTGCAAAATAAATCGAGACCACCTAAAAATCCGATTCAACAAAGCAAGACCAACGGAATCGACCGTTCGTCGATTGGAGGTCGTTTGATAGTTTAAAACTGCAAAATTTAACCATAAACCAAGACCGTATTTCGGAAATTTCGGGAATTCATCTTCGATCCGAAGTATATGCATATTATACTCATTTTGATCGCCATTCAGAGGCGATCAAAATGAGCTATTGCACGTCAAAATCTGAGACTCGACATGCGAATGTGGGCGACTTTGGTATTCCAATTAAAAAGAGAGATAAAAGTTAAAAAATGAAATAAAAATTTTTATATCCAGTACAGCTGCACTTGGACTCTTGCCTTCTTTACACATGGATTTTTCCTCTCTACCACTTGTCAACACCCCAATAAGCCCCCTTCTCTTATTTATATCTCCCAAAATCACCCCCCTTTCTTCTCCAAATCCTTTCCACCGAGAAGCCAAAGTTTTCTCCCAAAAATTTATTTTTTCTAGCCATGAGAAGGCTCCAGTTCTTCTTAAAAGTTGCTGGATACCGCTACTGCTCCTTCCAGCCAAGCAGCTGGAGTCACATTCTTTCTCTTGTTGCTGCCAAACCCCCTGTCAAAACTCCTACTACTGTTATAGCAGCTAGAACAACAACTATATCTGCTCCTGCATGTCTGTTTTCTCCAAAAAAAATAGGAGAAATCCAAAGGTACAATCTAAAACCTTCCTCTTGCTGCCTTCCATGGATTTTTTTCACAATCGGGGGTGGTGTTTTGGGTTCCTTTTATATGGATTTCGTCAGCATACTAATCATATCTGTTGTATTTTACATGACTCTCATAAAATGAAGAGTGACTTGGGGAGTATCTGATCGTGTACACTCTTGATATTTATTAATTTCTTGAGATCCATTGATTCTCAATGCATGTTAACTTTTATTAAGATTCCTCACATTTCTTAAAGCAGGAAGAGTTCTAATTAGTATTATTAGTTCCAATTAGCATTATAAAAAATTGCTTCATGTCAACTAGCCGATGGAATAAAGATAAAATGATTTGTTTAAAGTCTTAAGCATGAGCTGAAATCATGAAATATTGGTTATGTTGTCACTTCCTTTATCATGTGGGTATATACAAATGGAGATATAGATCTATATTTTCTATGAAAAGTATTTTTTTGAAAATGCTAAGGAACATGCACATAGCTATCCTCAAAAATCAGTCCTATTGAGTTATTTATGATTATACCTAAAAAAATACATTAATGGGTTTAGGTTGCATACATCCGTATAAAATCTGTCAATTTTCTTTTGTTAAGTATTTAAGTAATATTAGGGCCTGGCTTATGATATTCTGTTGAGAACATAAAGATTTTATTCCAGTCCGTCAAACTTGTTGGTGGTGCATTCAGTTGATTTCTTGTTCCGGATGCACAATGTTATATTTCCAATGCTTTTGTGCTATCCCATGTTGTTACATCTTGAACTTGGAACATAACTGATAACTTGTGACTTGCTCATGACGTCGGTGCAAAGAGTGATCGCTACAGCAGTGTCGTCGAGATTTCGGGTTCGAGTAGTGGAAATGACTTCTTATAAATAATAATAATACAAGGTGAAGCTGTGCACAATAGATTCAAAGTGGTCCTATCCTCCTCCAGATCCTGCATCACAACAAGTTAAGCACTAAGAAGCCTTTTATATGGCATGTTCACATTTTGCATCCTAATATATGGATATGATCTGACTACCTTTTGCTTCTCATGCGCTAAAAGCTTTGCCTATGATTTAAGTGTTCAGTAGATCCTTTTTATTATGACTTGTGAAAAATGGTGCAAATATCATTAATAAGACATAGTTGAGTAGATTTATGTCTCTACGCGCCATTTTCAATATCGTGGAGCTTTTGGAACTGAATAAATAGGTTAACACATGGTTTGACTGATTTCCATCTTCCATCGTTTGTTTGTCTCATACTCCCGGTGGATTTAGCTACTAAGTTCCTGATTTAAAAACTTAAAAGAATTGAGAGTTTTGTGTAGTATAAAGTTAAATTCAAATGTAATGAGTAACTCTAAATATCATTAATAAATGAAAACGTTAGGTGTCTCAACATGAAATCAACTCAATTTTCAGATCACCGATTAATTCTAGAATACAGATCCAATGAATACCTGCTAATCATATGATTTCAGAAATGATAACCTGTGAATACAAGGACCAATCATCTTCGTCCCTTGGTTATACTTTACTAAGCATATATCACTATTAATGAAATTATTAACAAAAGACCTAGACTGAACAACTAAACACAAAAAAAGAGATTGAGAAAGGATGAAGAATCAAGTCAGTGATGATGATTCAATAATGACTGATATTTATGAGTACCAGTCATGGTGACCCTTATACCTGACTGTGCGAGGGTGCGGTGACCCTCAGCTGGGCGGAAGATATGAAGCCCAGTTAGGGCAGCGGTCGCTAAATGCGCGAGTCTAGGATCTCAGTCTTTTTCTCGATTTTTCGCGAGCGCTCGCAGTTTTTACGCCTCTCTGGGATCCACAGGTTTTCTTTTAAAGACCAGTTCCGCTGACCCTTGTTCTTTAGGGTACCTAGGCTGGAGGACCCTTGGTTTTAGTTTTTCGAGCTCGTTAGCCCGTACCGGTCGGGCCGGTTTTTCTTTTAGAGTGACTTTTCTAAAGAGTCTCACCCATCTCAATGGCGTAGTTTTGGAGTAGACCTATCCCTTTATTGGACCGTACTTCCAATTAGATGGCGAGATGGAAGAGCCTTTTGTAGGCTACCTCACCGCCTGAGTTTTGTTTACTTTTCGCGGCTACATCCAAATCATCCATGTATATATCTGAATCCTCTATGGCTACATCTAAATCAGTTACAGTTGAATTTGGAAAAGTTACATTTGCGATTGGATTTAGTCACAAATGAGTTTGACTAAAGTTGAATTACAGTTGAATTGGTTACGTGGGAGCTTGGTTCAGTTGAGTTGATTGTAGTTGAGCGTAGTTTCCATTGAGCTAGTTACTGTCCCTCCAGTAATTTCTGACGAAGAGAAAAGACCAGTTTATGAAAATCATCCTTATTAGACTACGAACTACTACCACAGTTGTTTGAAATAGCTAGTGGACGTGTTGGGAACTTAGTTAGGATGCATTTTACTCCACCGCATGCATACGAAGGCACCCCAACCCTAAGGCTTCCTTACTGCCTTAGAGTCATAGTGTGAGGTCTTACCTAGACCAAGACCACAGACTATCCACTAAGCTTGAGGAATTCAACAAGAAAAGAATCAAAACATCAGACTCATCATCTACACTTACTATGGTCTATCCACATGACTCACAAACATCAAAAGAGACATGAATCATCTCGACCATGTCAATCATTAAAAACTCAAGATATCTGGATCATCTCAATCATGATAGGCTTTGAATAAATCATTGAAACTTGAAATTGATGGGGAAGAACGGAAATCATATACAGTTTTATACTGTAGTCACACCTTAGAATCATAATATGAGGTCACACTCAGATCAAGATCCCAGATTATCCACTAAATCTGAGAGATTAGATAAAGAACAAGAACCAAGACTCAAAATCCACATCTCCAAGATCCATAAACATGATTTATAATTAAGTAAAAGATGACAGTTTAAATATGGATCATATAATATATGTATAAAAATGATAAATATTGGGAAATTAAGGTAGGGTATCTAAGTCGAGAAATTCACTTGCTGAATAACTAGAAAACTTGTTTCATTGCCAATAGCTCTAAATTTAATTGCTAAACCTTATTTACTTGTTTTCTTTTTGAGCCATTAAATATCCTGTTATTGTTAATTAATTTGTTGTGCTCAACATTTGTTGATGTTCTTTCTCCCTATTACATGGATTGCAGGCAAAACACCTGCATTGTGATATTGTGAGAGTTGAACATCAGCTTCTGTAGTTACTATTATCAGGTACGCATGCTATAGTTTGTTCAAGGTGTTATATAATGCTTTTATTTCTCTTCTGATACAATTGGGATTTCATTTCTGTTGTTACATGTTAACTACTATGGAAATTTATGCAATATAATTGTGACATATTTTAGTTATGTGGTTTATTGGTTAATTTGTGAATGTCATTTATAAATATGAAAAAAATTCCCTAATTTCCAGTTCTCTAATGCGATCTTTAGCGAACATAATACTACGAGTAATATGTAAATGGGTATCCCAGATCCGAGAAGGAGCGGGCCTCACAGTTTGGTATCAGAGCAGTGGTACCATGCTACATACATTCATAGTATTATGGTTCCGATCGCATTAATTCTCGGATATCGACAGTCCTCTGACTTGTCGCAAGTCCGAAAGGGAAATATGACATTCAAATTCAACGACCGCAGATGTCACCAATTGCAACTAATTTCCATATTGTATCCTAAGAAGAGAAAAAGCACAGTTAAAAATATCTGCAAACATCTACTATTAATGGTATCGGTTCTTTCATAAAACCATGGCATCCTGAACCGACGATTCTATGTTTAATTGATTCTGGAGCAATGAATGAACTTCGAGTTATAGCTTCAATAGGTAGAGGTGCAGATGCCTTAGATCATCCTTGTCACATTTATGGGCCAGGTGACCAGTTGTTCATCATAGGACTAATAGTCAGAGAGTAAAAATGTTGATTGGTGGACATGAGACGATAGCAGACTGTCTGCTACTACAGCTCAACAAGTTCGACCTAACTTTGGGTATGTATTGAATGTCAACTCATCATGTCATGGTTAATTATTACAGGAAACAGTTGTTTTTAAGATTCCAGACTTACCCGAGTTTACCTATAAGGGTACATTACATGACTTCAAAATGGTGTACATCTCAGTATTGAGAGCTCAGAGACTTGTTGATCAGGAATGCAATGCATTTCTAGCTTTTGTCCGAAAGACATTTCATGGAGCCGATGGCTCAGAACACCACGGTAGTGTTGGATTATTCCGATGTATTTCCTAACGATTTGCTAGGTTTACCACGTGAGAGAGATTTTGAGTTCGAGATTACATGACTATGAGATACATAACCGATATCGACGGTTCCTTATCACATGATATCAATTGAGTTGAGAAAGTTGAAGGTGCTCCCGTTCTTTTTGCCAAGGATAGACTGATGAGATTATGCTTTGGTTACCAATAACTGAACAAGAAAATGGTGAAGAACCATTATCCTCTGCCACACTTTGATGATTTGTTCAATCAGCTACATGGATCTTTGATATTTTCAAAGATCGATCTCTGATCTGGCTACCATTAGCTGAGGATTCGAGAGTCGGATATTCGGAAGACAACATTCAAGAGCATAAGTAGTATGTTAAGCTGAACAAGTGTGAGTTATGGTTATCCCAAATCTCATTTCTTAAGGCATGTCATTTCTGGAGTAGGTATTGCAGTGATCTTGCAAATACCGAGACAGTCATGTCTTGGGAACAACTCAAGACAGTCACTCAGATTCGAAGCTTCCTTGGACTAGTGGGTTATTACAAACGCTTCGTCAATAGTTTTTCCTGAGTTGTTCTTTTCCTGACACGATTGACACAAAAGGGAGATCCTTTCATTTAGAATGATCCATACAAACAAGCCTTCTGGACACTGAAGGAGAGATTGATGACTATGTCATTCTTGCAAGCACTCAGGATTATACAGTATATACAAATGCTTCAAATGAAGGTTTAAGAGCATTTCTGATGCTGCAAGGTTGCATGATTGTTTTTGCATCACATCAGTTGAGACTGCATGAGCGGATTTACCCCACCCATGGCTTGGAGTTGACGGCAATTGTCCTCGCTTTGAAGATCTAGCATCACTATCTCTATGGGGTGAATTTTGATATTTTCATAGATCGCAAAAGTTTTAAGTACATCTATATGATCAGAAAGAGCTAAAGATGAGACAACATCGGTAGTTTGAACTACTGAAGGATTTTGAATACACGATCTCTTACCATTCTGGTAAAGGAAACATGGTGGCAAATGCGCTTAGCAGGAAAGCTCATGCACATGCGGAAACTAGCTACATGGCCTCAAATTTCAGCGAAATTCGGTCGAATTTCTGTCGAATATCGATATCCAGTCGAAATCAAAATTCGACCGAAATGACCGAAATATGGGGGTCCTAGTACAAAAAATGACCGAAATGACTGAAATTCCGGTCGAAATTCCACCGAAATTCCACCGAAATTCTGTTTTGGTCGATACCGAAATGGTGATCGAAACCGACATTTAGGGCCTTGACTAGCTATATACGTGAGATATGCTCATAACTTTGACTAATTGGCATCCAGAGAGTGCATTCATATCTACCGTCATATCTCCACGATTCAACAGTCTTTAGGATTGCATAATAGAAGGATAGATCCTTGGATTTGAAACAAATACATGTGTGCCAACAAGGACAAAAGTGATAATTTTGTGGAGACTAAGTCTACTTTACGAAAGGATGTCTGCATCGTTGTATCCAACAATGAGCAATTACGTAGAAATTCTTGATGAGGCATACAATTCACAACTTACTATTCATCCAACTAATACGAAGTTGTATTGTAATCTGCGCCAACATTCAAGCGGGTCTGGATGAAGAGCGATGCGACACATCATGTTAGCAGATGCATAACATGTAAGATGGTCAGAGCTTAGCATAGGAGACCACCAAGGTTATTACAGACTCTCCACGTTCCCAAGTAGAAGTAGGAGAGTATTGTTATGGATTTTGTCACTGGACTACCGAGGACATTAGATGGATACAACGCTATTGGATCGTTGTTGGTGGTTTGACCAAGCCATCCCACTTTATACATGTCAGCATGACATACACTTCATCTAGATTAGCTAAATTATATGTGAAAAACATTATCAGAATTCATGATATATCAAGTAAGGTAGTGTATGACAGTGACTTGATGGTTTACATCGCACTACTGGCACCAGTTCGTGTCAGTACTTCAAACAAAGCTAAAGACAAGTTCCGCATACATCCACAGACCGACGGACGGAGCGGACACATTATTCGGACACTTAAGTATTTACTACGTGCATGCACTCTAGTTAAGAGGGTCTCTTATGAGTACCACCTGCAATTGGTAGAAATCCCGCATAAGAACAATCATTATTCCAGTATTTGTATGGCACCATTCAAAGCCCTATACATGTGGATATGCCTCATACCTCTCCATTGCCCTAAAGTAGGTGAGCACGCTTTTTACTCCATAGATCTCTTTGAAAAGATTGTGAGGGCGGTTGACCTAGTTAGGAGAAAGCTTTTGACAGTGCAGACCTATCAGAAAAGCTATGTATATCGTCGAAGAAGAGAATTGAAGTTTCAGATAATCTGATCATCTTCTCTTAATCCATTCAAATATGACTTATCAATATTCGGCTTAATCTTCCATTCCAATGAAAAATTTACACAAGAATGAGATGTGTTGTTTCTTCGTATATCTTCCATGAAGGGAATACAAAAAATTTGGTGTTCATGGCGAGTTGACACCATGATGTGTTGGACCATTTGAAATTTTACTTGTATGTGTAAGGTGGTCCATCGAGTAACCCTTTCTCCACACCTATCAACCATTCACGACCCCTGATGTGGAGCCAAATTTGACATACGAGGAGAGGTCTTTACAGATACTCGATAAGGTTGTGAAGAAGATTCACAGCAAAGGAATTTCATAGCGAAAGTGTTGTGGCACCGACATGGTGTCAAAGAGGTGACATGGGAAATCAAAGCAGTATATGGGCAAGATACCTGCAGTTCTTTTCAGGTAATTGTCAAAACAAGCCATTTGATTATATATGTTGAAAAAACATGGCTTGTTTTCCCTTTGAGGTTTTTATGGGTTCAAAATCCTTTGAGGTTTTTATGGCCAGATGAGATCCAAACAAGACACAAAGTAACCTTGATTCGAGTCTCGAGGACGAGACTCCCTTTGAGGTTTTTATATTTGTAACATCCGGAACTGCACAAACCCGAACCCGACCCTATTTGGGTCCGTATAACTCAATAAAGTTATTAATCAACGATAAATAACCTAAATCGATCAATTGATCACGAATCAAAAGTCGTTCGGGTGAAAACGACCAAAACTCGATCGCATCGTAATGCGTGTCCGAAATAACCGCGACGTGAATTCAGAAACCGCAAAATAAATCGAGACCACCTAAAAATCCGATTCAACTAAACAAGACCAACGGAATCGACCGTTCGTCGATTGGAGGTCGTTTGATAGTTTAAAACCGCAAAATTTAACCATAAATCAAGACCGTATTTCGGAAATTTCGGGAATTCATCTTCGATCCGAAGTATATGAATATTATACTCAGAGGCGATCAAAATGAGCTATTGTACATCAAAATCCGAGACTCGACATGCGAATGCGGGCGACTTTGGTATTCCAATTAAAGAGAGAGAGAAAAGTTTAAAAAATGAAATAAAAATTTTTATATCCAGCACAGCAGAACAGTAACCTGCACTTGGACTCTTACCCTCTTTACACTTGGATTTTTCCTCTCCACCACTTGTCAACACCCCAAGAAGCCCCCGTCTCTTATTTATATCTCCCAAAATCACCCCCCTTTCTTCTCCAAATCCTTTCCACCGAGAAGCCAAAGTTTTCTCCCAAAATTTTATTTTTTCCAGCCATGAGAAGGCTCCAGCTCTTCTTAAAAGTTGTTGGATACAGCTACTGCTCCTTCCAGCCAAGCAGCTGGAGTCACATTCTTTCTCCTGCTGCTGCCAAACACCCTGTCGAAACTCCTACTACTGCTATAGCAGCTAGAACATCAACTATATCTGCTCCTGCATGTTTGTTTTCTCCAAAAAAATAGGACAAATCCAAAGGTACAATCTAAAACCTTCCTCGTGCTGCCTTCCATGGATTTTTTTCACAATTGAGGGTGGTGTTTTGGGTTCCTTTTACATGGATTTCGTCAGCATACTAATCATATCTGCTGTATTTTACATGACTCTCATAAAATGGAGAGTGACTTGGGGAATATCTGATAGTGTACACTCTTGATATTTATTAATTTCTTGAGATCCATTGATTCTCAATGCATGTTAACTTTTATTAAGATTCCTCGCATTTCTTAAAGCAGGAAGAGTTCCAATTAGTATTATTAGTTCCAATTAGCATTATAAAAAAATGCTTCATGTCAACTAGCTTATGGAATAAAGATAAAATGATTTGTTTAAAGTCTTAAGCATGAGCTCAAATCATGAAATATTGGTTATGTTGTCACTTCCTTTATCACGTGGGTATATACAAATGGAGATATAAATCTATATTTTCTATGAAAAGTATTTTTTTTTGAAAATGCTAAGGAACATGCACATAACTGTCCTCAGAAATCAGTCCTATTGAGTTATTTATGATTATAGCTAAAAAAAATACATTAATGGGTTTAGGTTGCATACATCTGTATAAGATCTGTCAATTTGCTTTTGTTAAGTATTTAAGTAATATTAGGGCCTGGCTTATGATATTCTGTTGAGAACATAAAGATTTTATTCTAGTCTGTCAAACTTGTTGGTGGTGCATTCAGTTGATTTCTTGTTCCGGATGCACAATGTTATATTTCTAATGCTTTTGTGCTAGCTATCCCATGTTACATCTTGAACTTGGAACACAACTGATAACTTATGACTTGCTCATGACCTCGGTGCAAAGAGTGATCGTTACAGCAGTGTCGTCGAGATTTCGGGTTCGAGTAGTGGAAACGACTTCTTATAAATAATAATACAAGGTGAAGTTATGCACAATAGATTCAAAGTGGTCCTATCCTCCTCCAGATCCTGCATCACAACAAGTTAAGCACTAAGAAGCCTTTTATATGGCATGTTCACATTTCGCATCCTAATATATGGATATGACCTGACTGCCTTTTGTTTCTCATGCGTTAAAAGCTTTGCATATGATTTAACTGTCCAGTAGATCCTTTTTATTAGGGCTTCTGAAAAGTGGTGCAAATATCATTAATAAGACATAGTTGAGTAGATTTATATCTCTACTCTGGTTGATGAAGCATGGATCCTTGACCTGAAAAAAAAGAAGAAAAAAAGATTTATGTCTCTACGCGCCATTTCCAATATCGTGGAGCTTTTGGAACTGAATAAATAGATTAACGCATGGTTTGACTTATTTCCATCTTCCATCGTTTGTTTGTCTCATACTCCCGGTGGATTTAGCTACTAAGTTCCTGATTTAAAAACTTAAAAGAATTGAGAATTTTATGTAGTATAAAGTTAAATTCAAATGTAATGAGTAACTCTAAATATCATTAATAAATGAAAACGTTAGGTGTCTCAACATGAAATCAACTCAATTTTCAGATCACCGATTAATTCTAGAATACAGATCCAATGAATACCTGTTAATCATATGATTTCAGAAAATGATAACCTGTGAATAAAAGGACCAATCATCTTCGTCCCTTGGTTATACTTTACTAAGCATATATCACTATTAATGAAATTGTTAACAAAAGACCTAGACTGAACAACTAAACACAAAAAAAAGAGATTGAGAAAGGATGAAGAATCAAGTCAGTAATGACGATTCAACAATGACTGATATTTATGAGTGTCAGTAATGGTGACCCTTATACCTGACTGTGCGAGGGTGCGGTGACCCTCAGCTGGGCGGAAGATAGGAAGTCCAGTTAGGGCAGCGGTCGCTTAATGCGCGGGTCTAGGATCTCAGTCTTTTTCTTGATTTTTCGCGAGCGCTCGCAGTTTTTATGCCTCTCTGGATCCACAGGTTTTCTTTTAAAGACCAGTTCCGTTGACCCTTGTTCTTTAGGGTACCTAGGCTGGAGGACCCTTGGTTTTAGTTTTTCGAACTCGTTAGCCCGTACCGGTCGGGTCGGTTTTTCTTTTAGAGTGACTTTTCCGGAGAGTCTCTCTCACCCGTCTCAGTGGTGTAGTTTTGGAGTAGACCTATCCCTCTATTGGACCGCACTTCCAATTAGAGGGCGAGATGGAAGAGCCTTTTGTAGGCTACCTCACCGCTTGAGTTTTGTTAACTTTTCGCCAGCAGACTTGGCGATGCTACATCCGAATCATCCGTGTATATATCTGAATCCTCTATGGCTACATCTAAATCAGTTACAGTTGAATTTGGAAAAGTTACATTTGCGATTGGATTGAGTCACAAATGAGTTTGACTAAAGTTGAATTACAGTTGAGTTAGTTACATGGGAGCTTGGTTCAGTTGAGTTGATTGTAGTTGAGCGTAGTTTCCATTGAGCTAGTTACTGTCCCGCCAGTAATTTCTGACGAAGAGAAAAGACCAGTTTATGAAAATCATCCTTATCAGACTACGAACTACTACCACAGTTGTTTGAAATAGCTAGTGGACGTGTTGGTAACTTAGTTAGGATGCATTTTACTCCGCCGCATGCCTACGGAGGCACCCCAACCCTAAGGCTTCCTTACTGCCTTAGAGTCATAGTGTGAGGTCTTACCTAGACCAAGATCACAGACTATCCACTAAGCTTGAGAAATTCAACAAGGAAAGAATCAGAACATCAGACTCATCATTTACACTTACTATGGTCTATCCACATGACTCACAAACATCAAAAGAGACTTGAATCATCTCGACCATGTCAATTATTAAAAACTCAAGATATCTGGATCATCTCAATCATGATAGGCATTGAATAAATCATTGAAACTTGAAATTGATGGGAAGAACGGAAATCATATACAGTTTTATACTGGAGTCACACCTTAGAATCATAATATGAGGTCACACTCAGATCAAGATCCCAGATTATCCACTAAATCTGAGAGATTAGATAAAGACCAAGAACCAAGACTCAAAATCCACATCTCCAAGATCCATTAAACTTGATTTATAATTAAGTAAAAGATGACAGTTTAAATATGGATCATATAATCTATGTATAAAAATGGTAAATATTGGGAAATTAAGGTAGGGTATCTAAGTCGGGAAATTCACTTGCTGAATAACTAGAAAACTTGTTTCATTGCCAATAGCTCTAAATTTAATTGCTAAGCCTTATTTACTTGCTTTCTTTTGGAGCCATTAAATATCATGTTATTGTTAATTAATTAGTTGTGCTCAACATTTGTTGATGTTCTTTTCTCCCTATTACATGGATTGCAGGCAAAACACCTGCATTGTGATATTGGGAGAGTTGAACATCAGCTTCTGTAGTTACTATTATCATGTACGCATGCTATAGTTTGTTCAAGGTGTTATATAATGCTTTTATTTCTCTTCTGATACAGTTGGGATTTCATTTATGTTGTTACATGTTAACTACTATGGAAATTTATGCAATATAATTGTGACATATTGTAGTTCTGTGGTTTATTGGTTAATTTGTGAATGTCATTCATAATTGTGAAAAAAAATTCCCTAATTTCCAGTTCTCTAATACGATCTTTAGCGAACGTAATACTACGGGTAATATGTAAACAGGTATCCCAGATCCGAGAAGGAGCGGGTCTCACATGCGGTGGCATGCGTGAAGAGAGGAGAAGGCCGACGAGTAGGGTCTAGAGCTTGGGTGGGATACGGGAACTCCAATCTAGGACCGTCGCTCCGGTAGCATATAAAAATGAAAAAAAATTGAATTGCTTTATTGATGATGCCCTAGGGTTCTCTTACATATGAGAGAAACTTGTTGGGCAAATTACATGAAGAAGACAATGAAAATAGAAATTACATAAATACTATAAAAGATAACTAATATCTCAATAGATATTTTGTTATGTGTCCCTGATCAGTATGCTTCTTAGTGAAGAAATCACTAGACTCGATAGAAGCTTGGTTAGTCCTGGGATTTTTGCGAAACTTTGCTTAGCCCCCTCTCATGAGGATGGCCTTTACAGTGGTAGTTCGTACATGGAGGATAAATCAAGATAAAATGGGATTCAGTGGTTCACTGGGAGTAAGTCTGAAACAAATCCTTCCATATCTCTTTGGTCATCTCCATGTATAAGGAGTTGGTAACAACCGACTAATCAATATTGTTAATAAGCTAGTTTGTGACCTGATAGTTATCCTCCAATCAAAATTCATAGTCTTGTCCTTTGCCTTAAGAAGGTCCTTCATAAGAACATACAACTTCTTTTGATGCCAACAAACACCTTAAGAGCATGAGACTAGTCTACATAATTTCTTGCACCCTTAAGTTTAATTGAAGTCCCTTGTACCACAGGAGGTAAGGTGGATATCCAGGGTTTTGTCTTAATAAAGGTCATTACAGTCACATGGAAGAAAAATAATCGAGGGGAACTTGTATAGAATTTACTTAGGAATATTCTTGCTAAAACCCCTATAGAAGTTGGAACTTGTACACTTGGCGCATATTCTAGAGTAACCTTGACAAATATGTGCACTTGGCACCGGATCCCAAGGGCAGACATTTTGTGCAGATAAAAAAAATAGGGGTTAATAAGAGAGTAGGAGCATGAAGAGCATGAGAGTGAACAAGGCTTTAATAAACACGAGGCGGATCGAGACGGTTTTCCGTTATTGAGGCGAGGCGTAAGCCTCATTTTGTTAAACAAAATACATGTAAAACTATTCTTAAAAATAATTATGTTGTCATAATATCCTAAATTTCAAATATTCACAAAATATATTATCATAAATTTGAATATTTCCACATTGGATAGATATACACAATATACCATATTATTTAACCCTATATGCTAGTTTGAATTTGTGATTGTGTAATATTAATATTGTAAACATGTGAATTCCTAATATTCTTACAAAAATATACAGTTTCTTGAACATATATCATACTCATTGTAGTAAACAAGCATTTGAATATCATTTGTTGATGTAAAATATGTTTATACTAATTAAAAACAATCATTGTATACTTGTATGATTTCTTTGATGCATTGATTGTAATATAAATGTATAGTATATATTGGATTCAATGGGGCTACCCCCGCCCCGTTTTCCAACAATTTTTTTTGTTTTTCTCAAAAATATCGCCATATATTTTCATCGCTATATCCGTATAATATGTTATTTCAATTTCATTAGAAACAGAGTCTCCTATGCCCTCTATCTAGAACAGGTCGATTACAACAATTCCAAGACCGTTAAAATTGCATGTTCTAGATGGAAGGTATAGGAGTCTCTGTTTATGGTGAAATTGGAATGTCGTATTAGAGGGATATAGTGATGAAAATACATGGCGGTATTTTTGAAAAAATAAAAAAATTGCCTGAAAATAGGGCGGGGTAGCCCCATTTTTCCCATGTATTTATGAAATAATAGATTTCGGAGCTAACATTAAATGATACTATCACTCAGTTTTTGAGTCTAATGACTATATATACATATATGAGAAAATATGAATAACATATACATGTACTACTTGACATATAGGTTTCGTTCAATACATGAGATTTGTTACTAGAGATGTGGGCAATAATATTATATATTGTAATTATAACTTGTATATTTGTGACTAAGATATGCTTTATAGCTTTAATATTATTGTAAAAATATAGGTTTATATAGTTTATTATTTATTTGCCCAAAAAATGCATAGTAGACCGAGGCGGTGCCTCGGTACCGCCTTGACCACCTCAGTACCGCCTCAGGACTTTGAGGCTTATGCCTAAGGTTTCGAATTTTTTTATGGAAAACTGCCTCGAGGCTTACACCTCGACATCTCGAGGAGCATTTTTTAAAGCCATGAGAATGAGGTAATATTAGATTGTGATGCTACCTTCTCCTACATTAGTAATGTTGAAACCAAATGCAACTCACATTCTCACTAAAAAAATGAGCTTGTACTTTTCAAAATAATGTGCATTTTCCATCATATAGTCAATGGCTCCAATATAGAATCTAATAACTAGTTTAGAAGTTATTTTTAGGATTTAGGTTTCCTGCCTTAGAACAATTAGGGCTTGGTTGAAAGTGGTCGAGTTTTTGTTTTTGTCCTCCTGAATCAGGACCTTCAGGAGTGCAGCATGCAGTGGTATTACCCGATGAGAGTCTATTAATAGCTTCTCATTGGGTGATCGGAAGGCCTCTCGGACCACCTGTACCTGTGGCAACATTTGTTTCCGGACATCAGCGCCTTTGTCACCAATGTTTATGAGAGGGACATCTCAGGAAGGATCATCCTCAGAAAATGAGGTCGGCAAATACGTACACATATATTCTGCTACTAGAAATCAAGTTACAAGTATTCTAAGCATTGTCTTAATGACGATATTGGTCGTCCAATGATTCCCAAACATCATCAGCCTAATAATTCAAGTTTTATTCGACTTTAGTGCCTCATAGAAACTTGCAATCATTATCTCCCCATATCGAAGATTATGCATCTCTCGGGTGAGTTTGTAGATTCTCGCCTCACTTTGATCGAACGTACCAGCAGGATAATCCAAATGCGGTATATGTTATGCAATATTCTTTCTGGTTACTAGTAGTTGTAGCTCATTAATAACACAATCAATGATGTAGATTTCACTTGGTTAATTTTTACCATACACTACTCTCATGTCGGCTCGTCTTCATTGGGAACCTTTTCGTACTTTGGAGATACTCAATAAGACCTTTTCCAGTTATTCTAATCTCAGTCTCAAATGCTCAAAGGATTTGCTTTCCCATTGTGAGTTTGGTGAAGGTAGTTATAGATCAAGATTCAAAATCCAAAAGTAAAGTAAAGAATCACCAATCAATAAATATTTATACAATACAATGATATGCTATTCAAATTTCTCCACATAAAAGATGGTTTTCCATGTCTAAAAGATTTTGACGCATGATTAAAGATCTCGAATCACTCACTATAAAAAACCCACACATGTCCTCGTTGTTTACCATGTAAGGAGAAAGCTTTCTCAAAATACCGAAGCATTGACCAAGTTAGCTCTAATACCATGCGGGAAAACACAAAAGGATAGAAAACATACGTGAATTTACATAGAAACTATGTACAATGAGATAGAAGAAAATAATATAAGTTTTGACCCGATAGCCTCTTTTCGATAATTGTGTTCTTTTTCTTACTCTTTTTAAAAAAACAAAAAGAGATGTGCGCATAATAGTAATATTGGCTAAGGTTAAACAGATCCACATCCAAGTTCTGCTTCAACTAAATACAACCTTCACTGATTTCCTTCTTGTTACTTTAAATGTATATACAAGCTAAATTATCAATTTGTAGTTGGTTATATTATTAATATGTAAGCTATCTTAGAAGCCCAATTGCATCTTAAACTCACAAAGATAATAGTTATAGTTATTGTATAGTTGTTGGTTCTTGGATTTTTGTGTTGTCTATAAATAGTGATCTCGCAGTTGAGGAGCGTTTGGAGAGAAGTGATCAACAAAAACTTGTGGGTGAAGAGGACAAGCGGAAGGAGGTTGAATTGCGACAGCACTCAAGGCAAAATGGGTGAAAGAGGGGGATGCAGACACAAAGTTCATTTATGTGGTTGCTAGTGTAAGGAGGAGAAATTTAATCCATGATTTGCAGGTTGGGTGGGAAGATTTCAGGGAGAGGGGGTGATTGGAGTTGCATTTGCGGATCATTTCAGGGAGCTTAGCAGGAGGTTGCCGCCTACAAGTGCTAGGCGGTCAGGAAGAGGTGCATCAGGTGGTGAAGCCTGATCAGAAGGAGATGTTGTCTTCTGACTTCTTAAGAGAGGAAGTACGGCGTGCCGTTTTTTATCTCAATGTGGATAGTTGTCCAGGACCACAAGGCTTGCCGGCTTCTTTTATAGAGTTCTGGGATGTAGTAGAGGAGGATGTTATGGCTTTTGTCTAGGACTTTAGAGATGTAAACCGGGGCCTAAAGAAGATAAATAGCTCCTTGATCTTCCTGCTTCCAAAGAAGGAAGGGGCAGAGAGGGTAGAGGAGTTTAGGCCAATAATGTTGTCCAATACTATTTACCTTATCGTGGCAAAGGTTCTGGCCAATAGACCCAGGTGTGTTCTTAATGGTCTTGTCATATCATCTCAGACGGCCTTTTTCCCCGATCGACAGTTGTTGGACGTTGGTTATGGCTTCGGAAATTGTGTCAGATTGGAAGAGGGGGGCGTAGTAGGGTTACTTTGGAAGGTTGACTTTTTGACAGCATATGACAATATGAGCTAGAGTTTCATTTGGGATTCTTTGGTTTGAAGGGGTTTTCTGGATATTTGGATTGATTGAATGAAGAGGTGTATTACAACGGCCTCGTGTTAGGTGCTGGTCAACGGGACGCAGGAGAGTGGATTCTTTCAGCTATGGCGGGGTGTAAGCAAGGAAGCCCTTTGGCTCCCCTACTTTTTGTTCTTACTGCGGATGTGTTGGCAGTTATGGCAGGGCTTGCAGTGCAGGGAGGTTTCTTTAGGGGATTTACCAGAGAGGGCATCTCTATCTCTTTGATGCAATATGCAGATGATTCGATTTTTTCGTTGAAGGTGGAGCATCGGAGTGTGGGACGTGCAAGCTGTCTTGGGTATCTTTGGGGTGGTGTCGGGATTAAAGGTTAATGGGGCAAAGTCTGTGTTTGTCCCCTTTAACCTTCCGGAAGAGGATGTTTCTGTTTATGCGGAGATCTTGGGGACGACACAAAAGGCTCCCCTGGTCAGCTATCTTGGCATGTTGTGTGGGAGAACTCGGCAGGTGGACTAGCAGCTTCTGTATGAGAAGTTGGAAAAAAATTAGTTTGGTGGAAAGGTGTTTTCCTCTCGAGGAGTGGGCGGTCGGTTATGATTAAAGTCATGCTCTCAGCCATTCGGATCTTTGTACTTCTACAAGGATGCTTCCAGTTGGGGTTCGGAAGCGGATGGAGACTCTAATGTGGTGTTTCTTATGGTCGTCGTCCCCAAAAGATAGAGGAATTTCTCTAGTGGATTGGGAGCTAGTGACGAAGCCGATTACAGACGATGGTTTAGGAGTGAGAGGGTTAGGAGATATGAATAAGGCTTTACGCACTAAATGGGTGATGAGAATTTGGAGTGCAGAGGATGATTTATGACTAGGCTGCTTAGGTCGATTTATGGTGTGTTGTCCAGTTTGTGTGTCTGTCGTGATGTAGTGTCCTCTCCAACCACGTTCTATAGGGGCCCTTGCGCGGTGATTCCAGATGTGATTCCCTCATTGCGGTCGATTTTGGGGGATGGTAGAAGTTTTCGATTATGGAAGGATGATTGGTCAGAGGTGGGTGTGTTCTATGATGTGTATCCTAGGTTCTTTGCGTTGGCCTAGGATAAGGAAGCCACGGTGGCAAAGGTTTGGGCAGGGGGCTCTTGGAATCTTATCTTCACATCAGAGTTGTCGGATCAGCGAGGGGACGTCTTTTTTAGCCTTTCGACCAGGCTTGCAAGGATGGAAGAGTCGTCTAATGGAAGAGATCCGTGGTGCTGGAGAGATGGGGTGTTTTCGATTAAGAAGGCTTATGGTGTTATTTCGGGTCCTCTGGTGACAGGTGCTGAGGAGACTAACCGAGATTGTGCTAGAATAAACTTGGGAGATCCTTACTCGGATGCAGATTTTTTTTGGCTGTTGAGAAGAAGGAAAGTTTTGATTGGTGCTAGGAGAGCTAGATTGTTTCATGGGGCAGAGATAACCTGCGGTAAATGTGGTGAAGTAGTGGAAGGCATTGATCACCTTTTCTTTCAGTGCCCTTGTTCTAAGGAGGTGTGGAGGATGGACTGCAGATTTTCCAAGCATGCAGTAGGGTGATGAGAACTCCTTTTGGACTTCGTTTGGGAGTAATTGGACTTGTTCGGTTGAGGCCTTGAGTGTAGAAGAAAAGTTTGTGCGCTTCTTTGGGCCATATGGCTGGCTAGAAATTGTGTAATCTTTCAAGGTGGGAGATTTTATTGTGAGAATGTTATTTCATTGTGAGAATGTTCTTGAGCATGCATGCCAACGTTTCGGTTGATGTTTGGCGCCGGTAAATATGATTCGTTTATTTATCAATATATATTATTTGGATGGATCTCCAAAGGATGTTCATCTCATCGTTTCTCAAAAAAATGTGGATCCTTGGATTTCCCTTTGCATTTATCTGCAACTTCTCTAATTACACAACAATTTAGAAGCTATCATCTTCTACTTTAGATTGGGATTGGATGCTTAAAATTGAAGTTTTATATTGGTTGACCATGACTTGATCTAATGTAAACACATTAATGCTGGTATTTGAATTCTCTTGTTAGGAGCTCATTTTCGATACCTAGTAACCAGTAAGTGACCTCAATGCTCGATTCCTCCATCCTACAAAGTAGGAATGTGGATAGATGTTTGATGACATGCCTTAGATCCTATTGATTAGAGGATCAATCTAGATTCAGATTGTATTATAATCGTCTTTATATCCCAATACATTGCAGAGCTCGTGATGTGACCTCCCCAACGCTGTTGGTCGAATACATGTTTGATATGGGATTCAAAGTCAGGTTTCTTTTGGATTTGAAGTCCTGTTTGATTTTTAATTCAAAGTCCTGTTTGATTTTGGATTTTAATTCCTATTTGCTTTGGCATCTGAAGTCATGTTTACTTGGGATTTAAATATCCTATTTACTTTTGGGATTTGGATTACGTCCCCTTTGGGATTTGAATCATATTTCCTTTAGGAACCGTTTTATGGGATAGGGTACAACATAAACCCCCCATTGGAATTGTGTTTTGAATCATCCTCAATACTTCAGTTCTTCCACCATATTGGGAAAGATTCACAATTGCCATCAAGGATGTAGCTCGTTTACAGGTGAACCTTGTAAATCGTGTGTTGTTTTCTTGTTTCCTTGTCCATGTGTTGTATCTGTGCCCCACTCTTGCTACACGCAACCAATGTTATTTAACTTTTTGCCTTTTTGAAACTATTTGATATCTTTAAATTTATTAATTGGAGATGTCTTACAACATTATGGAATTCCAATAGCATGCCGACAACGCTCTTTTTCGGACTTGACGAAATGGCATTGGCATCGAAACTTGAATCCATGTTCACGTCCAATGTGGAAGGTGACAATATATTACCACATCAATTGGTGGGAAAATAGCATTCTAAATATTTGGGTGTATTTATAAACAAGATGGGAAAAGCTAGGAATGGTTAAAGCTGTGATTGTTATTTTTAAAATGAATTGATAACCAGTAATATCTAGTATTCATCCTTTGGCTTTTAAAAAAAGGTATCTAATGACTGAACCAAATAGAAGCATTTCTAAGATTAACAATTTTCATCACGGGTGCATTATGGGCGCCACTATGGGCTCTTTCAATTTGCATTGAACATAAATTTTTGACATGAATCACGATTGTCAAAGTGAATTCCAAGTGTGCGTTTAGTGGATCTCTCAGGTGTGATGTGATATGTCAATTTGGGTCATATTTGGTTATTCTATACTATGCAGTTCTTGTATAATCCATATCAATTACTATCATGTTAACATATTTTAAAAAAATTGAAAAGTTTTATTCTCATATTTTGTGTTTCCTGCCACATTCTTGCAGATGCATAAAGTGTTGATCCCATATTTTGTTGCATTAATGGTTACACCTGCAACACATAGTTTAGAAGGTACATTGCTGGTAAGTTGGATGATTTTCCTTTTTATTCTTGTCCGTAAATATCAATTGTAATTGTTTTTACACATCAATAAAGAGTTGGTTATAAGAAAATGTTTTTGGGCGCACAACCTTGAGGTGAACTAGTACTTCATAATATCGTGTTTTCATAGCAATAACCAACTCCTTTTTAAAGGAAAAAGGGCGTTGGTTTATGGATCAAAAGCACATTGTGCTAAAGGAAACTTTAAATTAGAGGATTGTGTAAACAGGCTCTGTGCTGTCTTGTAGAGATGATTTGGCCTTTATTTTTCACTACTTTCGTCAAAATTATATGTAGAACGCTAAAATGGTTTATTTCTCTCCTAAAAGGTCTAAATTTGTTGACGGCAACATATCTACCTGGTTATATACAACAATAGGGCATTCAGGTATTAATCATGCTCCAAGAATTTTGCTAGATGTTGTGCAGGGGAATGGAGCATTATTGCACAGTAAATTGTGGGTTGAAGATGATTTTTGAAACATGTGGAATGGGTGTTGAACAATTGGTTAATCTTTAAATTCGTGTTCTTATGGTCATTCCTCAGTGAAACCTTCCTATTCAAAAACCAAATGAAAAGCAAAAGTGAACAAGAACTTATATTGAATGAAGTTGGCCAAAATCGACGACCTTTGTAACTTGTGCAAGATGGATCCACCTGATCTAAGTTGTAATAATCTTTTGCATGATCTTTCTCATTGCCAGGCTGGCAGAGACCTTAGGTTCCTAAGTTTATCTATGACTGGGTGCTTTATATTCGGCGGTCTTCTGGTACTGGTAAGTTGGATGTTATCATGACTTACAATCTTACTAGCGCATTTTCTGCTGCTTCCTCGGCATGTCAATAACAGGAAAGCGTTTTGATTCCTTCATATCTATTGAAACCGTGCTTATATCTATTTATTACTATTAAGAAAAAAATACTTCATACACTTAACAGTGGTGGATGCAGATAACTATATGTTCTTTTATTTGACATGCAATGCGTTAAAAATCAAGTAAGTGGATTTATGTCGAACACGTCTCTTAATCTTTTTAATTTCTCTTTACCTTCTGAAGTTTGTATCCAGTGGGATATCCACTATTGGCCGAGGTGTTTACTCACCATATTAGGCAGTGATCTTGTTTTCATTTTTTTGTTCGTTCATTTTTTACATAAAAGCACTTGACAAATTGTTTGTCGGAGTAGATGGTAGATGAAACATATCGATCCTAATTCTCGGTGCTGAAGAAATCGCAGACAAGGATTAAAATAGTTTAAATGAATAATCTTTCTAATCTATATAGGAAATAAATACAATGCATCTAGAACATGTTGCATTTGGTGTTAATTACTGAGTACTCAAAATTAACTCATAACGAGTAAGATGACCATTATGTAAGATGAGAACCAAATCTTAGTCTTTTCTTGTTAATAAAAAAATCAAATCATTCAACTATCCCTTATATCTTCAATGTTTTCAAAATCATACTCCGACGTTAAGCACATGAAACTTCATTTTATGCTGCCTAACCTGAAATGGCCAAGCATACAATAAATGATAAACGACATTTAGGATTTTAGACTATAAACTCTCCGGTCCTTAAATAATCATAATATAAACTTTAGTAGTTTCTCTGTCAAAAGGAATTAAGCATAACATAAATAAAAATATAATAAAAGTGCATGAACAACTTATATTGGGCTAGATGAGGAAATTATTACTCTCATGGTTGTTATTTTTTTTAATGATATCAGCGACATGCCAGCGACATGCCCATGCTAATGACATTAATGGCATGCCATCGACACCATAGAGAAACAATACTCCATGTGTATTGATACTGGGCATGCTGCGGGTGCAACATGATATGGGAGCATGCCACTGACATGCCATGGCATCTGAAACTGTAGTGTTGACCCGTGATATATTTGTGGACTTGGGTCGTCTTGGTAAAGAAATCATTTGCCTGTAAAACCAGAAAAATGTATTGGAAACTACTTGCTAGGTGGGGCTAAATTGCACTTGTTCTCACCCATCTTTCTTTTCCTTACCAGCTTGTCTGTAATACTGGCTTCGGCTTGCCAGGGTGCTGGTGGGCTCTTGCAGGATTCCAATGGGTAAGTTCGACTCCTGAAACCTCCTCGCTTGTTTGATGCTTCAGACACGTTTTGGTTTCTAACGTAATATGGGGCTCAATCCCAGGCACGGTTTTCACTAGCTTTAAGGCGGCTTAGCTCTCCTAATGGAATGTTATACTCCGAGGAATTCTACCAGCGCAAACTTGTCAAGGCAAAAGCATTTTAGTAAAGCACGTGATTGCTTGGCCAATATAACCGAAGTGTTTTTGTGATGGTAAGCAGTCATTGCATATTACGTAGCCGGTCCATTAGCAACTTGACCAGATATCATGTGCTTGATCTGATGCACGAGGTATTCTGTGTCACCGTCAAGTTAAGCATCGACAATGCCAGCTTAGCTAGTTTTACCGAAATGCATTAACCATTGAAGTATATGTTACTGATACTCAGGGGTCTAAGTAGGGGCAAGCTGCAGTCTGCAGTCTGCAGTCCGCTCTGTGAAATCCCCTCAAACTTGTTGTATTGTAACATTTTTTTCAAATATATTTTAAGAAATAGCAAAATGTTCTTTTTTGGAAAAAAAAGGGTGACCATTTGGCTTCTAGATGATTATAAATGTGTTTCTATTTGCGGACTCTGGATATTCAAGTGTACAGAAGAAGCCATAGGCTGAGAGCAGAAGTGCCTTGCCCGGAAAGGATGCTTTCTAGAGGAAATTATAGCATCCCTGCTTGTTATCACGAAGATGAACTTACCTGTCCAATTAATATTACTAGGCTTCATGAGGGAAAATTTTTTAACTTTGAAGTTGGAAAAGCATCAATTTATCGCTGTCGCGGAATGTATTACTCTCTCCAAGCAGATTGTCAGATGAAAAGACAACTTCCCTGCGGTTCTTTTTTGCAGAGGTAAATCCCCATCTGTCATAATAAATTTACTTGCTCGATCTTGGATACCGATTTTATTTTTTTCATAGGTACATAAACTTGCCCTGGTTTTATTTTGGAATTTGTGTTTCTGTGCATCTTTTCAGAACTCTTGCAAATCAGATCAAACCTGGATCGGATCAGATGGGAGGTTTATAAAGAGATTGAGAAGCTGATCATGGAGGTGGCTGTCACGAGGCAAGCATGCAGAAACATGTGTGCGAAGGTCTGCGTGATGTGAGCTAACAGCAACAGGTTGCTGTGCAGGTGAGCTATACAGGATAGCTGTATGTGAGCTCATCGGTTGGGGCACATCCGTAGTCTTGCGCAGCAAGCACGTTTGGGCCATGCAGGCACGTTTTTGTGGGTTCATTGTTGCATGTTATGGATAATTGCATCAAAGTTGTCAGCATTGGGCATCATAGTACTGAAGAAGATATCGTATGATCTAATGGTAGTCAGTTGCTGTTGATAATGGCTTGAAGCATCATCAATTACGTAGCCCGCTCCAACAGAAAAAAAAATAAATTGATCTTGTTAGATCTTTGATTAATTGGAATTTGTTACTTGACGTGCATGCTAGTTAATGTGTGTAATTGATGGCCACTTTGTCCCCTTAATCTTGGTGGATACCTATTGACGTTTCCATCAGGATTTCAGAGGAAAAAACATCCTCTTCAGGGCTATATATACATATACTCATATTGTCCGTTGTAAGCCATACATTCTGTTGAGAAACAATATCCCCACTCATGATTTTTTTTCACTTCTACATTGGAAGGGTTTTTCAGGTCAAATATTTGCCACGCCATAACTATTTCTTAAGATTTTTACAACTATTTCTGAGGATTCTTACACTTGTGCCCCTTCCGAGTTTTTACATTTACACTATGCCCTTACCTTCTTGTTGTCATTAACACTTGTGCTCTTCAGGTAGTTGACGTCTTTTCTCCAGAGTGGACGCTAGCATAAATGTCCTTTGAAACATCGATATTCCTTCCACGATTCCGTAAACTTGCTCTGTCTTACACACAGATCATGTCGTTAATTTGACACATCTAGGGTTAACTTGCTTGGACTAAAAATGAGTTAATCAAACAAGAGGAAATCTCACGGTTGGATTTCTTCTTCTCTCCCTCATTCCTTCTTCTCCCCCCTTCTCTTCCTTTCTCGGGCTGATGCGCGCAGCACACTCATGGTGACGAAGGATGAAGATTGCAATAATCTTGAAATTTGATGAATTTGATCTGTGTTCAAACTAATTACATATTTATATGATAAATAATCGCAAGAAATCTTTTTTAAGAAAATGTGTTTCTTCCTATAAGAGTGGGTTTGGCTCAGGAAGCAGGAATAAGGGTGAGGAATAAGCTGGAATGAGGCACTATTGTTGTTCGACTAGAAGGATAGGAATAAGGTGGAATGATGGTATGTAAGGTGGAATAAATATAGGAAAAAGGTGGAATAATGGTATGTAAGATGGAATAAATATAGAAATAAAGGTGGAATAATATGGAATAAGGGTCGTGAGAGATGCGCATGAGGGAGTAGACGTACGAGGAAGGGGAGGGGAATGGCACACTTATTCTGAGATATTCCCCAAACGAACATACCCTAAGTGTAATAACAAACACCAGGTAATATTCAAAAAAAAATTATTTATCATCCCATGGCACACACGCATTACTGTACATATCGACATAAACACTTTCGCTCGAATACACGACACTAATACCCAACAACTCTCTCTTTCTCTCTCAGACATTACATACACACACAGCATACCAACACACGCACCACAAATACCAACACATACATACTATTATATCGTACTTAAGTAAACTACTTTCACTATTCTCACACAAACTACCTATTTAACACACACATTACACATAATACACATACTAACATTAATGGACATACTTCTACGCACACAAACCCACAATATATTCATACTAACACACTTCTAAACATATTAGCATGAAGATGGGGAGCTTGTACCACAGTGTATACACCTTATTTGCACCAATATCTTCAGCCCTTGGATCAAGACACGTCCAAGGGCTGAAATCTTCCACTTTCGCCAAGCAAGTTGGTCATTCCCAATGCATCCCGCCCTTTGCATGTACACCAAGCAACCTCCTTCCCTCCCTCCCTCTCTTCTCCATCCCTTCCTTTCCTCTCTCTCCCTCCCTCACACCTTCCTGCTGGTCAAAGCCGGCATCCCTCCCAATGCAATGGGCCTCGCCCCTCCTTCCTCTCCAAATACAGCGACGCGGAACTTCTCGCCTTCTCGTCGATGTTTGTGGCCACGTCACGTGACGAGCTCATCCCCACTCCTTGTCTGTCGCCACGAGGAGCCCCTCCCCTTCTTGTCAATGGTTGAGTCAACTTGACTGGGTAATTCCCCTCTTGTCAATGACAACATCTGGGGAAGTGGCATGGACACCACACCCACTGCGTTTTCCTCGGCGATAACCTTCTGCGAGGAGTCTGGCATGCGCCTCCCCTCTCGCGGTCTTCCTCTCCCTGTCCATCGATGAGCATCCCGGTGGATCATTCCTCTTCATATCTAGTGCAGTAAAAAAATTTGATTGGTGCAACAAGTTTTTTGACTATGGGTTTCTAGTTAGAGATGCATTTTCCTATACAAAATATTGGTCTTTGTGGAATCGATCCTTCCCAATTTACTTGGAAAACATATACTAGTGAATAAAGGGTAGCATCATTACATAATTTACATAAAAAATTGTTTGGTGCAACATATTAATTTATTACTTAACCCACCATTATGTTCGTATAAATATTCTAATGTTGATTAATATTTCGTTGGAAATGGCCACATTTAGATTACTTCCAGGATATTCGCTATATTTAGAATTAAGTCTAACCATATTGCTTATCTGTAATTGTGAAATATTTAATCAGATGCATACTTTGATTGAGATGTTCATAATTTAATTTTTGTTGAACTTTTTTTAACCAAATATCTGGAATGGGGAGAAATAAGGTTTGGAACATAACAATTGAAGAAAATCTGTAGCCGTGTAGGCCACTTTTCTCATTATCTAATGTCCAAATTCGGCCTGACTTTATCATTCTTTATTTCGTATTAAATTTTGGATGAGAATCTAAGGAATTTTCTGCTAATAGACATGTCAAAGGATTCTGAAATTATATCGGAGGGAGATTTTGAAGGTAGCAATGACGATGATGTGGAGAGCATGGATATTCCGATTTGCACTGAAACTATGAGTACAGATTTTGAGAAACAACTCGTTTGTATGGAGTTTGCTTAGATGAATATGCAATCAACTTCTACAATTCTTATGTAAGAAAATCGGGATTTCCCACACACAAAAATAAGTTGTATCGATCGCAAAGAACAAATCTACCTATGGTATGAGAAATAGTATGTTCCACGTATGGATTTAAATATATGAAGAATGAAGGAATAGAGATCAAACGTCGACATCATACAAGGGAACGATTTGAAGCTCATGTTTATTTACCTATAAATAATATTAGAATGTGGGTGGTTAGGAAATTTCACGAAGCACGCAATCATGTTATGGCAAGCCCCTTTGAAGGTATATAGGCTTCGATCACATAAAGAAATTTCATCATGTGCGAGAGGATTGATCGATACATTGCATGGTTGTGGCTTAGGTGCATCTAAAATTTCAAGTGTTTAGAATGCATCAAGGGAGAGGAATGTAACTCGCCAAGTTTGCAATGTTCAAATAAAATCCAACCGAAAGAATAATCTTGTTCACGAGTTTACGGCAGTTGTAAGATATTTTGAAGAGAAGATGTCTGCGGAAGATGATTTTTTCTTCAGATTTGAAGTTGATGAAAATCACATGGTTAGAAGTGTATTTTGGGTTGATGAACGATCAAGAGCTTCTACATGCATTCTGGCGATGTTTTGGTGTTTGACACCATGTATAGAATAAACAAGTTCTTAATGCCTTTTGCACCATTTACAGGCATTAATCACCACATGCAATCTACTTTGTTTGGATGTGCATTACTTGCATACGAATGTACGGAAACACTTGTTTGGTTATTTTGTACTTGATTACAATGCATGCATGGGAAGAATCCTATTAGTATCATTACATACCAAGATCCTGCAATACGTGAAGCGATTGCATTGGTTTTTCCATCTACAGGGCATTGCCTTTGCATTGGCATATAAGAAAAAATGACTTGATTCACTTGCAACAACTGAGATGTGATAAGGATTTCGAACATGCTTATAAGCAATGGATTCTTGGATGCCACATAATTGAAGAGTCTGAGAAGAAGTGGGATGAATTGCGTGGCAAGTACGATATACTACCCAAAAGTTAGCTTCACAACATTTATGAAATGCGGCAAATGTGGGTACCAATATATCTTAAAGATGTATTTTTCGTAAGGATGTTTGTTAGAGTATTTGGAGCATGCGTCACTTATGTAATAGGTGGGTAAATTGATCCCTCCAGGGTCCATTTACCCACCACTGAGTTTAGTCCCATACTGCCTAGTGGTGGGACTTGGAGGTCCTGTGGAAGCTATATAAGGAGCCCCAGGCCTCCTGTAACAGATGAGAAATTCAATAGAATATCCGTCCCCTTTGAGGGCTTCTGCCGTGGTTTCATCCCGCTCCTCACGGAGTAGGGTTCCACGTAAAATCCCGTTGTTCTTTATTTTGTTTATCTTTTTCCATGTTACGCTTCCGCTTCCGATTTTCTAACATGGTATCAGAACGGGTCGATTCTCGAGGAATTTTTTGTTCTTTATTTTATGATTCGAGATTCGAGTATTAAGATGTTCGATCCTTGAAGATTAATTTTTTTTCTGGAAGTTGTTCGTGAAATTCTAGGGTTTTGTGAAACCCTTTGGCTGGACATGCTCCTTCAGACCTTCTAGGGGCATATGGCGATCATCAGGCAGAGCGAGATCTCAAACATCCAGATCCAGTCAACGTGCATAGGCAGCGCGAACATCCACATCCAGGCCGCGTGACTCCAAATCGATGCAACTCTAGGTCCACAGGCGGCAACCCTCTGCGCGATCCAGTTCTCCCGCAGGCGTGCTCCCTAACCGCGCCCAGTGATTCCCGGTGCTCAAAGTTCAGGCGACGCGCGAGAGCTCTGTTCCTCCTGGCAACGTGTGGAACCCGCTTCTCGCGCAACCTCACCCAGATCGCCCTCTCAGGCGACACGGATGTAGGCAGTGCCTTCTGGCTGCCGCTCGGTGCAGCCCTTCCACGGGCGGAGAAGCCCCGCGCAGGCGGCGCATCTCCTGGCGGAATCTCCACAGCAGGTGAACCCATTTGCGCGGGCGGCGCAGATCTCCAGAGAAGCTCTCCCAGGCGCAACCCCCGTGCTCCATCTCGTGCAGAATCCCAGGCGGCAGGCGCGCCGCGCGACTCCAGGCAGCATCCCCTTGCGAGATCTCCCCGCGCGAGACCTCATCTCCAGGCGACCTCCCTTTCCAGCCCGACGCCCAGGCGCAACCCCAGCAACGGTGGCGGCATAGGAGAAGACCCCCCCTTCGGGGGTGGCTGTTTTTTTGAGTGAGGGATTTCAGAACCCTAAATAGGGTTTTACCCTAAAAGTGTAGCGGGCCTTATAAAAAAAAGGGCGAAAAAAGGGATGGGCCCCAAAAGGGCCACCGTCAGTTTAAAAAAGAGAGAGAGAGAGAGAGAGGCGCGTGCAATTAAAAAAAAGGAAAAAGAAAAGAGCCGCACGTATTTCGGAAAAGAAGAAAAAGAAAGCCGCAATATTTCAAAAAAAAATTTGGCGGCATCTGTTTGGACCCTATTTGGGTTAAGTTATAAAAAGAGAGAGAGAGAGAGAGAGAGAGCAGGCCCAATGGGCAAGAAAAAAATAGCTCCAGTATTTACAAAAAAAGGAAAGAAAAATATTTTTCAAAAAAAAAAGGAGGCATGTACAAAGGAAAAAGTCGTACGCATTTTTTCAAAAAAAAGAAAAAAAGAAAAAAAAGGGAAAAAAAGAAGAAGAAAGAGGCGCATACAAAGAAAAGCCGTATGCAATTTTTTAAAAAAAATTGCAAGTAAAGCCGAGAAAATGTAACGGCTTATTTGGTATTATGTCCCCATATTTATGTATTATCTTATCTTCTCCCAACGGGGTCAACAATGTCATTCCGACCAGTATGGGAGAAAGGGGGAGTATATATAGAGAGTCACAGGTCTTGTTCCAAGATTCAGATGTCAGTTTTTCTAGACCGATCAGATGTTCAGACTCTACAAATCTCAGATTCAGACTCGACGACGACGCATGCCAATCATTAGAGCGTTTATATCCTTGTTTCTCAAAAAGATCTGAAAGCTTCTGAAACCATGTTCTGGGGCTCTGCTTAAGGCCATAGATGGCCTTATGTAATCTGCATACCTTGGAACACTCCCCCTCAACAGCAAAACCAGGTGGCTGTTGCATATAGACTTCCTCCTGTAAGTCGCCATACAGAAATGCATTCTTCACGTCCAGTTGATAAAGCGGCCAGTCTCTAGCAACTGCAACTGATAACAGGATCCGCAGAGTGGAATGACGCGCCACAGGGGAGAATGTGTCAAGGTAATCTACCCCGTATGTCTGTGTGAAGCCACGTGCAACAAGGCGTGCCTTGTACCTGTCAATGGAACCATCTGCATTGTGCTTCACTGTAAACACCCATTTGCAACTCACCGGGCTGACATCTGGAGGTATAGGAACCAAGCTCCAGGTTCCTCTGGATTGAAGCGCCGCCCTCTTGTTCTTCTTCTTCTCGCCCCATCGGCGCCGCCCGAGCTCCATCGGCGCCGCCCCTCTCTGTGCGCACCTGCGCACACGCGTGCTGTGCGCCTTCACCGTGCGCACCCGTGCTGTGCGCCTCCACCGTGCGCATCGTGCACACGCGGTCTGTGCGCTTCGCTCGCCTGTGCGCAGTCTTGCGCACCCCCTGTGATCTGCGCAGCCGTGCGCATCTCCTGTGCGCCTCCTGCGCATTCTAGCGCACCACCAGTGCGTCGCCTGTGCATCGCCGGTGCGCCTCTTGCACATCCCCTGCGCGCGTGCGCGTTGTAGCGTGCATCCAGCGTGCCTCTTGCGTGCATCCAGTGCACCAGTGCATCTTGCGTGCACGCATCTCCTGTGCATCCACCTGTGCATCCTGCGTGCGTGTAGGGCTTAACACGAAGGTCTTCATGGGGATAGTTGCTTGAAGTCTACACATGCAACTACCCCCATCTATGGTATTGTAGACAAGAAACATTGTTTGTCAATCGTTCCAGTCTTCAATTTTCAATATGTCAGAGAGCAAGGCAGATATCCCATCTATTGGCGCATTCCGTGGTCCAGCGCCTATTGTCAAGATGGACGGTACCAACTATGAACTGTGGGCAATGCAGTTCATGAGCATGATGAAGTCTACGGGTAAGAAGCACATTCTTACCGAACCAGAGCCTGCTGAGAAGACTGGAACTTATGCCTCCTGGGAGGCTGATGACGCATACGCCAAAGTCTGGCTATTTGGCACGTTGGCAATTGAGATTGCCAATGATATCCTCCATCAACCCACAGCGAAGGATATGTGGGACATTCTGGCGGCCACATATTCCCAGGCGAAGAACGAAACAAAGATTCTGCAACTCCAGCATGATATCTTCACCATCAAGCAGAATGGTCGCCCCCTACATTCTCTCTATACATCACTGAGAGGGATGTTTGAGAAGCTATATAGCTTCATGCCCTTGACAGCTACGCCAGAGCAGCAGAAGACATACAGGAACGCTACTATGGTGGGCGTGTTCCTAGCTGCACTTGATCCTGAATACGAGGCAGCACGATCGCAGATTTTGGCCGACTCTACAATTCCGCCAATGGAGGAAGCCTTCCATAGACTGAGTCGGATTACAGTTCCCTTAACTGCTGCAAGTCAAAATTCTTCAGCCATGGCAGCAACCAGAGGTCGCGGTTTTCATCACCAGGGCCGTGGACGTGGACCTCGTGGAAGGGGTGGCCGCACTAGGCCAACATGCACATATTGTCACCGAGTCGGACATAATGAAGACACATGCTATTCCAAGCACGGATTCCCTGCATCTGCACGAGCCGCTGAGCAGATAGAGCCCCCATCTGTTGCTATCTTGGATCAACGATTTGATGATCTAGTTGCCCGCCTCAGGGGCATCATCCCATCATCTGGTCCAGCACCGACTACAGAGAGTCATACTGATGCTGCTGCTTCTGCCTCTGCATCTACTAGTACTTCAGGTAGTACACTCGCACTCCACAGTAGTAGAGCTGATATACTGCCATGGATCATGGACTCGGGCGCTACACATCATCTATGTGGCGACCAGAGTCTACTTACAGGATACACTCAGATCCCTCCAGGACGGACAGTAGTGATTGCTAATGGCACGCATTCCCCTATCACTGGTCAAGGGGAGATTAGATTGACATCTTCTATGCAGCTTAAGAATGTCCTACATGCACCGCATTTTTCTATGAATCTGTTGTCAATTAGTCAGATTACGAAGGATCTCCATTGTCGAGCTATTTTTGATCCATCTTCTTTGATTTTTCAGGACATCCGTACGGGCAACGTGATTGGTCATGGCTATGAGCAAGGAGGCCTTTACCGTCTGAACCAGACCCCATTTGCCGGAACCACATCCTCTCCTGCTGGACAAGTATCTCCTCTCCTGTGGCATCTGCGTTTTGGTCATTTACCGCTTCAGAAGTTGCGTCGAGTTCTACCCTATGGTCTCTCTCACACACCTATCCAGTGTGAGGCATGTCAGTTGGGAAAGCATCACATGTCGTCCTTTCCCAGTCGTCCAGGTCGGAGTAGTAACTCCAAATTTGAGTTGTTTCATATAGATGTCTGGGGTCCGAGTCGTGTTCCCGATCATCAGGGACACATGTTTTATATTGTATTTGTGGATGATTTCTCGAGAGTGTCATGGGTGTTTCTTATGAAAAATAAATCTGAAGCAGGAGTTATTATTATCCATTTTCTAAATGAAATTCAGAATGTTTTCTCCACATCTGTCAAACTTGTGAGAAGTGATAATGCTTTAGAGTTATGCACCCACACGTTGGCCAATTACTACTCCTCAAAAGGGATTATTCACCAAACCTCTTGTGCTCATACATCTCAACAGAATGGGATTGCTGAAAGAAAACACCGTCACCTTCTTGATGTCACTAGATCTCTTCTTATACAGAGTCATGCTCCCTACTCCTACTGGGGTGATGCGGTTCTTACTGCATGTTACCTAATCAACCATATGCCCTCGTCTGTTTTGAATGAACAGATTCCTTTTTCACTCATGTATCCAGACAAGGATTTGTTCGCTCTTACTCCTCGTGTGTTTGGGTCAGTCGCATTCGTCCATCAGTTGTCGCCTGGCACTGACAAGCTCTCTCCTAGGGCTGTCAAGTGTGTCTTTGTGGGGTACTCCAGAACTCAAAAGGGGTACAAGTGTTTTGATCCAGTGCGTCGGCGGTATATGATCAGTGCAGATGTTACATTTTTTGAATCTGTTATGTATTTTTCAGCATCTGGAGACATGCAGCTACCACATATACCTCCTGATGCCATATTAATGGCACCACCACCACCATCGCCACAAACACCACCACCGCCACCACCACCGCCACCGCTAGTATCTCCACTACCATTTCATTACACCCGCAGGCCTCCTCCAGCTCATGGTCCTGACCCGTCAACTAGCTCGCCTATGGTATGTAATGAAAATATTAATGTTGATGGATCTGACGACATTTCTCAGCAGGATGTATTGCAGGAGCATGGTGAGAATACATATGATTTGGATGTTCCAATTGCTCTACGGAAGCCGAAGAGAAGCTGTGCCAAATATCCATTATCAGCAGCCGTGTCTTTTGAGAGGCTATCTGGAGACTTCAGGACGTTTGCATTGGCACTTTCAGCTACAGACATTCCACGGAATCATCATGATGCTTTGCAGGATGCTAGATGGCGGCTAGCAATGGAAGAAGAAATGGCGGCACTTCAATCCAGAGGAACCTGGAGCTTGGTTCCTATACCTCCAGATGTCAGCCCGGTGAGTTGCAAATGGTTGTTTACAGTGAAGCACAATGCAGATGGTTCCATTGACAAGTACAAGGCACGCCTTGTTGCACGTGGCTTCACACAGACATACGGGGTAGATTACCTTGACACATTCTCCCCTGTGGCGCGTCATTCCACTCTGCGGATCCTGTTATCAGTTGCAGTTGCTAGAGACTGGCCGCTTTATCAACTGGACGTGAAGAATGCATTTCTGTATGGCGACTTACAGGAGGAAGTCTATATGCAGCAGCCACCTGGTTTTGCTGTTGAGGGGGAGTGTTCCAAGGTATGCAGATTACATAAGGCCATCTATGGCCTTAAGCAGAGCCCCAGAGCATGGTTTCAGAAGCTTTCAGATCTTTTTGAGAAACAAGGATATAAACACTCCAATGCTGATCATTCCTTGTTTGTACAGAAGACGGCTAGAGGTATCATTGTAATCATGGTTTATGTTGATGATATCTTGATTACAGGTGATGATGAGCAGGGCATTAAGCAGACAAAGGAAAGGCTGGGGACCGAGTTTGTCACCAAGGACTTGGGAGTCCTTAGATATTTTCTGGGGCTGGAGTTTGCTAGAAATCCATATGGATTAGTAATGTCGCAGAGGAAGTATGTCACAGATCTATTGAGTGAGACAGGTATGCTAGGGTGTCGACCTGCTACGACACCAATGGATCCTAGCATGAAGCTCTATGATGATGACACAGAAGAGGTGGACAAGAGAAGGTACAGAGAACTGGTAGGCAAACTACTGTGTGTCACGATCACTAGACCTGATATATCATTTGCAGTGAGTCGTGTGAGCCAGTTCATGGAGCAACCACGTCAGGCCCATATGGATGCAATACACATGATTCTGAGATATTTAAAATCATCTCTAGGTGCAGGCTTGCTATTTAAGAAAGGAAAGGAGATCTCTATCACAGCATGTACTGATGCAGACTATGCAGGATGCCCCAAGGACAGGAAGTCCACATCAGGATTTGCAGTCTATGTTGGAGATGCTCTAGTTTCGTGGAGAAGCAAGAAACAGACAGTGGTAGCTAGATCCAGTGCTGAATCCGAATACAGGGCTATGGCCCATGCTAGCACAGAAATGATGTGGGTGAAATCTTTACTTGCAGATCTATGTCTTGATATACCTCTTCCTATGATGTTGGAATGTGACAATCAGGCCGCCTTGTTCATTGCAAACAACCCAGCCTTTCATGAGAGGACCAAGCACGTTGAGGTTGACTGTCACTACATACGTGACATGGTTCAGAAGGGGTTCATTGCTACATCTCACGTCACATCAGAGAATCAGACTGCTGATATTTTCACCAAGGCATTACTTCAAGGCCCATTCCAGAAGTGTGTGTCCAAGCTGAGCATGATTGATATCTATGCTCCATCTTGAGGGGGAGTGTTGACGCATATAGAATAACTGTACCTCTTCGTTATTTTATTTTTTCTGTTGTCCTCTTTATGTAATTTACCCATAGGCTACTCTCCTATATAAGAGAGCCTAGGGCTTATGGAAAAGACCAAGCCATTCATTTTTCCCACAATGTCTTCTAGTCAACTCTCAGAAAGTATGAACTCGTACTTTGACGGATTCGTTAATTCGTGGACCCCCCTCTGAATTTATTTCACAATATAAACGTGTTTTGGTTGGACGTTGTGATGTAGAAGAAAAGATGCATGTGGTCTCCGCGTGTTCACCACACCTATCACAGCTCACATCCTGTGTCCCCATTGCCCTCCTAACTTTGTCATAAAGTTTACTTTTCCTGAGATACCATAGGAAAAATTTTATCCCACTTGGTATCTTGCCCGCCCATATAATCTTCATATCCTTGCAGAATTCTGGGTTGGTTGTTTCCACTCCACCATTTCTCAACTCACCATATAAGTGTTTGATTGAGAATCTAGAGCCCGACCATATATAATGATCTATGATCGTAGAGAGATCACCTGTCAAGTGAGACGCATCCAAAAGACTAGCCAAATTCATCCCTTCTCCTCTCCGAGAGGGTCGCAACAAAAGGTATCCTACACTATCCACCTTGCATATATTCTCTCAAATAGGCCTCCTTCGATGCAGCCATCGTGAAGAGTCTTGAGGATTACCTCTCAAGAATGCTTTCCCCCATCCAATCATCTCTCCAAAATCTGAAATCCTTCCCGTCTCCCACCCGAGGCGTTAGCCTATGGGAAATGTGCCTCAACACCTCCCGCACCCCCTGCCATAAAGGAGACTCAAATTGAGTAACCCCAGCCACCAGGTGTTGAAGAGGGTTTTTCACGGGTCTAAAATATGTCTCGCACAAGGCGGAGATACAGTCGTTGTGGCAACCCGCAAGAAATCTGATCTTCAGAAAATAATTAACCCACAATAATAATTAAGAAATAAAGAGCAAAATTTGTAGAGTTAAAATTTATTATAACTCTACAATAGATGTGTATAGTGTACAAGTCTGTAGAGTATCTAACACAAGGAGCAAAAGGATAGATTGGGCTATGAAGACAAAAGATGATTGTGAGGTCTTTATCTATCTGTTCTTTTTGTTGGTTTTTTATTTTAAATTTATTTTATTTTTGTTTCATATTTTTGCATTTTGTTTTTAATTTTATATTTTTATATTTTCTTTTTATATTTTATATTATTTTTTATTTATTTTATTTTAAAATATATAATATAGCTATATATATGATATATAAACAATGTAAGCTGATATAGATATAAATATAGCTAAAAATAAAGGAAAATTTCAGAATTAAATATTTTTAGGTTTTTAAATACTTTTTATTATTTTTGTGATTTTATGGTGAATTTTGCTAATTTTATGTATTTTTAAAGTAAAAAATACCCTAAATCAGGGTTTTAATTAATAGGCTGAATTAATATGGAGATAAAAAATAGAAAACAATTTCAAAATTTCTCCAAATTAATTTGAGATGTAGATAATCTAAATAAAAATCAGAAACAGAAAATATTTTTTGGTGATTTTTAATGATTTTTTATATTTTTATAAGGGTTTATAGGTCTTTTTAATTTTTAGGTGTTTTCTATTTCTATTTTTATTTTTTCTAATTTCTGGAGTTGCAAAATAATTAAATAAAGGCAAAATATATTTTTTTTGTAATTTTTTGAAATGATTTTATATTTTTAAAATTATAGATATGAATTAAAAGTGATATTTTTATTTTTAATAAATAATAATAAATCCTAACATTGCAAAATAAAATAAGGACATGAAAGTGTGTGCAATCAGGAGTCGACAGCTATTTTCGTGGATTTTTTTCGAGCACTGTAGCTATTTCAAATAAATAGATAAAATAAAAAGAAATTACATTCTTAGCAAGGGTATTTTTGTAATTAAAATAAACAACAAGGGCCTCACTGCAATTTTACGAAAATAATATAACTTAATGAAAAAGTTCTTAGACCTCGACGAAATACACAAAAGGTCAAGGGCATGCCTGCAAAATATCGCCTCATGTGTTGGGTCAAGTGAGGTGACGTGGCGCGGACCTAGATGCAAATAATGAGAAATCTGAGGGGCCTAATGCAAATATTACTAAATATAATAAAGGCAAAGGAAAGTTATAGTACTATTTTTAAATGAAATTTGAATGGGCGTAATATGCAAAATACCCAGTCTAAAGGCGGGATCCAACGGTTGTAGCATGCCCACTTGCCATGCATCGCCACTAGATCATACGATGACGGTTCGGCGATGCGTGACCAGGATTAGATCCAGGTGAAAGATCTGATGGTTGTGATGCTCCGGATCCGACGGTATCTGGAGTCCCCCAAGAACAGCCCAAATTGGACGGAAGAGAGAGTTGATGGACGAATAGGGACGAAGTCACGGAGAGGCGAACTTCCTCCGATTGAATCTTCCTCCTCTGAAGTTCTTGCTGCTCCGAAGGTGGTCCAAAAGCTTTCTGCATGTGTTGTCTCTCTGCTAGGGGGCACAAAAAGGGATGGGGACCACCGGAGCTCTCCAATGAGGTCGGAGAAGATGACGGCCCCAGGTATCTCCAGTCAACCGCAAAAGTCGCTCCCAGGTGGCTTCCTTGCTCCAGATACCTTCAAGAGAGGTTAAGATGGTCGAGAGCAAAATATCTCCACCCTCCAGGTGTCGAAATGAGGCAGGGATGGCTCGGGCGAAGGTGGATCTGGCATGGGGCGGAGGAGGAGTGTCAGGGGCTCAGTCTAGATGGAATTGAGGTGGACGGGAGGTGAACAAAGTGGAGAAGGTGCAGTAGGAAAGAATGAGGGTGGTGGCATGGTCGGCAAATGGGCGTAGCACAAGTGGGAGGTTCGTCGGAGCGGAGCTCGGCGAACTACGAAGAAGGGATCTAAGCGGCTATAAGGCAAAAATAAATGCAAGCAATTAAACCTAAGGCTGCGTAGAAGCTAAAAAGCGAAACAAAAGGGTGTACCTCACTGGCCAAGATTAGGAAGAAGGACCTTGACGCCAGCGTGCGGAGGAGGTGGTGGAGCCTTCCTAAAAGCTCGCCTAAGCTCACTACAAAGTAGCTGGAGAGGGACCCGTCACATACCTCTATCCAGAGCACACGATGAGGAAGCCAAACAGGGCCAAGAGGAGGTCCAAAATTGAATGGAGGATCGGATGGAGGTTTTGTACATGCGGTCAAGCAGGCTACAAAGAACGAGGTGCAGCATCGATGCAGCGCTCCTCGTCTAAGCGATTCATGCCCACGTGATGGAGGGTAGATCGAGGAAGAAATTCACAGAAGGAAGCCACACCGATTGGTGAAAGGAGTGTTGTGTAAAAAATCGAGAAAATAGGGCTAGGACCTATATCTGATACGGGCTGCATTGAGTCAGAGGAGTTGATCGCCGGTCAACTCCAGACTCAACTTGGTTAGTCCACGTGGACCAACCATGAAAACATGGCCTAAAAATCTTATTAAATCTAAAATAATTATTAAATGATTTTATTATTTTTAGTTATAAATTAAAAATGAATATTATTTTCTAAATTATTTTATTATGATTTTTTAGTTATTTTTAGAGGTATTTAATTACAAGTTGGTTTTTAGGGTTTAATATATATGTATATTATCTATTTTTGTGTACTTTTATTTTAATTTTGTATTTTTATTTTATATTTTATTTTATTATTTTATGAAATTGTCATTTATTTTTATATACTTAAATATATTTTTATTATATTTTTTGATATAATATTTACACTTAAATAAATAGGAGTATGATATGTATAGGTATAAGTATAGGTATTTTACTTATGTATTTTATATAAGTATTTTATTTTAATGTTTTATTTGTGTTTTTATTTTAGTTTTAATATGTACAATACTATAAATAATATTTAAAAATATAAAATAATAAAAATAAATAAAATAAATATTTTATTCGAGTATACTATACAATTAGGGTCCAAAACCCAACTTTCACATCTTAACTCCAAAAAATATGAAACTATCTTCATTAAATAGATTATTAAATGTTATATATAATTAAAGGTGCTTTTTATATATTTGAGTTTTTATTTGAGAGATATGGTTCTGGGAAATTGGGATTTTAGAATTTTATTTAGAGTATAACTTTTACATCATATATTATTTTTGTATGAAATCAATTTTGCATTTTTCTATATTTTATTATCTACAACTTTCATGTACAAAGTTTCTTTATTAGAGGTATAAAAAGTGAAAAATAAAATAGGTCCCAAAAATGAATAAGTAATGAATGAATAAGGGAATTTTATTGAATTATTGGTCCTTATCTTCCCCTGCGTTATTCCTTGTCGACCTAGTCATCGAGATGCCTAGGTCTCGGGGTTTAAGGTCATAAAATATCTTTGATATTTTATTTTTTTTACTTTTCTTTTCTTTTCTTTATTCTATAATTCCGGTATTAAGAATAGTATTTTGTACACAATTTCTGTAAAAAGGGTGAATGTTAATTTATGCAAATTAAGGGTATTTACATGCATTTACTAGAGTTTTTAAGGATAAAATGATAGAATAAAGGTGATGAAATGGAGATTTATCACTAGGATCCCTTTTACCCCATAAATCTTCCTCAACAATCTAGTTGCCAGGTCTGCAGACGAACCCCAAATTCGTATCACATATTTAGCCAGCAAAGCCTTCAAATCTCGCAAACCCAAACCTCCCTGTTCCTTAGATCTCGTGATCTTTTCCCAGGCCACCAGATGCACGCATGCCTTCTGCTGCTTTCCATCTGACTAGAAGAAATGTCTCACCAGCTTTTCAATCTTCTTTCTAACCCTCGTCGGCAGCAGTCTTGTTGAAAGAAAAGAAAACTGGAATGGAGGATAGGACATGTTTAAACAAAACCAACTTCCCACCTTTAGATAAGGAGATCGCCTTCCACCCTTCCAGCTTACTCTCTATCTTCTTGATCATGGCATCCCAATCTGCCACTTTCAACTTGCTTGACATCAGCGAGAGGCCTAGGTAAGAAATCAGCAGCTCACCTAACAGACAGCCGAGCATCTCTGCTTTCCTGATCCTCTCTTCATACTGTAACCCAAAAGTGATGACCACCGACTTCTGCATTTTTATCTCCAACCCCGATAGCTACTAAAGATATCAAGTAACTGAGCTGATCTACCCATCATCTCCTTTTTTCCATCTAAAAAGAGCACAGTGTCATCAGCATATTGTAGCAAGGGCATGGATATATCGTCCAGCCGAAAACCATCTTACCATCACCATCAACTTCTTGCCTGAACATTACCGTCAGCGCATCCGCCACCAACACAAAGAGCATGGGTGCCAACAGAAACCCCTACTGCATGCGTCTCTGCGATTGGAAAGAGCCCCCCTCCGGTCTCCCATTCACTAAAACCAAGAGGGAAGATGTAGTAATATACCTCTTCATACATGCAATTCAATCAGTCGGGAATCCTCTTCTCCTCAGTGATAGCCAAAGGAATCTCCAGCCCACACTATCATAAGCTTTTGCAAAGTCAATCTTTCATAGCACACCCTTTGCTCCCCTTCTTCTCCAATCAAAGTAGATCTCTAACGTCAACACTAGACCATCAGCCATTTGCCTTCCTGGAATGAACGCAGATTGGATCTTTGTCACAATAGAATCCATGACCCCTTTGAGCATGTTAGCCAACACTTTTGCTATAATAAGGTAGACCCCGTTCGATAAGGAAATCGGTCTGAATTCTTCAATTCTGGCATGCCGGTCTTTCTTTGGGAGCAAGAACAGCAGTGCCCTGTTAACCTTCTCAAAGCACATGTTCCCTTCTCTGAATTCCTCAAGCACCTCCACAATCTCATTCTTCAGTAAGTCCCAAAACTCTCTATAAAAGAAGATTAGGAATCCATCCGGTATTGATGCACCATCCGCATTCAAATCCAAACAACGGTCTTTATTTCTTTCTCTGAAAAGGGTGACACTAGCTCCCCTGCCAACCTCAACCTTCCCCTCGTCTTTTCCGTGAAGCTTCTACGAAGTGATCTCTCAATGTAATATCGACTTGCGTTTCCCCGGATATCCTTTGCCCATCCACCTGTAATTCTTGAAATGATTCTTTCTTTTTCTGCCCGAAGCCATGGAGTGGAAGAATCTGGTGTTTGCATCCCCTTCCCATAGCCATTTCTGTCTGGATTTCTGTCTCCGCTCCACTTTTCCTTTCCGATCTTCCAGCAAAATCTCCTCCAGTAGCATGGATCTCTCTGCCCATTCCTCCTTCTTCAGCCCTCTCAGGTCGTCCAACCAATCCAGACGTGTTACCTCCACCTGCATCTCACCTCTCTTCTCCCTTCTCTTCTTTCTCACCTCCCTCCTAAACCCCTTCAAGAACGATTTAAGCGACTCCAGCTTAGATGCAAGTCTACAAACCGTCGAGCCTACCGGAGTCCACCCCCTCCACAACTCTGCCACTGTTTCCTTGAAGCCCTCTTCTAGCAGCCACGACCGCTCAAACAGGAAATAGAACATGCTTCTTCCCTCCTCTCCAGAAGTCCAAACAATAGGCGAATGGGCACACCGGAGAGCCCAAACCTGCGAGTGTGGGAATCTTTCCACTCCCTCAGCTGAGAGCAAGAACTTGTCCAATCTCAACCTTGATCGTGCATTATGCCATAAAGGAGGGTTATGGATGGAAGATTGTCTGATTATTCAGAGTTTTTCGTGTAACTATTATTTATCAAGGATTATGTACAATATAACAAAAGTATACATGATTATTATGCACGTAAAAATTCTTATATTATATATACACACTTTATTTTGGTCCAATATTTGCACAATCTGTTTAGCCCTATCTGAACTGCATTTTTTCATATAATATATGTTCCTTTATGATGGAGGAATACGGGAAAATGAACTTGTAGCAATTAATCCTTTTACTAGGTTAAATATATTAAGAGTTTCAGTTTCTGTACAAGACTGGCCATAAATTTCCTTGATTTCCCATTTTCCCGCATTTTTTAGGATGGTTGAGTGATGATTATCTATGGAAAATTGCTATGCATACATGACCAAATTTTAAGTGAGTACATAACCTCATATGTAGGGATGGGCATGGGCCGGGTTGGGTCGGGCCCTAAAAGGCCCAGGCCCAAGCCGATCTAAATATTTCAGGCCTTGGGTCGGTCCTAGGCCCGCAAATTCTATTATTGTTCGGCCCAAGCCCAGGCTCGGCCCATTTCCTTTGGGCCGAGCTTGGGTCGGGCCGGCCCAAGCCTCATCATGCTCACAGTTAGATAAGTAAGATTAGTTCTGAACCAGATTATACAATTGTTGACTAACAACTAAATCCAACCTACCCGATGAATTTGGCAGTAAATGTCCAATATTATGAAATGGCAATAGAACTGTAACTATATGGATGATTTCTAATCAGAAACGCTCCCCCAGATAGAACTGTGTAATGAATAATACGCCTTTCAAATATGAGTTTTTCTTTCAATTTATACCAGATAGATGCATTTATTAAAAACAAAAAAAATAAGTCAACTCTATAAAAAGGATATATACATATTTCTTTCAATTCATGACAATTAGATGCATTCGTATAAAAAGCAAAATAAATAGGTCAGGCTCTATACCAAGGATATGAAATATTCTTACCAACTTCCATTTACATGGATTATTTGGATTTCAATGCAGTAAGACAAAGGTAATCTTGACTTATTTGCATTAACATGGTCGCTAATAAGGCATTAAAATAGACCAAAAGTTCATATAATAATAAAACGACAAAGATTGAAAATATCGACATTGCATATATTATACCTTCATAGCTAAGTGGTGACGCTGTAGTAGGGAGGGCAATGTCGTAGTCGTGGGGAGTGGGCTCCTCAGGCCTCTACGCCGTCGAGGAGGGAGGCAGAGCCATGGAGGACTTGGGCCCTGGCAGGGCAGCCTGGGCATGAATCTGGAAGGGGTCGTGCCTCCGCAACTGGCAAGGTGGAAGGGGGGATAGATACTAGGATGGAGGAGGGGGAGGACCGGAGGCGTGGTTGTCATTTGTAGGCCGGCGATGGGCAGAGCCTTGGAGGTTGTCGAGTCGCCGACGAGGGCTAGGGTTACGAAATGGGGAGCGTGGAAGGAGTCTGGGAGTGGGAGGGAGGGGGGATCGCGAATCACGATTGAGGAATGGGGGTTAGCCGATTAGGACTTGGGGCAAAAGGGGATTTCGTAAAGGGAGGGGGTCTTGGGTCGGGTCTTTTGGCTTCACTCCTCGGGCTGCTCCTCGGTCCTATGTCGGGCTATTTCTCGGGCTCCCTAATGGGTTGGGCCTTGGGCCGGGTCGGATTGGGCCGAGTCAAGCCCGAGCCCGGCCCAAAGTAATTTTGGGCTGATATTTTAGACCCAGACCCGGCTCAATGTCATATTGGGCTCGGACCGGGCTGGGCTTTTTGGGCCGGGCTTCGGGCCATCCCCACTCATATGTCATACTTCATATTTGGATATTATGCGCTTTCTTTTCGAGTAATAAAACTGTGGCTTGAATTATTATAATAATTAGTAGTTAGTATAAGAAGTAATTAACAATAATAGGAATTTTCCGTTCCTCGTTATTTTTTGATAATCGAGATTTAGGAGAAACTCCTGTCAAATAAATTCTATTTTTTTTACGTATTCATCCATTCTTATATTTTAGTTATGCAACAAGTAGGTGGAGGGCCATGTTGTCATTTGGTTTCAGTTTGCCGATCACCTCCGGGCCTTTGTTAGGGTCGTCCATTTCTCATCCAACGGATCCTCTGCGTTACTGTTGGGGATACTATAGCAAACGATCCATATCACTACAATAAAATTCATATAATGACGTTTTTTTTCAAAATCCATCAATAAATCAGCCGTTATTAAATATATGATCATGATAGTATTGATTGCGAAATTATTTTTTATACATGAAATTAGTGATGAATATAATATATGCCGCTATATCATTGGTGTCGGTCCATATAACGATACTTATCCGTTGTAATTTTTTCAAAAATTTAACTAACCGTCGCTATTTCAAAATTTAGCATAACTAGTTGAAATTGTGAAAAATAATAACGGATAAATATCACTATACGAACGATTATATTCATCAGGGTTTAAAAAACCGGACCGGACCGGCCGGTCGGACCGGTTGGACCGGGAACCGGCCCCAATCCGGTCGGTTCGGTCGGTTCTTTGTAATTAATTTCACAAAAACTAAAAAATAAAAAACCGAGTCCGACCAGTGGTCGGACCAGGTTGACCCAGATGGTCGGACCGGGTTGATCCGGATTGACCCAATTTTGATGGTTTGGTAATTTTCAAAAAATAAAGGTTTAAATAATAAAACAATGGGGTTTTTATCATGTATGTCCTTCTTAACTTCTGCGATATAAGGTATGTCCCTCTCTTTTGTGGAATATACGCTATGTCAATACTTTCTTATAGTAATTTTCTTGAAACAACTATAAATAAATGATTACAATATTATATTCATATATAATCTAGAAAATGCGACTAATTTTGTAGAGTTTTACTCGAAATAGGAAATCATGTTATTCTATTTAAATATTTGAAATTTCTAACAATTATTTCATTGATATATAAATACATACTTACATGTATATATATATATCCGGTTTTATTGGTCAAAAAACCGGTTCGACCGGTCTGACTAGTAAATTAAGCCCGGTCCGATTTTTTCCGAGTCGATTCTTCATGCTGACGTCATCACTGGTCTGACCGGTTTGGACCGACAATTCGACCCGGTTGGACCAAACCGAAGACTGACCGGTTCAATGTCCAGTCTGATTTTTAAAACCTTGATATTCATCGCTAATTTCATGTATAAAAATTAGTTTCGTAATGAAATAGTATCCTCGTTAATATATTTAGCGGCTGATTTAAGAACGGATTTTGAATAAATCACCACTACAGCTTAAATTTGTTGTAACAAATTTAGAAAAAATAATGTTGTCGGTGCACCATGTCCTTTTTTTTCTTACGGGTGATCCACATGCAGTCACAGATGAGATGACACCATGCATGCATTAGATTATAGCTGTTGATTATAGCTGTTGAAACAATCCATCAGGAAATCATGCATATCCACCCACCCATGTGATGAAGAGAAAAGGTCGCAATCGATTAGCTTCCCATACCCTACAAGTAGATTCTCAGATTGATGATATGGAGAGCGAACCCCCATGGTCTTTATTTACCATGATGGTGACATAACTCGATCGTGTATTAATGTCCGCATCATAGCTACTGTATGTAGACGATGATGAAAGCAAGAATTATCGAGGGAACACTTTTATTGAAGGGGTGGGGAGGTTTATGCAAATGAAATTTAATCAAATTTACACGGCAACAAAATTGAATTATAGTGACGGTTTTTCAAAATCCGTCACTAAATTAGTCATTGTTAAATATATAACGATGATATTATTCGTTGTGAGATGAATTTTCGTACTCGAAATTAGCGACGAATATCATATATGTCGTTATATCCGTTGCTATTTTTTTGAAATATCAACTAATCGTCGCTATCTTTTTAGTTCAAAATTTAGCGACGATTAGTTGATATTTTGAAAAATAGCAATGAATAAGCGTCGTTATGTGGAGCGTTGCTGATGATATAATGACATATATGATATTCGTCACTAATTTCGAGTATGAAAATTCATTTCGCGAGGAATAATATCGGCGTTATATATTTAACAACGGCTATTAGTGACGGATTTTGAAAAAAAAAGTCACTATAGTTCAATTTTTTTAGTGTTAATTAAGATCGTCAAATTTTTTTCAAATCATAAAATACACGATGCTTTTTTTCAAAGAAAACTTTATTGAGGAAACCCCTCAATTCATAGGAACCGGATCGTCTGCAGTACTGCAAACTCTGCAGTAACCGTGCGAGCCGCTCGATCTTGATCGAGCGATTCCCACGAATTCACAAGGTAAGGGCTCACAAAAAGTGTGAAGTCGTGCGAACCGCTCGATCAAGATCGAGCGGCTCGCGCGGTTACTACAGAAACTGCAATACTGCAGAGGATCCTCTTGCCAATTCATAAATGTTATCAACGCTCGTCGAAGATTCATTCATTCTACTTGTACTATTCTTGCCGCTTGGACACTCACATCTTAAATCTTAAGATTGGAAAACATAAGCTAGGTACCTATTTTGAATAATCATAAGAAGCCTTGACTAAATTTAAAAACAATTTGCTTACGCTTTAAGTAATAAATTAGTCGATTAACTTCAAGGTAGCTAACTGAATATGAAAGTTACTCGATTAAAGCATTCAAACGAGCAAAATGCACTAGCTCTAATTAATTCAATAGTGAAATTAATTAGGATTTTATCATTTGAGATATAAAATTGAAGAGATGAACCGACTGAGATGTGATTCTAACAGCTTGCTAGTAACCGTTTTTAATCAGAATTAGTTTATTGAAAAATAATTTAGTCAGTTGTATAGAAGATTCATTGACTAAAAATCCAGTTAAGTTATTGAACAAAACTAATCGTTTGAAAATATGGTGAATTGAACAAAAAGATTTGAAATAAATTTTAAGTGGTTATCATATGTGTGCGATTAAATATGGACTTCTGACATATCGTTGAATATTGTAGTCGATCGAATATCAGATAAAAATTGTATAGAATCCATATTATCTATGTGTAATTGATTTTAAAATACTTTTTTATTTTACATCACTCTAACTGATATAAAAAAGATATAAAATCATTTTAAGATAATTTCTTCGGAGTCTTTGTTTTTACTCAATTTACCTTCTTCTCTTGCGAAGTAAGGGATGGAAAAGATCGGATACGGATACGAATATATGTATAATCATATCCTTGTCTATTTTAAAATACGAATATGAATGCTGATACGAATATTGATGGATATGAAAAGTGTGTGTTACCATGTCCTTAAAAATGAATACGAATATAAAGTAAATACGAATCAAATATGATTAATAGCAGAAATCTTTAATAAATTAACTAAAATATACATGAGTGGGATGGTACACATAAAATAGATATATCAAATAGAAACGTGAAGCTGCTCCATGAAGCAGCTAAGTTGGTTGCTCCACGTAGCATTTTCCTCCCATTTTTTTATTTCTTGAGAAATTCCACCATTTATTTTCTTCATTATATCCCTCTAATATGTCATTTCAATTTCGTCAGAAATAGAGACTCATATGTCCTCCATCCAGAACAGATAATTTTAACAATCTTAGATTTGTTGTAATCGATATATTATGGGTTGAGGGCAAAGGAATCTATGTTTCTGACGAAATTGAAATGGCATATTAGAAGGCTATAGTGATGAAAATACATAGTGATATTTTCCAAAAATAAAAAAATAGGGGAGAGAGAATGCTCCCTAGAGCAGCCTCCTCGTCCTCTATATCAAATATATTTATTTCATAATAATTATATCAACAACGGTGAATGCAATAATAAAACGTTGTTACACACAATTATAGATAAATCTATGACTATATTTATATACTAAAATAGATATACAAATACAAGTGTCAATATTAGAGAATGTCAAAGCGATATCTGTATCTGCATCTACTTTAAAAGGAATACGAATACGAATGTCAAAGTATGTACAAAACGAATATGATAGCGGATCGGACACAAATATTTGTTTTCATCCCTATAAGTAATGCATTTGAGAAACTAATCTTACAATGTCGAATTTGGAGAAACAATTAATAAAATAATTAAATAATTAGGAATTGATAAAATAGAAACCTCCCGGATTAAATAAGAGCACTCCAAGATCATCTCATTCCAAGAGATTGATAAAAAGAGCTTGAAAGAGAAGTACAATTCCCAATGCTCATAAGAATATGTGATAAGAATACCTTGAAGGGTCTGTTGCAGCAGACACTGCAGTAGAGGCGTGGGCCGCTCGATCTTGATCGAGCGATTTCCACGAATTCGTACTTTTTTGTGGGTTCTACCGTGTGAATTCATGGGAACCGCTTGATCAAGATCAAGCGGCCCGCGTCTCTACTGCAGCGTCTGCTACAGCAGACCCTACAACAAAGGATCCGTCTCCAAATTCTTGAGCTAAAAGACTTACTTCCTTAGGTGGCGTTCGGTGTAAACTCCCCATGGGGGAGTTTACCCCCCTTAACTCACCCTCCCTCTCTCTCATGTGGGCCCTACTTTATTCCTTTTTAAAAAAAATTAAATAAATCAATTTTACATCATCAATCCTATCAAAAAATAATATATTATACCATCATATCATATAGATATTATAAACTACTACACTTCTACTCACTTTTTCAAACTTCAATACAATCGCATCACAATAACTACTCACTTTTTCAAACTCCAATACAATCATATCACAACAAACCCACTTCTAACCCACCCCCAGTTTAACCCTCTATCCAAACACCAAAACTCAAAAACGGATTACCCTCTACCAGTTTAACCCGCCTTAACCCGCATACCAAATGCACCCTTAGTGCTTTGCTAAAACCAATTCGACAAAGGAGAGTGACTATTTAAATATGTAATAAAATCCTCAAGTCTTCCGATCAAACGAGATTTTGTAACTCTTAAATGTCACAATATGTTATTCGAAATTACTGGGTCTCTTCAAATATTTCTATAAGTGTATTTATGATTTAAAACTAAGAACAAGAATGAGTACAAGTACACAATGAGGCAGAGTTAATAGCAAAATCTAGCACTATGCTATATCTCCTCTTTTTTTTTAATAATTTCTATGATATTTTAAAATATTCTCTATACTTGCTTGAATTTCTTTGCTATCAGTTAAGAGTTTTGAATGCAAGAAAGTTAAGAGAATAACAAAATTATTACACTACATGTGAGCATACAATATGAAACCTACCCCTCCAACCAAACAGGGTTCTCCTCCTCACAGTTTACTATTCACAGGGGTACCCCTGCCCAACCCAACCCTGTCCAACCCTGCAACCAAACAGGCCCATAGAATTTAGATACATTATTAATATATAATAAAAATGTATGTTGGAGGACTTATTTGCAAATATATAACAACTTAAGTTGTTTGCCTAATTTATACATGAACTAAATAGTCAAAATAAAGGGGGAGGACTTATCTAAAATGGGAGGTTATAAGAGAATAAATGCAATTATAATTAAAAAAAGTTAAAGATTGGAATGCAAATTATAAAGGAACTGAAAACTCAAGAGAACTAGATAAATTCCTTAGCAAATGTTCATTGACTTAAGGGATCTAAAATGTAACAAAAATATAGAGGATGGAAATGTAAAAGAACAAAAATAAAAACTTTAAAAGACATGTCCTAGAGACCAATTTGAGTGAGGCCTAGAAGTAGATGATGACTTTTAAGGCTTGTTGTTATATGTTGGAAGCTAAGAAGCAAGGTTGCAACCTCTTGAAGTAATGTAAGACCTGTAAGTAGGAAGGAATTGAATAAAAAACATGAGGAGAATAAGGAACATTGTTTAATTAAATTGCGAGAGAATCTTTGTGAGTCTAAGGTCCAATATATACTCACCACCCTCCCTTATGGTGGCAACTATGTGGCATAGTCTACCTCCAAATAGAATAAAGGCTTGTTTGGTTGGTGGTGTGTCCCGGGTTACTCTGGGGTAATCCGGTAAACCACCCTGCAAATGTGGGTTGGAATTCTATCACAAATCAATGTGGCATCACATCACAATCCTTATTCCAACCCTCTATCAACCTTCATAACCATCCAAACTGCTACTATTCACAGGAGGTTACCCTAACCCAACCCAGTAACTAAACTAGCCCTAAGTGTTTGACTTATATATCATTGAGCATAAGCTCTACATGGACTCCTCTTCCAAGTCCATGGAGAAAGTCTCTCCGGCTATGGAAGGCGACTATTGAGGAAGTGTGTGAGATGGTTGAACAATGTGGTCACGAGGAAGAAGGCAAATAAGAAGTGGCATATATGTCCCAAGTTCACATATATTAATGAGCGGTGTGTTGGGACACGAATCGATATCACCTTCATGCAAATACCGGTAGGTAGGGATTGAACACTGGATACATATGCGGATGTGCAATCCACCACCGTAATAGAAGCACGTGGAGGAGAGAGGAAAGCCAGATATGGCGATAGTCGGTCTTCTCTCGCGGCCATAGAAAATCACTAAGATATAGAACGAGTACAACCCTCACCCTTCCCTCGCTTCCTCTCTTCTCTTATCCCCCACTCTCTTTCTCTCTTATGATATTCCCTCTTGTTGTCGTGTGGAGTCAATGCCTCCGTCCCCATATATATATATATATATATATATATATATATATACACACACACACACACACACATGGTAAAATGGGGCTGAGCCTTATTTTTCCCATATTTTTTTTGAAAATTACTTTGGTGGATTTTCATCCATATATTATGACATTCAAATTTCGTGTGAAACAGATATTCATATGGCCTCCATCCAGACGAGGTCGATTTCAACAGTTCTGCGACCGTTCAAAAATAGTTGTCTAGATGAAGCCCGTAGGAGTCTTTGTTTCTCACGAAATTTAAGACATTATAGGGATATAGTGATGAATTTTCACGGATTTATTTTTCAAAAAAAATAAAAAATATATATGGGGCCAATGGGCCTCGTGCCCATTAGAGATGAGATGAGCCCACTTTTCTAGCAACCTCAGTAACAAACTAACAAGCTTCAGTAAGTAATATATAGCCAAGCTTCAATAATATATATCGAAGCTTCAGTGAGTAATATCATAGCTCTAGTAACTTATATAAAGTTACAAGTGAGTGTGAATCAAAGTTACTGATTAAATTACTTCATTTACTTACAATTGATTCAAAGTTACTAATGGCAATACAGAAGTTATTGATACGTTTAGTATTTAGTGATATAAATTGTTACTGATGGCATACAAAAGTTACTGATATATTTAATATTGTTGATATAAAGTATTACCGAAGGCAATACGAAAGTTACTGATGCATTCAGTTACCGATGGCAATACGAAAGTTACTAAAGCTAGTGATCGTCGGATTAAGATACAACGGCGGAGATTAGGGGCTCATCTCATCTCTAACGGGTACGGAGCCCATTGGATAAGCCTTATATATATATATATATATATATATATATATATATATATAGGGAACCCTTCCAATAGGATGTAGTCCTTCCTGAGTTCAGGAAGGACACCCTCTTTTTATATAAAACACGGGCACTTTAGTAAAATACATATATAGTTTGTATTATAGCTGCACATTATAAATACAAAATCGCATATAAAACTGCACATTATAATACAAATATTAAAACTGCAAATTATAATACAAACTATATATGTATTCTACTAAAGTCATCGTCTTTTATACAAAAAAAGGATTGGCCCTCCTGAACTCAGGAAAGGTTGTGTCCTCTTAGAAGGAAATCCTATATATATAGAGAGAGAGAGAGACCAATTACAACCACATATTCTTATTCCTAACATGACTACAAATAGAATACAACTCAACTATTATTAATATTAGGAGTCCCGCTAGAATTCCTATCCTAATATGACCATATTCTTAACAATCTCTCCTTGGGTTGAATTCCATCATGGTCTCTTCGTTGTCTTCGGTCTGCACTGGACCTCCTCGTCATCCACATGTCTCTTTAGTAGGAACTCGTCGCCCCTAAGTGACACACTCATCACTGGGTGCCCTCGACGCGCCCCCTCTTGGGCACGCTAGCACAACTCAGCATTGTGTCTCCTGACGCAGCACTACAAATCCCTCATGACTAGAGATTGTGACATCATCCTCTTATAAAGCGAACCACACTCACTACTCCTTGTTGCACACTTCTACAATAGAGATGTTGATAATATACTACTCTCTCATAGTATTGCTCATCTTGGGAATAACCGAAGCTCCATCACATGTCACGACCCTTCCCTCGAGCCTATACACCATGTTCGGCATCCTCATCCCATGCATCACCATACCAGCTCCCTTGCTCACTCTGAGAACACCCCTTTAATGGTGACTCGATGTCCTCGTGACTCGATCGTTCCTAGTTAAATCAGATTCTTCTTGGCTATAGGAATGAGTCTAACACTTGTCAGAGTTTATACTGCTCCATCAAATATGCAAATCTGCACTGATCCAATTCCGTTGACGTCGTGAACCTCTCCAACTCCCATCTTGATCGTGCTACCATTGCATGCCTAATATATACTGAAATGCTTCATGGATGAGCACACGTGATATAAACATGTCAACTCCAGAAGCCGTCTTTAATCTGACTTAATATCCCTAGAGCATTCTGCAAGTTTCCCTCGCAGACTACATTGGAATCCTCTTGGTTGGATTCAGAATCACCAACTTTCTTCTTTTCTTTCTCGTTCTCGCATATCGAACAATTAGCTATTTTATGACCTCTTTGTCACAATAGAAGTTTTGATTGGACCTCGTGACTTGATCAGCCTCTAAATCTTGTAATCCTTGATCTTGAACATCTACCTTTGGTTCCAACACATGACCTTCATCATTCCTTGCATCATCTGCCAAGACTCATTCACAAGCAACGAAGCAATTGTCTCATCCAATCTGATAGTCTCCTTGCCATAGAGTAATGTCATCACAATATGATCATAGGAAGATGGAAGGGAACTCAGCAATATAAATGCCTTATCATCGTCCTTCCAGAGATATTCTCATTTCGCATTCTTCTCCTCAAATGTGAGCATGTCTGCAGAACCTTGTTGAATTCATCCAAGTGCACCTCAAGCTTTGTCTCATTGGCTATCTTTATATCATAGAGCTTCTTCTCTATCAATATCCCGTTTATTAGAAATTTGGACTTGTATTGTCCATTGAGCTTCATCCAAACCTCCGTTGGATCCTCCAAGCTGATGACTTCCCGAAGAGTGTTGTCAGCCAGGAACAATTGTAATGTACAGTTCGCGAGATACATCACATCCTTCTACTCTTCCCCTTTCATCTTCTCTGGCTTCTTTCTTTATCCTAGAGAGGTTTTGCAAGTCCTTCTCGTGTGAGTATATTCTTCAACTGTTGTTGCCATAAGGTGAAGTCGTTCCTTCTATTGAAGGGTTCCATGGAGAATGATGCACCCCTCAATGTGAACTTTACCATCCGATTTGCTATCATACCTCCTTGCACTATACGAAAATTCAGAACAGAATCCTCCCAATCCAAACAGTCCAACTTATCTATAGCATGTAAAAACCCCTATATGGACTCCTATATCACTTCAATCGGAATCCAGATGCTCTCGATCCCAACGGTTCATCGTAATTATTGGTTCTCCGCAGCCTCTGAAGGAGATGTACCTATTGCGTTACGTCGTCTCCTTGACATCGAACATCTATCTGATCTGTCACATCTTATCCTTTAGTGTCGTCGAACCAGGTTGTGATACCAGTTGTTGATACACGGATCGGTATGTCCTCCTTGCAAATACTGGTTGGTGGAGATCGAACACCAGATACAAATGCGGACGTGCAATCCACCACCACAACAAAAGCACGTGAAGGAGAGAGGGCAACCAGATATGACGATGGTTGGTCTTCTCTCACGACCACCAGAGAAGAAAATCACTGAGATATAGAACGAGTACAACTCTTACCGTTCCTTCTCTCTCTTCTCTTCTCTCACACTCTTTTTTTCTCTTGTAGTATTCCCTCTAGTGGTGATGTGGCGGCAATGTCTCGATTTCCCTCTATATTACAACCACATAGTCATATTCCCATCAGGACTGCAAATAGAATACATCTCAACTACTATTAATATTAGAAACCAGATTCTCAATCCTAATATGACCATATTCCTAATATGGTGGACAGGGTTGACTTCCTCTAATTAGCATTTATACATTCTTGGATTCCATATGATGCAGAAATATATTCATTCATGAACTCATCCTAGGGCTATATAACTATATACTCCTTCATCTAACTATAAAAAGTACTTAAATTATTTCAATATTAGACAAAATCTATGTATATGTATATGGGAGTTCATTTGCAAGGATAGTGGAAATTTTATAAGAATTTGCTAGGTAAGTATCCCAAAGAAGTTGAAACTATTTGATGACACATTCACCTTAAGGTGAATATCGACTTTAAGAAGTGCATAGTTTCCTTGCTTGCTTTCATATGACAGTCAGATGCCAATGCAACATGAACTATTATAGAATTGATGGTGATAGATGCATCGAAAACGATATGGCATCACACATATAGAAAGAGGGTTTAACACAATATTATACATGATTGTGTATATGGACATGGTATCAGAAGTAGTTGAAACAATCTGCAACAAGGAATATCTGAGAAGCAGGATCGTTAGAGAGGATAATTTATATTAGCTTTTTGAAAAGGAGAAAAACTACATGCACGAGACACATTAAGCTCTTGTCTACCAATACTCCAAACCTAATTCAAAAGAAACACTCATCAATCCTAACAAACACATGAACAATCCAACTTACGATTGCTCGTGACACTCTCCTATGCACATACATGTACACATGCTCCTTCGCAACTACTCCTTATAATTTGTACACTTTCTGCAATATAAAAAAGACAAAAGAAAATCCTAAACCATAATAAAAGATCATCATGAATGATGTCCATTTCATCAAGGAGAGAGAGATTGCTCGTTGATACTCCTTTCGTCAATGTTTTAAGCAATGTTTTGAAAAACACCGATTGGTGAACCTGGCCTGGACCGATCCGGTTAATCAGTTTAAGTCGGTTTGGTTTGATTATTCAAAATTTAATTAACCCGTCCGGTTCAACTTATTTTTTTACACGGTTTAACCATGTTCAACCGAAGTTGAACCTCATTTAATTTTTAAATTATTTAAAAATATTGCTGATAGTGGGAGTAGAACCTATAACCTTTGATTACTTATTTCAAACTTCTAACCAACTACACTAACACAACTTTTTATATTTAGTGGATTTTTAATATAATTAAACTACTACCATGTTATATAGCAACTAGTCCAAATAATATATATATATGTATGTATGTGTATATATATGTATATATATATGATATGTATGATATTTGATGGTGTATACGAAAAATACTTTATGTATAGTGTGAAATATATACATTATATATGTATTTTATTTATATTCCAAGTATATTTAAGTATATATTACATATATATTATTTCGTTCCAATTTGCTTAGTCAGTTCAACCACTTTTTTTTCACCGGTCCAGTTTAATCCGATTTTAATTAATGATGACGTCATCATCCGATTGAACCGATTTTATTACATGATTCAACTCGATCCGATCATTTTGATAAAGTTTCCGATTCTGTCCGGTTCAGTTTCAAAAGCATTGGTTTTAAGAACACCTGAATTATTCTCATTATAAATAATAAAAATGGAATTTCACACTTGTACTCATACGAGTTTTTCTAATAGGGCTTATGCCACTAGATTGTGCCTTTGTACTTTTACACAATTCACGCATTACCGGGGGACAATCGCGAGAATGTTGTAAGAATATAGAGGCACAAGTGATTGCAAAAAAAAGGTCAGGAATACCTATATTTTATTAAGAAAACAAAAAAGGGTATAAATATAAAACTCCTCCAAAAATCCCGTAAATTCGCCCGTCCATTTCACCATGAGTTTTCTGACAACATGACATCAACGCACGGACACAGAAAAATAGTAAAAAAGTAAAAGTCCCTCGCAGGATCTAAAGCCATGTGGTCCCCACCACTGCCACCACCAAAGGCGCAGACAACCCCCCTCCTTCCGCTCCCGCAGCTCAGGGATCTCACTCCCCTCCTCACAACCACCACCACCTCCTCCCTTATGCCCACCACTACCACCTGACCCCTCCCCCTCCTCCTCCTCCTCCACCAGCCACCAGCAATGGCGGGCTTCGCCGGCAAGAAGAAGCGCGCGGGCTCATCCGCCCCCTCCTCCTCCTCCTCCGCCTGCGTCTCCACCCTTGCTGCCCTCATCTTCCTCGCCTTCTGCGTCCTCGGCGTCTGGATGCTCACCTCCTCCTCCTCTTCCTCCTCCGTCCGCGTCTCCCGCACCTCCCTCCGATCCTTCTCCGCCACCGACAAGCCCTTCGACGACACCCCCGGCGAGCTCCCGGAAGACGCCATCAAGGAGGATCTCTCCCGGAAGGAACCCGACGACGAGGAGGAGAAGCCTAAGATCGAGTCCGTGGTCAACGACGAGGAGGACGAGGAGAGAAGGAAGCGGGAAGAGGCGGCCAACGAGGAGGAGGAGAGGAGGAAACGGGAGGAGGCGGCCAACGAGGAGGAGGAGAGAAGGAGGCGGGAGGAGGCGGCCAACGAGGAGGAGGAGAGAAGGAGGCGGGAGGAGGTGGCCAACGAGGAGGAGGAGCGGAGGAAGCGGGAGGAGGCAGCGGTGAAGGAGGAGGAGGAGGAGAGGAGGAAGCAGCAGGAAGCGGTAACTGAGGAGGAGAAGTGGAAGGAGGAGGAGGAGGAGAAGAGGAAGCAGCAGGAAGCGGTAACTGAGGAGGAGAAGTGGAAGGAGGAGACGAGTACCGGAGGGGATGCAGAGAAGACGGTGGCAGAGGAGAATGGGGAGAGTCGGCAGCTGGAGGACACCCGAGAGCCGGTGAATCCAGACGAGGAAGACGGCGGGAGGAGGAAGGAGTCGTCGTACACCCCGCAGACTGAGGCAACGCCCAGCGAGATCGAGGCCACCGGCGGGCGGAATTGGGAGCTTTGCAACACCACAGCAGGTACAGATTACATCCCCTGTCTCGACAACGAGAAGGCCCTGAAGACGGTGCACATTACCGGGCATTACGAGCACCGCGAGCGGCATTGCCCCGAGGAGGGCCCGTCTTGCCTCGTGCCGCTGCCCAAGGGCTACCGGAGGCCCATCGAGTGGCCCAGGAGTAGGGAGAAGGTGAGGATTTTCATGGGAATGTGAAGCATGGAGTGCTGTTTTTTTGAACGTGCGGTTTTGTTTGATGCAGATTTGGTACAGCAACGTGCCGCACACGAAGCTCGCTGAGGTGAAGGGACACCAGAATTGGGTGAAGGTCGCCGGAGAGTACCTCAATTTTCCTGGAGGAGGAACGCAGTTCATCCACGGTGCTCTGCATTATATCGATTTCATTCAGAAGGTAAGTGATGAGATCTTGGAAAAAAAATAGTGTTCAGATCTTAGTTTCTCCTTTTTCGAATATATGGTTGTTCAGATCTGAATAGAGTTGCACATGAGATGTGCCATTTCATCCAACTAGGGGTGTAAGAAAATTCTCAAGTTCGATATTCGCTCAGGTTCGGCTCGCTAAAAGTTCGATTCAGATTCGGTTCGGAAATAAATGAACCGAACCTAAACACGAGTTTAGGCTCGATTAAATAAACGAACCGAACCTAAAAATCATAGGTTCGCTCAGGTTCGATTCGTTAAAAGCTCGATAAACATATACATATTTACAAATCCTTATTCGTAGAAGCGGGCCTTATTTTGAGATAAGTGGAATTTGTCCCAGAATAAGTGAACTTTGTCTAGAGATAACTGGATATTTACGGGATAAGTAGGTTTTATCTCGGTATAAAGTATCTAAAAATAAATAGGCACGTCGTGTTTACAACATCCATCATCTATGTGTCTAGTACTTTTCCCTTTTTTATCTTCAAATCAACAGAGCAAGTATAAACCTTACTTATCAAATATCTCCACATTATTTTTATTCCTTATCACCATCTGAACAGATGTAAAAATATATTATAATTATACTTTTTTCAAAGAGATGAATTCTTATTAATCTAAATTTTTCAAAAGATGAAGATGGGTTAGATAAAGAAACAAACTAAATGAACATTTATTCTAATTGTAGACACATATATATATTTTCATTTCTCTTCTTTTCACTCCCTCTTATTAGAGAATTCTTAAGTTCGATATTCGTTTAGGTTCGATTCGTTTAAAAAGAGGTTCGATTCGGATTCCATTCGAAAATAAATGAACTGAATCTGAACACAAGTTTAGGCTCGATTAAATAAACGAACCAAACATAAAAAATATAGGTTCGCTCAGGTTCGGTCCGTTTAAACCCCTACATCCAACTTATAGTTGGTTGCATTGCAGACAGATAATCTTTTGCTCCTAAACCTTAAACAGTGTTCAGATTTGAAGTCATTAATGGACCCATTGTTGGCAATTTGTTTAGTATTCTGCCTTTTTGATGTAGGTCAAAGACATTCTTTCAGATATTATTATAAGTTTAATAATGTTGCAATAATTATGGTTTTATGAAATTAGACAGGAACCACTTGTATCATTTGGACAGCCTGTTGTCTGAGAATTCAAAGTCTTCGATAAGAGAGGGATAAAAAAAGATAACCTTTCCAAATCCTGTAAAATTATGATTTTTTAAATGTGTGGTTTAATCATGCTAAGGATGTTATTCCTTAATTATAAAATTTGTTTGAGAAATATTAAGATATAAATGAAGTCGAAGAAAATATCCAAATATTTTAAGCTATATAAATGATTCCTTTCCCAAAATCAGATTTTCAATTTCCTTAAATTCTTCTCTTGATGTTCATATCCATTGTAGGAATCATACACTGATGCATTAGAAGGATAAAATCGAGACGTCTTCCAGTTTCTTGCTGTTAAAAATATATTATACTAGAATGCACCTCTTCTTGAAACTAACACTTCTTTATATGATTTGTTGGGTGATACAACAGGGTTAGTTTAAAATCATTAAGAGGGTTTGCCCTTAATAAATTTAGGTTTTAATGAAAAAAATCTATGGTTATTTGGCTAGAAATTGAAATATTCTTTTTTAGATTATGTTCACATATTAAGCTAGCCATTCTGATTTTTTATGCAGGCAGTGCCTCGAATTGCTTGGGGGAAGCACACACGTGTGATACTCGATGTTGGTTGTGGCGTTGCCAGTTTTGGGGGGTTTCTATTCGAGAGAGACGTTCTTGCAATGTCATTCGCACCCAAGGATGAACACGAGGCTCAAGTTCAATTTGCTCTTGAGAGAGGGATACCAGCGATCTCCGCTGTCATGGGGACGCAGCGCCTGCCATTTCCCAGTAGGGTGTTTGACATCGTCCACTGTGCTCGTTGCCGCGTTCCTTGGCATATCGAAGGTTCTGGTTCTTCCATCTCTAACTACCATTTTCTGCATGAAACTGACATAGATAAACGGCATGATATGGCGCAATTGTTCAAATTGCCCATGAAAAAAATTATATCACTTGCACAATATTATTTGATTGGAACAATGTGAAGTTGAGAATGAAATGGTATGGTGTCAGGTAGAAGAAACCCAAAGGAAGTCTCAATGGAAACCTTGTTTTGATACAATGCGGGTGAACTATGTTGATTTCTGTTGAACTATTGCCATCTTTAGCACAGAGGAAAATTTTATAGAAAAGACAACGCTCTAGTAATAATGTGTATTAACAGATTTGACGATCCATATATATACACGAATGGATATCAAAATGTGCTTCTCAATTTACATCCCTGGTATACGTAAATTAGGTTCTAAAATCATTAAACTTCTTGCAGGCGGTCGTCTTCTCCTGGAGTTGAACCGTGTTTTACGTCCCGGTGGTTATTTTGTTTGGTCAGCAACTCCCGTCTATCAAAAGTTGGATGAGGATGTAGCAATTTGGAAAGGTATGGTTCCTCGATCTCTCGTGATTCTGATTTCTTGTCTTTTATAGGCATGACTTCATGGGGAGTATTGCTTGATCTATTCAGGAGAAGGATGCACTAGAGAAACTTGTCATGGAAATGTTTTGTCAAATTAATTATATCCTTTATATAATTATATTTTAAATTTACTAAAGAATAAATGCATCAACTATTTCCCGAAAAATCATAAATTCGCAAATCTACAAGCTTATGTTACCCTATCCTTGTTCTTTCCTTTTATAAATAGTTTTTTATCACCCTTCTGTAAGTTGTGATTATTACCAAAAGAATCCATCTGCAGATTACTTTGTAAGCATTGTACATCTAGCTTAGGATGTTATATAATACAACATGTGAGCATATGCTTAGTCGATCGTTAAAGATATTTCTTTTCAGACTTTAACTGGTCATTGATTATTTCTTATCCACACCTTCATCGTCTATAAATGGGAATCTTCTTTTTTCTTCAACTTCCAAATAGTGATTTGGATGCTAGCAGTTGTACTGGTAAGATTGTATTGTTAATTTTAATTCACGCTATTCTATAATTTCCGCGCTATACCATAGATTTATTGTTGTGTGGAATTTTGTTTTATGTATTGTATCTGTGAGGATTTTTTTCCATATTATGCCCCTCAGTAAATCATTTTGAATTAAAAGTACGAATTGTGTTTCAAAGAAACAACGTTATCTCTGCATTTACTCCTAACATATGAAATATATAATGGGGATTGTGTTTCTTACTTTAATTAGCTATGTCCGAGCTTACGGCGAGCATGTGCTGGGATCTTGTGACCATCAAGAAAGATCGACTCAACTCTGTTGGTGCAGCAGTATTTCTCAAGCCCATCTCAAACGAATGCTACGACGGCCGAAAAGATCAAACTCCGCCTATGTGTCCGGAAGATGATGATTCCACTGCAGCATGGTGAATTTTCTCCTCCCCTTTGGCTCAACTTCATTGGCAGAGTTTCCATTAAGCCCGATTTTTACAGACCAGAAAATCTGTATTTATTTTATTTGCATGAAATTGGATATGAAACCTAAAGGTGGTCTTTCTTGCTCCTTTTTATAGGTATGTCCCTCTGCAAACTTGTATGCACCGAGCGCCAATTCACAGCTCTGAACGAGGTTCGCAATGGCCAACCGAGTGGCCCAGCCGACTACATGTTCCACCGTACTGGTTGAACAATTCCGAACCAGGCATTTATGGTAAACCAGCTATAGATGATTTCACTGCGGATGACAAGCACTGGAAGAAAGTGTTTGAAAAATCTTATCTAAATGGAATGGGCATCAGTTGGTCTAAAATCCGAAATGTTATGGACATGAAAGCCATTTATGGAGGGTAAGTAGTTGTCTTTCTCAAATTTGAAATTGTCACACTGATAGTATTACAATCCGCATCCTTCACAGATCGGCTTTTGCAGGTTTGCAGCTGCTCTCAAGGATCATAGCCTCTGGGTCATGAATGTGGTGAACATCGACTCTCAAGACACGCTCCCAATCATATACGAGCGTGGTCTTTTTGGCATCTATCATGATTGGTGTGAATCTTTCAGCACTTATCCAAGAACATACGATTTGCTTCATGCAGATCATCTGTTTTCGGGGCTCAAGAAAAGGTAAAAAAATTGGTATTTATCAACAGCTCTTATAAACCCATATAATTCTGCATTCCATACATGCTCTTCAGCGGTCTCCTTATGCCTTCAACACATTAAATCTATAGAATATCATCAAGCAGTATAGACAACAAGATTAAATTGCATACTGTGGAATATCGTCTACTGCTATAAAAAGATCTTTTCCAACTTCCATTGTGACCGCGTCATCATTCTTAACTATCTTATTGTCATTTGTCATATTAGAACTATCCATACTGCATCATCTAGAAAGGATATGATTTTTGCAATGGGGTATATGTCTTCTACCCATTTTTGAAATGTGTTGTTCCATTCGCTTTCGTGTGCAATCCCTCCAGGTGCGACATTTTGCCCGTGGTGGTGGAGGTCGACAGGATACTCAGGCCAGGGGGCACGTTTATCATCCGTGATGAGTCTGCAATTGTGAATGAAGTTGAGAACCTCCTGAAGTCCCTGCACTGGGATGTGCGCATGACCTTTACCGAGGGCCACGAGGGGATTATTTGTGCGGAGAAAACCGACTGGCGACCTGAAACATTCTCGAGTTCATCGTAGTTTGAGGTGTTCAGTCTTTCGCTCTGCAGGCGTAGCAGTAGGAGCCCCCGCGATCATTACAAAATTGATCACTGTTTTTTGTTCAGCTATTGCTTCTTACTTCAAGATAGTTGATCCTGCTCTTGATTCTTATTTATGATATAGAATGTATGTAGTATCAATAACTCTTTATCTGTGAGATATCCAGTTCTGTTGTACCATTATAAAGTCTTTTTATTGAAAGAAAGTAAGGTGTGTGTTTTTGCTTCTTGCTGCTGGTTCATTTCTAAGTTGTATTGTTTCTGACGCATGTCTCCTAAAGTTCTAGGTAGTTGGGAAGACGAACTCCATCCCATTGAATGATTGGCTATGTTCGCGGATGTTTTCTCGGGCAAGGGTTAATGTATAATTGAGCAAGATTTTAGGATTCTAGTGTAATTACAAATGTTGTAGGTGTTGCCATGTAGTTTTTCTTAGCGACATGGGTATGAATGGAGAAGTCGATAAATTGTTGAGTAAATTACACAAAAGTCCCTGAATTATACACTCAATTTCAATATCATATTTGAACTTTAAAAGGTAACAATATAATACTCAATCATTAATATTCGTCTCAACGTAGTCCTTGACTATTGAAATTTAGTTGATCATTTTGTCTTTCTAACCTTAAATCATAACAGCTCAAAATCATATTGAGATAAATATGTAAGATTTGATATCGCATTGTTTGTTACCTTTTAAAATTCAAGTATAACATTAATTGTTAATAACCCGAAACACATCAATTGTTTCAGTGGTATATGCATTCAATCAATTGTCATTATGAAAAATATAGAACAAATTATAAAGAATCGGATAACAACAAAACATAGATTTATGTGGAATTGTACTCCATAAGAGGGGAATAAAACCACGAGAGATGAAGGGTTGGATATTGCATTAGCTTATTATCCCAATGATATGGAAGATGAGGCTCACTTTATATAGCTCCAACACAACAAATCAAGTTCTGACTTTCATCGATGTGGGACTAAATACATTACAATTGGATCTACTCGTAAGAAGATTTAATTATATAACCAGTTAACTCAACCCTTAATTGTACTCCACACTCTCCTTAAGTTGGAGCATGCAATGCTCAACTTAGACAAATGGAAACATCTCTCACACAATGACTGCATGACAACATAGACCAAAATGGCTCAAAGTCTAATCTCCTAGCTGAATGACGACGATGTGTCTTAAATCGTGTTGGTAGGGGGAACTAGAGGGTCAGAAAATGAAATGAAATCCAATGAACAATCTCGATATAAATTAGGATGTTTACTTTGCATCAATTAAAGTTATCGAAACTGCAACGAATCTCCCTCTTAGCGTGTACTCTGACCCACAACATGTCTCCTCAGCGAATGACAACTCCATATTTCTCAAGGATCAAAAATATCTTGAGAATATCAACACATATATCAAAAAAGAATCTTTCACATAGGGATATCGAAGAAGTTCCCGCTTATAAAAACATCAAAAGGATTTCATAGTAGAGTTCACAATCAAGGGTCGATGGAGCATAAAGTGAGTCTCTATATGGAGACCTTGAAAAAAGGGACAGCCCTATATGGAATTGTTAATATGTAGCTCTCATATTGATCCCTTAAATAACAATGAGCAGAGATCATAATCGTGGATTGAATTCCCAACCTTGTCTAATACTTTCCTTTTTGAAAAAGCATTTCCCATGAGAGATCTCAAACAAAGGCAAAACAGAAACTAGAGTTGATATACTCAACTTCTCCCTTTTCTACCATACATGTCACAAGAATGTTCTTATGCCCTAGTTGAGTCAGTGATCCCAAGTACATCACAACCATTGACACTTAATCCTACAATCAAAGCTTCATTCAAACGGCAACCCTTAGCCTTTATTTACAATGATACCCTTGCATTTAACTATCTTGAGAACTACTTATCTATAATTATTGGGCCATATTGTAACAAATTTAATACTCTTTTTTGGATATATGGAACATATTTATTAGATTCCAACAATTTTGAAATTCAGCATTAAATTTGAATCTCTTTATTCATTATAAAATTCATCATGCCTCGTAAAATTGTGCACAAGTAGTCATTTTGAAGAATATATAAGGAAACTTTTGGCCAATGTTTGATTGAATTCCATTATGCTCTTTACATAAATTAAATTGTAAATTTCTTATTTGAGTTTTAAATAGACCATGTTGCAATATTTTTGGAAAATAATAATAACCATGCATGCATATTCGTGTGTGCTATTATTGAGAATTTTATTAGAATTTTATAAGATCATTTAATTAGGTTAAAAAATCATCAATTGTAGAGCAATATATTTGCACTCCTGTATTTTAATTCATTCATGCTATTCCAGAAAATTCTTTAAAAATTACTGTAATATTACATTTTTAGTTTCACAAAAATATTGCATTTTCGTTCCTTAAATCGAAAAGGTCAAAAATATTTATTATTCCATAGTTAATTCTTATTGCATAGAAAAATTCTACAAAAATGGCTTTTATATCTTTCATTAAATATATTTTAAGGAAAATATTGAATTTGATTTTTGAGCCTTTTTTATATTAAAACAAATCTTGGAAAAAGTCATAATAGAGCATTGAAAGCGGCATTTCAGCCTTGCATTTCATTCTTCGTATCTTTTCACAATAAATAAAATTTTGCAAAAATCTGAAAAGGATAAAAAATATATTTATGAAAATTTGAATCTCTATTTTGTATGAAATATTTCTAAACTCACATTTTTGCCTTTCGAGTTCGACCTTAGAACTTGCCCGAGTAAAATAAAGAAACTACCACATAAATTAATGTCATATTTTGTATGATTTTGATTAGTCACTTTCTACTCGTGCTACAGTAAGTTGACATATTTTACAATAATTTGGCATAATTAATAGGGTGAAAAGCACACTCGTCCGATGGTGCCATTATTGGGGAGGCCTTCAGCTTAGGAAAATTTTAAACATCTTAGTAAATAGGATCTGGGTAGTCTTATCCTCACTTCTTTTTGCATTTTCATCCATTTCATCATTTATTTTTCTCTCATTTTTTCTATATTTTGTATAACTCTCTCTAGACAATTTTATTTCTTTTCGTGCGAGGGACTAGTAGACTCCAGCAGCGACATCAGGAGCTAACACATATCGGGAGCATCAGAAGTTACTGATTCATTGGATTGAGCCGATTGGAGAGCGACAAGAAGAACACATTTTTCTTTTTTAATTGTGAGAGAATGTGTCCTAGGTCTAGGATTTATTCTTAGAATATTTATTTATATATAAACCTGTAATAATCGTCAGTACATTAATTCCCGATCGAGATCTCACGTATGTACTCAAACTCAGAAATTTAGCTCTTTCAACCCTAGCTGGGTGATTAGGGGTCTGATTTGTGTGGTTTATGTAGTCCTTAGTAAAGGGAGGTGTCGCACTTCATGGAAATGTGTGGATCGTATCGTATTCGATCAAATGAACATACCTTATGAGTCGATATGGCATCAGATAATTTAAAAAAATCGATGGAATCACAGATTAGGACCACCATCTATTCCATCAAGATCACATGAGATTAGAACATACATTTGAAGTGTGATCATGATCCTCAAGTCTCTAATGGAAGAGATATTCTACCTCAAGTCTGATCCGTCAAAGACAGCACTTGCTGGTGCAGGGATGAACAGTGTACCTCCCGCAATCCAATGAGATGATCTGAGAGAGATGGTTCATGACTTCATCAAACGAAATCATCGTCCTTCTTCAAGAGCATGAGACATCAAAAAAGATGATTGTTCATGTGCGATTGGTCGAATCAATCAGGCAGCACAGCGACATCGTGACCATAGAGGGGAGTTGGATAGCTCTGGCATAGAGGACGGTCATAGGAGAGAGACGAAGAGAGATGTTGACATATGGAGAGAGAGGGAGAGAGACTTGGTATTTTCCAACTCTTTGAATTCATTCTATTGATGAAAGCAGGCTCTGCCTCTCCTTTTATTCTATTCAGACCACTAGGATTGCAATCCTAAGCCTAAAGTGAATGATCATAATTGATTGGACTCCTTAACAACTTGAGGATAAAAGTCGATAATAAATTATCAACTATTTTTCATTAGTTAATCACCTTCCAAAATTATCAACAAAAGAAAGTTATAGAGAGAGAAGAAAAACAAAATAAGAGGATAATACATGAAATAGGAGGGGACATGCCTATGGTGGTCTCTACCATTCCTTTTTCTCTTTTTATCTCAATAACTCCTATCTCTTTCTTGTTGATTATTTTTTTGGAAAATTATCAAGCAAATTTATCCACAAATGAGAATTAAAAGAGAGAAAATAAAAGGAGATAAACACATTAAAAAGTGTGGATGATCACTGTGATGGGTCCTCCCATGGACGTCCTCTTTTATTTTATGTATTCCCTTTTATTTCTATTTTATTAGTTGTATTCTTTCAACAACTAATATTTCTCATTTGTTGGATAAATTTATAATTTATTTTCACTAAATAATTCCATGTTATTTGTGACAATTACAACTAAGCCATTCAAACTTATGAATCATATTCATAGGTCTAAAACTAAATGTAAATTTAATTTACGTTTATTATTGTATAATGTGAACTTAATTCACATTAACATTAAATGTGTGAATCCTATTCACAATCAAGTATCAATAATATGGATCTTATCAATATTATTCTAGATTATTATGGAACAATATACACATTAAATTTATTCAGGATAAATTTTGTAATAGCTAAGAAGGAAGAAAAGAAGGCTATAAGTGAAGTGATGAATCCACATTTCATCATCTTTATTCTATCATTTTGGCACCAAAAACCCTAGCAAATGCCTGTAAATAGCCTTAAATCAAGCATCTTAGCATTCATGCATGTGCATCTAAACAGTGTATAAATTACTGTAATTAAGGCCAAAATTATAGAATAAATAAATAAAAGAAAAATAATAAAATATTGTAAATATTTTATGACCCAAAACCCCCGAGACCTAGGCATCTTGATGAATAGGTCGACAAGGAATGAAGTAGGGGGAGATAAGGGCCAAAGTACAGATAAAATACCTATACATTCTATTCATTTCTTATTCATTTTGGGACCTATTTTTGGTTCCACTTTTTATACATCAAATAAAGAAACTTTGTACATGAAAGTTGTAGATAATTTAATAAAGAAAAAATACAAAATTGATTTCACAGAAAAAGAATGTACAGATGAAAAGTTATGATCTGAATAAGAATCCAAAATCCCAACTTTCCAGACCCGTATCTCACAACTGACAACTCCAAATGTAGCAAACTCACCTTTAATTGTATATAGAATAAAATAATCTATCCAATGGCGGTGGTTTCGCATTTGGCGGAGCTACGGTTTGAAAGTTGACTTTTGGACCCACATTGTATACTTGTACCTATTAAAATATTCAATTTATTAATTATTCATTATTTTTATATTTTTATATTTTTATAAGGTTGTAAATATTACTTATAATAATTGTGAATATTAAAATTAGAACAAAAGCATAAATAAAATTAAAAATAAAATACTTGTATGTATTCAATACATAGGTACATTACCTGTATATATACCTATATAAACTACCTTTATATTTTATTTAATATACAAAATACATCAGAAAAATAAAATAAAAATATATTCATATGTATAAAAGTATTCTATAACTTTATAAAATTATAAACATAATTAAAGAAATTAAAATACACCAAATAAAAATAAAATACTAAAATACATAGGTAGTATACCTATATAGGGTTAAAAAGGTAACTTGTAAAAATAAATCTCATAAAAATAAATAAAAATCAGAATAAAATACTACATAAAATTCTAAGCATTTTTTATTTTATAACTTTTAATTAATTCGGCCATTTAGTATTTTAAATTGAATTATCAATAAGTTTTTCCAGGGTTTTTCCTGGTTGGTCCACATGGACCAACCAGGAGGCAAGGACGGTTGACCTAGGTCAACAGTCTGACCTACCCCCTGTAGCCCGTGTCAGGCTCGGTTTTTGAGCCATCTTTGTGGCTTTTTCCCAGCCGATTCTTTCATGTTTTCGTGTTGCATCCTTCTGCAACATTGTCCACCAACCATCTACCTAACTCGCCCGAGCTTAATCTTGGTCTTTGGACCCAAGATTTGCAAGATATTCATTGATCTTTGGACCCCTGTCACCTTAGGTCAAACCGCATAAAACCAACCCCCATACTTTGAATTCAAATCGAGTCCCCTTGGTCCACCCTTCAGCGCCACCTTCGTGCTCCTGAGCTCCTTGGAGGTGACAGCTCCATCGCCAGCTCCTCAGCCCAGGCGTTTGAAGTCGAGGGAGCCTCCACCACCTCCGCCAACAGCCGGCGTCGAGGTACTTTTCTTCCTCTGGCTCCGGCCATCGAGGGCCTTCCCCCGCTCATTTCTTCGCACCATTTTATTCCTGTTAGCTTAAGCTTCAAAAACCCCAAAAAAATTATAAGTTCCATCGCGTATTTAGCCAATCCAAGCGTCCTCGCCGGAGCGCATCTCCGGCCACCGACGATCCCTTCCCCTCGCGCATCGATTAGGACCACCCCAGGTCCAGGCACTTTGCCCTGGACCTTCTAACGCTTTTTGCAGGGTCAAAGAGCGTTGACTCGCGCCTGGGCGCGTTTTTGACGCTCGCCGGACCGTGGCCGAGCTCCCCAGCTCCGCCACCTTCGCCTGAGCACCTCGGCTGCCGCCGCGGCATTTTGAAGCCCCCAGGAGATAGACGAACACCCCAGGAGCCTCCAGCCCGCTTTTGAAGCCAAACCGCTCGCCGGAGACGGAGCTTGACCTCGGCGAACCTCGGCTCGCCGGAGTTCGTCGTTGTTCTTGCTCCGGGCTTCGCCACCGTTGGATCGAGGCGGAGCTCCAGACAGATCGTTGATCGTCCGATCTTCCACGCCCAGCTGCCGTCGGATCTCTTTCTGAGATCTAATCTCAGACGTCGACGCCAACCGTCATCGGACGCCCTAGTGTTGCCACGTGGATAAGTGGCTTGCTCCCCACCGCTGGATCGCGCCTCGCCGCCAGCCGTTGGATTCGCGCCACGCGTCGTCATCGGAGCGCCCGAGCGAGGGTATTTTGCATCCCAACCCTCGCACTTTTTGTATTTAATCTTTAGTATTAAAACTTTTGTCTGTAGTGTAAAAGTTTTGTAATATTTGCACGAAGACCCCTAGACTTTGTTTATTTGCACTTAGGTCCTTCGCCACGTCACCTCACGTGACCTGTACACGTGAGGGGGTGGGCATTTTGCAAGGATACCCTCGGTCGTTTGTGTATTTTGTTTTAGTCCTAAAATTATCGCAGCACGTGTAAACTTTTTGGTTATTTTGCAAGTAGGCCCCCTGGGTTTCGTAATATTACATTTCAGTCCTCGCCAGGCGCGTGCAAGTCACGCGCCCTGGTGGGAAAATTGCTAAGAGGCCCAGGCGGCTTTTGTAATTGCATTTTGATGCTATAAATTAAATATTCAGTGTATATTTTTGTGGAAAATTGCATGTATGCCCCTGGATGTTTTAGATATTGCACATATACCCCTGCCAGGACTGTTTAATGTTTGGTTGATTGCTCTAATTATTTGACCTATCTTTTTAAGTCCAAAAATTTCACAAAAATAGACTTAAGTATCTGGACACGTGTACTTTGACGCCATCTATTTAGTTTTTTATTTTACTTTATTTTTATATTTATTAAAAATCAAAAATTTGCTTTTTGTGTACTGTCTAGCTTAGAAAATACAAAAAAATATTAAAACACCTCTAAAAATTCCAAAAAAATTACCTAGTGTCTATTTTATCATATTTTAGTGTCAGTCCAAAAATCATTAAAAATCTCAAAAGAAAAACACTAAAAATTTAAAAACACTCAAAAACTTCAAAAAAATATATAAAATAGTAGAAAAATCCAAAAAAATACAAACTCATCTTCTGTTTGTCCCTTATTTTGTTCTTTTCATTAGAAAAATAGTGTGAAACATTTTGAGTATTGGTTGCTATTTTTAAATTGCATCTTATTCACAGCCAGCCCTATTTCCACTGTTTTCTCTTATTTCAGTATTTAAAAATATCAAAAACACCTTGAAAAACTCCCAAAAATTACAAAAACAGTAAACATTCTTAAAAATACCAAAAACATTTTATTTCTGAATTTTTGAGTATTTTTGCACATTTTTATAAATATTTTAGCTTGCCTTCTATTATATTGTCTTTACTTTCCAATATTGAAAAAGAAAAAAAATATATAAAAAGAAAATATAAAAATCAGTAAATTAAAAATCAAAACACAAAAATATAAAATTAAAAAAAATAATTAAAAAAAAGGGTTAAAAACTAAAAACCCACAAAAATTTCCTTTCTTTGCTTGCTTAGTGTAGACACTCCACACATCACACACACACTTGTGCATACATTTTCGTGAATTATCCTGCTTGTTCCCTGTGTTCGAACTCTCTGCATACTTGACACTATACACCATTTGTGCAGAGTTAAAAATAAATTTTAACTCCACATTAGTTCTAATCTATTGATCTTGATTGTGGGTTAATTGTTGACTTTAGTCCGAGATTTGTCGTGAGTCGCCACAGCGACGGTCGTCTCCGCCTTGTGTGAGACACCACTTTTAGACCACGTGAATTTCGGCTAAATCATGAAGCTAAGTCAAAAACTTATGAAGTTTTTTACAAAAAGCTTGACTCGAAGGAGGTGTAAAAGGATATATTCATATTGCCAAAGCAAGAGAAAGAAATACCAAAGATCTTTATTTAGTGAGATGCATCAAGGATGAGGAAGGACACACACTTAGTACCCAGAAAGATATAGAGACTAGATGGAAGCAATATTTCCATAAGCTTTTCATTGGGGAAGGGAAGAAATATATTACTTTGGGAGATCTTGCTAGTAGTGAATGTTACATGAATCGTGCAAGCTATAAAAGGATACAAAGGAATGAAGTAGAGGAGGTTTTAAAGGGTATGAAACATGCGAAAGGGTAGGACATGATGGCATTCCTATGGAAGTTTGGAGAGTTCTAGGTGAACAGGATTTGACTTGGCTCACAAATTTATTATTTGGCTAAGCAGAAAAAATGCCCGAAGAATGGAGGAGAAGCATTGTAGTTCCTTCTTATAAGAATAAAAGAAACATTTAAAATTTTTCGAATAAACGCAGGTTGGGTAAAGTGGAGAGGAGCCCTTACTATTCTTTTTGATAAGAAAATCTCTTTGAAAGTCAAAGAAAAGTATTATTAAGTATATGTGAGACATGTTATGCTCTATGGATCATAATGTTGTCCAATGAACCATAGACACATGCATAGAATGACAATAACAAAAATGAAAATGCTAAGTGTATGTGTGGTCATACATGAAGACACACACAATCATGTCTCCCAATCCAAGATTGCTCATGAAATTTGGACAATACTCCACGTCACATACGAATGTACCCATAAATTAAAGAGCTAAGAAGTTGTAATGCCTACCTGTGAATATGAAAATTTTGGGATGAAGGAAGGAGAGTCCATTAAGGAGATGTACACGAGGTTCATAAATGGTGAATAACCCCAAAGCTTTAGGGAAGAACTTCATAAAAAGGAGAGCTTGAAAGGAAAGTCGCTGATAAACTCTTAAGTGAATGGGAATAGAAGATGACAATAATAGAATAAATACATTCAGTGGAAGACATTGAGATGGATGATCTCATAAGAAACATAATGGCCTATGATGTCAAGAAGAAGAAGAAGATGCTTATCAAGGAAACAAAGAAGAAATCACTCGCCTTCAAGGTCGATACCCAAGACTCATCAAATGAAGAAATAAATGATAAAGATCTTTTCCTACTTGCTAGAAAGTTTAAGAAGTTAATGGGAGACAAAAGAAGTGTCAAGTCAAAGAAAGAAGATAATGAAGACGCAATATATGCTATGAGTGTAAAAAGAAGGGATATTTGAGAAGGGAATGTCCCCTACTGAAGCAAGAGAATGATAACAAGAATAAGCAACCCAAAAGGTTCAAGAAGGCATTACAAGCAACATGGAGTGACTCAGACTCAGACTCGGGCGATGAAGAATCAGCATGTTGCCGACTAATGTATCTAGAAGATGAGGTAACTTAAGAAACTTATACTGAAATTTTAGTTGATTTTTTTGTAGAATTAGAAAAGCCTAAATTAGATTAAAAAAGTTAGTTGAAAAGATAAATAACTTAGTTCTTGAAAAAGAAACTTTTAGTGAAGGATCATCTTCTTTAAAAGGAAATATTACCTTTCTTGAAAAAGAAATTAGTAGTCTTAAATTAAATTATGATAAGATTGTAAATGATCTTTCTATATTTAGTATAAGAAAAGAGAGTTTAGATAAACTGCTTGGATCAAGAAGAAATACCTACAATAAAAATGGCATATGAGTTATTAGAAATTCAGTTACTCATAAAAAGTTACTTAGTCAAATTGGAGGGAAAGAGGTTAACCCTCGTGGATCCAAAAGATCTTCTCAAAACTTACTTTGTAGGTGGAGATAATTTAGATCACAATAAATAGATATATTTACTATCTCAAACTAGATTAAAGGCGTGAATGCCTCTTGATCAAGAATGATGCCAACCTCAATTGTTCTATGATCAAAATGGAGGAAGCTGATGGATCATAGATTCATGATGTTCAAAGCATGTGACATCCTACCAATAGGATTAACTCCAAAACATGCAATGCCTGATCACAAGGAAAACTTCATAAAACCTCTTTCAAAAGCAAAATCATAGTTTCAACTCTAGACCTCAAGAACTACTTCACTCAGATATATTTGGACCAACACGAGTAGAAAGCCTTAGTGGTTATAGATACTATCTTGTAATAGTAGATGACTACTCTAGGTTCATTTGCGTCATCTTCTAAAAAACAAAGATCAAACAATAGAATATTTTATAAACTTACCAAAATTAGATAAAAAAAGAAAAGAATGAAGAAATAATTAAAATTCATACGGATCATGGAAGAGAGTTGGAAAATGAATAATTCACTAAGTTTGGTGAAAAATGCGGAATAAAATATGAACATTCTTTTCCAAGAGCACCATGACAAATAGAATTGTAGAAAGAATAGAACTTTACAATAATGAGCTAGAACATTATTAATAGAATTATGTTTACCTAAATACTTCTGGACTAAAGATGTTAAGATTGTTTTCTATGTACTAAATATATTATTAATAAGACCAATTTTTAAAAAGATAAATTATGAACTTTGTAATGGTAGAATTCCCCAGATAAGCCACTTGAGTGCTTAGAAATAAATATTTTACACTAACCACAAAAAGATAACTTAGACAAGCTTGATGCTAAAAGTGATGAATGCATATTCATTGGATACTCAATCAGTAGTAAGGCTTATAGAAGTTTTTAAAAAAAACGTCCTAACTGTGGAAGAAAAAATACATATAAAATTCGATGAAATCTACAAGAATTAAATAATCAAGAAAATATTATTGAAGATGAATAATAAATATTCATTGATATAACCAAGATTAAAAACACTAATACACATAATCTACCTAAAGAATGAATCTTTAACAAACAACACCCGAAGACATAAGTAATTGGAGATATCTCTTGCGCGATCTCAATTAAACATTAACTTTGTAATTATGCTTATGTACTACAAATAGAACTCAATAATGTAGAAGATGCACTAAAAGATGAATACTGGATAATTGCAATGCAAGAAGAACTCAATCAATGTACAAGAATGAAGTATGGGAACTTATATCTATACCTGAAAACACCTCAATAATTGGTACCGGATGGATTTACATAAATAAATCAAATGAGGAAGTCAAGTGATTAGAAACAAAGCTAGACTAGGAGTTTAAGTTTCATGGAAGAACTCATTTTCTTTCTAGGTTTGCATATTCAACAGTTGTCATATGAGATTTTCATAAATCAAATGAAGTACACTCAATATATTTTCAAAAGATTCGAGATGGAAAGTACGGAAGGAAAGATAACACATAACACCAATGGGAGCTCATGTGTGTCTTGGTTCATATGAAACGGGTAGGGATATTGATGCGACTCAATACAGAGGCATGAATGATTTATTGTTGTACATTAATGTTAGTAGACCAGTGATGAATCGTATTTCCATCTCTTTTAATAATATTATATTGTAGTATATGAGGTGGAAATTAATTCGACAAAAACCACACTTTTGAATATATGGAGATTTTAACTTGATAGGTGTACGAAGATCGAACCTATAGAACAATGTATTCTTTAGTTAGATTGATAAAATTAATCCAAGTAATTAATTGTTTGTAATATTATTTTTTATGTCAGAAAATAACACACAAAGAAAATGATTAAAAAATAAACAAACAAATAAAATAAAACAGCGACAGAAAGAGATGGATCAATAATGATGAATTTTAATCCCAATAAAATGATTAATTAATTCTCTAAATAATTACATATCTAAGAGAATGGATCCAAGAAATATTTTTCAATTAAATTCTATTTTGCAGGGATATAAAATTTTGAAAAATTAAATCCTGCCATTGAGAACAAATGTAAAAATGATCTTGTATAGATCTCAATTTTTTAATTACTCTTCAATAATAATTTAACTCCCTAAAATCATCAGACAAATAATTAATTAGACCTCTTCAATTTAGTACATGTATAAAGATCAATTTATCTCAAAATATATGTCAAATCAAACCTGAATAAATCAATAGACTCTTCAAATACTAATTCAAATAAACAAGCTTCTTATCTGTCTACAAATTTCATAAAGAGATAGAACATAAAACAAGCTTTAAAATGACATAAAGTACACAAAAATGGATTAAAGATGAGAAAGATATTCCATGTCGAATATCATGGAATAAATGTAAGAAAACATGAAAAATTCTATCAAAAATACCCCTTGAGAGACTTGTCTACAATAATGTAAACCTAGAGGGGGTCCTATGTATTTTTTCCTAAATGTGTATGGTTAGATAGTGAGAGGTAATGGAGTGGCGGGGCTTCAGCGATGTTCCCCGAGCTCCTTCTAGGTCCTGGAGGCCAGCTGATGGACCTGGAAGGTCAAGAAGGTGATGGTGAGGATGTTGTATGCTCCTCTAAGCTGCGGTGAGGCTTGAGGTGGTGGAGCAGCGGGCGGTTGTCAGAGGTGGAGGAGATTAGAGCTCTGTCTCTCCCTCCGATCAATGAGGGGGAAGGAGTCCTACAGGGTTAGAAATCGAGCACAAGTCTAAGGGGAGTGGAATGGAGGCTTGAACTCGTACACATAAGGTGGAGGCCTGAGCTCCAGGTTTGAGAAAGACCTGGAGGCGAAGCGGAGTGAGGGAGGGTCACTGAGGGACGGAAAGGCACATGGGATATGACAGTAAAGATCCATGAGGTGGGGCAAAGCTATTGAGGTGCCCAGATGGGCAGGAGGTGTTGTGTAGGAGGATATAAAAATGGAAGAATTAGAAAGAGGGTGAGATTGGGGGATTACCAGGAGTTCGACGGAGTTTAGAAATGTGATGCGAGGCTGGAGGTCCTAATGTCAAATGCAGAGGATAGTGAAGGAAGCGAGTCGCCTGGGGGCGGAGCTAAAGATCCTGATAGGGGTGCACGTGGATCGGATTTGATTGGATTTTAGCTTAATCCGTGTCCAATCCAATCTTAACGGATTTTTATTTTTCGAATCCAATCCAATCAATCAAATACTTCAATCCAATCTGATCCAGTCCATTGGGTTACGGATTACATCGGATTGGATCGAATTTCTATACTTGCATTTTCTTGCTCAATAATCCACTCTCTCATGTATGTATTTTATAGCACACCAGCCATCGATATTTGAATAATATCTTAAAAACAGATAATATTCATATATGTAAAAAAAAGATCACATAATCAAATGAAAGTTGAATGATTCCATTAAGGAATTATAAAATTTTGAAGAACACAAAATCGAATTAAAAAATTATATTGAATTTAAATTTAAGTTTTTTTTTATAAATGATGTAATAGTGTATTTTTTATAATTAATTTCCAAAAAATGATTAAAATAAGAATAATGCAAGTTACTAAAGACATAGTAGATAAATAAAAATGTAATTTTTGTACTTAGATGTTGATGAAGTTCATAATTAATTTAGAGCGTTAAAATATTCCAAAGCTCAACCACTTCCAAGAACATCCTTCAAATCTCTATAATATATCATTAACAAATGACAATATAATAACATTCATACTCTATTGAATATCCAAAACAAAACTAACTTAAATATAGTCCACCAGTTATGTAACATGCCTCTCATTTAAAATAGACTTGAAATATGATTTATTTGTAATATTATACCTATACTAGAAACATACAATCTTTATGAAAGTATAAATCAAAATCGTGAATCAACTTGAAAATGAAAGGAATTGAAGTAATGATTATTTGTTCTTAAATGGGTGTGGTATCTTTGATCATGCAACTATAAGGTTGCAAGTAGAGAAAGTAAAATATAAGAAGTAAAGGGGTCAAGAATAACTAATAAAGGTACTAGAAAACTGTCACAACCCTATTTTCTTTTAAAGAAGATTAGAAGAGTAGCGGCATACTGAGGTCAAATGGTGTCGCATGAGAGGGGGATGACATTGTATGAGACAGGTAGCAATATCACAAGGGAGGGGGCAATGGGTTATACTTGCGGGGAATAACATTGTACAGGAGAGGGAAACATCAAAATGGACTGAGAAGGAAGTGGAAGGAATATTGGTAGTCAGGAGTGAAATGTGTATGTGTGTGAGAGAGAGAGAGAGAACTATGAAGGGAGTAACCAAACAATTTACAATTTAACAAGTTGTATTTATACTTTATTATTTTGAAGATTTGACATTTGACTTTCAAGAAAGAAGAGTGGTGGTGGGAGGACTTGTATCCAAGATTTATATGAGGAAAAAATGAGATGAATGACATTAATTATGGTCATACAGAGAATTCAAGATGGACGCACATAGATATTATATACGTACGTATGTAGGGAAGTTTGGTTGTATGTATGTATACGTATATATACGTATATATGCGTGTGTATTAACGTATTGGATCAGATTAGATCGAATTTCAGTAAAGATCCGATCCAATCTATACTTGAACGGATTTGAAAAATTACAATCCGATCTGATCCATTAGAATGATAAAACCAAACCAATCCAATAGCATCGGATTGGATCGAATTACAGATTTTATCTGATCTGTGTGCACCCCTAGACCATGGTACCTTCGCTCTAAGGGGGCTCCGATGAGGGGAAGCATCGAGCTTTATTACTTGGTCGAGCAGCTACACAACCAAAGGGAGGTCATTTATTACACAAAAACCTTAGCCTCGTCATCGTCGGCAAAGATACTCCTTCACCTACTGTCACCAGGAGGAGTATCGGTCTAGAGGGGGACTTGTAAATGGTGGATAGGAGGCAACACCAAGTGGTAATGCTTTTATAGGGGGAATCAGAGGTGTAACGACAAGGAGAAGAGGAAGTGAAGGGCTGGAGAGGGTCTCCATTGAGTGTGGGTTACATGCGAGGCGACACTGTGATGAATGATGGTGAAGTGATGAATAAATCTGGGGGGAGAAGTGCGTGGGTTCACGAGGTGGAGGCATAACGACTGGGAAGAGCCCCAGTTGATTGGGGTCAATCAGGGACATGACATGATTGGGCAGCGGGCGCTGACTGTAGGGGGGAGAGAGAGAAGGAGTGGGCGAGTCAGGTGGACGAATCTACGGGCTAGGATCTCGTTGACTATTGACTTGGAGCTAAAAAGTAAAAGAGATTCAAACTAAAATAGGAGGAAATTCCAAAATGAAAAGTAATCAACATGAAAGTTGTTGGTTTCACTGAAATCTACATTTTGCATGAAGGATCCAAAATCAAAAGAAGTCATTTGTATAAAGTTCTATTTTGTATAGGTATTAATTTGCCCATTAATCCCCTTTATTTTTGTTTTGTATTTCAAATTAGATTTTAATTAGTGTATTAATATATTTACAATATAAACATAATTAATCTAGTTTTGTAGATTTTTGTAAGTTAGGGAAAAAGGTGAAATAAAATAATATCAAAAGAGAAATTATACACAATATATACATGTTCAAACTATTTTGTTTCTCTAGATTTTGTGATTTTTGTTTCTGAATGACATGTTAATGCATGAATGAGAAAGAATTAGGTCAAAATAGTTGATTTTTGTACATGAAATGATAAGCACAGACTGGTTACTTTTTAGAGTTTATTTATATACAGATTTTAACACCAATTTCTTGCATAACTAATAAAATTAATAAAGTCAATTAAGAGGTTTGTTTGATGAATTGTTAAGGATTTTTTGCTAGATCCTTATATAAAGTAGATGAATCATGGATTCATCAACCAGACATACTATTTAGTACTTGTATGCATGCTAGGTTCCAATAAACCGCTAAGAAAGTCATTTAAAAGTAATAAAAAGGATCTTAAAATACTTGAAAAATATTTATAATTATGGCTTCTTTTACCCTATATCACCATACTTTGAATTTAAAATCTTATAGTGATGCTAATTATGTTGGAAGTAGAACGGATAGGAAGACTACTAGCGGGATGTGTCATTTCTTGAGAATACACCGGCCTCTTAGTTCTCTAAGAAACAAATCTTTGTAGCCCTATTAACAATAGAAGTTGAATACGTATATGTCTCGCTTGCATGTTCGCAAGTGTTGAAAATGAAACAAACCTTATATGACTTTGGACTAAACTTTGAGAAAGTAAAAATTATGTGTGATAGTACAAGTGCTATCAATCTTTTTAAAAATATTGTATTACACTATAGGACTAAACACATTGACATTAAGTATCACTTCCTAGGAGTCTGCGTTCAAAATCAAGAAATTTTCCTAAATTTCATAAACATAGAAGACCGACTTGCTAAGATATTTAAAACCCCATTAAACCTTGATAGATACGCTTATCTCGGAAGACAATTAGGTTTATGCCAACCTAGTTGCATTTCCTAGTTTTTTTTTTGAAGAAAATTTGCAAAAAGGGGAGTTAAGTAATCATTTGGTATCAGGCAAAAGATACGAGAAAACTTTTAATTTAGCCTAAATTGGGATGAAAAAGGAGGAGCACGAACTATTTAAGATAAGGACAGGAAATTATTTTTGATACTGATAACAAAGGAGAAGTTTACAGAATGGAGATAAGAATAAAAAATTAAGAATGAGATGTTAAAAGCAAAAACTAAGAGGGAGTTAATTCTTGAAATAATATAGATTAAATCAGATAAAAATAAATACAACTAAAAACAATTGAGAATCAAATATAACTTTTGTCATTAATAAAAATAGAGAGATTGTCACTGACTTCGATTTTGGTAATGAATTTATTGTACATTTGTTTTGTAGCTTTACGGATTTTCATGTAGAAGAAATGATGAAAGATATAGAGAAAGTTATGGAGCTGGCTTAACGCATAAAACAATTTTGAAAGACTCAACCTGAAGGTTCAAGGATCAGAAATATATTAAAGAAAGACTCAATTTCAAAAGTTTTACGTGATTTAAAGACTTTGAAAGTCAAGGACAAGTAAAAAAGACTAACGTGGCATATTATATAATTTTTATTTTGTGCTTAAAAACAATGCTATAGTTCTGCTTAGGGTAAATTACAAAAAAGGGACCCAACTTTACGTCGATTCCCAATTAAGGGGCTGATTTTTATATTGTAACAAGTAGGGGACTCAAGTTTAATTTAACGGTAAAGGCCCCAACGTCGTTAGTTGAGGGCCTAATTTATGTTATAAGATGACCAATTTACCCCTCCCACATCTCTCGTCTTTTCCCCTTTCCTCCCACTATTCCCGTCCTAAGTAGGAGCATGGCCACACCCCTCCTCCTCGTCATGGCACTCCTCTCCCTCGCCATCATCACAATATTCCTCCCACCACTCCCTCCACTCAACTGCAACGTCACTTGCTGCCTCCTCCTCAATGCCTACGGCTCCTTCAAGGATCACTCCCCATACGTTGTCCCATGCATCCTCTATCCCAACTCCGAACGCGAGCTCGTCGCTGTCGTTGCCACTGCGGCGCGCGACAACCTCTCCGATCGTGTGGTCAATGGCTTTTCCCACTCCATCCCGAAGTTTGCTTGTCTTGACCCTTACGGTAGATCCCTCCTCATCAAACTCGAGCTATGCTCCACCTCCGTCGAGGTCGATGCGACGACGCTTACGGTTAAGGTCACTGCTTATGTTGGAACATGGCTGAGGGACTTGAGCAATAAGGTGGAGGTCACGGGGCTCAGCCCCTCAGGGATATCATGGATACGATTCTAGACTTTGTTCATAATCCTGAACATGTTCCTCACAAGGATATCAATTCTGGACAACCACCGATGATGATGCTTTTGTCACTGGCTTTATTATGGATTACATCTATGAAGAAACTTTGATCATAACTCCATGTATGCAAATTTATTTGATCAATTTCCATCACGATCCCATATGGTGCATTTCATTTGTTCTACTGACAGGATGTAGCATTGATCTTGCCAAGATCATCTACGAAACTCCATGAGACGGGTCAACCAAACATGTGGGAGATCAGGGTACCGGATTGCTCTGCTAGTTTTTCGTTCTGGATCCCGATCCTCTTTACATCAACAAACTATACATCAACCATCCTGACAAGTTGTTCATTACCTCCCATATATCCCAACTTCTTAAAAGGAAAATAAGAACTTATTATGATTAATTAGAATGTGGAACTTATATTGTCTTATTAGTGACAGATTTTAGACAGTATGGCCTATGGGAAAGATACATTGAACCACACCTCATTGGGGACATTATTTACACCATAAGACATAGTGACCATACAAAGGTATGGTTCTTTGCTCTTGTCACAATGTAAATAAAAAATACCATAATTATATTTGGATAGGCAAATTAACCAGCATTGCAAAAATTACAATCATAGGAAAATTCAAGATAGTCCCAGTTCATACTCACCCGCAACGTGGCATATCAAATTCAGCATCGACAACGTGCAAGATGAAATGTACAAACTGCGCATCGCGATTGCCTCTGCAGTGAACGTCGAGCTATAGGTATTTTTCAACATATGTAAACCTTGAATTTAGATCTTGAGACCTCGTGGTTGTTTCTGTGCAGGTTCAGGTTGGGGGAGGAGTGTTGCACGACCACGTGGTGGCGGTGAGTGTGGCGGTGCCTGCCGGAAAGGAAGAGGGGTACGCAAAGATCGTGAGGGTGGCCACTGGAGAGGTGATCTTTGATGCTGTCGATGTGTCACTCGGCCTCGTCGGCATAACCTCCAATGTTGCTTTGCTGCCTTCCCTCTCCGTGTGAGTTAAGAATTGGATAGGGTTAAAAAAATCCCAATAAGTAAGGGGTATATTTGTCATCTTATAATACAAATTAGGCCCCCAACTAACGACGTTGGGGCTTTTACGTTAAAGTAAACTTGAGTCCCCTACTTGTTACAATATAAAAATCAATCTTCAAATTGGGAATCGACGTAAAGTAGGGTCCCTTTTTTTGTAATTTACCCTTCTGCTTATTCTTGATTAACAAGCAAGAATTATCAAGATCTCAAAATCAATTTTTTTGGACAAATGATTGAACATCTTGACACCTTGATCGATCATCTTATGATCCCGATTGATCAAATTCCTTAATGATTAATTGTACATTATGATTGAATTTCTCCACTTATATCTTTCATGGTTTGTGAATATTTTAATTGGATATTATTATTGATAGAATCGTATGTTGCATAATTCACACTCCTTATATATGCCGAACTCTCAGTTAGCAGTTCATAATACCTATGACATCCTTAAGATCATCTACTTCCTTTATGGACTGGAGATTAACTACAACAAATCTTCCTTTCTCTTACGCAAAGGAAATGCATACCCTTTGCTGCACTTTATTTAACAAGTTTGGTTTGGAATGATTGGCCTATGGAGTACTCATATTTGGTCCTTCTCTGTAGAAGACTACCTAAGTCTTTTTAAATAAAATTGATGAAAAAGGCGTCCAAAAGGATCTCTGCTATGAGGAGAATCTATCTTCCAATCTCCTCAAGATGCATTTTTGTTAATGCAGCCTTAACACCGCAACTTGCACATACACGCTCACTTACTCCCATTCCTAAATATGTGATATCTAAGTTTGACAGTGTCTGATCAAACTTCATACAGAGTGATAACTCAGGAAAATACGAAATTCATTCTACAAAATGTGTTCCCAGCGAAAAACCTTTGGAAAATTTTAAATGAAGGTCCTTCTTTAGATCCTCTGTGGGCCACTATCATCAGGTCCAAATAAAGTAAATTGGACCGAGCCTAGATTTAAATCACACCTCCATCTTTCTCAAAAACTGCCTGAAGGCTAAGGACATTTTCATGAATGGTTTAAGCTACAATCGTGGAGTGGGTGAGAAGATAACCTTCTGATCTTCCAAATTGGGTCATCAAAAAGCCTCTGGCTATTTTGCATTCGAGAGCATACTCTTTGGCTAGGGACATCAAAAGCTTCATTGGTCGTTGTTGTTTCTACTCAAAATGCATCCTACAATTGGGCTAAAGCATTGAGGAATATATTAATGCATACCTCATCTGCAAAGGTGGAGAGCTTTATGACAAATTTTTACATGTCAACATCAACTTGGGGCCCCATACTTTCATTACATTGTCATGATTTTTTGAGGTATCTTTCCACGATGAATTAAAAAACGATGGTATCATAAGCTCTTATTATAAATTACTTAGCAAATCAAAGCACCGCCTATGGTATCTTATTGTTGCTGATTTTTCTTTCATAACTAAATTCTTATGCAGGAGAACTAGACAAAAGAGGATTTGAACTCGCTTCTATATGCTATTAATGCGTAAATGATGAGAAGCTAGTTGATCACTTCCTTTTAGATTGCGATTACACAATTGAACTGCTCGAACTTTGTCACTGGGAGGCGCTTGATTGGATATTTTACATCCTTCGTGTTTATAGAGGCAACAACTGTGCCACCTAATTTATTTTATATGATTGATCCGCTCTTACTATCACTATTTTACGATAATTATGGAAAGAGTGGTGTGCCAGTTTTTGGGAAGGCAAATGTCTTGTTTACCAAAAATTTTACGAACTTACTTGCAATTTATTGCAAGATTTTACCCGATTGGCTATCATACTTGTGACTAGCATCCTTCCTAGGATCTGGGTACTCGACAAGCCAACTCCACACATGCATTTCCACATTCGAAACACGTAATATAGTACAAGCATGAGAAATTTGTAAAGACTGAAATTAAAAATTTCATCCCATTCATAAGCATATCCATCTTTACATTTCATTGCAATCCATGTCCACAAAATATTACACGTATGCATTCAAAAACTGTCCATACATACATGGTACATGACTTGTCTCTCAAGACCACAAGTAAAATAAGAACAACAAAAGCTACATTATTGTACCACAAGTAAACCGTGTAGTTGCACAAAAGAAATAACTCCAAGCCAACAATGACCACTCACTATTGCGATTACTTCTGAGAACCTGCGAATCCAACACATAGGTACGTTATGAGAAAAGTTGCCTAGTATGATATAAAATTTACAACATACAAGATATAACTAAAAAGTGTGCAGAACAAACAACTGGGCAACCAGTCCTTATAAAGAGATAAATCATAATAATTAATATTTGATATGGATCACCCCAGTTTCAACAATAGTCTATGATCTTCGTCTGTGTGAGACCTCACACTATGACTCTAATGCAAGAAGAAAACCTTTGTGTCGGGATGCCTCCGTGGGCATGTGGCGGGGCACAATGCATCATAGCTAAGTTCCCAAGGCATCCACTTGGCTTTATTTATAAGATTGTAACTCTGATTCTGACTACTCAAATGTTGCTCCTTTTTAATTTGATCTGTTGTTGTAATTGTTGTAGCCATGTAATCTAGAGATTCATCAAAAAAATACTACACCGAGAAATAATATAGAAGATCAAATCTCAACGTGGTCAAGATATTTATTTTACTTAGGTAAGTCCCAAGGTCAAACTCAGGGATGTAATATGAGGGTCTATAATTGATAGTTAAATAATCTAGAAATGTAGGTTTTCAGAAGAAGAGTTATTTTTTTTACGTTTTCAGTATTTTTCATATTTCTATTGGTTTTAAATTGAAGAGATGCAATTAATTATCAAATGAAATATGATGCATGAATTTTCACAATTATTTTAATACAAGAAATAATGCTATGCTATGTGGGATAAGAAATAAATAATTGCAATATTTTTTTATTGATTTTTAGGATGATGCAATGATTATGCAAAGATAAATGCAGAGAAATCAAGCCAAATTAAATTCAAGAGGAAGCAATCAAGCCAAGCAATTTAATTCAAGAGCAATCAATGAAGCCTCCTCTTATTTCAGAAATAATTGATCCGGTAATATTAAATTATTTTCACAAGTATCGAGCAAGATACTTCAATCACAATGAATAAAACCTACTCAATCTCATCAAAGAATACCTCAAATCTATTTATAGCAAAATCATCTCCAAAATGAATTATTAAGTGTTCCACATGAAAGATAATTAAATAAAGTTTAAATTGACATGTATAACACAAAATTCGATCAACGATGTGGATGATATCAATAAATGAGTTTCATGTATATATAATAATTAGAATACTCTCAAATAAACCCTTCAGAGGGCTTGTGCACAATTTCTATAAGTTGTTGGGTCTCCTTGAAATTCATGGAAGTTGCGAGGGGTCTTCTGTAATTTTTCCACCACATACGTGCATTGTCATGTGCCGTCAGGCTCAGATATTGGTTCGTGTTTGTTCTTCACATGGCAGCTCTAGCTGCTCCGGGTGCCCGAGGCACGAAGCTTGGATATCAGGTGTAGGGATGATCTCAATCATCGATGAAGCTTGATCCAGTGGTGGATATTTTGGCGGCTTTAAACGGCTTAGATCGCTCCCGTTCTTGATCAAACGGGAGACGCACATCTTGGAGAGTCGGTCTTGGGGTTCTTCTTCCTCGTTGCGTCGAGGAGAAACTCCGATGGTCTGCTCTTGCTGGTGGCCTTGGCCTCTGGAAGGTGGATGGAGCTTGCTCTGGGAGAATGTGGAGGAGAGGAGCGATGTCAGTGGAAGGATGTGATGAGAAAGAAGGTGAACATGGAGAGGGAGAAAGGTGGTGGAGGTATCGGTTGTCGGAGTCGAGAGTATGTCGAAAGGGGGGTGGGGTGGATGAAGTAGAAGAAGAGAGGAGGAAACGAAGGAGAACAAGTAAATGAAGAAGAGGATGGGGGTATACCTGAGAGTTGACGACACATGGAGGAGGAGAGTCAGAGGATCTCTCATGATCTTCGACTACGAGGTTGGGAGGAGCAACTTCGAAGCTTGTCTCTATTTAAGGGAGGAGCAACATGACCTGGGTTACCATGGATCACGCCTATATGAGGAGGTCTTCGTTGGAGAAGGTGATTCACTGTCACCGACCCCCTTTTCACAGCTCTCTCTAATTCCCATTGAAGAACCAATGACGACAAATGATCCTCAAGGTTGACCGACTAGAGGCTAAATAGGAGAGGGGCATCGTTTACGTTCAGTTGCAGGTGGTCGATCAGGGAGAGGATAGGCGAAATCGGGTGGTTTCAACTGTCGTGGAGATGGGATAATGGTCGAAGATTGGGATAGAATTGGTTGTGTTCTGATGATGGGGGATTTGGTTAAGATTAGGGTTTCGATCAAGTTGTTAGGAGGAGAGGCGATGGTTGTTGGGGCGTGGTGGTGATTGGCCAAGGAGGTGGTCAGAGGTAAGGAAGTTGGGGTTTGGGGCTCGACCAGAGGTGATTACAAAGGGGCGGCGCAACAGAAGGAAGGGGAAGGCCCTTTACACGTAGGGAATATGAGGAGGAAAACACATTCTAGACATGCTGGAAGGAGAGGGAGTTAGGAGGGAATAGGCTCCGTCATTGGATCAAAATCGATCCAAACGGTGAAGGTGGTTCACGCTAGAGGACAAATATGTGTTGACCCGACGTGGAGATTGACTGTGGGGGGGGGGCTGGAGTGGACAAATGGGAGGATTACACATGGGTGAGTTGACTAGGACCGGACTTCAACCAGTGCAGTATAATGTAGAAATAATTACATTAAAAATTATAGATGGACTCGAATGCAAAAGTGTCCAACATGAAAAATGTTGCCCTAAACGATATATATAATGATTGGGAAGGATCTAAATGCAAATGAGATGGATTGTGCTAGATATGATTTCTTTGGGTGATATTTTATGTACATAGAATATCATTTTTTTAAGTTGGTAATTTTTATTTGATTTTCTGTAGATAAATAAATACATGAAAACATCAAATGTAATGGCTTGAATACATTTTTTTGAATTTTTGTATGTCAGGAATAATTAGAAATGTGAGATATATACAGATGAATGGGTTAGTGTGCTTAAGTCAGAATGGTTCTTTTCATTGTTTTTCTGATTTTTTAGATTTTGATTTTATGTGAATAATTAAAAGACTGAATAAAATATAGAAATGAAAAAAGAAAAGAAAATGAAGAAATATACACATGAACTAATAGATCAAAATCAGTGAATATGTACAATGCACACTTATATCCCAAAACTCAATTTTCATAGATGAACTCTGATTCTTTTGAATTTGATCTTGATTTGTAGATAATTGAATGTACATTAATTCAAAAGTGAGTACATTGAAATTGAACATTGTATGAGAAAGATATCAACGTTTGCAGTTTTTTGTCCTAAAATTAGGGTTTGGATTTGTTTCAAATATGTACAATGTAGTATTTTTTAGGATTTTTCATTGATTAATGTTAGTGACATGTACATAATGAAGTTAGTTTCAGGTCAATTTGTTTAGCATGAATTAATTTAAAATATGTGAAATTAGGTGAAAATATGTAGCTGATATGAACGTAGAGATGAATGCTTAATTTATGCAATTTACAAGTGCATGGAAGTTATTTTATGATATTAACAGATGAATGAACCTAGTTTCTCAGTTCAAAGCTCTATTTTCAACTAATTAGAGTGTTGATTCACATGTTCATCAAATCCCCAAAGCAAATTCTAACTCGCGAATCATAACGAACCGTCCAAGTCCACTACCCACATGTAAGAGTCCATGGTGGCGTAGATCACGCATCATGGCATTGACTACCAAGATCATTCTTATCGTAGACTGAATCCTCGTGACTAATCCAATCCTCCTTATGCATAGGAGACTTGAATCTCATTCCCAACTTCATTTATCGCATTTCCCGGAACGTCCCTCTTAGTTCTCCTACTCGGAATACCAACCAATGTGACCTACACTAGCCAATACACGAGTGTTAACTCTAAGTGAACAAGCGAAATACTAGCAGATCAATCATGACTACTCGATACACTCTAGAAGTACTGGGCCAAAGACATGCAAGTATTGAGGTCGAACACTGTCAAATTTGCACCTCGGTATGCCAAGCAATATGTCCTCCACTCATCACAGATATATAGTAGTTGTTGGGATCATGACCATCTAGGCTTCTACCCGGGACCCAAGGGGGCATGCCCAATCCCTTCCAGCACCTGACTCCATCAACCCATTCATCATGAAATATCACCTGACGAATAATAGTTACCCTGAACATAACACATATTTCCTTTCTGTTTAGATAGATATCTCTATTCTCTGCACGTTCTTGTTTATTTAGATCAAACATTAATTATAGAAGCTCAAAAATAGAAGCAAACCAATCAATGCATATCGAATTTTCCTCCAATAATGACCATATTTACAACTTCTACATCTAAGATTCGTTGGACAAATTGTGACCACAAAAGATAATGAAGAAAGATTCCACATTTGTCTTCGTATCAAATGTTGTTGCCAAAAATGTCATAAGCTCCAAACCATGTATAACCTTATGAGAAATAAAGAATTACAGGGTGTTCTTAATAATGGTAAAAGCTAAGTCCCAGTCAGAGCTTTAAACACAACCCCATCATTTAATCTATATAGACACATCACACAACAAGCATGCATTAGCTCTAAGGCTACACCTTCAATATTTCATCTATGTCAAGAGGGCTAGTGGGGGATCTTAACCTTATATCTGGTTTGAAATGGCACTCCAATGACAACCAGTGAATACTTGACATCGAACAGATACAACTGTGCTTCAATATCAACAATCGCCAATCCAGATTCTGCTCATGTTAATACAAATTAGAATACGGGACGACACAAAAGAGAAGCATAATAACAACAATAAAGGGCAACACCTTATATTCACATATCCCAGGTATCCAATTTCTCTTCCCTCTATTTTTTTGATAAGGATTAACTAAATACCGTGAGCATCAACTTTTAGTAGATCAAATCAGAAAGGCCTTAATATGCACGAAAAATGTATGTTCAAGTCTCTTAAATAAATAACATAACATTTTCACAGACCAATCAGAATCAAATATATGCACATGTGTTCAGCAAAAACTTCCTCAATAGTTGAAAAAAATACTTGAAATGTCACCGTACCCATCCAGTCTGTACCATAGGTAAATGCTCCTCCATTGATTTAAGTTAATACTATAAAAAGAGTTTGTTTCACGAATTATACATGTTTAATAAAGTGGATGGAACAAAATATAATATACATCTTTTCTTATATAATATATAAAACTTGAAATGAATGTTGCATCGAAACATTGATGCACTAACCAGACTCAACTACTGTAATCGGTGAGAAAAAGGACTGTGACAGTACATGAACCCAATATTTTCCTTATGTTCAAACTAATATTGTGATACTGTAGTCAGAAAATTTCTCCTGGACACTGCTTAGCTATGCATGTCAATTCACACAATTCAATTCAAACTTCTCGACGAGGGGGTGTTTTTCCTTTCTTTGCTGATGCAAAATTGCCACTGGAATATATCATACACTGAACATCAGTGTTTATACTATAAATAAATCAAAAGTTACAACTAACACATATAGGAAGTAGAGGAAGATGAGATCATGTGTTGTGCCTACATATTTTTAGTTCTCTTTTCATAGATGATCTATGATGTACGCTAATCCTCACAAACTATGGCACAAGAAGCTCAACGGTTCTATAAATATTGAAGCACATAGGTCAAGAAAAATCATGTGGAGTCTGCAACAAGAGGAAAGGGAACATCGTACTCAAAAAACTGATTATCTTGGAATCTCCATCCACGGAGAATGGCGCCCTCGACGCTCCGTTGACGACGAGAACTGATGCACGAGGATGACATCGACTTCCTCTATGCGATGCCAGCTTTGAATCATCGATGTGATGCGCTCGGACAAGCTCTGATGAGGGGGAGGAAAGATGGGATGTTGCTTTGGGTTGGGGCATTTTTGGAAGAGAGAGATTGCACTTTTACGGGGTCTATCCTGGATTCGGATTTGAATTTGACCCAGACCCGGTCTCGCTAAAATGACCGTAACTTGAGCTCCCGAACTCAGATTTTTGTGTTCTTAGATTCGTTGGAAAGATCTCGACGAGTACTACGCGATGGAGTTTACATTTAAGAAGAAGGATTTCCAATGAGAGATATAAATATATATATTTCTTTGTGGCACCCGTACTAAGTACTGTATGGTTTGGGTCTTAAGTGGGTCTATTAATAGAAATTAATCTTTTTTTCCCAGACGCCTTGTCATTATAGTTATTGACACGGGAAAAAGAAATAAAATTAAAGATACAAAAATTACGACAAATTTCTTCTCCCACTCATCTTTTTTCGGTTGTTTGGTTTAGTATGGGAAAGAAAAAAATGTTCGTCAGCATCGCATCGAGTGGATCTAAGATCAAATTTGAGAGAGTAGAAATGCGGGTCTAAGGCGGTCTCCCCACATAATCATAGAAGATACCTAAATGAGATATTGGAATTATGATGAGAAAATTTGAATTGTATTTTTTATTACTACATTATAGCGACAACAAAAAAATTATTATAATATAATAATTAGCTAGTGATAAATAATTTTTTGGATGCTGGATAAGAGTAGTTTGAAAAGAAATTCGGGTCCTAATACGAGGGGTCACACGATACCTTAGACATTCTTAAATCTACTGCATGTTCTAACATTTGCAGGTCGTGCATATAAGATTGGATCCATAAAACTCATTTGTGGAGAAAATAATGACCGTGGGTTATCTTGATCTGTTCTGTGAATGAAGCATATGGCTTCGTTTGGTTTCTGGGTTGGGTTGGGGTAACTCTGTGAATAGTAAACTGTGAGGAGGATTGGGAGGGTTGGAAGGAGGGGTACACCGGTGTACCCCAACCCAACCCTTCAACTAAACGAAGCTTATGGATATCTATAGCATTGTCTCCTATTTGGGTTTTTGTCCTCCCATTCTTTTTTTGGGCCCGTGTCAGTTGGGCTTGGGGAAAAAGTCCTCTTTGTGTATTGAGATGAACATTGCCTTTTAGCTTAACTTTTGTGGCCCAGAGTTTCCCTTTGGGGGGTCTTATGTCTCCCTGATAACTTGTTGTTTGGGCGGTAACCCGCCTTATTAAGATGAATATATTATTTCTTCACTCCCTAAAAAATGAAAAAGGACCCTCAAACCACTACAAACTGGACAGCCTTTGGGGACGGTTATTGGGGAGGGTCACTGAGCAACCGTCCCCTATACAATTTTAAGGGACGGTTGTTTGTTGCACGTCCCCTCTGTAAAGTTTTAGCGACGGTCGGTTATGACCGCCCCCTTTTACATGACAATTAGGGACGGTTACATGACCGTCCCCGGCACCGGTCTTTAGGGGACGGTCAAAACCGTCCCCGTTACTTCACTGTGGCAGTCGCATTTAATGAAAAGTAAAGGGGACGGTTACAACCGTCCCATATAGTTAATTTTATGGGACGGTTGCATAAACGTCCCTAAAACCTCTGTAAATGGCGCGCTGGGGAAAATTTATGTAACCATAGGGGACGGTCTCCTCGCAACCGTCCCTACAACCGTCCCTTATAATAATAATCGGGGACGGTTTAGTAACCGTCCCTAAAAACAACCAGAGGGGATGGTCCACTTATAACCGTCGCCGATTATTAGTAAAAGGGACGGTCGAACGACCGTCCCCGATGGTAATATACCCATCCCCGACGAACCCATCTTCCTCATTCCTCCATTCGACCTCCATCTCCCTCAAATCGCCTTCGGCCTCCTCATCCTCACTCTGGCCTCCTCCATCGCCCTCCGGCCTCCTCCTCCACCCTCTGGCGTCCATCCTCTCGCCCCTTGCCCTCCGGCATCCGCCTCCACCCTCCGACGTCCGCCCTCTCGCCCCTTGCCCTCCGGCGTCCGACCTCCGGCCTCCACCTCCTCCTCCGCCCTCCAGCGTCCGCCCTCCGGCCTCCTCCTCGGCCCTCCAGCCTCCGCCCTCCGGCCCCGGCCTCCACCTCCTCATTTGGATGTAAGTTTTTTTAAAACTTTTTGGTAATTTATTAATATATTATGCTTGCTTTAATTTCATAATCTTATTTTGGATATATAGATTTGTAAAAGCATTGTTTATTGTTTATAGTTAACACGAATGTATTATATTTTAATAAAAATAAAGGTGTATAGATGTTATGATGGATTGCTTATGATGTGAATATGAAGATATTTTAAGGTGCATAGATGTAAATGTAAGTATAATATATGAAAGTGCATGCATATGATGTGAATGTAAAGTTGTTGGGAATGATGGTGTATAGATGTGAATGTGATGATAGTATGTGAAGGTGTACAGATTTGAGTTTGAGGGTAGTATGTATAGATGCGGTGGTATGATGGATAAACCATGTTCATTGTTATACAAACACCAAAAAGTGTAGATGTATGATGTGAATGAGAAGTTGTATGCTCTGAATGTGTAGAGGTATGATGTCAATGTGAAGGTTTATGATGTGAACGTGTAGATGTATGATGCGAGTGTAAAGGTTTATGATGTATATTTGTTCATTACGTAGATGTATATGTGAGGGTTGCAAATGTGAGATATTTGTGTATAGCTGATTCTTTTTCCTTCGAGCCTACGTGCCGCAGCCTGCCCTGCCAAGCGCTGCTCTTGAACCCGATTTGTCGGGAGGAGGAGGAGGGGTAGACCGAGACCGGACTCTCTGGATCGAAGGCCAAGTGTGCCACAAAATATTTGGTAGAATATTTGTTCATTAAGTAGAATATTTGTGTATAGTTGATTCGTTTTCCTTCGAGCCTACGTACCGCAGCCTGCCCTGCCAAGCGCTGCTCCTGAACCCGATTTGTCGGGAGGAGGAGGGGTAGACCGAGACCGGACTCTCTGGATCGAAGGCCAAGTGTGCCACATAATATTTAGTAGAATATTTGTTCATTAAGTAGAATATTTGTGTATAGCTGATTCATTTTCCTTCGAGCCTACGTACCGCAGCCTGCCCGGCCAAGCGCTGCTTCTGAACTCAATTTGTCGGGAGGAGGAGGGGTAGACCGAGACCGGACTCTCTGGATCGAAGGCCAAGTGTGCCACATAATATTTAGTAGAATATTTGTTCATTAAGTAGAATATTTGTGTATAGCTGATTCATTTTCCTTCGAGCCTACGTGCCGCAGCCTGCCCTGCCAAGCGCTGCTCCTGAACCCGATTTGTCGGGAGGAGGAGGGGTAGACCGAGACCGGACTCTCTGGATCGAAGGCCAAGTGTGCCACATAATATTTAGTTAGGTTGTAAAACCTGTTAGCTACCCTAGTTAATAATGATGTCATGTTGTTGTTATGAACATTACCAAATATTTTTGAAACTAACTTTGGATCTTACCTTTAGGCAATGGACAAAAGTTGGATGAACAAAAGATTCGATAACTATCGGACATATAATAAAGGATTTATCGGATTCATAGACTGAGTTTTTCGATATGAATCACACTATCATATTGTAGGAGGTGATGGAGATAAGATACATTGTCCTTGCATAAGATGCAAAAATACTTTGACCCAAAATCGAGCCACAGTTTACGAGCATTTGATATTAAATGGATTTTGGCTACATTATACGAATTGGACATATCATGGTGAAGGAGTTAATTTAGAAGAAGATAATAATGTCCACGGTGATACTGAAAGAGATGTCTCAGAAATACAAGACCGTGATGCTATATTTGAGATGGTAGATAACATTCGAGGACATGACACCGATGAAATGATGGATTCGCTTCCGGATACGTTGCTTGAAAAAATACAAGATGCAGAGAAGCCATTATACTCAGGAGTCAAAATGTCTCGATTACGTTTTCTTCTGGAGATGTTTAAGATAAAAGTGAAAAATCGGTGTACAGCGGTTACGATGACAGATGTCTTACTTTTGATTAGGACATTATTAAATAATCCAGAAAACTTTCCAAAGGACTGGAAGGACGCTAAGTCTAGATTTCGTGCACTTGGACTGAACTACGAGAAAATTGACGCATGTCCGAACGACTGTATTTTATATTAGAAGGATTACTCAAAGTTAGATACATGTCCTGACTGCAAAAGTAGTAGATATAAGAATAATAATAATGATTCGAAGAGAAAAAAGCCGGAGAAGATTTTACGATTCTTTCCTTTAATTCCCCGATTACAGCGATTGTATTCATACGAAAGAACAGCTAAAATGATGATATGGCACAGTAATATAAAAAAGAAAGATGTAACCGGTGTTATGCGACATCCATCAGATACAGAGGAGTGGAGCAAGTTTGATGAAATGTATCCATCGTTTTCTGAAGAAGTAAGAAACGTACGATTGGGTCTTGCTTCTGACGGCTTTAATCCATTCGGAAATATGAGTACGAGTTACTCTATTTGGTCTGTGATACTTGTTACATATAATCTGCCACCATGGATATCAATGGCATCTTCCTTTATGATGATGTCGTTATTGATACCCGGTCCTAAGGGGTTAGGTAATGCGATAGATACATATATGCAACCTTTGATTGACGAACTAAAGATTCTGTGGAATTCTGGAGTGAGTACGTATGACGCGGTAAAGAAAGAATTCTTTACAATGCGTGCTTCTTTATTGTGGACAATTAATGATTTTCCAGCATATGCCAATTTATCAGGATGGAGTACGAAAGGTAAACTCGCATGTCTGATTTGTATGGATAAAACACATTCGACATGGCTAAGTGCGAGTATGAAACATTGTTATTTGGGACATCGTCGTTTCTTACCGGTCAGTCATAGATGGTTAAGAAGTGAAAATAATTACAAGTTCGATGGACAGTCGTTTGGACGTCGTTTAAGTTTGAATCGCCGATCAGGAAGCACAATGTGGATGGAACAAAAAAATTTGGGCAACTTCTCTCTAGGCCGATTATGTAAGAGGAAGAATACTAGTGGATGGCGAAAACAAAGTATATTCTTTCAGGAGCTACCCTACTGACATACTTTACAGGTCCGTCATAACTTAGACGTGATGCATATAGAGAAGAATGTTATGAAAAATATTCTTTCAATTTTGAATATCTCTAGTACTGTTAAAGATAGTTTGCGAGCCAGACGTGTTCTAATACAATTGGGTATCCGATCCGAATTACATCCGATTGAGTCAGACAATTCTAAAGTAATAATTCCCGAAGCAGTGTATACTTTATCCAGTGCTGACAAAGATAAGATACTCAATTTTATTAAATCAATTAGAGTATCTGATGGATTCTCCTCTCAAATTAGCAGATGCATAAATATGACGGAAAGAAAGATATCGTCATTAAAAAGTCATGATTGTCATGTACTTATGTAAGTTCATTTTCCATTGTCGATCAGAGGAGTTGTACATCCTGATGTTTTGCAGCCACTAATTGAACTCAGTCAGTTTTTTAAAGCTTTGCATTCAAAGACTTTAGACCCGGAAGTATTGTTCAGACTAGAGACAGATATAGTTATAACTTTATGTAAGCTGGAGCAGCTCTTTCCACCTACATTTTTTGATATAATGGTTTATCTAATTATTCATCTTGCTAGCGAAGCCCGGATATGTGGTCCTGTGCAGTATCGATAGATGTATCCAATTGAAAGATATCTGTGGAAATTAAAAAATATGGTATTTAACAAAGCAGCACCTGAAGGTTGTATTGCCGAGGGATATTTATGTGAAGAATGTATCACATTTTGTGACATGTATATGAGTGATGGAAAGAGTATTAGATTCGATAGGTTCGAACGAAATAATGACGGTGAGTTGTGGACAGAAGATCCAAATAAACTTTGGATATTTCAACAAAATGGCCGAGCTATCTTAAAAAGTACCCGTCGTAGTATTTCAGACAGTGAAAGAGATCTTATTCATTATTATATTTTGATGCAAGTAGACGAGGTTGATTCTTTCTTCGAAGGTTTTCAGTCAACAACTACTAGCAAATCAGACTTTCTGAAATGGTTCGGGGATAAAATTAACTATTAAAAGTTACCAAAGATGAACGATGGAACGCAAATCTCGATATAATTCACAGGAGTCCATACTCATAAATAATATCATATTCTGGATATAGCGTTAACGGGTTTAGATTTCGAAAGAAGTCAATTGATGAAAATTAAGCGTCACAACTTTCAGGAGTAATAGTGAAGGCTGATCTCAATGCTGAAATTGACGGATACTATGGCGAGATTATTGATATACTAGAAATCAGTTTTACAATGATGCAAGGTGTGTTCTATTTCATTGCATCTGTTCGATGCGGGTCGAGTTGGAGTAGGTTACAAGAAGGATAGAAATGTGGTTCTTTCTTTAAAGCAAATAGGTCGGTTACAAACAAATGAACCGTATACGCTTGCTAGTCAGGTCGAACAGGTCTTTTATGTTGCAGATAACTCAATTAGTGGATGGATAATACCAATTAGAACAACACCGAGAGATTTCTTCGACGTAAACAAAGAGGCAGATGCACTAGACAATGATGTTGCATATCAAAATAACTCTAATGATTTTTTCCATGAGATATTAGACAACGACGTTGGAAATTGGAACTAGCAATTTCAGGTAATGTTTTTTTATTTTCAATTTCTATTAATTAAAATTATTGTCATCTTTCGAAATTTATATTTTTGAAATAACTCTTTTTAAATTTCAGACATGGCTTCTAGACCTAGACGTATTCGGGAGGTCCCTAAACCTCCCCAGCAGCCACAGGACGGTTCTTCTGATGCAGGTAGTGGAGCTACACAGAGACGGCGTGGACCGTCTCAGTGTAGATTCTTAGACCGTCTTGCACCAGGGCAGACGTTACATGTACGCATTGTTGGCGGAGATGCGGTAGGAGAGAACTCCACGGAGTTTCAGAGCTACCTTGGCCAGGTTGCCCGTGCACGCGTCCCCATCACCACCCACGACTTCCGACAGCTTCCTTATGCTGTCAAGGCTGCCATACTTGCTGATCTGGAGGTATTCTAAAATCTGAAATATTTTCTTAATTTTATTGAGCTAATCGTTATTATATTTGTTGTATCAGGCGGTATTTACATGGAAACGAAATACCATGTCGATTCTCAGATTTTATCCCATGCTGCTGAGTTGCTACGTCGATACAAGAGACGCATAAAGGCTAAGGTAAAATTTTTATTATTATTTAATATCAAAAGATTTAGATATTGACGATATTTATTTCTCCATTTGTAGTACTTTAACCCCCAGATTCCATATGAGCAGTTTGTGCAGAATATCCCTCCTGGTGTTACACCAGAGCAATGGAGGGAGCTGATTAATTTTTGTTCCAGTAAAGATTTTGCGGTATGTATATAGTTTTCTTAATTATTTGTTTTATTTTTATACTTACTTTGTTAAATTTCAGTCGTTTTCTTCCAAGAATACGGTGAATCGTTCGAAAGGGTTTAGGTCGACGCATAAGATGAGAAGGAAGAACACCAACCAACTGAAGGACGACTTTGTAAGTATTTAAAAAATATTTACAACGATTAATTTTGAGGCTTAAAACAATTTTAAGAAGTTTTTTTACTTTTAAAGTTGAGGGAAAATGAAAGAGAAATGACCCGCATAGAGGTTTTTGCTGGGTCAAAGAGCCGTGATTTAGGAGGAGAGGTGCAGTGGGTTGATGATGCCTACGCACCAATTCATGTAAGTATAAATGTAATTTTTACTTAAAGGATTACTTATGTTAATATATATTGAAATTATTTTATATTTCTTATATGTAGGAAGAAATGATTAGGCTCTCTACCACCTCCTCGCTGGATAGCACGGGGACGAGCACTCCCCCCGTTGACGGTCGATGATGCCTTCCGTCAAGCTACTGGTTCAGAACACAGTGGACGCATCCGTTACGGAGGACGGGGCGAAACGATCCGTACATGGTACGGAATGGGTGGTGTAGGTGGGTCGCAGTCTTCCTCGCAGGGAAGCCAGAGAGAAAGAGAGATAGAGAGGGAGCTGCGCGAAGTAAAGGCAAAGATGACTGCACAAGATGCAGAGATGGCCCAGATGCGTATGGACATGGCGAATGTCATGTTCTTAATAAACCATCTTCAAAGCCAAGCCACGCCCCCTGTACAACCTGCACATCTCGGCGACGATGAAGAGAGTGAGGAGAAGACCGATGAGAGTGACGGGAGTGCCGCATCTGAGTAGGTAGCATAGACGTAGTACATCTTAGTTTAATTTTGATCTTTTTATTGTAATGTTTTTTATTAATGCATAACATTATGTAGATTTCATACCGTTTCTTAATGTTGAGTTTATGATTGTAAGGATTCTTCATGTTGACTTTATGATTGTGTTTCTTCATAATGATATTCATGTTGTGTTGTTTGATTCTTAATGTTGTATTGTTGAATGTTGAGTTTATGATATTCATAATGTTTGGATGTTGAATGTTGTGGTTAGTTGTTTTGCAGAGTATGTAGGGAAGAACCAAGAATATATGAATTTTTTTTCCTGTCATGGTGTATTGGGGACGGTTGTAACCGTCCCTATAGAGCTACAGGAACGTCCCCTCAGCCAGAACAGTTCACGGAGACTTTTGGGGACGGTTATAACCGTCCCCATTACGGTAATATTGGCGTCGCTAACAAAGCGCAGAGGGGACGGTTTAAACCGTCCCTTCTACCCTTTTGTTGGCGTCGCTATATACGCTACTAGAAGAGGGGACGGTTACAACCGTCCCTAATACTCTTCTGTTGGCGTCGCTATAGAATCTTCCAGACTTCTATTGGCGTCGTAAAAGACCTGCAAAGTATAAGGGACGGTTACAACCGTCCCAACATACAAACGTATGCGACGGTGATAACTGTCCCCAAAGGTTCAGTGCAGATGGGACGATTGAAACCGTCCCTTATACCCTTTTGTTGGCGTCGCTATAGATGCTCCTGGAAAAGGGAACGGTTACAACCGTCCCTAATACTCTTCTGTTGGCGTCGCTATAGAATCTTTCAGGCTTCTGTTGGCGTCGCAAAAGACCTGCAGAGTAGAAGGGACGATTACAACCGTCCCTACATATAAACATATGCGACGGGGATAACCGTCCCCAAAAGTTTTCTAGGGCCGTCTCAAAATGTTGATGACCATTAGGGACGGTTGTTAACCGTCGCTAATACAATAGGAAGTAGGGACAGTTGCACCCGTCCCTAATAGTAATCGTGTAAGGGACGGTTACAACCGTCTCCAATGTTTCATTAAATGTGACGGTTGTCAGAAGCGTCCCATTTAACGGTGACTGAAGGGACGGTTTAAGAACCGTCCCCTTTGATCAAAGGGGACGGTTATACAGACAAAGAGAACGGTCTTTGACCGTCCCCTTAGACCCACCTGCCTGTAGTGAACTAAGGGCTCATTTGGAAAGAGGCTTGAGGTGGGTTGGGTTGGGGTGGGTTGAATAGTAGGTGTTTGGATGCCTATTAAGAAATGTAATGTGATGTTACATTAATATGTGATGGAAATCCAACCCAGACATGACCCAGAAAAAAGAGGGATAAATCATATTACCCCAACGTCTTTAGGTTGCTGGAAACGAGATTGAAATGCAATTGTAATTGCTAAAAATAGTCAATTCCGGTATTTGGTAACAACAAATTTGAAAGAATGATAGTTATCCCAGAAATGTGATTCCCAAAACTTGAGGAATGCCGATTTAGAGCCCCCCCTCATGAATTAGGATGTTGTTTCCCATGGAGGAATCACCAGCCCATATTCATCTCAAAATTTAAATGTTTTATCATATTCAACAACGTCATCTCCATGCCATATTCATCCCAACGTGACCTATATTTGCGAGGATTCCTTTGTCCATCAATTACAGTGACAACAATTGTTGTTCAGATCAATCTTATACAGGTATGCATCAATATTAATTTATAATTCATAGGTTAGGAAAATCTGCATGGGAAAATCCATATAAGAGTAGTTATTGCATTTCTTTTGTATAAAATTTAACATTTTTACACATGTCGGATATTGTAAATTTGGATTCATTTCTATGAATGTGTTCAAACTTTTTTATATCCATCAACGTTTGTATTTGCATATTTACGTATTCATATTTGCAAATTGGCAAGGATATAATAAAGTTCATATCTCTATACTGTCATTTGATTCGTCAAAAATAGGTTTAAAGAACAATGTTTAGGTAATTTAACAAAGACCTATTTGATATATCCAAGCCATCATCGAAGCAATATTCTTTTGTTATGCTCATCTAAAAAGATTATCAATAATCACATTTCAAAATTTTAATCCTATGATTTCTAAATTTATATTTTCCCAAACAAATAAATATTATTAGATTCTTTCAACCTAACAAAGTTGCATGTAGATATTCGAACCTAATAAAAAATATAAATACCATACATATTTAAATATGTTACATTATAAGCTATGAAATTGTAGATAGTGTGGACAATAGATAATATGGACATTAGGTAATATGAACAATAGACAAACGTCATACCTTTGCATATATGGAATCGTATTTGTATGGTGTTATCCTTTTATGCCTGGTACGAAATATGTTGATAAAGCTTCAAAAATGTGTTACAGTTGTTTATTCCTAGTGTTGCATATTTTGAATAAAATTATAACATTTTTTTATATTTTATGTAGTTATGGCTCATCTACCATATGTTTTGAGGAAAAGAAAGCATTACATAAGATTCGTCGTTGTGATGAATTATTGGATGAAAATATTGCAATTGGTAAATCTTTTCTTTACCATTATCCGAGAGGTTATGTTTTGGTATTACACAACAAATTTTGTAAAAAAAAGGGAGGCATGGTTTAGATGTTCGGCGAAGTGAATCACTACGGAGATTGTTGTATGATAATGATACTAGTTGCCACAATTTGAGAAGGATGGATATGTTTACTTTTAAAAAATTACGTGGCATGCTCAAGACCGTTGGAAAATTGAGTGATACTAGAAATATTAATGTTGATGAACAAGTTGCTATCTTTCTCCAGATATTAGCACATCATATGAAGAACATAGTTATTAATTTCCACTTTATTTGTTCTGGGGAGACAATAAGTAGACATTTTCATCGAGTATTAAATGCTATAATACGTCTCCATAAGGGACTATATAAGAAGGCACAACCTATCCCAGAAAATTCCAATGATGATCGATGGAAATGATTTAAGGTAATCAATTTAAATACATATTTTCTACTCGTGTAAAAGATTCTAAATGCTAATAAAAGCTTCTCTTGTCCAGAATTGTTTAGGTGCTCTTGATGGCACATATATTGATGTAATAGTTCCAGAAATCGACAAACCAAGATATAGGACAAGAAAGCAAACACTTGCAGTCAATGTTTTGGGAGTCTGTGCACCGGATATGCAATTTATATATGTATTATCTGGTTGGGAAGGTTCAACAATAGATAGTCGTGTTTTACGTGATGCACTAACTCAAAGAGATGGCTTAGTTATTCCAAATGGTAAAAACATGTCATTTTACGTCAAGTATCATTTCTAGTATTACAAAAAAATTATAATTTTGAATTGATTCAAATATATGATAATATTTACCTGGTGGATTGCGAATATATGAATGGAGAAAGATTTCTTGCTCCGTATAGAGGTCAACGCTATCATCTTAACACATGGAGACATGGCTACCAACCAACAACATCAAAAGAATTTTTTAATATGAAGCATGGATCTGCCAGAAACGTGATAGAAAGATGTTTTGGTTTACTTAAGTGTAGATGGGCAATTTTAAGAAGTCCCACATTTTATCCGATAAAAGTTTAAAATAAAGTAATTCTTGCATGTTGTTTACTTTACAACCATATAAGAAAGGAGATGGAAAGAGATCCTATGAAAAATGAAGTTCTTGAGGAACCTGTTGAAGACACATCGGATGATGAGGATGTTGATCCAATAACAACTGTTGAAGCATCAAATGGGTGGAACACATGGAGAAATAATTTGGCTAATGAAATGTTTAATGCATGGTTCTAGTGGAAATAGAATGCCTCCTTTTATATTTCATATATTTTTCTCATGTTTATTTTTATTATTTGATGTATTCCTCTAAAAAATAAATAATATTGAATTCTTGAATAGGTATGAGTCAAAATATTGATGTGAGTTTTGGTCCTGGTAAGAATAAGAGAAAATAGACAGAAAAAGAAGATCAAAAATTAATCGAATCCCTCTTAGAGTTGGTACAAGCTGGAACACATAAAGCCGACAAAGGCTTCAAATCTGGATATTTGGGAATTTTGGAAAGGAGCCTTGAACAAAAACTAACAGGACGTGGACTAAAAGGAAAGCCGCATATTGAGTCACGAATAAAAACATTTAAAACTCATTTTGCTATTATATGGGATATGCTACATGGAAGTACAAGTGGTTTTGGATATGATTCAAACATAAAGTGCATCGTCATAGAAAGTCATGTCTATGAGGATTACATACAGGTAAGTTTTATTATAATGTCATTTATATAATGATCTTTTTAATCTTAGTAACTAAATAACATGATGTGCTCTTTTGATGTAGAGTCATAAAGATGCAGCTCAGTTCAGGTATAAGCAATTTCCATTTTATAGTGAATTTTGCACTATATTTGGTAAAGATCGTGCTACTGGAAATCTTACACAAGGAGCTGCAGAGATAGCTGATGAGATCAATCTTGAAACATCAAATGAAAATGTTATGGCTAATGATGAAATTGAGAGGAATGGGATTGAGAATGAAGAACCACTCCTATCCAGTGATGAGCATGAAAATATAAGCTACAACAATAGTCGTAATAAACGAAGAAAATCAGGAGCTGCTAGCACGTGGAAAGCTATTATGAATGCTGTAATGTTAATTTCATCGGAGATTAGAGAGGCAACAACACAATTTAGTTGGGTGATAATGCTGCACAATACCGATTGAAGTTAAACGAAGAAATAAAAAAAATTGAGGTATTTGACAAAAAGAACGACATAGAGCTTGCTTGAAGATGGCTCATGATCCAGAAGCAATAGATGTCTTCTTCACCCCTTCAGATGATTACAAAGAAGAATTTATCAGAGAATTCCTGAATTGAAGTAATTATTTTCTGAAGTAACAGTGAGATTTTTATTTGTTTTAAATAATTTTTTACCTAGTTATCAATATTTTGTAATAAAAGTTGATAACTCTAGAACTAGTTGTTTATATTTGTGTTAATAATGGTGTTTCAAAATTTTGAATGAGGATGATATCTATACCACCAATAGTAGAATAAGGCTGAATGAAGACTATAATTAGTCCAATTCCATTCCATTCTTACAAGGAGATAGCAAATACAAGAAAGGATTTGGAACCTCATTTGTGGATTCCATTCTTTAGTTCTACCAAACATAATAACGAAGAGATTAATTCATTTACATTCATTAGCCCATTCCATTGCATAAATGATTCCTTCCCGGCAATCCAAACACGCCCCAAGGGTAACCCTCTTTCCCAACCAGCCGTAAATTTTCTAACACAATCTTCACAGGTCTCCTCCGTAAATTTCCTCGCCTCCGTCCCCCTAAACCTCAAAACTCCACGAGGGGGGAAGACGAGAAGAGGGTCCCCATTCTCAACCCAAATCCGGATCAGACATAGCAACGTCGGCAGAGGAGGTCGAGTCCGGCGCAGATGAGGAAGCGCGATCTCGGGATCCTCCTCCTGTGCGCCTTCGCCGTCTTCTTCTCCCTCCAGGTCTTCCTCTAGGGTTTTCTACCCCTCCTCCCGTTCTCACCGTTTCTGATTCCATTGCACCTCTTGCTTCTACATGGATCCGGATATCAATTTCTGATGCTCTATATACTGTGATTTAAGGCTAAACTTGTTAGATTGAACTTCGCAATCCTGCATCAGTTTCGTGGATTGTTGATTATTATAGGAGGTTGTAGTTGAAAGTGGACGTTACTTCGAATCCATATTGAATCGAATGCTTCTGAACCCTCTGGTCTCCTTAAATCAGGCACGGGGCATTGCTAACCTGACCGAAATGTAGTGCAAAAAAAATCAAATTTAGATTTTGGAAAGGAATAGTGTTGTACCCATTGGGAAAAAATGGCAGCATTCTCTTTACACCATATGAGGCATTTACCGAGTTATGCATAGTTATGGCAGCTTTTATACGTGTGTTCTACGTCACCCTTGTTTATGTTCTAAGAATCTAATGTATTACGAGTAGTTTGGCATATATCTGAACATTTTACATGCTCCGAAGTGAATATTCTTCGCACACGCCGTCACTCTGCCTGGATTTGTGTGTTATTGTGGTGTAGCTTTGTTTCCTTATCGATCATGTTGGTGATCGAATACTAGAGAGTGTGGTGCTCCTTAACATGTGGTTAATATTTGTATTTTTTTGATAATTCAGCATGGTGGTGACTTTTCCTTCAAGGAGGCTTGGGTTCATCTTTTGGATGATTATCCTGTTAAATACGAATCAGAACGTCTTCCCCCTCCCATTGTAGCAGATCTAAATGGTGATGGTAGAAGTGAAATTCTCGTGGCAACTCATGATGCTAAAATTCAGGTAAGTGCAAGTGGTGATACTTTACTGTGAAAATAGATACCAGAATAAAATGTGCTAAGCCTTCTCCCACTATAAGTAGGGTCGGCTACATGGATTCTTGCTCAAATCCATGTTGAAAGATTCGACTATTTTTTACGCTGGCCGTCGACTACCTAACGCAACCCCTTCAAGAGTGGGATTTGAACCCTGATTTTTTGTGTGGTAGACACGCTGTACTACCACTAGACCATTAAATAGATACCAGAATGTTTATTAAAATTTTCTTTGCATAAAAGAGTCTTTCTGCGTTAATTCCAATGGAAAACAATTTACCTGCAAAGAGTGGACATTTCATTCGTTCATTTGGAAAGAAAGCCTGGAAAAAGGTTATTTCTAAAATCCGTTCATTTTGCTTTTGAGAAGATGACATTTCTAGGGTTCTCTTTTTGGCCCTTCTTTACTATCTTAATTTGAATTGCAACTATTTGTGCAATGAATTCTTTTTCACACATCTTTCTTGTCAATCATTCCGGCAATTTTATGTGCCATTTGCTATTGTATAACCTCTATTTTTCTTCCTAATGGTGTATTTAGATTGGTAGTTAAAGTTAAGGCGGAAAACTTTTAATCCACCCTCGAGCTAGTACGATAAAATCCGAGTTAACCCTTATTACTGGACTAGTGATGGGAGGAAATAATATTAAGGCAGTAGTGATGTGATTGATTGTAATTAATGATCGGTGAATAATTAAATAAGGGGTTTTTTTGAAGCCAATTAAACAAGGGTTAATGGAGATAAATTAAATGATGTTGCTGGTTTTGAAATTGATTGATATTTAAAAAGTACCAACGTGATACTTGATGAATAGAAAATAAATGGGACATGTTGAGAGAGAGAGACGTTAGTAGAGATGGTATAAATGGATAATTCAGTTACGCCTATTTAACTATTTCTTGTACTGTCTATTAAAAAATGTCAGTTTCATACAATAATAACAAGGTTCCTCCTTTACATGCTTCATTAATTTATGCATAACCAAAATCACACGTTAAGAACTTCTAGTTGATAATTAGTGTTGATCGATTTTGATACCAAAATGATCTATCAATCCTGTCCTAGATATCTTTTGTATGGTCGATATATGTTTAAAAAACAAAAGGTGGAATGCGATGTTTTCCTTGGAACTGAAGGGATGCATAGTCTCGAGGCGGTCGAAGTGTAAGCCTCATTTTATAGAGAAAAATATGCGTACAACTATAATTATATATATGTCAATGTAAATCTTTTCCCCAACGTATTATAGACAAGACACTTGTAGCAAGGGAATCTCTGCAGCAAAATGATGCGTACACACATATTTTACTCTTCGAGGCTCTCGTCACGGAAACAACCAATGATATCGTTATTAGCCCACGACCATGGCAATGCGAGATATTCTGATAGCCACATATGGTCAGACGAAGAATGATGCCACGATTCTTTAGTTGTAGTTTGATATATTCATGACCAAACATAATGACCATCCTCTACACAACTTCTACTCTTCGCTCTGTGGCATGTTCGAGAAGCTTTACAACTTCATGCCATCAACTACGTCTGCTGAGCTGCAGATGGCGTAAAGGAATGCCATAATGGTTGGAGTTTTTCTAGCTACTCTAGATACTGAGTATGAGGTAGTACATACCCAACATCTCACCGGTGTAGCTATCCCTCCATGGAGGAGGCGTGCAATTGTCTCAAGAGGATCATTGTCCCATCCAGTGACACCACACATACCTCATCAGTGATGGTTGCATCTCGTGACATGAGAGGTACTTCTCCGTTCCAAGGGTGTGGTGCTTGTGGTAGAGGGGGTGGATGTCAGCTTGCTCCATGCACCTATTGCCATCGTCCTGGTCATTCAGAGGAGACATGCTATCAAAAGCGTGGATATCCCGGATCTGTCGTGTGACAAAGAAATTTATGCCCACTGCCAGTTCAACACTTACTGCAGATCCGAGGTTAAATGATATTATCTCCTGTCTGATGGAGATAATGACTCTTGCTGCTTGTACGACTAGTGCATCAACAGTTCCTTCAAATGTTGCAGCCTCTGTTAGAGCATCTTCTAGCTATTCAGGTATGACCTATAGTCATGGTTCAAAAATATCGTGATATATCGTGTATTGGTAGGAATGGGGTATCGATATTACTCCTTTTGATTTCCCAGATTTCGATGATACGGTCCTGATAAATCGATGATATATCGGGTATCAGCAACATATCACCGATAAAGGGAATCTGCCAGTAATGCCTTCCACCCATATCGTTGATATGTCCGAAGTTGGGGTGATTTCGCCCCCATTTTACTTGAACTTTGCTGCTCACTCCTCTCCAAGGTTCTCCAATGTCTTGCCTTGCTTCTTTAAGGTAAAGTACTAGGTCTTCTCCTTTTTTTATGTTGATTGAGTGAATTTTTTAGGGGTTTTCTTCATATTGGTTAGTTATTGCAGATTCTTGTGTTTTTTTTATGATTTGGATAATTTAGTGAGATATAAGGAGAACTATTTTGTGGTTTTTGCATTTTGTTGTGGAATCAACTTAAGTTTTGAAAAATGAAACTCAGATTTCATGTTCTAGACATAGGAAACAAGATTTTAAGAATCTTTATGTTAACTAAAAAATAGTAATGTATTAATTCCGTGAATTAAACATTAGATCTATATTTTATTTTCGTGTTTTGTGTCTTATGTGTGATTTGTCATGAAATTAGTCACATCAACTCTACATCTAAGATGTTTTTTCTTAGAAATCGAAACATAGAAATATAGATATTATGTTAAACATTAGATACCCTAGATTTTATGCATATTATGCATATTAAAACAACAAATATAATAAATTTAAAAATTAAAATAAAAAATAATTAGCAAATAATTGATTGTTCCCATCGTATGTCTCACGAATGTTTGTTGTGTAATTTGTTCGTAGCTTTCAACAATCAACATCATGTGTTCACACTTCGGTTTGGGATCTGATGCTTCTGATGATAGGAGGAACAATGGAGAGATTGGTTGGAGGCATGCCACCGCTCCAAATGACAACAAATCGAAACCACAGTGCAACTTCTGTGGGAAGAGGTTGGGAGGAGGGGGGATTACGATGCTGAAGCACCATCTTACTGGCAATAACAAGAATTATGCCAAGTGCATGCATTGTCCCTAAGATGTGAGGGACTTAGTGAAGGCTAACTTGGATGGGAAGGACACAGATATAGAGAGGTGAAGAAGGGATGATCAATTCAAGGAATTCACGTTCGAGAAAGAGTTCAAACTCCTCTCCGATTCGGATGATGAAGGCTTTGTCTACCTCGTTGATATTCAGACCACAACTGAGAAAAGGGCATACAGAATGGCGACAAAGGAATCTACGAGGATCAAGTTTGAGAGAAGAGAACTCGGTTGTGCACGAGGCGACTTTTATGTTGCTGATGGTAGTAGACGTGGTTCTGGAGGTGCATCAGTACCACCACTCACCAAAAAACACAAGGGGAAGGAAGTTGAGCCATTCTTGACAAGGAGCGGATCCATGCAATACTAGCCAAGCAAGGATCCGAGGTAGAAGACAACGAAGGTATGTTCACAAATGCCAGAGGGAGAATGGGCAAGGCCATCAACAAACTCTTTTTTGGGGAGATCATTCCACCAAATGTTGCTAGTGGACCATTTTTGCAGCATACCATCGACGAGATCGCCATTATGGGAACAGGAGTGAAGGCTTCCACATCCTACGAGATAATGAACAAATATCTCGGGATGGAGAAGGAGATGAATGAGTACACCATTGAATCGAGGAGGAGATGACCAGAGTATGGGGTGATGCTGATGTGCGATGGGTGGATGAGCTACACAAGGAAGCATATCATCAACTTCCTCATTTGTTGTGATGGGAAGATTGTTTTTTTGAAGTCCGTTGATGCATTCGATCATGCGAAGGACCGTAAATACCTGTTGAAGTTGATGAAGGACAACATCAAGGATGTTGGGATGGAGAACATTGTCCAGATTGTCATGGACAATGGTAACAACTTTAAGAAAGCATGTGAAAGAGTAAGGGTGCGTTTGGTTGGCGGGTTAATGCGGGTTCAACTGGTAGAGGGTAACCCGTTTTTGTGTTTTGGTGTTTGGATAGAGGGTTAAACTGGGGGTGGGTTAGAAGTGGGTTTGGGGTGATATGATTGTATTGGAGTTTGAAAAAGTGAGTAGTTATTGTGATGTGATTGTATTGAAGTTTGGAAAAGAGAGTAGAAGTGGAGTAGTTTATAATTTTTATATGATATGATGGTATAATATATTATTTTTTGATAGAATTGATGATGTAAAATTGATTTATTTAATTTTTTTAAAAAAGAATAAAGTGGGGCCCACGGGGAGAGAGGGGGATGTGGGTTAAGGGGGGTAAACTCCCCTAACTCGCGGGTAGCCCGCGAACCAAACGCTACCTAATGAATTCTAGCAACTACAACATTTTTTCGACACCGTATGCTGCACATTGTATCAATTTGATATTGAAGGACTTCATCAAGAGGAATCTGGTATCAAAGGTGGTGGTGCAAGCACATACAATCATTACCTTCATTTACAATCATTCCAAAGTGCTGGCTTTGATGAGGCAGATGTGCAATGGTGAACTGGTGATGCTTAACATCTCATGCTTTGCAACCAATTTTATATCATTGCAAAGACTTAAACAATACAAGAGGGATTTGAAAATCACGTGCTGCCAAGGGGAATGGTTCGAGATACCCGAAGCTCGAATCGAAGGAGGGAGGAAAGTAGAGATATTGATTAATGATATTCACTTCTGGGATGACATGACACGAGTCACGAAGACTATGGATCCGGTTGTGTCTGCATTGTAAATTGTGGATGGCGACAAAAAGCCGACCATGGGAGTAATCTATGAGGCAGTGCGTTGCATGAGAGAGAAGGCCCAAGACGCAGTTGGGAAGGAGAGATACAAAGCGTAGTTGGACATCATTGACGAACGTTGGACCAAGATGCTCTCGCATCCTCTTCACAAGGCGGGTATGTATATGTAATAAATGAATTTATTTTTTAATTTTTGTTAGCACTGTTGATGGATTAAATTTTGAGAATTATGCATGCATGTGTCTAGCTTATTATTTCAATCCCAAGCATTAATACAAGCATAGTCTTGGTACATATGCCGACCTTCTAATAACTGTCCAAATTGTGATGGAGAAGCTCATCAAAGATGAGAAAATGCAAACCATGTGCATGAATGGGGTAATTTAGAATCTAGAGCGGACTTACGTTCCCAAGTAGTCTAAATAAGTATTTATTGGAATTTGAAATATTATGTGACAATCTACGACTTCGAATAATGTGCAACTCAAGTACTTTAGGGATGCTTTGGGGGTCCTTCGGTAGAAATACCGCGATCAATGGATAGGACAATACTCGTACTGGTAACGACGAATAAGTCCATTGTTTTTATATCATCTATAGGTTCCTTGAGCTACATGGACATTGACAACTCTTATCGTGTAGCAACATCAAGTCCTCTGGGTAGATACGGATCATCACACGATGCGAGATCATTTGATGTCTTCGTAGACTACTTTCATGCTCCTCCTCTTGGACCTCTTCCTCCTCCTCAGGTGCATACACCTCCATCATTTGGGTATATCGGGTATGGATACGACAACTACAATGTTGAAAACTATCAAGGTAGCCATCTCGAGCAGAGCCAGGGTAGCTATTTTGATGGTGACAACTATGGTATCTTTCCCGACTTCTATATGGCCATGCCTCCTCCTTCGCAGAGATCCATCTCCTACTTCATCATCATCATCCAAAGGATTTCAAGACAATGCTTCGCAGCCTCATTGTGCCCCTCGTGATACCGGATCTAGTGCTGCTTATCCTCGTCTCGGGATACTCAAGCATCGATGACCATCAACATCAACACATGCAGTATGTGATAGATTACAAGGCCATGTACTTGTAAATGAAATGGGAGAGCTACTGTGAGTTAATTGAGTCCACAATACACTATGAGAGATAACATGGCTGGGGGGCCATACGGATCCACCACGAAACTCTTGGTTCTGAACCCCTCATGACAATGTAATATCTTTTATAATATTGTATTAATTTACATTTTTTTCATTTAATTTTGTGAATAGATAAATCTTTAGTTGTTTTAAGTATGTAATTCATTCTTTACTTCACTAGAACCTCGTCCATCGCTTAAAATTATTTATACAAAAGAAATATTGTATCATTAGTCATTATTCATATTTTTTGAATCTAATGACTCATCTCAATGCCATTATACTGTCTTTCATGAACAAAACATGTGTTCTAAGTAGGGTTAACTTAGCTATTTTGGTTCAATTTTAATATTTATGTGTCATTGATTAACATTAACAATGATATGTTCGATATGATTGATATATGTGATATAAGGGTCATATCGATATGTGTAATTTAAGTGCATATTTGTAAGTTGTTTAGTGTTCTATGAACTTGGATGAACTCCATTTTCAATATTTATAAGTCAACAATCAACATTAACATCGATATGTTCGATATGATTGATATGCGCGTTATATACGGTATAAATGACCGATATGTGTGATATAAGTGTGTATTTGTAGGTTATTTGTTGTTTTAATAACTTGGATGATCTTAATTTGTGAAAAACGGTAAAAAATGAACTTTTGAGCCATTTCCAACATTTCTACCGATATTGTCGATATATCTCGGTATATTTTTGATATATCCATTTCCGGATGGACATACGTGATATCGATATTTTCAACCTTGCCTATGGTCTTATCAGTTGCCGCAAGGCGGATATGACATAGTGGATTATGGATCCTGGCGCATCCCACCATTTGTGTAGAGATAGGGATCAGTTTACTTCATACCGCTCTGTTTCCCCTAGAAAATCAATTGTCATTGCAGAGACTCATTCCCATGTTATAGGACAGGGGGATGACATTTTGACGCCGTCCATGCAGCTACAGAATGTGTGCTACATGCATCAAAATTTTTGATGAGTTTACTTTCTGTCAGTCAGATCACTAAGGACTTTCATTCTTGTGCCGTTTTGACCCATCTTCTCTTGTGTTTCAGACATACTCACGGGTAGGATGATTGGGTGTGCCCGTAAGCGAGGGGGGCTTTACAAACTGGTCTAGTCTCCTTATGCTGGAGCCTTACCATGGAGGAGGAGATGGTTGCGTTACTGTTATGGCATGTGGAGACTTGTTACAACTCCTACATGGGTATCTGCGGTGGGATGCAAGTGGGTGTTCATAGTGAAACACCGAGCAGATGACAATGTTGATTGCTACAAGGTGAGGCTTGTGGCTCGTGGGTTCACCTAAACGTATGGCGTGGAATATCAAGATACTTTCTCTCCTAATTGCTCATCATTCTATACTGTGGATCATTCTCTCAGTTGCAGTGACACGAGACTGGTCCTTATCCCAGCTTGATGTGAGGAATGCTTTTCAATATATAGTGAGCTGCAGGAGGAAGTTTACATGCGACAACCATCATGGTTCGTTGTCGAGTAAGGCTATCTATGCCCTTAAGCATCGCTCCATAGCATGGTTTCGGAAGCTCTCTAACTTGATAGAGCAGCATAGGTTCATGAAATTGACTACATATCATTCACTGTTCGTTCGTAGGACTCAGAGAGGTAATTACTCTACCGATCTATGTTGATGATATCATTGTTACATGGAATGATGTGCAGGATATCCTTGCAACTAAAGATTTTCTTGGTCAGCAGTTTGCCATCAAAGACCTTGGTGATTTATGTTAATTCCTTGGACATGTGTTTGTCGGGAATCAACAGGGTCTTGTTATGACCTAAAGGAAGTATATTACTAATCTTCTTTGTGAGACATGCACCTGATTGTGTAATATTACTAATCTTCTTTGTGAGACATGCACCTGATTGTGTAATATATGTTATGTGAGTCACACAGATGATTGTATCATATAGGTTATGCTATATACATTATAAGCATATAATTATGTATCTTTAGTGTATAATACATGAATTGTTAAGACTATTATAAATTATTATTAGTTATACGAGGAGAGGTGATTGAGAAGAATAAGAAGGAATGGAATCTATGGATTCTTAGTAGTGGTCACCAAACCAATATGAGGAGGATTCGAGGTAGTGGACGACATTCTAAAGAGTTTGATGCACACAAGACCATGAATTTGCAACAACAACGACAAGTTGCTTCCATTAGAAGACCAATACAACCCCATTTGTAGCGAGAGAATGCTTCCTCTTTGCATTAACAAATGCAACAAAGTAACCGGTATTTGTAGTAGCAAATGGAACCCCAGTTGAAGCTTGCAACTGCTCTACATCAAACTTTAAAATGCTACCAAATACGAAGCGACACCTCGAAAGCGCCACATTATCTCGAGGGCGCCTCGATGCCTATTGTTGAGATATTAGTTATCTTTCTTATTATTTTCATATTATCTATTTCTTTTATCTTCACTTGTAATTTGTCCAACATGTTTCTCTCCTATATAAGAGAAACCTAGGACCTCTCAATAATGTAATTCATTCTTTCATTTCTACATGGTATCGGAGCGACGGTCCTAGACCGAAGTTCTCGGATCCCACCCAAACCCTAACCCTACCTGTCAACCCCTCTTGCACGCCACTGCGCTGCCGCTGACCTCCGCCCTCCCCTCCTTGGCCGCCGCGTGGGCACCCCCCAGCTGCTGTAGTCCCCAACCCAGCCACCGTCGGTCCCAGCCCGTCGTCGCCGGGTCCAGCAGCCCCCGTGCGCGAGTCCCTGGTGACAATCCTAAAAATACCCTAATTACTTTCTCGTTTTTATGTTGTAGTCGGCAATTAGATATCAATCAAAACAACCACACATGCATAAATCAATAAGTTAAACAAGGTGTGATTCAATATTTATTTAACCAGGGCAAGCCCCAGGGTCGACTCTAGGTCATGTGCTATCTCTATGATTAATCAGGTTCTAACATATATATTAAGCGATCAATTGGGTCAACCTAGGTCATCAAACAAGCACAATGCACTAAATGATGCTTCACTTTATGTAAGACAATGATGCATGCTACAAATGATTTTTTATTTTGATTTTATGCAATTTAAATGAGAGACAAGATGCAATAGGAAGAAATAATATGTACACACGTAAAAAAGCAAAACTATGCCCTTAGAACTATCAAATCATAAAGCAATCAAGGTGGGTTGAATTTCAGAATCTATTAATGCCAAAAGAATAAGTCCAATTGATCAATATTGCATTTAAATCAATGAGCAAGAGACATAATATTCATTAAATTTAGCATGATATTCTACGAGTCAAAACGGGAAACCAATAATGCCATTAAATAGATCATCAAATTAAACATCAAAATGAAACTGAAATCAATTTAAACGGAGTTTGGGTGCTCAAGTTATAAATAAAAGACTCGAGGCATAAATGAAAGAAAACATGCAAAAATAAATAGAGAAAGTATCAGAAACATGCCCCTTGAAGGGTATTTTTGTAATTATGAAAATCTAGCTGTGTAAATTTTAGGCGCGTCATGTGAGGCATGCGCCTAGATGGGACCTGTTTGCAAATGGAGAAATATGGGCGGCTTCGGCTGTAATTTTTCCAAGATTGCACATGCCTCGCACATACAGTAAGGCTCGGAGCGAGACGGGTCAGATGCAGGTGGCCTAGGCCACGTGAAAGGCCTAGGTGCTTCAGAGCTCGCTCAGTTCCACAAAGCCAGGTGGTTTGTGGTTGAGGCTGAGGCATCATCTGGGCCATTCGATCATAACGTTTGAATGGTGAGCCTAAAAAAAAAATAACGTTTGAATGGTAACTATAGCGTATTGCGGCCTCCTCCTCCTTCGTGAGGCAGAGATAGTGGTGCTCCGGCGAGCGCGCATCTACTCCTCCTTGCTTTTGCGACATTGTTGGAGGTTGGAAAACCTTCGTAGGAAGTTGGCGAAGACACTGGAGGGCCGTATGAACTCCGAGAACATCTGTATCGACGAGTTGATGATGCATTGTCAAAGAAGGAGCTCTAGAACAGAGATAGCTTTGAAGCTCCGACCATTGAACGAGTAGTACCTGTAGGTGTTAGAAGATGTAGCCGAAGCGTGCAAGAATGCATGCGAATGGAATGAAGGTTGAACGGAGGGTTGATGTGCGGAGAAGGGGAAGCCCTAGATGGGTTCACCTCCGATGAAGGATTAAGAAAGGGGGTGAAGCGAAGGGGGTTTGGAAGAAGAAGGAAGAGATTGAAAGGTTGCGCGAAGGTCGAGGTTGCGTGGCGGAGGTGAAGATGAGGTATGATCAAAGTGAGGTGATCAATGTGGTGCGAATTACATTCGATGAACACTAGAGAAAATAACAGAAAGGAAGCCCACCTGATCGACGAAGTACAAACGATGGAGGGAGAGGTCTGGGCTGAGGACCTGGGAGGTCCTCTGATTGTCGCTCTACCTGGGAAACCTGTCCAGGGAGTTTAAACAGTATCCCTAGGGGCTATGTGACATGACCAGAGCCTTGGGTTGACACCAGCTCGGAGGACCATGATCGCACATCTACTCCCACCTCCTCTGTTAGAGGAGGAGGATGGCTAGGGATCGAGCGTGGATTGGTGGACGAGGTCAAACGGATGCGGATGAGGTGTATTTGCAGGTGAACGTCATTGGTTACATGAGGTGGGAGTGGTGCTTGCAACGGTCGCCAGCTGGCCGATTGATTGGGTCGTGAGGGTTTAACGGTTGTACGAGGTAGGTAGAGGGAAGAGCAACGCCGGGGAGGTGGGGTATTGTGCTGAGGTCGTGGGTAACGACCGTGAATAATGGGAGAAGGGAGCAGGTGTGACGAGGCGTGATGTGCGGGAGTGGAAGTCGGGAGGTTGAAGACAGAGCCTCAACCGTTGGATTAGGCGATCCAACGGCCAAGGAGAAGGCACACATGTGCGCTTGTGATGCGATTTGGAAATTAGATCAAGCAGTGAGGAGTTGAGCAGAAGTGGACGGTGCTGATGCGATCAGATTGATCGCCTCGGACGGTGTAAATGGGTTGCGAAGGTTAGCAAAGCGGCTGGCCCCGTAGGCGGCCCAGGGGGCACCACATGCCCCAATGAAAACAATTTAAAAAATGCAAAAACAAAGAAAAAAATGTAAATAAAATAGTTAGAGATTGAATTAGAAAAAGTGTAAAATATTAAAGTTGTAGATCTTAATGAGATCTACAAATTTCATGTTGAACAAAAAACTAAAATAGGTCATATGTACAAGGAAACATTTTTTGGAAGTATTTTTAACAATTAAAAACACTTGATTTCAATTCTTTTGAGATTTTTTATTTTTAATTTCTTGTTAATGTCAAAAATAAATATATACGGTAATTACTCTAATTTTTAGGGTTTTTTAATGAATAAAGAAATGCAAAAATAAGGACAAATTTAGGGTTAGATATATACAATAAGGTTAGTTATTTACAAAGGGTCAATTGTTAATTTAAGCTATTTAGAGCAAGATTTTATTGATTTGTTTAATCCAGGAGAATAATAAATAATAAATAATATGATTAATCTTAGATTCATCACTTGGTCGCCGACGACCCCTCTCGTGTGCCTCCTTGCACCTCCGCGCTTTTCCGTGCACCTATGCGGTTCGAATTGCTATATGAAACGGTCTGATTTTGATCAGAAAACGTGATTTTAGACCCATAAATCGCGTTTTCCGACCCTAGCACACATCGATGATTGGTGAGGATGGTTGTATGAGTCTATACATAAAATCAATCCTCCATATGATTGGGTGGACTCGTTCATATCGGTCTACTCCGTAGTCGAGTTCCGTTGTTCGACCGTTTTACCATCATGTCAGAGAACAAGAGTGATATATTTTCTTCGTCCGATGCCTTCAAGGGCCTGTCTCCCATCGCAAAGTTGGATGTGACTGACTATGAGTTATGGTCCATTTAGTTTCTCACCCTCTTGCAATGCAACAACAAGGAGCATATCTTGACAGATCCAGAGCCAACAGATAAGACTGGGGCCAATGCTTCTTGGAAGCAAGATGACAATTATGCGCGTGTTTATCTATATGGGACCCTCACCGCGGAGATAGCTAATGATATTCTAAATCAGCCCACCGCCAAGACGATGCGGACACTTTGGCATCCACCTATGCTTAAGTGAAGAATGAGGCCAAGATTCTTCAACTACAGTTCAATATCTACAAGGCCAAGTAGAATGACCATCCTCTACACGTGTACTACTCTTCGCTTCGTGGCATGTTCGAGAAGTTTCATAGCTACATGCCTATTACGACATCTATGAAGCAGGAGAAGGCATATGGGAGCTCCACGATGGTTGGAGTTTTCATGGCCAGACTTGATACAGAGTATGATGCAACACGTACACAACTTCTCACCAGACTTAACATACCTCCCATGGAGGAGGCCTATAGCCATCTAACTCATATTATCATGCATTCTACGACCACTCCTCCGCCCTCTTCAGCGATGGCCGCTTCTCGTGGTCGAGGAGGGACGATCCAGGCCAGAGGATGCACCCCTCGTGGTAGAGGCGGTGGACGTCAGCGTGCCCCTTGCACGTACTGTCGTCGGTCAGGACATGTAGAGGACATGCTACCAGAAGCATGGATATCCTGCTTCTAGTCACGTGGCAGAACAGATTGAGCCGTCAGAGACTCTAGCCCCCATGTCGATCCTCGCCTGGATGATATTGTCTCGTTTTCGAGAGATCATGACTCCTGTTGCAGGCACCACCACCACAAATACTGCAGCCGCATGCAGAGCCTCTTTGAGCTCCTCAGGCGTCGCTTACGCTTTTACTGGTAGTAGTGGTGTAGATATGATAGAGTAGATTATGGACTCTGGTGTTTCCCACCATCTATGTGGAGACATATCGCAGATGAGGTCCTACATGACCATTCATCCTGGTAGATGGGTTGTCATTAGTAATGGATACCACCTACCCATTACAGGACATGAGGAGGTGCATTTGACGCCGTCCATGCGGCCTTCAGAATGTTTTATATGCTCCTGACTTTCATATAAATTTACTTTCCAATAGTCAGATTACTAAGGATCTGCGTTGTCGTGTCATTTTGACCATTTGTCTCTTGTGTTTCAGGACATATTTACGGGCATGGTGATTGGATGTGGTCGTGAGCAGCGGGGGCTCTACAGACTGGTCCAACCTCCTCATGCTGGTGTTTCTACTATACTTACTAGACCAGTCTCACGATATTTGTGGCACATTCGTTTTGGCCACCTCCCTCTGCAGAAGCTGTGTCATATTCTCCCTCAGATTTCCTCGAGATCCTCTTTCCAGTGTGAGGCATGCCATCTTGGGGGAAGCATCACCGTTCCTCCTTTCCATCCCGTCAGAGTCGGAGTAGTTCTCAGTTATTTGAGCTCCTTCATTTAGATATTTGGGATCCGAATCATGCCCCTGATCACTAAGGACATCGTTTTTATTTGGCCGCTGTTGATGATTTTGCCATTGTGTTTACTCATAGGTCTCGCTCTGTTCCCCATGCTCACAGGTCTTGCCCATCATCCATCACGCCTCAGATATGCAATGAGCACATTGTTTCTACTAATGGCACTACCGAGTTGTTTATTCAACATGATTTCATATAGGATGAGCATGTGCCCTCTCAAAAGGGGAACTTACAGGGTCGGGACTTGGCAGACGATCTTGATGTGTCGATTGCTCTGTGAAAGCAGAGACGTGCATGCGCTACTTATCCTCTTGCAACCCAGGTTTCCTTGAGCAGACTGTCAGGGGATTTTAGGAGTTTTATCTTGGCACTATCAATCATGGAGATACCACAGCCATATCAGGAGGCTCTTCAGGACAGTAAGTGGTGGTTAGCCGTGGAGGAGGAGATAGTCACACTACAGTCGCGTAGCACTTGGAATCTTGTTTCACCTCCAGTTGGCGCATCCATTGTGGGGATGCAAGTGGGTGTTCACTGTGAAACACTGTGCATATGGCAGTGTGGATCACTATAAGGCGAGATTTGTGGCACGTGGGTTCACCCAGACATATGGGGTGGACTATTAGGACACTTTTTCTCCAGTTGCCAGACATTCTACTCTGCGTATTCTTCTTTCTGTTGTCGTGACACGAGATTGCCCCCTTTTCCAGCTTGTTGTGAAGAATTCCTTCCTTTATGATGATCTACAAGAGGAGGTCTACATGCAGCAACCACCTGGGTTTGCTGCTGAGGGGGAGTGTCAGAAAGTTTGCAGGCTACACAAGCTTATCTATGGTCTTAAGTAGAGTCAAAGAGCATGGTCCAGAAGCTCTCGACCAGATAGAGCATGGATTTGTGTGATCGACTGCCGATCACTCTTTGTTTGTGCATATGACCCAGAGAGGTATTGTTGTCGTTCTTTTTTATGTTGATGATACTATTGTTACAGGCGATGGCGAGCAATGCATTTAGATTGCCAATAACTTCCTAGGTTAGCAGTTTGTGACCAAGGACCTTGGTAATTTACGTTAATTTCTTGGACTGGAGTTTGCCAGGAACCAACGAGGTCTTGTGATGATCCAGAGGAAGTACGTTACAGATCTTCTTTCAGAGATTGACATGATAGATTGCCGACCTGCCACTGCTCCTATGGACCCGAGCATGAAGCTCTATGATGATGACACTGAGGAGGTCGGCATGAGGAGGTAGAGGGAGCTTGTTGGCAAGCTCCTATATGTGACTATTACCGGGCCCGACATATCCTTTGCTGTAAGCAGAGTGAGTCAGTTTATAGAGCTGCCCAGACAAGCACATGTGGATGCAGTCCATATGATTCTGAGGTATCTGAAGACATCACAAGGTACGAGACTTCTTTTTTGCAGAGACACATCTCTTTCAGTTACGACATGTGCAGATGCATATTATGCTGGGTGTCCAAAGGATATGAAGTCTACTTTAGGCTTCACCGTGTTCATATGGAATTCCCTAATTTCATGGAAGAGCAAGAAGCTGACCGTGGTTGCTAGATCTAGTGTTGAGTCAGAATACATGGCCATGGTGTGGGCTAGCACAGAGATGATGCGGGTCAGATCTGTTCTTGCTGACCTGACTATAGAGATGCCTCTTCCCTTGCACCTCCAATGTGACAACCAGGCTGCTCTTTTTATTGCAAACAATCCGGCCTTCCATGAGAGGACCAAGCACATAGAGGTGGACTGTCACTGCACTCGTGACATGATACAGAAGGGTCTCATCGCCACTACGCATGTTTGTCTGCTCTGGAGACTAAACAACAGATGTTCTTATTAATGCCCTAGCTATAGGGCCTTATCAGAGATGTTGTTCCAAGCTGAGCCTGATCGATATCTACGCTCTAGCCTGAGGGGTAGTGTTGAGATATTAATTATCTTTCTTATTGTTATCGTATTATGTCTTTCTTTTGTCTTCATCTTGTAATTTGGCCAACATGTTTCTCTCCTATGAAAGAGAACCCTAGGGCCTCTAAATATTGCAATTCATTCTTTCGTTTCTAAAGCTATAAGGCTTGTGCATCTACTAATCTACCCAAGACTATAGCCTTGAGGTGGTTTTGGCAAAAAAACGCCTTGATAGCATATGCCTCAATGCCTTGAGGTACGCTTTAAAAATTATGCTATTGATCCTAAAGCCTGAAACATCACTAAAAAGTTCAAATGCCATGGCAATCTTTTTTGGTCTTCATGCGCACCTCTCCATAAAGAAAACAGTGTCATCTCGATGTAGTCTGTAAAAATCCCCTCCCTCGAATCACATGCCAACTCTTAAGATAAAAGATCTCCTACACACTTCGGTCTCTTCCCGGCAATCTCAGTTTACAACCTAAAAAATCTTAAAAAAACAATGCTTATGAAAGAATAAAACAGCCTTACCATTGTTGAAATGGAGGATTGAGTTGGTGTACAGCATGTAGGGTGATGTTTCAATGGCGGTGGAGCGGGTGGCTACAGCTCATGGTGGGGTGGCCATGTGATGGTAGAGTGGTGGTGAAGGGTTGGGAAACAAGAGGGAAGGCAGCATTTTGCAGGAGAAGATGCAAGTTCATGCAGACCTCTATCCATGTGGTTCAGAACCTGAGATTTCTTTTTTTTCTTCTATTGCTCATGCATGAGAGCAACAAATCGCGTGGTGTTGTCATCATTCAAGGACTTGTATCCTTGTCAGAAGACACGAGGGGAATTACTGAAGTCAATATGCTGATCTCAATAGCACACTGTTTGGCCTATATTTGTCCAACCACTGCTAATTACACATCATAATGGCAATGTGAAATGCATCCCTCAGTGCATGCTAGCTCAGATATCTTTGACACATTTAGTGAGGTTGATGTGAAAGGCATGAAAGACTGACTTGCCAATATTGGATACTTTTGAGATTTCCTATGTGCTAGTTCTAATTGATTTCCCCCTATTGTTTAGAAGGCAGTTTGATACTCTGTTTCTTCAATATCCAGGTCTTGGAGCCTCATGCTCTACGTGTAGATGGGGGATTTACTGAGGCACGTGTGCTTTCAGAGATTTCCTTGCTTCCTGACAAGGTCCGCGTGTCAACCGGAAGGCGCCCAGTAGCTATGGCTGCTGGTTTTATCGACCGGACTTTCAAGAAAGGAGAAATTACGAAACAAGTTATAGTTGTTGTAACATCTGGGTGGTATATCATGTGTTTTGATCACAACTTGAAGAAACTCTGGGAGGACAATTTACAGGTTAAAACTTTTTTGCTTCGCAAAAATCCTTATATGAATTGAAGAAGAGGAATCTGATGCCTTCTTTTTAGACTTGACTGTTAAGTCATTTATAATTATTTTGCAGGAAGATTTTCCCCATGGGGCACATCATAGGGAGATTGCCATTTCCATCAGTAACTACACTTTGAAGCATGGTGACACAGGACTCATTATCGTTGGGGGAAGAATGGAAATGAAAAATCATGTAGGTCTTTGTTATACGTGCAAGTTGCAGTTAAGTAAACATTGCTATTCATCTTTAATTTATCAAAACAATAACAATTGATACTTTTCTTGTACCAAACATCACATAAAAAGTACGTGCTTTTTTGGAGAGATTTGGTTCAATGTTAGATACTTTCAATTGGCTAAAATCCGTTACTTGAACGAAAATGGATCTTGTGGAATCATATTGAATATTTGACACTACATTTCGTACCTTGCTAAAAAACGGATCCTTGTTTACCAACCACACATTGTCTAACCAAATCCAATTCTCTGCCTGTTCTCCTGTAGAAGCCACATTGTCTTACTTATCCTATAATTTCTCAGGAAAAATGCTATTTATCCAACCCTCGGACTTATTAATACAACCAAAAAGCTCTTTACCTCATCTTCAAAAAGTATAAGCCCTTCCATCTTTGAAATGCTAGGTGAATCCCTTGAGCAATGCCTAGGATATGGGTCATTTTAATTGACATTTTCCTTTGCGATGAGGGGAAGGCGATTCTAGAGAGGGCACATGGAGAGGAGTCCCCATCAAAGGAGAACGGAACGATCATGCTCTAGAGAGAGTGGGACAACCATGGCAACAACAAAGGAGGTCGAACCTAGCAAGCGATGATGAGGGGTGGGAGTCGTCAAAGCACTGCAGGCAGCGTGCGGGGTAATTGAATGCACCGACCTCTAGTCAAACTGGCACGATTTGCTATGGATGTGGAAGGAAGGGCCGCATAACTACTAACAAGAGTCTGCTTAGAGAAGGAAGCCTTGTCCTTTCAATGTCGTTGCTCGGGAATTGGAGTAGGGATTGTAGCTGCACGAAGATGCAATGCCCCGTTAGAAGGGTGGTTCAATTAAGGTCTTTGTCGTTTTCATCTATCGAAGGTGTGCCCATTGCTAAAGGTGCATGTGATGATTTGCGGCATCTAGTGGTGTTTGATGACTTCAATAAGTAATGGGAGCTGCATGGAGGATGTGAATTCCTTAACGACAACACGCTTTGCATTCGGGGTTTAACAATGGAGGAAGCCACAAACTTATTGAAAGGGTTAATGGAGTTGTCGGCAAAAGCCGAAGCTTAGGGATAGAGGCACGGTCATCGAGGGGCAGGAGTTTTTCTCCATTGAAGGCCTACCATTAAGGTATTGGAGTCTAGCTTCTGGGGTGAATGCACCACAGGGTGTTGGTTAGGTGTTGGTTGATGCAACAACAACAAAGCCTTTTCCCACAATTTAGTAGGGTCAGCTACATGGATTTTTTACTTCCATTCAGATCTATTTTGGGTCATTCTCGAGCTTAAATCCAAATAACTAAGATCCCTTTGAATAGTTTCATTCTAACACTTTTTGTGCATTCCTTGCCCTTTTTTAACCAATTTAACATCCCAAATCTCATATCTTCTAACTGGTGCATCAACCGACCTTCTTTGTAAATGGTCAAACCATCTTAAGCGATTTTCTCTCATCTTATCCTCTATCGGAGTTACACCAACTTTCCTTCTGATCGCATCATTTCGAATGGTCAAACCATCTTAAGCGATTTTCTCTCATCTTATCCTCTATCGGAGTTACACCAACTTTCCTTCTGATCGCATCATTTCGAATTCGATCTTTTCGTGTATGACTACACATCCACCTTAGCATTTTCGTTTCTGCTATTGTCATTCTCTACACATGTCTATGGTTGACAGGCCAAAATTCCGATCCATAGAGCATAACAGGTCTCACAGCCAAACTATCTTAAGCATTTTTCTCTCATCTTATTCTCTATTGGAACTATACCAACTTTCCTTCTGATCGTATCATTTTGAATCCGTTCTTTTTGTGTATGACCAAACATCCACCTTAGCATTTTCGTTTCTGCTATTGTCATTCTCTGCACATGTCTATGGTTGGCAAGCCAAAATTCTCATGATGCCCTCAAGCTGCTTCCTCACCTCAACTGGGAGTATTGTGGAAGAAAGGAAGAATATAGGAATCACGAAAAGAACTGAGCATAGTAGTATCAATCTTCCACCTCTAGATAAATAGATCGACTTCCATCCCTCTAGCCTCTGCTCCAGCTTCTGAATCACTAGGAGCCAATCCCCCATATTCATCTTCCCTTCAACCAGAGGTACACCAAGATAACGCTGTGGTAAGAGCCCCCTTGGTGAACATAACCAACTGGCACAATCCACTATATCCTCCCGAAGACCAAAAAGGAACAAATTCTGATTTTTCCAGTTAATTTTCAGCCCCGAAATGAACCCAAAGATACCAAGAACTGTCGAAACACCTCTGCAGCTACCTGACCCCCTCCACAAACATAATTGTATCATCCACATATTGAAGGATATGGATCGAGATCTCATCCTTGGAGTACCTATTGTAGAATTCCCCCATGATTGTGCGGTCAACCATAACTGACAGAGCATCAATCCCAAGAACAAAAAGGGGCGGAGCCAAATGACATCCTTGTCTGACTCCTCACCGGGGCTGGAAGAACCCTACCCTCGATTGACTGTTCACAAGGACTGCGCATGATGTGGTTGTGATGCATCTCTTCATCCACGCAATCCACCTATCTGAAAAGCCATACCGGTGCAGTGAGGCCCAAATGAAGCGCCAATCGACACAGTCGTAGGCCTTCGAGAAATCAACTTTCTATAGAACTCTGTTTTCTTCTACGCTAGTCGGCAACAATATCTGAAGTCAGGACAACACTGTCCATAAGTTATCTGTTAAGAAGGAATGCGCTTTGAACATGTGAAACAATCTTATTCAAAATACCTCTCAGACGGGTTGCTAGTACTTTTGCCACAATCAAGTATATTGCATTCGAAAGAGCAATGGGCATGTACTCCTCCACTTTTGTAACATCTTTCTTCGAGAGTAAGAAAATAAAGGACCGATTAATCCTATCAAAATCATATTTCCCTTCTGCATATTCCTTTGCCACCTCCAAAATCTCCTCATGAATGAGATCCCGGAATTCTCTATAAAAGAAGATCGCAAAACTACCCGGACCAGGGCACCTGTGCAGGTTGAGATCCAATAAAGCCACATGAATTTCCTGCACACCAATAGGTCTTGTCCACTCCTCATTATCAAATATAGCACTCATCGCTCCTCCTAGCCACCTCGCACCATTGTGTGGCGCTCATCTGCTCGTGTTATTGAAATAGTTCATCACTGCCCTTGTGATCTCCGCCTTATCGATTACCCAACACCCCCTACCTCAATTGATTGTATCGAGTTTCTCCTTCTTCCATTTGCCACATTATGAAAGAATTTTGCATTTGCATCCCCCTCCTTCAACCATTTTTGCCTTGACCTTTGTCTCCACTCCACCTTCCTCTTCCTATCCTCTTCCAATACTTTGTTTGCCAAAGCATGGTTTAACATCTCATCATCATCCAAGTTCCTGGCCACTTCCAACAAATCCTACCTCACCACATCCTCCTGCGCTTGAATCCGCCTCTCCTCATGTGCAACCCTGGACTCCCTCCTGAAATCGTGTAATCTATGCTGGAACGCTGATAGTTTTACAATTACGGCTAATTTCGCTATAGTCGACCCCTCCACCTCCAAGCTGGTTCAAAATCCACCACATCCTCGGAATCCCCTCCTCCAACAACCAACACCGCTCGAATACGAAATAAGAGGAGTAGCCTCTGTTACTGCAAGTGTCCATGCACAGAGGCGTGTGATTAGATCTCGACCTAGGCAGCGAAGACACATCCGCCAGACTAAACTTCTCCAAGGCCTCAAGTAGGCCCTCAACCGATAGAAGAAACTGGTCAATTTGAGATCTAGAGGACGAGTTCTGCCAAGTAAAATTGCAGTTTGTCGCATTAAGCACCTCTAGATTAAGCTCCTCCATCGTATCTACAAAAAGACCGAAACCAGTATCTTGAGCACCTCTCCCACCATGCCTATCATCTTCATAGAGCGTGACATTGAAGTCACCCCCTACCACCCAAACCTCCTCCTTGAATCTCATCCTAGTGGTCCGTTATTCAGTCCACAACACCTCATTTGTATAAGCACCAGATATACCGTACAATCGTACACCGAAGAAACCAGGAATCGAGACTGATCTGCTTTGCATCTCAAAAGGACTGAGAACATGTGAGTCATCTTCACCTCCTCAATCATTTCAAACGGGCTTCCGTAGAAGCAATCACAATGCCTCCTGGGTTTCTTGAAGCTAACACCGTACTAAACTCTGTGAGAAACAAACCCGATGGGGAATTCCATCTCACAAAGTCCTAAGAGTCAATTATGGCTTCCTGCAAGCAAGCCACGCCAATTTTCCACGTGGCAAATAAAGAGCTGATTGCCAAGCTTTTCTCAGGTTGGTTGAGCCCCCTAACATTCCAAGTCAAGACCTTCATTGGGAAACCGAGGGGACAATCCCTGCCATATGAACTCCCACACATTATGCGATTTTGACTTCGGAAGACCTCTCCGAAATAACCTCATCCACCACGGAAGAGGCATCAGGCCATCACACCTTCACAGACTTCTCGAGACTCTTATCTCTCCTTCCTCTTGAGTCCCATCTTGATTGACCCCGAACCCGACCTTTGATATCCTCGTCCACAGGATCCCCTGCCTCCCGCAGATGCTCCAACTTGGTGACTTCCCAATCCGGAACATCCGATGACGACACTTACGAGAAAAGCACCGTAATGATGGCCCTGAACCATAGGATCCTCCAACAACTCCACCCCTTCCAATCCACGCCCTATCTGCCCTGCTTTGCGCGACTCCACCCCTCACCTTCGGGTGTCTTGATGCGACAAGGACCCCGTGCCTCCCCCCGAATGCTCTAGGGCAGATGCCCCTTGAGCTGCCAAACTCGGTGCAACGATGACCATGTGTGGGTATTGCCTCCCCCACCCCATGAACTCCCGCAACCCTCGAAGAAATGAGATGGGCCTCTAGTACATCAGCCAGGACAACCTCGGGTATGTGAGATCACGGATGAGCAAATGGGAATTTCCTTCACGCTCTATGACAAATAGACCCTCCATAGGGTCGAAGTATTCTTCAAAGCCTGAGAATTCGGATCCGAAAACCGCATCCGGGTATTGTACTAATGGATGACACATTTCAGACGAGAGGGTATGCTCCAGAGAATTAGGTTCCTCAAAACCTGTTGGCTTATATAGGTTACTTGTTCGACCCGATAAGATCGAGGAGGAGATTCGTCCCGTACGAACCGACCCTTCATCAATCTTCACATTCCTCCCGTTCTCGATAGTGCCCCTAAATTGAGTGGTGCTATTTACATCGCTAATCAATGCTGCCGATTCGCCTCCCCTAGATTTCACCACCCTTAAGATCCCTACTGTGATCTCCGTCGAGTGATTGGCTCCGACGACCGGTTGGATCCCTTTCGAGTTGCCGCCTTCCCTTCGCCGATGCCTGAGGAATCGACCCAAGGGATCAACCAAATGGTGATTTGCTGACACCCAACCTTCAAAGTCCCCCTCTCCATCATCAGGAGCTTGGGTCCTCGCATGCGAGCAATGAAATCGAGATCCTCCCCCAACCTCAGATTAGAGGAGCAAACCTCCTCGACCTCCTCAACATGTCGCATCACCTCACGAAAAATATTCAATCTTTGGCACCTCAATGGGGCTCCGACAATCTTCATCCTATATGTGTTCGAGGCAGCCCTCGAAGCTCCGTCCAGAAACCTCAGTCTCCGCCACCGGAGAACCCCCTTGGACTCCGTTGAGAGGCAACACTCCAAGGCTCCATTCATAAACTTCATCGCCCCCTTCAGAGAGAGACCCCTAAGGCACATAAAGTCTCCCGAGCGAAAAAAAGCTCAACCCATGAAGCGGGGGTCAATTTCGTCGATATTTCTTCGTAAGCATTTCGCAGACAATCCACCTCCCCTTCCCCGATTAGAAACTCGTCAAGAGGGTCTTCAGCAGCCGCTCCAATGGTCAGGGACGACAGAAGCATCGCTAAATCACCTTTCGATATGCTTAAGGATCTTTTATCAGACGCTCCATCTGAGTCTTTGGTTTCCTGGACCGCTGATGGTGCCTTCCTCCTCGACCAAGTTTCTTTGGCTGTACAGTTCCTCCGGTGGTGACCAGGACTACCGCACCTGAAGCACAGGGCTTCCACGGTAGCACATGACTTGGACATGTATGGTCCCCCGCCCCACAACGATATCACCGTGTATGGTCCCCCACCCCGCAACGATATCACCGTGTCGCTGGCCTGTGCTCCTTCCGCGGTCTACCAACCTTCTTTCTCTTCTTTTCATCACTCCAAGATCCATCCCCTGCCAAATCCTCCATGACGATGTCATCGGAGCCTTCCTCGGCGCATGTTCTCGCAACTGTTCTTCCCTCTCCGATGAAGGTGACCTTCTGCTTCCCAGCCTCGCTGATGTCCCTCGTAGATGCACCCCCTCCTCCCTGTCCCAAATCTCTTCCGCTCTCTCCGCTCCCGTCGCTTCCTCCTCTCCCGTTACTTCTCGCTCCCGAACACATCTTTTTCAATCATATCAGACGTGTATAAATCTTTCGTCATTCTACCTTGTAGTTTCTCTAGAGACGGCCCGGGAAGGGGTCCAGCTACTTTTACATCTGAAGTATGCAGTCTTAACTTGCAGTTTGGTTAAAGGCTGCTTCCATGAATTGAAACTGTCATTTCTTTTCCTAACCCTAAAGTCCTCACTGTATGTGAATTTTTACAGTCAATTTAGTTGATAAAGATGGTTGTAAGTTCACTGCATTTTTTCTAAAAAAATCATGGCAATTGGAGCTTATCCGTCCCATTGAACTTCAATCAATTTTTTTAGTATATTGTTTTCTATTGTTCTTGTTAATTTCCTGTTTAGATGTCTAGTAGCTTGCTGGCTTGCTCATGAAGTATCTTTTTGTCTCCCGGAAACTATTTTGGCAGGATTATATCATTCTTTGCTCTATGTGATTCAGTTTTAATTTTTTAACTATAAATGCTTGCTTGTAGATTTTGATGGAATCGTTCGAAGAATCAGTGGCATATGAAGAAAATTCAGAACATCTGAGGCGAAGCACTTTCGAAAAGGAGGTATTGAGATTGCTTGATCAATAAGATTTTGTTGTTTCACATATCGTTTGAGACAATGGCTGCTGTGACAAAATCATATTTATACACCATTTTTCAGTTTTTAGCTTAAAATATTCCCTCTCTGTTGCCCTATCTTTGTATTTGTGAAGCTCCCAGGGAAAAAATCCAGGAAAAAGCACACTCAGTTACTGAATGGAAACTAGTTTTTATCTGATATGGAAAAAGAAGTTATCTATTAATGCATGCATTGTATTATAAATTTAAAGTCCTATTGGTTTGTTTGGATTGGGGTTTACTCCCAGAAGGAATAACTCAAAGGATATGAATATGTTTAACTATGAATTTACTCAATCTCACTCCACCAAATCATCCATTAATTATATTTCATTCCATCTGCATTATATATTGCATCATTACCTTTTTTTTAATATTAATCATTTTCAATACCAACAAAACCCATTAACACATATCACCGACCACTCTTTCAAATTATTTCCCAATCACACACAAACATATATAGAGATAGATAGATAGATAGAGAGAGAGAGAGGAAAATGTGCCCATGGTTCATACGTATGTGTGTTCCCATGGTTATAAACTGGATATTTTAAAATTAAATACAAATCAAAGTCGTTGATCTTGATTGTACTATAAAATACATATCTATACTACTACTATTAGTGGGTTTTCACCCCCTTCCTTGCCACGTGTCCCTTCTTTTTTCCCACCCCGCATCCTCTCCCACTCCCGCCCCTTTCTCTCTCCGTCAAATTGTCCCCACGCCTCCTCTCTCCCATTCTCTCTCCCTCCACTTACTCTCTCTCTCCCTTTCTCTCTCCCTCCACTTACTCTCTCTCTCCTTTTCTCTCTCCTCCTTCAACTAGATGTCTCGATCCCTCCCTCTCTTCTCTCCCTCTTTCTCTCTCCCTCTCTCTCATTCTCCTCTCTTCCCTCTTTCTCTCTCTCTCTCTCTTCCTCTCTATTATATCATTTTTTCCCTTTCTTTAATATAGTTTATTAAATTAAAAAGTACCTATAAATATTTTGTCATATATCAATGCATAAAAAGGACTAAGGAAAAAGTTTTTTGTCCTAATTTAGTTCATTTTCTATAAAATAAATGTTTAATTTATATTGGTATTTTGTGCATATTTTTGTCAAGAGTAGACTTTTTTAAATATACTTTACCCCATACACTTATATATATATATGTAGTATGAAATAGTACCAAAATACTTGGTTGTAGATAAATTTTTTAATATAATATTTGTTTGGGTTTACGTTAATAACATCTACGAAACAAAACTATTATGAACCTTTTTTATTTCATTCATATTTTGTTACACTATCATTTGTTACATGTAATACAAAATATTATCTGTCACTGGATTTTTAAATACACGATATATTTTAAAATCATAAACTAAAATTTATGTCAATATACAGAAACTTAGATTTAAATTTAAAAAAAATAACTTGCAAATATAAATATATTTGTAAAGTGCTTAATATTTCTTTAGCTTTATATTACATATCTTATTAGCCAATTAATGTAATTGATAAATTTTATTCCTAAAATTTTTTATGCATTAAGTTAAATGTAAATGCCTGAAATGATCATACTTATGATCTTACAACATGCTTACAATCTCTTTCGATAGCTTATTTAAATTATTATATGATTGCAAGTACTTTTTACCTATGACCATATTATTCAGTCACCAGTTACAACTGTTTCTAAATTTAACATTTCAGCTTCATTTTAATTCCTTAATGAATTCATGATATTACCTTTGTCATAATTGTCCCCGCCGCGAAGAGCGAGTATGTACCCTACTTCTATTTAAATTTCAGATCATTTGTTTTTTTGTAACCCATCCATCGAGTGATGCTGGATTAATTCATCACAACTGCTGATTATTCATTAACGATGGATTATGTTCACGATAGAACTTGGGTATTTAAAACTTAGTGGATTCACAATGTTGTGTGTGCCCATGGACACATACTTCTTGCCTTCATGTATATATTCTATATATATTATATATATTAGTACTATTTTATCAACAATAGAAGTCCACTAACATATTTCAAATAGATTAACTCCGAATAGCTCACAAGTTAGCTTAATATCTACTTATTGGCTTTTACCCCAGTCAAAACATGACCTAAATGCTGATAATTTTAGTATTTCTGATGCTCTCTCTGTTTCAGAGAATTTGAAATGTCATCAGTAGCAAAAAACATAGGGACATGTTTAGGTGAGGGCCGTCGTGAAATTGTTATTGGAGTTTGGGAAATTTTCTTGTAATATCAAGGAGATACTTCCCTTCGGTCAATGTATCAAAATGTCTAAAGCAAATAATACTATTTTTAACCTTGTATAATGAATGATTTTTCCCTCGTGGAGAGACTTGTGGGGTATGATTGAAGGAAGGTGTATGGCATTATGTGGCATTGTGGTGTGCTAAGCATGGTTTCAGATTTCGCGAAATATCGGCGAAATTTCGTCGAAATTTCGGTTTCGACGTGAGACCAAAATTTCAAGCGAAATGCGGATATAAGAGCATTTCTTCACAAAAGTTGTTTGATTTGGCGAAATGTCATCGAAGGTGAATTTTCGTTTTGATATGGTATCGATAAGATACTCGATATCGAAATTTAAAACCTTGGTGCTAAGGGTCGATCAATGTTCAGGAATGCGGTACACATATGCGTTTGGAAATGTTATTGAATAGTGAATAAGAGGACTGCAGGGGCATACACAGGGAATATACACTTTTCTAGTTTTTAATTTATAAATATTAGCTATAAATATTTACAACTTTGAATTTATGTAGTAAAAGTGAAGCTACATACTTTCATGTTGAACTTAGAATAATCTCATTTGATAAAAAGTTAACATGTGATAGTGCTAACTACCACTATATAAGTACCAAATATCGCAAAATGATACAAATAATTTGAAACTAGTCCTCTGAGGAAAACAAACTGACGTTGCTCTTTACCTTGACAGAGAAAGCTAGGTACTGCAAGGACTATGTGCTTCTTCCACTATTGATGAAATCGAGAGTCTCATCGCACTCCTCTCCAATTTAGACAGGAGCAAGTAGCTTGCCTTGTTATCTCTAAAACTTTTCACTGAATTTGGACAGTTTATTTTTTCCTTTGATTGCTGTCTATGTTGCAATGCCTACCGCTTTTGTCAGCTGAGCCGTACCGCTTGAAAGGTGTCGGTGGAGCTATATTTGCATCTATATTTTTAGTTTGATGTAAATAGTTATAATCATAATTCTTATCATAAATTCTCAAACTTCTTTATATTAAAATCTTTATATAGATTTTTACATTTGATTCGTTCCTGATCTTTCATTCGTAAACACTAAACTCGACTCCAACTTACCTTCGTTCTTTAACAAATGGATAGAGTGGAGGATGAAAAGAAAAATGAAGTCTTTTATAGCCAAGAATTACCCAACCACTCCGTTTCTCAGTTTTTTTTAAATAAGAAAACGGGGGAGCCCTCCCAAGGCGGGAGTCCACCACACCAAAGTATTCACTCGTTTCTCGGTTGAGGGTGATTATCATCACTTTATAATGGAAGCGAAAGGAGAAATCTTAATAGCCAGCTAAAAAGGATCAACCTTCTTGTTAAGATAGTCCACTCATCTTGTAAAATGCTTTAAATGGATTATGTAAATTATAAGATGGCGATTGAATAGTGTTATCCTTTCTCGTTGTTGAAGTATGTAATAGATGGGTTTGGAGGATCTGCTTCTTCATCGATGGGAACTACGTAAGATCTATCGTGGGTTCTGACAAAGTCCCTGCACATGGAACCTTGGTGGAGGAAGGAGAAGCCCGTGCGTGGAGAAATTTAGGGTTCCAAAGACAGAGACCTTAGTGGGCAGTGAACACTTCATTGCTCGTGTGTCCGGGGTACTGCTCCTATCTAGGGATTTGGGACCCTTGAGATGGGCTCTTTTTGACCTCGGGGAGGTGGTGAGGATCCTCTCAGGCGGTTGCACGCCTGGTGCTGATGTGGAGGCAACGGTTTCAAGATTACGGGACCACATCCAGGGCATTCAAAGCTTTGGTGGTGCGTGTTGGTGGGGAAAAACGCCTTCTGGGTTTCTGTGAGGAGAGTCAACATTCGGACGGTGAAAGTGAGGCGGCCGAGCTACATTATATATTGTCAGGGGCTTGACCGAGGCTTTTCTAGCACCTGCTTACTTAATGTTGGGCGCGCCTATGTGGTCACAATTCCTTATGTCAATAATTAGAATGGCAAGGCATATGGGATGTAATGATTAATTTACACTTGCTAAAGACCCATACCATATATCAACAAAAAGGACCCATATCTTAATTACTTAGCACGAGTGCCACATAGAGATGTTTTTAAATCTATGATAATCCTCCTTTATTTTTTTATAATAACACATATATAATCATAGACTATAAAATAGCGAAGAAGGAAGCAAAGAAGGAAACTGTCACAGACTATAAAAATAGCGAAGAAGGAAGCAAAGAAGGCTGTAAGCGAAGCTAAGTCAAGAGCTTATGAGGTTTTGTATAAAAATCTCAACTCTAAGGAGGGCCAAAAGGATATATTCAGGTTGGCCAAAGCAAGAGAAAGAAAGACCAAAGACCTTTCTCAAGTGAGATGCATTGAGGACGAGGAAGGTCACGTGCTTGTTACTCAGAAGGATATAGAGACTAGATGGGAGCAGTACTTCCATAAACTTTTCATTGAGAAGGAAATAGAGAGATTCACTTTGGGTGATCTAACTAGTAGTGAAAGTTACTTGAATCGTGCATGCTATAGACGAATACAAAGAAAAGAAGTAGGAGGAGGCTTTGAAGGTTATGAGACCTGGGAAAGGTGTTGGATCAGATGACATCCCTGTAGAAGTATGGAAAGTTTTAGGTGAGCGTGGTTTTGACTTGGCTTACGAATCTATTCAATGTTATTTGGCGAAGCAAGAAAATGCCTGAATATTGGAGGAGGAGTATCGTGGTGCCTCTGTATAAGAACAAAGGAGACATTCAAAATTGTTCAAATTACAGAGATATCAAGCTGATGAGTCACACTATGAAAATTTGGGAACGTATGATCGAAAGAAGGTTGAGGCACGTTTCCCAAGTAAAAGAAAACCAATTCGGATTCATGCCAGGTCGCTCAACTATTGAAGCCATCCATTTGCTGAGGAGAACAATGGAGATTTATAGAGCTAAAAGGACGAATCTCCATATGATCTTTATTGATTTGGAGAAGGCTTATGATTCCGTCCCACGAGAGATACTGTGGAGAGTTTTGGAGAAGAGACAAGTACCTGTCCTATACATTAATCTCATAAAGGATATGTATGATAGGGCTTTATCTTGTGTAAGAACCCCGACAGGGAAGACTGACTATTTTGATATCAACATTGGTTTACATCAAGGTTCAGCTTTGAGTCCATTTCTTTTTACTTTGATTATGGACGAGTTGACAAGTCACATTCAGGATGAGTTACCTTGGTGTATGTTATTTGCTGATGATATTGTGTTGATTGACGAGACTAGAGATGGAGTAAATGAGAAGCTTGAGGTTTGGAGACATGCATTGGAGACTAAAGGTTTTCGTATAAGTAGGGCTAAGACGGAATATATGGAATGCACTTTTGATGGAAGCAATGGTGAAGGAATCGAGGTGAAGATTGGTGACGATAACATTCAAAAGAGAGATTCTTTTAGATATCTGGGATCTATTTTGCAACATGATGGGGAAATTGATGGAGATGTTACTAATAGAATAAATGCAGGCTGGCTAAAGTGGAGAGGAGCCTCCGCTGTTCTCTGTGATAAGAAAATTCCTTTTAAAAAATTAAAGAAAGTTTTACAAAGCAGCCGTGAGACCTGCTATGCTTTATGGTTCTGAATGTTGGCCTGTGAACCATAGACATGTGCAGAGAATGGCTGTAGCAGAAATGAAAATGCTAAGATGGATGTGTGGACATACACGTAAAGATCGGATTCGAAATGATGCAATCAGAAATAAAGTTGGTGTAGCTCCGATCGAGGATAAGATGCGAGAAAACCGCTTAAGATGGTTTGGTCATTTGCAAAGAAGGTCAACTGATGCACCGGTTAGGAGATGCGAGTGTTGGGATGTTGAGCCGGCTAAGAGAGGGCGAGGACGGCCCAAAAAGTGTTGGAAAGAGACTTAACGAAGGGATCTTAGTTTTTTGGATATAAGTCCGAGATTGACCCAAGATAGATCTGAATGGAGGCGAAGAATCCATGTAGCCGACCCTACTTAATTGTGGGAAAAGGCTCTGTTGTTGTTGTTGTTGTTGTTGAACACATATATAATCATATGATGTAGTTAAAGATCATTTGTATCTTTACACAACTCCACACCTAGGGCTGCAAAGGACTCATTAATTTGAATTCAAATTTTTGGAAATGAATTTATATTATAGATTCATTCTTTTTTATTTATGAAATTTCTATTTCTATTTGGTATTTATTGTTGGAATATTTTATTAGTATATTATTATTAGCATTTAGTTAGTCTATTTATTGCCTATATTCGAAATACTTATATTTATGATTTCCTAAAAGATAATTATGTACGAATCTATATAATCAAGTGTCAACTGCATATAATATTAGTATTTAGAAAAACCGTAACCCTACTTAAATTGTGGTAAAAGACTTCGTTGTTGTTGATTTAGAAAATCGTAGCACTTTATGGTGGACACCTTCTAGTAGATCCTCATTTTTTTGCCTCAAAAAACTGTAGCGCTAAAAATTTAGAGAATACATTGAATTATGTGAGAAACTATAATGCTAAAAAACTGTGGTGGGAAGAATATAAACAAATTATCGATGATGCATTCAAATGAAATGCCGTGAACATATGCAGAGAAATAGGATTATAGAAATATTAGTAAGAAGAAGATAGCTAAGAGGTAAAGACAAAAGCCCATCGCAATTGCAACAAGAAAAAGGTAATAGCAAAAAAGTGTAAAATAACGCGGTTTTGTGCGATTTATACGCTTTAAAGTTAAACTAAATGGGAGTTCAATTATTAATGTTATTTTTTTGAATAAAAAGGAATTTTTTTCATAGTTCAGAAATAAAGTTGAAGTAAGTTTGTGGATTTAACATAAATTACGATAATAAATCTTGTAAATATAGCTTGCATGTAATTTATATTCTCCATAATACAGACTAATAAGATTTCTAAACCTATATATTAAAGCCTATATAATATATCAACTCTATCTAGAATGCAGACTGGATATGTGGTCAATGCGGCCTATTACATGGCTATGCAGATCGGAGATGCGGTATAGACCGCATAATGCACTGCATAAAGAAGTGTTGCAAAAGTCGGTATTCGGTATTCAGTCGAAGGGCCACTGAATAAAGAATATTCTTTTTTTGAGTGACCATTCATAACTATTTGTTATGTATTTTTAATTATTTTAAACATAAAAATTATGTCTAATATGTATACACATAAATTTCAATCAACATGAATCCAATATAAAAGTACAATTAACAAGTTACAAATACGCAAGTGTTGCAAAAATCGAAAGTTGATGCTCGATTGGTGGGTCACTGATTAACGATTAGTCGGTAGTTGGGCATCTAATCAGATTTAATCAGTCTTTAATCGATATTAATTTTTTTAATTACTTTAAATATATAAATCATTTTTATACATATATTCTGATATAATTACATAGATTTGTACATTTTCTACTATCATAATGAAAGAAAAAAATAATTGAATTTGAATAAAACATTAAGCATATTGGAATAAATTTGCTTTTAGAAAACAAAAAAAATGAAAAATATGGTATCTCAAAGCAAAAATCAGTCAACCAGTCGATTTAGTAAGAATTAGTCAATACTCAGTCGGCCATCCTGTCGACTAGACTAGTCAAACCTATTAGTCAGGTGATGCAGCGTGATATCACATGATAGGGCCGAATTTTTAGTTAAAGTTAATGGTCAATTTTATTTACGTTTTTTTTAAATTATCGTATCCATAATTAAATAATTGAGATCGCCTGTGATCTCCAACATTTATTCGTAGATTTGATTTTAAATTTGTCGGTTGATTAGTTAGAGTCCAATTAGGATAATTAGTGGTCAAATTAATTAGTTTTCTATTTTTGTAAATCCATCCTCCTATATAAAGGGATGAGGGTCCAGTGTTTTTATTCTGTCAAGTATTAAGAAAATTTGAGTTTATCTCATTATCTCTCACTGTCTCTCCTCTCTCCTCCCGCGATCTCCGCGTTCTTCTCCTCAACCTCTCGTATTCCCGACGAGTTCTTCTTCTCAATCCCTCTCTTCTACCAAAAATCCACCATAAGAAAAAATTATTATTTTCGTCGACACCAATTTCCATTTGCATCAATTGGTATCAGAGCGGTTATGGAGTCGTTCTCACGATTCCACGATCCTGTCGCATATTGGCGTGTGCAATTCAATTTGAGTTGCCTATCTCCTGATTCACGTACACGTGCACGTCGACATAAGTTCAGGCGACGTCTTGAATCAAGCCTCAAGGTCCAAGAATGGCTGGATGCGCAAGTCGATGAAGATTCGTTCGTCGACGATGAAAATCAGATCGCATAAGCCGCTGTGCAATCCGATTTTGAACAAAACAATGAAGATCTAGCCGCCAACAACGAAGATCTTGCCGTCCACGACGAGAAGCTCGCTGTCAACGAAGAATCCGCCGTTGTCCCAGCCGTTTTAGAAGAAAAATTCGAAGAAACAGTGGCTGTCCAGCACCTTCCAGATCCGATTTCGCCACCGGAATCGGTCCCGTTGGTCCCTCCGGCCGCCCGGGCACCGCCCAAACCATCCCAGGTAACCCCCCTACCCTCCTCGCCCGGCCATTCCCCCCAAACACCACCTCCGACCCTCCTCGTATCCTCTGCGACGTCCACCACAACCCCCGACCCCCCAGCGGCACCCCCAGCCCCGCCCTCTTTCGCGCATCGCCACCCTTCCCTTTTCCCCGACCCATCCATCCCCAGGCACCCCCTCCCTTCTCTGCGACTGCCGCCAAACCCGATTCCCTACCCATCCCACGACACCGCCTCCCCATTGTGTCGCACCAGCCTCGCCCTCGCCATCAACTCCCCCACCCGCATCTCTTCTCCCTGCGCTTTCGCAAGCCGCCGCTTCTCCACTCCCCAGCCCCCCTTCTCGCCCCCTCCTAACCGCGCCGCCCCAGCCATGCGCCCACCCCTCCCGCACGCCAGCCACCCCCGCATCCCACCAACGCCTCCTCTCCAGCGCCAGCCACCTCAACCCCTTTCCCACCCGCGCCTCCCAGTGATTCCCTGGCAGCCTGAAGCCGCCCGCCACCTCCTCCCCGTGCGGCCTCCCCGCAACCTCGCATCACTGCGCCGCTTCTTCTCCTTCACCCACCCAAAACCCCACGGCCCTCCCGTGCCTTAAAACTCGAGGACCCACCTCCCCGCGCCGCCTTCCCTGTTCGCGTACCACTCGTGTGGAAAACAGAGATGCCCTAGACGAATCCCGTAAGTTGTGGGATTGGGAACCAACTTGGGTAAATTACAAAAAAAAATCCCCATACAAACGTTTTTCGAAAAGGAACTGCAAACCATCTTCTTACGGAAAATGTTTAAACAAAGGGGCGCGAAAGTTGCACCCAAGCCCCCGGCGGCGGAAATATTTAAAAAAAGAGACTGCAAACCAGAAATGTGGGGACCCTCCTTCTCCAAATAGGACTAGGACCTTGGGTTTTCCCTATTTAAGGACCATATGGTTTCATTACTTGGACACATCTCCTCTTCTCCTTTCCTTGTGCCATTGCTTCGCTATGGATGCTCCGAAGTCCATGTTCTTCATGCCTCACCAATTCTTCGACCATCACAAGGGGACGACAACAATCAAGGAGACGCCGCCGTTCGCGCCACACATGTTCTACAACCACGAAGGCCGCGTCATCCACGCCCGCGTATGGACTCTGCCGTTCGCTCCACACCAATTCTTCCAGAAGATAAATGAGCACGCCAATTCGTCCTCCAAGCCTGCAGATCAAGCAATTCGTCGGGAGACGAATTTTTAAAAGCGGAGGAGAGTTGATGCAGCGTGATATCACATGATAGGGCCGAATTTTTAGTTAAAGTTAATGGTCAATTTTATTTACGTTTTTTTAAATTATCGTTTCTATAATTAAATAATTGAGATCGCCTGTGATCTCCAACATTTATTCGTAGATTTGATTTTAAATTTGTCGGTTAATTCGTTAGAGTCCAATTAGGATAATTAGTGGTCAAATTAATTAGTTTTCTATTTTTGTAAATCCATCCCTTCTATATAAAGGGATGAGGCTCCTGTGTTTTTATCCAGTCAAGTATTACGAAAATTTGAGTTTATCTCATTATCTCTCACTGTCTCTCCTCTCTCCTCCCGCGATCTCCGCGTTCTTCTCCCTCAACCTCTCGTATTCCCGACGAGTTCTTCTTCTCAATCCCTCTCTTTCTTCTACCAAAAATCCACCATAAGAAAAAATTATTATTTTCGTCGACGCCAATTTCCATTTGCATCATCGGGCCAGTCAACCGACTTTCACAACATTGCATATATGTAGCTTTATCATTTGTGGTGATACCATGATAAGTGAGATCCTTTAAAAGTAAAAAAAACAAAAAAAATCAGCATTCATTGAATAGTCAGTGATGAATCCGCGATTCATAATCTCAATATCTTGATCTTAGCAAAATCCCTGAGTAAAGTCTCAAATAAATGTACATAAAATCATTAAATTAACAAAATACCTCTTGTAAATAAAACACATTAATTATTGTATATTAGATTGTACAAAATAATTTAACAATAAAAAGCCGTAAAAATAAAGGAGTTTTCACTTGTAAATAGCCCAAAACTTCATGTATTTTTAATAATTTCATTTGAACTCCTTTTTGCCTAATTCTTTCTCTAACTTGTTTATAAAATTGTATATAAAAATACAAAAATACAAAATAAATTTTATCTCAAATAAATGCTCCTATATCCCAAAGAGAAAAAGCCGTAAAGTCCAACTTCCGAGCCAAATTCCCGCTCCGTCTGAACTCCAAATTCACCAAACTCACTTTTAAAGTTCAAGTTAGAAAATTATCTATCAAACGGAAGTGGTTTCATTAAAATCGGAGCTCATTTGCAAAAGTTGGGTTTTGGTACCTAGATGTACATTGTATATTATGTATATATTCATTTTTTCTTCATTTTTATTTTACCTTTCTCATTTACTTAAAAATATAAAAAATCATACTTGTGTTGTATTTTAATTGTAGTATTTTATTGTATTTTTCAGTTGTAAATATCTCTTATTAAAAAGACTAAAAAATTTACATAGTAGAAAAGTAAAAAAAAAGTACATGTTGTTTGTCTTCCCTTGTAAATTCTCCACTGTTTATTTTCTTCTTTTTTATTCTATTGTAATTAAAGTAGCCAACTTTATTTCATTTATTTATTTATTTTACATTCTCTACAATAACCATCAATTCAACTCCATTACTCCACCATATTTTCTAACTTCTAATTCAACTCCACCATTTTATTAACCTCCATCCCACTTCATCTTAATTCTAACTTCCATTTTTTCCTCTTTATATACATCTCATTCTCTTCATTTTTGCCTTTGATCCATCTTTATGTGAGGAGAGCCTAGTTTCCAGAGTTGAATCGGTGACAACGACACAACCGCGGTCGAGCGACGACAACCCTCTCTCCGGTGAGATCCGTTGGCTTTTTGGCCAACATCGTAGCCGCAACCGCGCGCTGCTCGAGCTCATCGCGCGCCGGTGATTCGAGCGAAGACCGTGCTCGCGTGAGCACATCATAGGCGACCGTCCATCCTAGGTAATTTTATCTTCATCTTCTTATGATCATTTGTTTCTTTGCATTTTTTTTAGCACATCACATTACCACCTACATATCATCCTTTTTATCACCACCACCATCACACCATCATTTTGTTCCCCACTTTTTTGTGTACATATTATTTCTTGTTTAACAAAATTTAAAAAAAATTAAAAAAACAAAAAAGAGCTTTTTATTAAACAAATACTACGCCGCCGCCCCACCGCCGGCCGTCCGCCAGCCAGCGCGGCTGCCGTGCGCCCGCTCTAGAAGACGGCCGACCAGCGGCGACCTGCCACGCCGCCCAGCGGCTAGGTCGCCGCCCCTCGTCCCTCCGCCCGACCTCGCGGCGCCGCCGCGACTAGCGACCCGCAAGATGGCGCCGTTGCCGGGGAGGCAAACGGCTTAGGGATTAATTTAAGAATTTGGATTTAGATTTTCGTTTACTCGGGTAGTCTGACCCCCGAGCCACTTTGTAATTAATCCATTTTCTATCATTTTTTTTCTCTCTTCTTATTTTTATATATCTTGTTGTTTATCTCTCTAATATAAATCTCATTTTCCTTGCGAGGGCCCGGTGGACTTGGAGTGCATTGGAGGTCGACGGACGCGACGCGTGCCGACTGCTGAAGAGCTGGGAGAATTTATTTATTTCGAGAGAGCTTTTGTAATTTTTTGTAATTATTTAGCTTGCTCATTTACAACGGCTCTTGTTTGAGAGCTCGCGCGTGTAAAAAAGACTTGGACTTTATTTGTGGTGTGTCGAGACCTGTTTCACTCTCCGGTGAGGGTGGGGTCTCGACTTGAGTGGCGAACTTAAGGATTAGGCACACGGTAGTATAGCATCAAATTAGTTTGTGCCCATCGTTATTTAGGCCACACATATCTTAAAAGATTCACTTATCTTATAAGATTCATAATGAGACGCACATAGACACGTACTACTTAGGTCAAATCAAATCAATTCTTCCCCGCTAATAGTATATTGTTTAGGTGCGGTTTTCTCGATCTGCATGCATGTAGTATAGTATTTACAAATTCAGTTTTGCATAACGCATGGAGAGTGGTGGGATTCACTGTAAGTATACCTTCTTCTGAGCATGCATTATAGTTTCTCGTTTGCATTCTAATTTCCGATTCCCTTCTTGTTTTACAACTTAAGGTCAAAAAGGAAATTGGGACTGAACGGTAGACGTGTTTGTGTGTTCATATAACTTTCAAGTGATAACCTAACTCTAAAATTGGGACTGAATTGAGCAGGTCGATTAAAATAATTGGAATAAAAAGAACCCTTGTTCTCGGGTGCATAAAGCCCTCATTGTTTGTTTTACTTGCAAGTGAGAGAGAGACGACCCTAGGATAGAGCCGAGTCTGGATTTCTTACTTACTATTGGTTCTTTCTTTTTAGGTGATTAGCTATTTTTCAGTGAGGAATACGGGTAGCCGGTAAACGGTCCGGACTTCCTTAACAGAGTGGGAGGTTTAGAGGACGCCTTAGTCCTCAAGGAACGGTAGCCGTATTTATACGGTCCGTACTTACTCCTATACTGGCTGAAAGTAGGTCAAACTAGTCGTAAGAACCGGGCCAGTCTGTAGGAAAATACGGGCACCTAACAGCTCGTTAATCTTTCCAAGATTGTATTTCTCACCAACTAAAATTGACCAGATAATTCGGCCGAACCCTTACGGCCATCACGTGTTGAGTTGGTGAAATTGAGGGTTTGGATTGTGTTTGAATTGTGTGAGTTCACTCCGCACATTACGTGCACCGTAGAACTAGCGCCTCATTGACTATCGTGATCTAATCGGTTCTTTTGACATCGAAGATGACTGATTGGGAGGATATTTATTCGGACTTTGCGAATCTCTCGTTGAACCCTTCAAGAAGTACGTCTTCACAGGTCCATGCGCAACTTGGACCAACCTGGACTCATGACCCTCTTGAGCCCAGGATCACCCACACTCGGGATGGTTACTCTCAAACTATCCCCTTTCTCTCTTCCCACCTCACCGAGGAAGACCATCACCTCGGTGAGAATATCTTGATTCATAAATCCTCTTCTAATCAAGAACACATTGCTGATTCAGGACATAAAGAAGATTCCAGTAAAATACCAAAGAAGAAAGAAGAGGAAGAAGAGAACCATGAAGACTCAATGAGAATGATACTTGCCCGATTAGCTGCATATGAGCAGCAACATGCATTACTGAGAGCTCAGTTAGGACAGTTAAATGTTGGGGTCGAACCACCAATGGATGCGGCGTATAACCCCGGACAATATCAAATTCATAACTACTTGAGTCCGGCCGAACCCACTGTTGACTTTGAATTGAAGCCACATTTTCTGAACTTGCTGCCGCATTTTGATGGGAATGCTTCTGAGGAGCCATATGCATTCCTAAGGGACTTTGAGCTCATCTCTGCTAACCACAAACATAATAATGTTAGCTAGGATTATATTAGGCTCAAAGCCCTTCCATTTGCCTTGGGTGGAAAAGCCGATTACTGGGTGAAGAATCTTGGAATCATCGTCACCACTTATGCCCAGTTCAAGGACCTATTCCTAAAGAAGTTCTACTCGTTGAGTAGAACTAACATGATGAGGACGCGAATTACGTGTTTTTCCCAGTTACCCCATGAAGCCTTCTGTGATGCTTGGGAAAGATTCAAGGACATCCTGCAGAAGTGTCCCTGTCACAATTTAGATGATAACATCTTGGTCCAATCATTCTTCACTGGTCTCAACCCTGATATGCAGGGTTTAGTGAGCGCTGCCTGTGGAGGCAACTATACATCACGAGGAGCGGATACCGTCTGGAGGGTATTCGAGTAGATGGCTGAAACTAGCAGCTCACAGATGGCCAGCAGGGCCTATACACCATCCCCCAGTTCTCTCATCTGGAGGTGGAAAATCAGTTGTAGTCGATCTCTCTCAGGACGTGATCCCTAGCATGGGACTCCTTGCTGACAAGCTTACTGTAGTCGAAAGGATCGACAGGAGGATTGATGAGTTAGATCGGAGCGTCTCCAAACTTCCAAAACAGATGGAAGAGTTGACTGAGAAGGTATCTAAGATAAAGATACCTGCCGTGACTGCACCCTCTGCTCCCGTATACCGAGTTCACCATGTTCATGAGCAGTTGGTGTCAGGGCAACCCCAGTCGTGGGAGCAGGACCAATTCTATGCCCACTCTTTCCAGCGGCCACCTCCATTAGCAGAGACAGTCCAGGAGGAGCCTCCCCCAGTTTGGGAGGTGAATGGGATATGGTATACTCAGGATCCTGCCAGGCAGGGAAGTACGGGAGACCGACAGACCTATCAGCGTCCCCCGACCTTTCACAACACCGCATTCACCTCTGCACCACCTCCTTCACAGCAGAGCCCTGTATTCCAGCCACCCCAGCAGCAGAGGCAGCAATACCAACAGTATGGCCTACAGAGCCATTACCAGGTAGGCCAGCAGGGCCCGCAACCCCAGCAACAGCAACAGAGGCAGTACACTGGCCAGCAGGGCCAGTCTTCCCGTTCTTCTTCCCAGTCTTATCCACTTCCTTCATCGTCTAGTCCCGTGGATATACAACAACAGATACTTGACGAGCTACGTTCCTACAGGAACGAGATTCATGACTTACGGGTGGATGTCAACCGCCTGTCCAGATGGCGAGACGAGCAGACTGCACCCTCTACCTCTATCCTAGCCCAAGTTCAGGCTAACCCAAACAGCCTGAACCGTTCTAGTTCTCAGCATCCCTTTGGTCAGGTATACTATTCAACATCTCCTAAATCTGAACATGAGATTCTTTCGTGTGACGAGGCTAACCACATGTCACTCAGTAGCGGAAGGACCGTGGCCATACCTGACCGGGCGAGGGACACGAGGAAGGGCATCTCTGGAGCTCTACCTGAGGAGTCATCAGAGGACAAGGAGGAGAGGCATCATATTTCGGAGCCCCATCAGCACCATTCGAGGATTTCCACTCAGGGAGCCGAGAGGAGGAGGAGAGCACGTATGCAGCATCGTCAGCATGGATATTCTTCTAAGTCTACGGAGAACCTTGCATCTCCGGTTGTGGAGAATACCACTCCATCTTCTATTCCACAACCTATAGCAGATAGATTTGATTTCGAGTCCATGTTGCATCAAAAAGATTCTTTTATGAAGAACTCTGTTTTCGTTAAATCAAAGAATGATATTTCAGTTCACGATTCAGACTCTTCATCTTCTGTTTCCCTACCTTCAATCCCTTTTCCCCGTGCTCTTACGGCAGGAAAGCGCATCAAAAAGATTCAGAAAGATGACCCCGATATGGTACGGTTTTGTAAAGAAAACATCACAGTTAAGGTGCCATTTGATGAATATGTGGCTAACCATCCTGCCTTCCAAAAATACCTTAAGGTGAGATGCACACCTAGAAGGGTTAGCAGGAAGAAAGATAACCGAAATATAGAGACACATGTCTTATCAGTAGCCACAACCTATTGTCTCAAGAATCAGACTTTGCCGAAGAAAAAGAGAGACATGGGTGCTCACTATGTGGAGAGTCGTATTGACGACATTGCGTTTGCACGCACACTCTTAGATAACGGTTCTTCGATCAACTTACTTCCCTTAGCCTTATATCAGAAATTGGAGTTGGGACCACTTCGCAAATCTAGAGCTTTACTCCAATTCGCAGATCGTTCAGTGAAGAGACCTAAGGCAGAAGTGAAGAACGTCGTTATCTCGATTGAGGAGCAGAACTATCAGGTGGACTTCACAATCTTGGACATGAAGACCCCCAATCATTGGAGAGAATCTCAGATCATTCTCGGGCGGCCTTTCCTTAGGATCGCAGGCGCAACTTTCGATTATGGTACAAGAATGATGAAGTTCCGTTCTCCATGCGGAGAAGTGAACCTTGAGATGAAGCAAACCAAGTGTCAGCGACCCGATTCAGAGAGTAGCATAGAGTACTCATCTTCAGAGGCAGATTGCAGTATGATTAGCACAGTTGGGATTTGGGGACAGATTCCTTCAGGACAGAGCGAGACCCTTTCATCTGGAAAGGGCATAGTGGATGATGCAGTTTGCCAGGTGTTGTCTGATCTTGTGAGAGGTGCATCTACCTATTCTCATGATGACATAGAGATCCATCAGGATCTGTCAGTTCCATCTCCTTTGGAACGATCATGGGACAAAGATGATGAGTCGGACGCGGCTTTGGCTGAACTACCGCATTTCTTTGGCGATCCGACTCCCCATACTTCTGAGTTGGTGGCGAGTACTACTCAGCTTAGCCCACCTTCATGTAGCACGGAACCAGATTCAGATTCAGTTCAGCCAGATTTGATTGATGATACCACATTGCCAGAGCTGAAATCACTACCTCCTACACACAAGTACGCCTTTCTTGCAGGACCCAAAGAGAGATATCCTGTCATCATTAGCTCAGACTTGACTTTAGAGCAGGAGTATAGGTTGTTAGAAGTCTTAGAGAGGAACCGCAAAGCAATAGGCTGGACAGTGTCGGATCTCGTAGGGATCAACCCCGCTCTCTGCTCGCACCACATTTTTACCGAGGATAATGTGAGACCTTCCCGTGAGTTCCAGAGGAGACTTAACCCCAATCTACGGGAAGTGGTGAAGAAAGAAATTGAGAAATGGTGCAAAGTAGGGTTTATATACCCTATTTCTGACTCCAAGTGGGTGGCCCCACTTCATGTTGTCCCGAAGAAGTCGGGAATTCAGATGGTCACCAACGAGGAGGGGGTAGAGATCGCGACACGAGTACCCACGTCGTGGCGCGTCTGTGTCGACTACATGCGCCTGAATTCTGCGACCAAGAAAGATCATTTTCCCTTGCCTTTTATTGATCAGATCTTGGAGAGACTCGCAGGGAAAGAGTTCTTCTGTTTTCTTGACGGGTACTCAGGCAACAACCAGGTGGCCATAGCCCCTGAGGACCAGGAAAAGACCACATTCACATGTCCATTCGGCACTTATGCTTTCAGGCGCATGCCATTCGGGCTCTGTAATGCCCCAGACACATTTCAGCGGTGCATGATAGCCATATTTGCCGAGATGGTGGGAGATTTCCTGGAAATGTTCATGGATAACTTCTCGGTCCATGGTGATTCTTTTGATACATGTTTAGCGCACTTGGACCGAGTCCTCACGAGGTGTAGAGAGGTGAATCTGGTACTCTCCTGGGAGAAGAGTCACTTTATGGTGACGGAGGGTATCGTGTTGGGGCATGTCATCTCCAAAAGGGGAATGGAGGTTGACCCTGCCAAGGTGGAGGTGATCAAGAAATTTGATCCACCTACCAACGTGAAGTCAGTGCGGTCATTCTTAGGGCATGTTGGATTCTATAGGAGATTCATTCAAGATTTTTCAAAGATCGCCCGCCCACTGATTGAGCTCTTAGGGAAAGACACAGAGTTCGTTGTAGATCACGGGTGTCTGGAGGCCTTTGAGCTCTTGAAAAGGAAGATTTGTGCCTCGCCTATCCTACAAGCTCCTGACTGGTCTCTCCCCTTTGAGATCATGATTGACGCTTCAGGTTTCGCTATAGGAGCTGTGTTAGGATTACGGCGAGAAGGGATTCCGTTTGCGATCCATTACGCGAGCAAAGTATTAGATCCTACACAGAAAAATTATACAGTGATTGACAAGGAAATGCTCGCAGTAGTATGGGCCCTCGAGAAGTTCAGTTCATATATTTTGGGCTCTAAGGTGACAATTTATACTGATCACACAACCATTCGATATTTAATGGAAAAGAAGGACGCGAAGGCGCGCCTACTTAGGTGGATTTTACTCCTCCAGGAATTTGATTTGGAGATAAAAGATAAACCTGGAGTGAAGAATGTTGTGGCTGATCACCTTTCTCGGATTGAACTTAAGGATTCTCCTGATCATGAGCGAATTAGAGAGACCTTCCCAGATGAGTCAATTTGTGTTATTGACTCACTCCCGTGGTATGCCAACATGGTGAACTATCTTGTCACCAAGCAGGTTCCCTATGGTTGGACTAGGAGCAACATTGATCGACTGAAGTCGGATTCGAGGAGATACCACTGGGACGATCCTTTCCTTTTCTTCGAAGGATCGGATTGTGTTTGGAGAAGGTGTATTCCTCAGGAGGAATACCAGAGTGTCCTCACATATTGTCATTCACTTGAGGCTGGAGGACACCATTCGGGAAAGAGAACCGCTCACAAAGTACTTCAATGTGGATTGTATTGGCCGACCTTGTTTAGAGATGCTATTGATTTTGTGCGGTCGTGCCCGATTTGTCAAAGGATGGGAGGGACAGTTGGACAGAGAGATGAGATGCCCATGCAACCGATGATTATTTGTGATGTTTTTGATGCATGGGGCATAGATTTTCTGGGTCCTTTTCTCAACAACCATGGACATGAGTACATATTGTTGGCGGTTGATTATCTATCTAGGTGGGTGGAGGCTAGCCCAACCCGAACCGCAGACAGCAAGACTGTCTGTAAGTTTGTGAGAGACCATATTATTGCTAGGTTCGGCGTGCCAAAAGTTTTGATATCTGATGGGGGTAGCCATTTTGTGAACCGAGATATGAGATCTTTAGCTAAGGACTATGGATTTGAGTATAGAGTTACTAGTCCTTACCACCCACAGTCCAACGGCATGGCAGAGGTTTTGAACAGAGAGGTGAAGAGTATCTTGCAGAAATTGGTTCGTCCCGATAGGAAGAACTGGTCTCAGCTTTTGGACCAAGTTCTGTGGGCCTATAGGACAACCTACAAGACACCATTGGGTACTTCACCATTTAGAATGATCTATGGTAAGCCATGCCATTTGCCCGCAGAATTGATTCATAAATCCGAATGGGCAATTAAGAAGATTAATTGGAGTTGTCACCTAGGGAAGCTTTGTCGAGACTTGAACTTGAACGAGCTCGTGGAAATCCGAAACAGGGAATATGACAACAGTTTGATTTATAAGGACAAAGTAAAGAGATGGCATGATCAACACATTAGGTGCAAAGACTTTGTCCCTGGACAAAAGGTATGGTTGTTCAATGCCAGGTTGAAGATGTTCCATGGGAAGCTCAAATCTAAATGGACGGGTCCCTTTGTGGTTAAGAAAGTGCACGAGAATGGAAGTGTAGAGATAGCTGATCTCGCAGATGGTGCGCAATCTCATGTGGTGAATGGACAACTGTTGAAGCATTTTGTTGATTCGAAAGAGCAGTTAGTCCAAGTCGAGGTCATCAACTTCATGCAGAGTGAGCACAGAGCAGATACATTTTATTACTCTTCATGAAGATGCAGCATACAGATTCAACATCTTAGAAGATTCAATCACTCTTGTACATTCTCCCTTCCTTGTATATTCTCCAGATCACATCGGTTCTTATACTTACTCTTGTCCTATACTTAGGTTTACCAAGAGCCTAAGTATAGGGGGAGCCGATGCCCGCCATGTGTATATACTCATCCATTTCTCCTCTTGACCTCATCCGCCCTATTTTTGCTCTTCTTCTACACTCAGGCTGACTAGAGCCTAAGTATAGGGGGGCGGATCGACTTCTATACTTTTTATTATTTTAGTCATCCTACGCTTAACACGAGCTATGTCTTTTTCTCGCTTCTTGTGCCATGAGGACATATCACATGCTAAGTATAGGGGGGCGCGTATATATTACAAATATACTTTACCCATAGCTCGTACTTTCACGTATTTTTTGTATATATTATACAATAATTACGGGGTGTGTAAAATTTATATAAAAAAAAGTTCAAAAAAAATCTCTTACAAAAAAAACCTTTTAAAAAAAACTCTTGAAAAAAAAGCAAAAGCAAAGCTTTTCTAACAAAAAAAACTTCTTTGCCTTTGTTTGTCAAAAAAAAACTTTTTGAAAAAAAAAACTTTTTCTAAAACTTAAAAAAAAAGCAAAAAAAAAACTAAAAAAAACTAACTAACAAGTTGGTTTAATCCCTGACACAATTCACTTTCACACAAGACTAGTGTTGTTCAAAAATACTTGGTTTATGAGGTCTTGATATTTTGAGTTAACCAGCCTTAGTCATTAGGGTCTTGGACTTAATTATTCACATTTCCCTAATTTGAAAGATTTGTGTGCTATATTGCATGCTTAGTCTCTACCTTAAGAATATGATCAGCACCTCACATACACGGCTGCAGTTATGATGAGATGAGTTGAAATTTCACTTGAGGAACTGTGATGAGGGATTTGAGTTTGGACTTGATTTGATGATGCTCGAGGATGGGATAAAATCAATGAAGGCTTCATGAAACCTGAGTGTCAGCACATTTAGCCAGTATAAGAACATGGTTCTTGTACTATCTCTTGATATTTACCTATGTGCCTGGGTGTGATAAAATAAAAAAATATTGATCAGTGTGCGCCAACTCTTGGTAAAAGCAGTGGAGCTAGCCAAAAATACTACAAAGCAATGAAATGTCAAAGAAAAGCTCTCATTCCACAAAGTCAATTATCAAAAGAGCTTCCACCAAAGGCGAGCGCTCTCAACCATTTCAAAGTGTCCACTTGGACCACCGCTATTAGGACCAGGAGTCGGGCTTGCACCAAAAAAGGGCTCTGCATCGTAAATGCTACAAGTCTTGGTGTAGAAGATACGATAGGTACTCAAAAAAGGCACACCCCGGTGTACTCCCAGGAAAACAAGTGCAGACGGCTCCAACTTCTCTTGACGGACGCACTGATCAACACCAAAAATATGCGTTGCGTAATAAGGCACTCGAGAGGATCCTTGTTCCAATGAGAGGGAGAGAAGAAATGACACAATCCTATACCCTCCATCAACTGGCCTTCCATATACACTTTTAAGTTTGACAACTAAAGAGACGGTGAATTGGATGCAAGAAATGATTTATTCCCTAGTGTTGAGGATCGGGTTCTTAGGAGAATCTCTTGGACTGAAACCTTGGGTGACGTTGTGACTCTACTCTTGTAACTGCAGTCCACACTTAAAGTCATATCCCTTATATATATATGTATACAAAGAGAGTCTGATGATTAGGGAAATTGGATACCTTTTGACTAGAGCTTGGTTCAGCTTAGAATTTTAGGATCTCTAAAACCGATAGTTCTTTAACAGATCAAGTCTTGTATTCACATGCACAGTCAGGGGCTAATCCAACTTATTCATTCTTTGTTTGCTCAAGGACTAGCAAAGTTTAAGTATAGGGGGGTGATGAATCCGCGATTCATCATCTCAATATCTTGATCTTAGCAAAATCCCTGAGTAAAGTCTCAAATAAATGTACATAAAATCATTAAATTAACAAAATACCTCTTATAAATAAAACACATTAATTATTGTATATTAGATTGTACAAAATAATTTAACAATAAAAAGCCGCAAAAATAAAGGAGTTTTCACTTGTAAATAGCCCAAAACTTCATGTAGTTTTAATAATTTCATTTCAACTCCTTTTTGCCTATTTTTTTTCTCTAACTTGTTTATAAAATTGTATATAAAATATAAAAATACAAAATAAATTTTACCTCAAATAAATGCTCCTAGATCTCAAAGAGAAAAAGCCGTAAAGTTCAACTTCCGAGCCAAATTCCCGCTCCGTCTGAACTCCAAATTCACGAAACTCACTTTTAAAGTTCAAGTTAGAAAATTATCTATCCAACGGAAGTAGTTTCATTAAAATCGGAGCTCATTGGGTTTTGGGACCTAGATGTACATTGTATATTATGTATATATTCATTTTTTCTTCATTTTTATTTTACCTTTCTCTTTTACTTAAAAATACAAAAAAATCATACTTGTGTTGTATTTTTATTGTAGTATTTTATTGTATTTTTCCGTTGTAAATATCTCTTATTAAAAAGACAAAAAAATTTACATAGTAGAAAAGTAAAAAAAATGTACATGTTTGTCTTCCCTTGTATAATCTCCACTATTTATTTTCTTCTTTTTTATTCTATTGTAATTAAAGTAGCCAGCTTTATTTCATTTATTTATTTATTTTGCATTCTCTACGATAACCACCAATTCAACTCCATTACTCCACCATATTTTCTTACTTCTAATTCAACTCCACCATTTTATTAACCTCCATCCCACTCCATCTTAATTCTAACTTCCATTTTTCCTCTTTATATACATATCATTCTCCTCATTTTTGCCTTTGATCTATCTTTATATGAGGAGAGCGTAGTTCCCAGAGTTGAATCGGTGACATCGACACAACCGCGGTCGAGCGATGACAGCCCTCTCTCCGGTGAGATCCGTTGGCTTTTTGGCCAACATCGCAGTCGCAACCGCGCGCTGCTCGAGCTCATCGCGCGCCGGCGATTCGAGCGAAGACCGTGCTCACATGAGCACATCATAGGCGACCGTCCATCCTAGGTAATTTTATCTTCATCTTCTTATGATCATTTGTTTCTTTGCAATTTTTTTAGCACATCACATTACCACCTACATATCATCCTTTTTATCACCACCACCATCACACCATCATTTTGTTCCCCACTTTTTTGTGTACATATTATTTCTTGTTTAACAAAATTTAAAAAAATTTTTAAAAACAATTTAAACAAAAAAAGAGCTTTTTATTATAGCAGAAAAAAATAAAAAAAACAAAAAAAAATCCGCAGCAGCGGTGGGGGAGCACCCACCGCCACCGCCGACTATGCCAGATCCACGGCGCCCCAGCGGCGCGAGCACCACCCTAGCAACAGAAAAAAAATTAAAAAAAAAACAAAAAAAAATCCGCAGCAGCGGTGGGGGAGCACCCACCGCCACCGCTGACTACGCCAGATCCACGGCGCCCCAGCGACACGAGCACCACCCTAGCGCCTGCGCGCGGTGCACACCGCCTTCCTCGTGGCCACGCACGACCGCGCCCCCGCCGCCGGTGGCCGCCACCACCCCGCTCCCGCCTCCTGCAGCTCCAGCCGTCCGCCTTCAGCTGCCGTGCAACCCCGACGGTCGCGAGAGCCCACCCACCGCCACCGCCGACTACGCCAGATCCACAGCGCCCCAGCGGCGCGAGCACCACCCTAGCGCCTGCGCGCGGTGCGCACCGCCTTCCTTGCGGCCGCGCGCGACCGCGCCCCCGCCGCCGGTGGCCGCCACCACCCTGCTCCCGCCTCCTGCAGCTCCAGCCGTCCGCCTTCAGCTGCCGTGCAACCCCGACGGCTGCGAGAACCCTCCCACCGACGCCGCCCTTCGCCACGTCACCTGCGCGCGGTGCGAGCCGCCTCCTCGCGGCCGCGCGTGGCCTCCGGCCACCGCCATCCCCGTTCCCCGTTGGGTTCCTTGCAACGAAGAAGAAGGTCATCTCCACTATTTTTTATTGTAAATATTGCAAACATTTCTTACATAGTTTTCGTAATTACAGTTTAGTCCTTGTACATAAGTTTGAGTTTTCTTTTCATTTTCTGTATTGCACAAATACCCCTATGTTTGCTTATTAATTTGGACATCTGTTGAGCACCTTTTTATTCAATAAAAAATATTTTCATATTGAGCAACTAATTGTCTACATTCTGAATATTTATTTGTATTTTTGTGAGTTGTGGGTAATTAATTAAAATTCTCTAACTGAAATATTGGATATTTTACCCATTTTGAGCATTTAAATTTATATCTCACTAACGGTTGCTCCAAAAATTCCACAAAAATTAGGAATGATGTCCTGAAATGTGTTTATCTTACTATCCAAATTTCATTCAAAGTGGAGGTTTATTGTGCACAAAATAAATTGTAGAGTAATTTTAGTATTTGATTTTTAATTAGATTCACGTACATCCTTTTTGCAAAATTTCAACTCTCCTGGATTGTTTGTATAAATATCTATTTGAGATAATTCGCTCTCTGACTAATTTGATAACATGGATTTAATAGGAATTAATTACTCATTGTCACTCTGTTTTCATTAAAAAATCCATAAAAAAACCATATTTTGTCAAAAAATTCCAAAAAAGTACTGTAGTCTCTTTTCATCATGTTTTTATTCCAGTAATTTTTTCATGATTTTTTGCTTACTGCTTGTGTGATAAATTACGAAAAAACTCATAAAAAGTGTGCATTTTTATTTGTTGCATTTTAATCCCTAAAAATACAAAAAAATATGTTTTGCATTCCTCACTGGATTAGAACTTTAGGAAAATTATAGTTTGGCTAAATTGGACTATTTTGACATTAAAATTAATTTGGCCTTGTTGTATGCTTTCTTAGTGTCGTAATTCATCCGCATTTGCTTTGTTTTTTGCATAAATTTTTTTTAAAAAATTACCGCGTGGAAATCTAGATCTTAAATTTCAAATTAAACCCAAGTTGTTCCTTTGCCTCCCTGTGTTCGACCCCGGACTTGCCCGGGATATAAATTAAAGCCGAGACACTCTTCACGGAGATCTTCTCTCGATTCTGACTGAATCGCTAAGTACACATGCTACAACGTGACCGAATTAATTATCGTATTTAGCGACTCGTCAGTCAACCTGAATATTTGGTTGGATCGAATATTGACCGAATATGGACTATTCAATCGATGGTCCTCCACACCGCATATTTGGACCAAATATGCAGTTTAATCAGTTGATTATTGCAATAGTGTCATTGAGAATACGGTTCCACTTTCCTAAGCAACATATACGGTTCATGCGGAAGCATTTCTGATCACTGTGTTGAGTAGAGGTGCCCATCAAGCTCATCGACCGAGTCCGACTCCAAGATGGACCTGGACTTGCTAAGAAAAGTGTTAAGAGATATATTTATCTTTCTCTATCTTTTATGTATTTATATTTCTTTTGTTTTGAATATGTAATTTATCCACTAAGGTTTCTTTTATGTATGTTAAAGAGTTCTACGGCCTCATGAATAAAGAAGTCATTATTTTCTTTCCACATGGTATCAGAGTGACAGTCCTAGATCAGAGTTATGTTGCCCTAGTCATCTCCCCACTCGCCCGCCTCTTCTAGCAGCCTCCCCTTCTCGTGCATGCGATGCACCACCAGCAATCAGCGAGCCTTGCACATCGCCAGGAGGTACCGGTTGCCTCCAACGGCACCAGTGCGCCCCCTGGAGGTCGTTACCTCCCCCAACGGTTGCAAGAGCTCCCAACAACGTCGCATCTGTCGCTGTGGGCCCCCACGCTGAAGCGCTTCACTGTCGCGAGCCTTCTTCACCAACTAGGGACACTTCTAGTCCTATTTCTGATGCCGCCTAACGAGATTTGTGGGCCCAACGACATTGTCTAGGATGATCTAGGGCATCAATGGTATACTTCCATGTTGTTGTGCCTCTCTAGGTCTCCCAGCATCCTGATTTTGGATCATTTGCAGTGAAATCAAACCTTTAGATTTATCCACATACCCTAAAATTCTTTTTTGGTTGATCGGAACAGTTGTGGCATGAGTGTGCACAGACAACTGATTCCCTATATGTTCATGTGGACACATACGTTTCAGTTTCTAGCCCAGTCATGTTTGTTTCCGTCTTCTTTATCATCGTGTTAAAATCAAGGGTGACTTCTCCTCCACAGTACCTTCAAGGGTCGGCCCATTGTTAAGATGGACAAGCTCGATTATGAGTTATAGTCCATGCAGTTCATGACCCTTATGCAGTGCAATATCAAGTACATTCTGACTCAACCAAAGCTGATTGACAAGACTGTGGTGAATGCTTCATGAAGTAAGATGACATGTACACACGCGTATGTCTACACGCGTATGTCTATCTAGTATTCTCACCACAGAGGTAGCCAATGATATCTTGCATTAACCTACTGCCAAGGTAATGTAGAGTATCCTTGCTGCCACTTAGGGTGTGTTTGGTTCGTGGGTTATCCAGGGGAGGATAACCCATTTTTATGTTTGTGTGTTTGGTTGGTGGGTTAAGGGTTGGGAGGGTTTGTGTGATGTGATTGTATTGAAATTTGAAAAAGTTGGTAGTTATTATGATATGATTGTATTGAAATTTGAAAAAGTGGGTAGTTGTTGTGATGTGATTGTATTAAAGTTTGGAATAGTGAGTAGAAGTTGAGTATTTTATGATTTTTAGATGATATGATGGTATAATATATAATTTTTTTGATGGGAAGGGAGTGGACCCCACTAGTGGGTTAGGAATGTGGGGTTTGGGGGGTAACCCGCCCAAATTGGGGGGTAACCCCCCAACCGAACGGGCCCTTATGCTTAGACAAAGAATGCGACCATGATCCTACACCTACTATATTATATTTTCACGATCTGGCAGAATGGCCGTCCTATGCACATCTTCTACTCTTTGTTTTGTGGCATGTTTAAGAAGCTTCTTAGCTTCGTGCTCGTGACCACGTCTACAGAGAAGCAGATGGCGTACATGAATGCTACGATGGTTGGAGTTTTTCTGATGGCTCTTGATTCTGAGTACGAGGCAACAAACACCCAACTTCTCACGGGTCCATCTATACCTTCGATGAATGAGGCGTACATCGGACTTGGCAGGATCACTGTCCCATCTACTGCCACTACTCAAACCTCCTCTACGATGACCCATCTTATTGCAGAGGAGGTATGTTTAGAGGGCACGACACCTGTGGTAGAGGAGGTGGTTATCAACGTCGACTATGCACTTACTGTCATCATCCTGGTCATCCTGAGGAGACTTGCTATCTGAAGCATGGCTACCATGTGTCTGCTCGTGTGGCCGAACATGTTGAGTCTACTGGCACTTCTGCACCTAGTCTTGTTCAGAAGTTGGATGATATTATCTCCCATTTGAGGAAGATCATGACTCATGTTGTGGCCACTAGTAGTGCTCCTGTAGGGCCTTTTGATGTCGCTGGTGCAACTAGAGCCTCTTATAGAACCTTAGGTGTATCCTATGCTCTTACCGGTGTCATAGGACATGCATGACAAAGTAGATCATTGATTCTGATGCATCTCATCACAATGCGGTTACAAAGCTTAGTTTGCATTGTACAGATCTATGCCTCCGGTCAGAGCAGTTGCTATTGTAGATGGGAATCATTACCCTAATATAGGTCTGAGAGATCTGTTTGACGCTGTCTATGCATTTGCAGAATGTGTTTCATGCTCTTGATTTTTCTATGAATTTATTGTCTATTGGTTTGATCACTAAGAATTTACATTGTCGTGCCATATTTGACCCAACTTCTCTTGTATTTCTGGATATACTTACATGCATGCCACTTTAGTCTCTATATGATGGTGCTAAAAAATCTATCTATACATGTGGCATCTTCAGTTTAACCACATTCCCCTACAGAAGCTGTGCCATGTCCTTTCACTGATCTCTTTTCGATCCACTTTTCAATGCTAGGCTTGCTAGCTTGAGAGGCATCACCGATCTAGTTTTCTTGATCGTCAGAGTTGCAGTAGTAGTATTTTATTTGAGCTTGTCCATTTTGATATTTGGGATCCCTGTTGTGTTTTTGACCATCAAGGTTACACGTTTTATCTTGTAGACATTGTTAATTTTTCTAGACTATCATGTGATTTTCTTTTGAAAACAAGTTTGAAGATGGTGGTCTATTATTCAATCTTTTATTCATGAAATAAATAATATTTTCCGTTAATGTTAAATATGTTTGCTGTAACAATGCCGTGGAGTTGTGTACTTTACATCTCTTTCAGTTCTTCAGGTCTCTTGGCACATTATACTCCAAACCTCTTATGCATATACTTCCCAGCAGAACAGTGTTTGTTGGGAAGAATGAGCAAGATGTTTATTCCATAAGCCCTAGGCTCTCTTATATAGGAGAGTAGCCTATGGGTAAATTACATAAAGCATACAACTGAAAAATAAAAATAACGAACAGGTACTAGTACTAATATGTATGCGTCAACACTCCCCCTCAAGATGGAGCATAGATATCAATCATGCTCAGCTTGGACGCACACTTCTGGAATGGGCCTCGAAGTAATGCCTTGGTGAATATATCAGCCGTCTGATTCTCTGAGGTGACGTGAGATGTAGCAATCAACCCCTTCTGAATCATGTCACGTATGTAGTGACAGTCAACCTCAATGTGCTTGGTCCTCTCATGGAAGGCTGGGTTGTTTGCAATGAACAAGGCTGCCTGATTATCACATTCCAGCTTCATAGGGAACGGTATATCAAGACATAGATCTGTAAGTAGAGCTTTCACCCACATCATTTCTGTGCTAGCCTGGGCCATAGCCCTGTATTCTGATTCAGCACTGGATCTAGCTACCACTGTCTGTTTCTTGCTCCTCCACGAGACTAAGGCATCTCCAACATAGACTGCAAATCCTGAGGTGGACTTCCTGTCCTTGGGGCATCCTGCATAATCTGCATCGGCACATGCTGTGATAGAGATCTCCTTTCCCTTCTTAAATAGCAAGCCTGCACCTGGAGATGATTTTAGATATCTCAGAATCATGTGTATAGCATCCATATGGACCTGACGTGGTTGCTCCATGAACTGGCTCACGCGACTCACTGCAAATGATATATCAGGTCTAGTGATCGTGACATACATTAGTTTGCCTACCAGTTCTCTGTACCTCCTCCTGTCCACCTCTTCCGTGTCATCATCATAGAGCTTCATGCTGGGATCCATTGGTGTCGTAGCAGGCCGACACCCTAGCATACCTCTCTCACTCAATAGATCTGTAACATATTTCCTCTGCGACATTACTAATCCATATGGTTTTCTAGCAAACTCCAGCCCCAGAAAATATCTAAGGACTCCCAAGTCCTTGGTGACAAATTCGGTTCCCAGTTTTTCCTTTGCCTGCTTTATGCCCTGCTCATCAGCTCCTGTAATCAAGATGTCATCAACATAAACCATGATTACAATGATACCTCTAGTAGTCGTCTGCACAAACAAGGAATGATCAGCATTGGAGCGTTTGTATCCTTGTTCCTCAAAGAGATCTGAGAGCTTCTGAAACCATGCTCTGGGGCTCTGCTTAAGGCCATAGATAGCCTTATGTAATCTGCATACCTTGGAACACTCCCCCTCAACAGCAAAATCATGTGGCTGTTGCATATAAACTTCTTCCTGCAAATCTCCATATAGGAATGCATTCTTTACGTCCAACTGATGAAGCGGCCGGTCTCTAGCAACTGCAACTGACAATAAGATCCGTAGGGTGGAATGACGTGCTACAGGCGAGAATGTGTCAAGGTAATCCACCCCGTATGTCTGTGTAAAGCCACGTGCAACCAGACGTGCCTTGTACCTGTCAATAGAACCATCTGCATTGTGCTTCACTGTAAACACCCACTTGCAGCTCACTAGGTTCACATCTGGAGGTGTAGGAACCAAACTCCAAGTTCCTCTGGACTGGAGTGCCGCCATTTCTTCCTCCATTGCTAGCCGCCATCTACTATCCTGCATAGCATCATGATGATTTCTTGGAATATCGACAGCTGAAAGTGCCACAACAAAAGACCTGAAATCCCCAGATAGTTTCTCAAAAGATACAGATGCTGATAAGGGATATGTAGCACAGCCTCTCTTCGACTTTCGTAGAGCAATGGGTACATCTAAGTCAATTGTGGTCTCATCTGGCCCCTGCAACATATCCTGCTCAGAAATGTCGTCAGATCCATCAACATTAATATTTTCATTACATACCATAGGCGAGCTAATAGACGAGTCATGACCATGAGCGGGAGGAAGCCTGCGGGTATAGTGAAATGGTAGCGGTGATATAGTTGGTGGGGCGGGGGTGGTGGTGGTGGTGGTGACGGCAGCTGTGGTGGTGGTGCTGGTGACGGCATCTGAGGTGGGGGTGTCATATATATGGCATCAGTGGATAAAGGTGGTAGCTGCTTGTCTCCTGAGGCTGAAAAATACATAACATTTTCAAAAAATGTAACATCTGCACTGATCATATACCGCCTACGCAGAGGATCAAAACACTTGTACCCCTTTTGAGTTCTGGAGTACCCGACAAAAACACACTTGACAACCCTAAGAGAGAGCTTGTCAGTACCAGGGGACAACTGATGGACAGATGCAACCGACCCAAACACACGAGGCGTAAGAGAAAACAAATCCTTGTCGGGATGAATGATAGTAAACGGGATCTGTTCATTTAAAACAGAAGAGGGCATACGATTAATTAGATAACATGCAGTGAGAACTGCATCACCCCGGTAGGAGTAGGGAACATGACTCTGTATAAGGAGTGATCTCGTGACATCAAGGAGGTGACGGTGTTTCCTTTCAGCAATTCCATTCTGTTGAGATGTATGAGGACACGACGTTTGATGAACAATCCCTTTTGAGGAGTAATAACTGGCAAGAACATTTGTGCACAATTCTAACGCATTATCACTTCTCACAAATTTTACCGATGTGGAAAAGACATTTTGTATTTCATTCAGAAAATGGATAATTATATTTCCGGCTTCAGATTTATTTTTCATCAGAAACACCCATGACACTCTAGAAAAATCATCCACAAATACAATATAAAATCTGTGTCCCTGATGATCAGGTACACGACTCGGACCCCAGACATCAACATGAAATAACTCAAACTTGGAGGTACTACTCCGACCAGGACGACTGGGAAAGGACGACCTGTGATGCTTTCCCAACTGACATGCCTCACACTGAATAGGTGTGTGAGGAAGACTATAAGGTAACACTTGACGCAACTTCTGAAGCGGTAAATGACCAAAACGCAGATGCCACAGTAAAGGAGATACTTGTCCAGCAGGAGAGGATGTGGTTCCAGCAAATGGGGTCTGATTCAGGCGGTAGAGGCCTCCTTGCTCATAGCCACGACCAATCACGTTGCTCGTATGGATGTCCTGAACAATCAAAGAAGATGGATCAAAAATTGCCAGACAATGAAGATCCTTCGTAATCTGACTAATTGACAACAAATTCATTGAAAAATCGGGTGCATGTAGCACATTCTTGAGCTGCATGGAAGATGTCAGTCTAATCTCCCCCTGACCAGTGATGGGGGAATGTGTGCCATTGGCAATTACTACTGTCCGTCCTGGAGGGATCTGAGTGTATCCTGTAAGTAGACTCTGGTCGCCACATAGGTGATGTGTAGCGCCCGAGTCCATAATCCATGGCAATGTATCAGATCTACTACTGTGGAGTGCAAGTATACTACCTGAAGCACTGGTAGACGCAGAGGCTGAAGCCGCAGCATCAGAATGACTCTCTGTAGTCGGTGCTGGAGCAGATGGTGGGATAATGCCCCTCAGACGGGCAACTAGATCATCGAACCGTTGATTCAAAGTAGCAGCAGACGGAGGCTCTATCTGCTCAGCAGCTCGAGCTGATGCAGGAAATCCATGCTTCGAGTAGCATGTGTCTTCATTGTGTCCAACTCGGTGACAGTAGGTACATGTTGGCCTAGTGCGGCCACCTCTTCCACGAGGTCCACGTCCACGGCTCTGGTGATGAAATCCACGACCTCTGTTGGCTGCCATGGCTGAAGAATTCTGACTCGCAGCTGTGGAAGGAACTGTGATCCGACTCAATCTATGAAAAGCTTCCTCCATGGGAGGAATAGTGGAGTCCGCCAAAATCAGTGATCGTGCTGCCTCATACTCAGGATCAAGTGCAGCCAGGAACACACCCACCATCGTCGCGTTCCGGTATGTCTTCTGCTGTTCTGGCGTAGCTGTGAGAGGCATGAAGCTATAGAGCTTCTCGAACATCCCTCTTAGTGATGTATAGAGGGAATGTAAAGGGCGACCATTCTGCTTTATTGTGAATATGTCATGCTAAAGTTGCAGAATCTCCGTCTCGTTCTTGGCCTGGGAGTATGTAGCCGCCAGAATGTCCCACATATCCTTGGCTGTGGGCTGGTGTAGGATGTCATTGGCAATTTCAATAGCCAATATACCAGATAGCCAAACTTTGGCATATGCATCATCAGCCTCCTAAGAGGCATTAGTTCCAGTCTTCTCAGACGGCTCTGGATCGGTAAGAATGTGCTTATTACCCGTTGACTTCATCATGCTCATGAACTGCATTGCCCACAGTTCATAGTTGGTACCGTCCATCTTGACAATAGGCGCTGGACCACGGAATGCGCCAATAGATGGAATATCTGCCTTGCTCTCTGACATACTGGATATTGAAGACTGGAACGATTGACAAACTATGTGATTTGTCTACAATGACATAACCGGGTTTAGTTGCACGTGTAGACCTCACACAACTAAACCCATGATGATGTTCTGGGTTTTAGGGCTTGGAACCTTGGACCCGTACAGGAGTTACATGCCTTGGAGCACTGGATGCGCGCTGGATGCGCAGAAGATCACGCGCGCTGGGCATTGGATACGCTGAACACGCGCACTGGACACGCGCACTGCTCAGCCGCACAGCCTTGCGCAGATCACGCTGAAGCACAGGAGGTTATGCGTGCACAGCCTTGCGCAGATCACGTGCAGGCGCACTGAGTCGCGTGCAGAGGGCCGTGATCACGCACAAGAGATGCGCGTTCACGCGAGAAGAGATGCGCGGAAGAGATGCGCCACCGGGATGATCTGCGCAGCGCAGATCAGCGAGAAGAGGCACAACGCTGATCAGAGAAGACGAGCGCCCGGGAGAGAGGGCGGCGCCGATCGGCTGAGAGGGGAGAGAAAGAGGCCGACGGGTGTGGTGGGTAGGGTTAGGGTTTTGAGAACTCCGGTCTAGGACCGTCGCTCTGATACCATGTTGGGAAGAATGAGCAAGATGTTTATTCCATAAGCCCTAGGCTCTCTTATATAGGAGAGTAGCCTATGGGTAAATTACATAAAGCATACAACTGAAAAATAAAAATAACGAACAGGTACTAGTACTAATATGTATGCGTCAACAGTGTTGCTGAACGCAAACACCGTCATTTTCTTGATGTGACCATGACCATTCTTATTGAGAGTCGTGCTCCCCACTCTTTCTAGGATGATGCAGTTCTTACTACTTGGTATCTGGTCAACTGGATGTCGTCTTCTGTTTTAGGTGAGAATGTTCCTTTTTCGATTGTGTTGCCCAATACACATCTTCTCTCTTACACCTTGTGTTTTTGGTTCGATGTCTTTTGTTCATCATTTGACTCCTGGATGTGACAAGCTCGACCCGGAGGTGTCAAATGCATCTTTGTGGGCTACTCCCGGACCTAGAAGGGGTACCAGTGCTTTAATCCCGTTAGAAGGAAGTACCACGTTAGTGCTAATGTCACCTTCTTTAAGACGGTAATATATTTTTCTCCTACATATGATAGGACGACCTCGCTTGACTCTGGAGAGGAGGTTTACATACTTCCTCCTATGATATCATCACCTCCATGTGGTTCCTCCTTCGCCTCCTCCTCCATCACCACCACCACCACCTCCTACTGTGGTTCTTCCTACGCCGCCACCTCCTCGTACTTTGGCTCCATTGTTACTACATTTTTACACTTGGAAGCCACCTTATGTACCCCTTGCTCATGTGCCTTCCCCATCATTCATCACATCTCAGGTATATTCAGAGTACTTTGTTTCTACTGATGGTATTGCTGATTTATCTATAAAATATGCTACTTTACTAGACGGACATGTTGCCTTCTCAGGAGGCTACTTTACATGATGCAATATATAAGACCTTTATCTCCCCATTGCTTTTCGAAAGCGGAAGCGTATATGTGCCATGTAATCTCTCGTTGTCTATGTTTCTTTGGGACGTCTTTCAACGGATTTCAAGAGATTTGTCATGGGTCTCTCAACTGCGGAAATCCGTCGAGAATATCAGGAGGTTATGCGAGACAATCAGTAGTGTCTGGCTATGAAGAAGGAGCTGGCATTACTCCAGTCACATATCTTATGGAGCTTGGTTACTGCCTTTACAAGAGCCTATATGGTTGGTTACAAATCATCATTTAGGGTGAAACACCGTACATATGGCAGCTTTGATCGCTACACGGGTAGGCTTGTGGCTCATTGGTTCACCCAAACTTATGGGGTGGATTATCAGGACACATTCTCTCATGTAACCCGTCATTCTATACTATAGATCCGTCTCTCTATTACAGTAGTACGGGGCTAGTCCCTATCTCATTTCGATGTGAAGAATGCTTTTCTATATGGTGATATGCATGAGGTCTACATGCAACATCACCAAGGTTTGCTACTGAGGGAGTATCAGAAGGTTTTTAAACTTCATAAGTCTATCTATGGCCTTAAGCATAGTCCTAGAGTATGGTTCTAGAAGCTCTCGGATTTGATAGATCATCGGGGATTCACGAGATAGATTGTAGGTCATTCTCAGAAGGTGTTGTCATTCTTGTCTATGTTGGTGATATCATTGTTAAAAGAGATGATGTACATGGTATTAGTGCATCTAAAGAGTTCCTTGGACAATAGTTTGTCTCCAAGACCTTGACGATTTACGATATTTTTTAGGGCTTGAGTTTGGTAGGAACCATCATGGTCTTCTGATGACCTAGAGGAAGTTTGTTACATATCTCCTCTCTGAGACTTGCATGGCCGATTGCAAACCTGCTACTACTCCAATGGCTCCCAACATGAAGCTATACGATGATATAAAGGAGGTTGATAAGAGGAGATACACATAGCTTGTTGGGAATCTCCTCTACGTGACTATTACCAGGCCAGACATATCCTGAGCCATGAGCAGAGTTAGTCAGTTTGTGAAGCAGCCGAGACAGACACATATGGGTGTAGTTCATATGTTTTCTATGTTTCTGAAGTCCTTTCCAGATACTGGATTTCTCTTTAGCAGAGGGAGATCCCTTGCCATCACAACATATGCAGATGCAGACTATGCTGGTTGCTTCAAGGACATGAAATATACCTCCGACTTTGCAATGTTCATAGGGAGCTTTTTGGTGTTGTGGAAAAGCAAGAAGCAGACTGTGGTTGCGAGATCAAGTGCTGAGTCAGAGCAAATGGTCATCGGGGTTCAATTCGCTCTGGCTGACCTACCTGTTGACACACCTCTTCCCATGTAGCTGCAATGCAATAACCATGCTACTCTTTTTCAAGGACATGAAATATACCTCCGACTTTGCAATGTTCATAGGGAGTTCTTTAGTGCTGTGGAAAAGCAAGAAGCAGACTCGGTTGCTAGATCTAGTGCCGAGTCAGAGCACATGGTCATTGGGATTCGATTTGTTTTGGCTGACCTAGCTGTTGACACGCCTCTTCCCATGTAGCTACAATACAATAACCATGCTACTCTTTTTATTGCCGACAACCATGTTTTCAATGAGAAGACCAAGCACATTAAGGTAGATTGTCACCATATATGTGACATGATTCAGAAGGTTTTTATCTCTATTTCCTACATCAGCACAGGGGAACATACACCATATGTTTTGCAAGGATCCAGTCAGAGTGCTATTCCAGAGACGTTCCAATCTATGCTCCATCTTGTGGGGGAATGCTGAGAGATATAGATATCTTTCCTTATCTTTATGTATTTTATATTTCTTTTGTCTGTGCTATGTAGTTTGCCCTCTAAGGTTTCTTCTCTCTGTATAAGAGAGCTCCGTGACCTCATGAATAAAAAAGTCATTATTTTCTTTACACAAAAAGCTTAGCTTAAACTTGACCGAGCTTATTTACGTGGACTCGAGCTCGACTTAGATCAAGCTCGAGTCCATATGTCGAACTCACAATTCGTATAATAGAAAGACATTTAAAAAATTGTACTTTTAGGTTGTAGGCATGTAGCATACACCATGTGCAAGTATATTTGCATAAAAGGATGCTTTGCATTCCCCTTTATAGAGCGTGGAAGTGAGAATTCATTTATTCCCCATTGTTGTTGTACTATAAGTCCCAATTTCAAGGAAAATAAAAATCCAATTCAAGCCTCGTATATTTGATAGAATGCCTAACAATGTTATCAAATGCAATCACAGTTGGACAAAGGAATCGAGCCTGCAGCCTCTGCACTTGGAAGGGGGCAACCATTTGTGCTCATCAACGTCTGTGGTAATGTTATGTCTAATATATAAAGCATACTATACATACTATGATCGAGATGAGTTAATTAATTGAACACTGATCAGTTCGAAATGGCTCATTATGGATATTGGGCTGAAGTCATAGTTTGAACTTAACTAAATTGAATTTATCGAGCCTGATTTCACGGGCCACTAATGAGTCGAGCCCAAGTCCAATTCATTGAGACCAAGCTTCCCAAACACCCCTAGGGTTTCATGAAGTACCTTTGCCGTCTTCCTATCTACCAGAGTTTTGCCATGTTGGCAAAAATCTCTCTGTTATAGGCATCAAGTATATGGTTCTTTCTCAGGATTGCTGCAGTCGGGTGAAGTGCCTTGCTCTTACCATTTAACACTTGCGATATTCTTGTCCTCTAGTGTTGTACCCTTTTTACCACAGTAGATATGCTTGTGCTATTGATTATACTTTGCTGTCATGAGATGGTCTTTCTCGGGTTGTCTGAGCATGGATTCTTGTGGTCATTTAGTACTGTCTCAAGTTGTTTTTTCTGAGAAGGCAAAGAATGTCTAGTAAATGCGCTGATTGAAAGTAGGCTTTTGTTTTCCATTCTAACATCATTATTGTATTTTCTTTTTTACTTATTATCTGATTCTAATATTTGTGCACAGAATAATGGAAGCTCTGGAACTGTGGATTTGAGACATTTTGCATTTTATGCATATGCTGGTAGGACTGGTGCTCTCCGCTGGAACAGGAAGCATGAGGTCTCTGCTTTATTGCTTTCTATTTCTATCCCTATGGAGAATAGATTTTTTTACTCCATCCTCCTTTGTTTTTGGCCCCTAGTATGAGATGGTTTTTTTGAGGTTCCTATGTGAGTTGAAAGGACTCACTCGTTCAGGTTCTTAGATGAGAGGAAGCTTCTCTTGATAATAATTTAAGAGGTGTGCCTTGAGACAAGGCGTAACCTCAGTGGCTTAAGTCGTAGATATTAGGAGCGTACATCAAGGCATACACCTCAAATAACCGAGGCCATTTTTTGAATGAAAAAGGGTGAGGCATCGCGGAAACATTCACCAATTAAAGTATAAGATTACAAAGACCATGAGTTACGAAGGATCATGGCATGCTCCATTACATTCTCAATCTAAAATCTTTCACCCCCAAAAATTACACCATTTGTGGCCAGCTACATGGCACACAAAATTGTTGCCACCCAAACTTTGGGCAGTCCAGAGGTGGTGTACTACAAAAAACCATCTCATACTAGGGGCCAGTCCTTTGGGCAGCCCATAAAGGACTACAACACTTCCACATAATCCATCGACACCATATCCGGATTCTCCTCTTCACAAACCTGCCATGATAGATAATCGCAAAAAAAAACCGCAGAATGCCTTTGTAGGAGTTGTCAGCATCCTGAAAGAATCTAGCCCTCCTAGCCCCATCAGCAACCAATCTTGTCTTACTAGCCAAAGGAAAATCTTGATCCGCAATGGGACCTTCCACTTCCAAAGGCACCTGTGGGGGCCGGGGTGTGGGGGTGTGAATTTTCAGATTTGTGCCTATTGCCACGGTTGATGGATAAGGAATGTGAAATAGCTTGAGGAATAAGCGGGGCATACTTTGGTTTTTGGTAGGATTAATTTGTATTTGTGGGATAAGAAATAAGATTTGAGGGATGGAATGTTAGCGTTTGCAATGATCATTAGATGGCCTCCTTGTACTGGATTTGGCTTACTCTCGGATCGCTGGTTCCCATTTTCTCGCAGGAATTTAAGCTACATAATTATAGTAATTATTAATTTGCTTTTTTTTTTCTATATTTTTAATAGAAAATCGAGGAAGATCATTCGGATGCATCACGATTAATTCCTCAACACAACTACAAGCTTGATGCACAGGCACTCAATGCTCGTCGGCCTGGAGAGGTATGCAGTTGCCGTGGGTAGTTTATTTTTCTTAACGTCTGTTGATGCATTGGCTTATCATGCATGTGATTAGTATGTATGTTTCATCTAAATGCCTACTGATTGTGGAATATATGGGATGTTGATGAAACTATGTAGTCATTGCTTGGTGGGACTTGGCATTATGCTGTGAACATCCTGATCTCATTTTGGTTATCATTATATGTTATAATTTACAATACTTAATTTTTTAACCATTTTCTGCCGCTTCATTAAGAAATTTATTTCTATTAATAATGGTATAATTAGTGCTTATCAGTTTTCTTTCCTCTTCCCTCGATGAACAACATGGTGCATTTTATGATGAGATGATAAAGTCTGATGAATATAAAATAGTTATGTCAGATAAGTTAATTGGTGCATGTTTATTTTACAGCATGAATGCAAAGAGTTCAGAGAATCAATTCTGTCAGTGATGCCACATAGTTGGGTAATTTGTATTTTGTTTCTCCTGCATTTTTGTCATTTTCCTTGAAAGCATGCACTATTTTCTGGTTATTTAATTTTTAGGAAAGGCGAGAAGACACTTTTTTTCAACTAGCACACTTTACAAAGCATAAGCGAAAATTGCTGAAAAAAACAAATGGAAAATCTGCCGCAAATCCTTTCACTAAGCCTGTTGACAATCATGCTCCAGGGAAAGATTCGTCTAACAAGATCTCTAGTGCCATAGGAAAAGTGGCCAGTTATGCAGGCTCATCAAAATCCAAAAAGGTATGTCACTTTTATTGACAATGTTTTGATTTGCATAATGTTAAATTATCCGGGACCTTTGTAGGGAAACCTCTACACACTGCTCTGAGAGAGGATTTGATTTAAATTTTAGAGATGTGAGTAGGATTATGAAGTGGGAAAGATTTGCATTGGATGGGCGCTGTTCTCAGTGGTGGTGTTTGATAAGTATGTTAGCACCATCAACTCTTGCTCTAAAAGATACTAGGATGAACTTTCAGATGTTTTATTTATGATAGTGTGGATTTCAAGGTGAAGATCCAATGTTTTGAAGGTGTGTATGAGAAAGGGTGCGGGTGTGCTGGATGTAGTGCGTTGAACATGACTGATGCTTTGGATGGGACATGGGCGTGGAAGTTCTCGAGGGTAACAAAGACTTTAGAGGTGCTTTGTGGTGACCCATCCTAGTTGGATTTTGTCTCCTTGATTCAAAGAATGTAGACGGCCTTAAAATTGGTGAAGTTGGTTATTTTAATTCAGCTGGAATATTTTGTCTACTTTGTGATTGATCTGTAAGTCGGTGACAGTTTTTTTGAAAAGGAAATCGGTGACAATTTTATGGATCCAAGTCCATAAAATTTTCTTTCTAGTATACTAGAATCTGATTTAATAATTGCAGTTAGTTGTTACATGTTAAAAAATGTATTTTCTTTAACTCACATACTTCTTATTTCAGAAAATTCCTTATGTTCCTACTATAACAAATTATACTCAACTATGGTGGATACCGAATGTGATTGTTGCACATCAGAAGGAAGGGATTGAGGCTATTCATCTAGCTTCTGGACGAACTATATGCAAAGTGAGTTTTCTCCACTGAAATTTTGTACTATGAAATTGATTTACCTATTTCAAATCAAATTAACTTGTTCAGGATAGTATAATTATAATACATAGTTCGTTTATCTGTTCTTGCCTGATGGCTAGTTATTCAACCAGATATGCAGACCTTAGCTTGACCATATACAGGTAGTGGCTCCACCTATTGATCATTGACTAGGGATGCTCCACCTATTGATCATTGACTAGGGATGCAATGGACAGATACGGGTACGGATATAAATGTTACCATATCCTTTATCCATTTTAAAACTTGTAGACGGAATCAGAAAAGGATATCTGTGGATATTGAAAATCGCAAACTATATCCCTAAATATGGGTTGGAAATGGAAATGGATAGTCATAATTTGGACATTTAACGAATGGATATGGATTTCCCACATTTAATAAATGTCTCCTAACACTTACATCCTGAAGAAATATTTTTGTAAAGTTGAAATTAATAGCCGAGTTTAATGAAAATTATATAAACCGCAAAGACATTAAATTTAAAAAGAAAATAAAGTAATATACTAAATTAAATAGTGTATACTTTTTTTCATGCATTAAAAAATTGGCCCAAAATATAATATATTACATATAACCTTGTAAGATATTTAGAGATATATCTATACTCTGATATGTCTATACAATGTGCACACCGATTTTGTTATACAAGATATCCATATATGTCAATAGAATATGTAACCATATCCGTATTTATACATTTAGAAAATAAAAATGATATCCATATTCATATATGTATTCACAAGAAAAATAAAAATAATTGATTTATTTTTTCTTCAAAAAAATAAATTGTTGATTTCTATTATTTATGATTATATTCTCTTTTTTTCTATTTAATTTATACAGATCTCTATTTTTTCATTTTTTTCTAGTTTTTATAATCGTGTTCTCCATTTTTGCAATTTGTTTTACTTGTTCTTTAGTCTGTTCCGTCAGCTTTTCCATCATTTGTGTGCTGAAGTAGAATGAGGATAGGGCTCCTTTAGGAGAATATTTTGGTTGGATATTTGTACTCCTATTTCTAGATGGTGCATATGTCCATTTTCGTGCTTTAGAAGTAAGGTTTTAAAAATACGAGGCGGATCAAGGTGGTTTGCCGTTGTTGAGGCGAGATGTAAGCCTCGAAGTGGTCATGGCGTAAAACTCAGTTTATAAAGGAAAATATGCATAAAACCATAATGAAATATAACTATTATATTTATAAAACCATAAATTTAAATATTCTCTAACGTATTCACCATATATGTTATAAACTTGTGAATACGTAATAATTATTTTGTATGAGCTACATTGAATCCGAACTTGTATTATCATGCCTATATAATGCAAAGCTTACTTTGTAATTTATGACCTCCCTTAATGTCGTCCGCCATCCATACTACACCTCTTGGTATGTGCAAGGCTTTAAAAATGTGAGGCCGTCCAAGACGGTTTTCTGTTATCGAGGCGAGACGTAAGCCTCAGTTTCGTTGAAAAACTATAAAAATTTAAAATTTTGTATAAAAATGCTAGAAAGAAGAATACATTAGAGACATTTGTATGCAAGTTGCAACATTTAGTAACATCGTATGACATTAATTAGATCCAAAGGTAATCAATTAATTTAAAGAAAATGGAAAAAAGATATGGAGCACTGCTGCTAATAATTTCCTGGGAGCTTTAATTTCGGCATGTTTATAAAATGATATGCTGGTCCTAAGCAGTCCAGCGTACCAAGCAGAACATTATTGAGCTCAAGATAATCAATTAATCTAAAGAAAATGAAAAAAAATCACATTATACAGTGAAGAGAACTGTGCTGCTTGTATTCTCACATCTGATGCAACTCTAAGAAGCGAATGAAGGGCCAAAGGCGATGCAGCTCCCTCACCGCGAAGTAGCTCCAAGAGACGTGTCATAGCTCAGAGGCGGAGCCACGGGGTAGCTTTAAGAGAGGCGAAATAGCTCCAAGAGTCGTGTTTTGTGGTTGAGAGAGGAGAAGAGGGTAAAGGAGCATAGAGTGTCATTGTTTCGAGAGATGAGCATAGGGTGAAGGTGCTTCGTGGTCGTGAGAAGAGGAGAAGAGATGAGTTAGGGTTTTAGGTTTGGAGGTAAATGGCATTGAGGTAAATGGGTATCGGGGCCCATGTGCCTCTTCGCTTGAGGCAGCGCCTCGGTTGCGCCTCAATGCCTCATGCGTTTCAGACCGCCTCGATGTGCCTAAGGTGCACGTTTTGGAAATTTAGCCCGAGGCTTGCCCCTCGAGGCGGTTGTGGACGCGTAATGCCTCGCTTCATCGTCTTGAGGCACTTTTTTAAAGCAATGTGTATGTGCATGAGTGAAACAAAATTATGTGACTAATATATATGATTAACATACACACCATACAATGTTGATATGCCTTGAATCCCAACCATTTGTCCTGCTGAACCCAGTTGAACCGTTTTATGCATTGCTAGTTGCACCATAGTGTACTAGCATGGGGAGTCTCGCTACACGATCAATGAACCTTGGGGGGGGGGAGTCCCCCCCTGCATGGTTTGTAGGGCTAGCGTCTTTGTCCTGAAACAAACTTTTATATGGGTTATTGGATCCGTTTGCATCATGGATCCTTTTATATCAGGATTAATCGTGTCTGTGTTTGTTTATTTCTTCTACTTGTAACATATAATATGCAAGCTTGTAAAAGTTGATCGACTAGTCGAGTTGGGGGGGGGGGGGTAGCCGACTCGACTAGGTGTAGTTGGCCATTAGTCGGTCAAACCGACTAGTTAGGTCGCCTAGTCACCGACTAATCGGACGACTTTTACATCAAGCTTTTTTATTTTTTTGGTAAAATGATCTGCAGTTCCTGTGAACACTCCAAGCCACCAGTAAAATGCACAGAGATCCAATCATCTGTAGTTGTCTCCAGAGCACTAAGCGTAATATTGGTTGTGCATATTGACAAAAAATTGCACTGGTAACTTCTTTCCTTAGGAAGTTGAATCACATGCTAACTATTTATATGAGTCCTAATGTTACTGCTAAGCTGGAACTCGAATGTGAAGTTTCCAAATATTGTTCTTATGCATGAAATATCTATTCCATTTGTATTTGGTGGTGATTTTGTACAAGAAATTGGTACTTTCTGTGGTAAGCAGTGATGTTGCTGACCCATTACAAGTTATCATTCGAATCGTTTATGCCAGACATAATATTCTACATCATGGTCCGCTTCAAATATCGGATATCTGCCTGATCATGGTCCTTAGTCAGTGACCCCGCCGACAGCTCTGGAAAGCCTCGACCCTACTTCGACTGACCTCGCTCGATTTCCTTCCTCTCTATAGACAGAGCGTGAGCACCCCTGGTCCTTCCCCCCTCGTGCTTATCCTCGCAGGTCTCAGGACGCCAAGCGTCGAAAAGAATCACATACTATGGGAAAGGACGAAGAGAAACACATTTCTTCTTCTTATTGAGATCTTCTTTTGATAAAGAAAATTCAAAGACTTTTCCCTGAGTCAAGGGCCCAGTACCGACTACCACTTTCTACAACCTTGATTGTGGTATCATGTATGTTATTAGGCAACCATATAGTGTGTTATATGGTATATATTATGTGGCATTGTCACTTAGGACATATATATATATATATATATATATATATATATATGAGAAAAGGGATCCTACTCCATGGAGTAGGTAACTTACCTACTCCACTTTCTTTTTTTCAATTTTTTTATTTTTTTTGAAAATTCTTCCATGGATTTTCATAATTATATCCCTCTAATATGTCATTCAAATTTCGTCAGAAACAGACTGTCTGAATGGAGGCCGTAGGAGTCTCTGTTTCTGACGAAATTAGAATGACATATTAGAAGGATATAATTATGAAAATCCATGGAAGCATTTTCAAAAAAAATAAAAAAATTGAAAAAAAGAAAGTGGAGTAGGTAAGTTACCTACTCCATGGAGTAGGATCCCTTTCCTCTATATATATGACTAACTTATAATTTGTTAAAAATGCAATGAATATGTACGGATGTATAACCAATTAAGTTGTAAATAATTAATATTTTACTTAATATATTATAAATCATAATTAATAAATGCATGATATGTATACATTTGAGTGGGCGCTTCACTGCCTCGAGGAGCTCTCAGGTAGGTGAGGTGCACACCTCGCCTGGGCTTCCTAAGGCTATAGCCTCGAGGCGGTTTTCTTGGAAAAGCGCCATGTATTCTAAAACCATGCGTAGAAGATCGACGATAGGGCTCGTCTAGGAAAATATGCTAGTGGGATATTTGTAGTCCTATTTCTAAATCATGTGACTGATGTCTTTGGGGACTGATCTCTACTGGCCTCTTTAAACAAGGGATGGTTTGTGTAGACTGCACTTTCCCACCATGGATCATGTTTTGTTGTTGAAATTTCCTTTACATGTGACTAAGACCAGTCCTTGAGTTGGGTCTGAAGGGTCTTCCATATATGACGAATTGAGAGCAAATGTAAACTTGGGAGAAACCAGGAGCAAAGGTGGGAGCAAGTGTATCTGTTTTATTTGAGGGCACCACTATCAAGGTTTTGAAAAACACAAGGCTCTCGAAGTGGTTTCTCAGTTTCTCTTTCTCCAGACAATGCATAAACCTTGAGATGATTATGGTGCAAATCTTTTTTTGCAAAGTCGATACCAACATTAAGTACAAAATATTATAGTGAGATAGAAGTATTTTAATATGTTTATCTGTCCATCGTATAATCAATCAAAATATACAGTTAATCATTACGAAGAGGAGCAACAAAGATTACTAGCTGTAATGTGTTGACACAATGAATTTTCATGAATGAAGATCTACGTGATCATCTTAAGGATTTATGACAGTCAGCACAACTATGACCGAGCGCATACATACACCATGACATAGCAAGGAGCGTTGAGTAGTGATATTAACATATATTGATATAAGTAGAAAATTTGTTATATATGAATTCAAAATAAAAACACAATGAATACAAGTTAGCAACAACCACAAAAAAGCTTTTTCCCACATTAAGTAGGGTTGGTCACATGGATTCTTTGCCTCTATTCATATCTCTCTTGGGTCAATCTCGTACTTAGATACAAAAACTAAGATCTTTTTGTATAGAGTCTCATTCCAACACTTTTTTTTGAATCTAAAGAGGGGGGAAACACGCAGCGGTGTCCGTCCCAAATATATTAAGAACCAAGGGAAAGTTACAAGAAGACTTACAATAGCCAAGACTCAAAAAGAGTCTTAGAATAGAAAACCGCATTTTCATAATAAAAACACTGTAAAGAAAAAGTGAGCCATTTCGAGCTAGCCATATTGCCCAATGCAATGTAATAGGACGCAGAATCTCCTCCCTAGGACGACATCTCTCCTGAAACAACGAATCCCAAAACATGTCCAAGTTATGTAGAATAATCCAAGGAGCATGAATCTTTAGTCCAAATGGCGGACGTCTTCACGAGGTGGAAGAAGAGGGATCAACCGTCTCAATTTGTGATTCACAAAGGGGACACCTATTGGATATGTTTGGGAGGAGTCTTGCACAATGGTCTCTTGTCATTATTCTCCTGCGCAACAACCACATGAAGAAACTAATTCTGTTTGGTAGTTTAGACTCTGGATAAAATTGCAATCTCGCGCGACAACATCGGACGAAGGCGAGGGCGGGATGGCTATATTCTTGTAAGCTTAATTTACCGAGAACACGTTATCCTTCCATACCCAATGGTTATGACCATCAATCGATCGATCTTGTTGTCTTAGGAATTCGATAAGCAGGAGAAACTCCTCCAGCCATTGATCAGAAAAATATGCCAAGAATGAGGGCATCTAGTTGCCATCCATCCAGCAGTCCGAAACCCTGGTGTCACGGTCAACAACCAAGGCAAAAAGTCATGGGAATCTTGTAGTGATGGGATCTTCACATATTCAGTTGTCTGTACAAAAGGCAAAAGAATTACCATCTCCAAGCATTGGGTAGAAGAGGTTCTAAAAACGAGACATCATTGTTTTGACCCCTTTCCAAAAGGACGGGGAGCGAGAGCGTGCATGTAGTGGCATATTATCATCAATTCCAATGTTGTGGATACCACGGATCAGACGACAACACATATCTTCACTTCTTCCCCAAATTATGCTCACCCATTTTAAGAGAAGAGCTTCGTTTATAGTTTCCAGCTGAGAAAATTCCCAATCCCCCAGTCGCTTTTGGCAAAGTAACATGCTTCCAATCAACGAGGTGCATACCCAAGCCATCCTAACCATTTTTAACGCAAAGGAACCGAGGCATAAGCACCTCCAATCTATGCCTGATACCTATTGGGAGAAGCCGTGAGGGCATAAAAAATACAGGGATAGCAAACAATACAACCTGAAGCAACACCAAGCTACCACCGTGTGAAAGAATAGATGCCTTCCATCCTGAATCTCATTCCAACACTTCTTGGGCCTTCCTCGCCCTCTCGTAGCTGACTTAACACCTCAAAACTCACATCTCCTACATCGACCAATCTCTTTTGCAAATGGACAAACCACCGTAAGCTATTTTCTCGCATCTTATTCATGATTGAAGCTACACCAACTTTCCTTCTGATTGCATCATTTCCAATCCGATCTTTACGTGCGTATCCATGGGTATGGGAGGAAGTTCGGTTCTTTTGGTCTTGCTCTTTCTTATCATCCTCTTCTTGCACACATCCACCTTAGCATTTTCATTTCTGCTATTGCCATTCTTTGCATATGTCTATAATTCACAGGCCAACATTCAGATCCATAGAGCATAACAAGTCTCACGGCTGCTTTGTAAAACTTTTCTTTGATTTTCAAAGCAATTTTCTTATCACAGAGAACAGTAAAGGCTCCTCTCCACTTTTGCCAACATGCATTTATTTTATTAGTAACATCTCCATCAATTTCCCTATCATGTTGCAAAATAGATCCCAAGGATGTAAAAGAACCTCTCTTCTGAATGTTAGCATCACCAATCTTCACCTTGATTTCTTCACTGTTGCTTCAATCAAAAGTACATTCCATATATTCAGTCTCAACCCTACTTATACGAAATCCTTTAGTCTCCAATGCATGTCTCCTGACCTCAAGCTTCTCATTTACCTCATATCTAGTCTCATCAATCAACACAATATCATCAACGAATAACATATACTAAGGTATCCCATCCTGAATATGACTTGTCAACTCGTCCATAATCAAAGTAAAAATGAATGGATTAAAATCTGAACCTTGATGCAGACCAATGTTAATGTCAAAATAATTAATCTTCCTAGATTGGATCTTTAGATAAGATGAAGCCCTATCATACATATCCTTTATGAGGTTAACGCATAGGAAATGTACTTGTCTCTTCTCCAAAACTCTCCACAATATCTCCCGTGGGACAGAATCATAAGCCTTCTCCATTTCAATAAAAATAATATGGAGGTTCTTCCTTTTAGATCTATAAATCTTCATCGTTCTCCTCAGCAAGTAGATGGCTTCAATAGTTGAGCAACCTGACATAAATCCGAATTGTTTTTTTACTTTGGAAACTTGCCTCCACCTTTCGATTACACGTTCTCAAATTTTCATAGTGTGACTCATCAGCTTGATACCTTTGTAATTTGAACAATTTTGGATGTCTCCTTTCTTATAAAGAGTCACCACGGTGATTCTCCTCTAATCTCCTGACATTTTCTTGCTTCGCCAAATAACATTGAGTAAATTTGTAATCCAAGTCAAACCATGCTCACCTAAAACTCTCCATACTTCTATAGGAATGCCATCTAGTCCTACACCTTTCCCATGTCTCATAACCTTCAAAGTCTCCTCTACTTCCTTCTTTTGTATTCGTCTATAGTTTATACGATTCAAGTAACGTTCACTACTAGCTAGATCTCCGAAAATGACCTCTATATTTCCTTTCCCAATGGAAATCTTATGGAAATACTTCTTCCATCTAGTCTCTATATTCTTCTGAGTCTTAAGCATGCGACCTTCCTCATCCTTAATCATTTCACTTGAGAAAGGTGTTTATTCTTTCTTTCTCTTGCTTTGAATGACATTGATATATCCTTCTGGCCCTCCTTTGAATCGAGATTTTTGTATAAAACATCACAAGCTTTTGACTTAGCTTCGTTTACAGCTTTCTTTGCTTCCTTCTTTGTTATTTTGTACTTTGTGACAATTTCCTCTGTTCTATCCTTTGACATAGCTTTAAAGCATGCTCTTTTAATTCCGAGCTTCTCTTACACTCTTCCAATCCACTACCGAGCCTCCTTTTGGCATGGAGCTCCTCTCTTTGATTTGCCTAGCATTTATTTGGCTACCCTTCAAATACAAGATGCCACCGCCTCCCACATCTCGTTTGTACTCCCGTTACAATATCAAGCTAAGTCTTTTAAAATCTCCTCCCTGAAGTTTAATTTCTTCAATTGAAGATTCCACCATCTAGTTCTAGTGGTCTTGAAAACTCTCCTTTTCTTTACCAGTCCTTTATTTGCACATCCATGACTACATCCTTTACCGGTCCTTTCCATCGTATCTATAATCTCCATCGATATTGGTACTTTGACAGACAAATCGATGTAGATTGTAGAAACGTTGGAAAGAAGAAAGATTCAGATACTATGTCTCCAAGAGATAAATTGGGTTGGAGAGAAAGCAAGGGAGATCGAGAAGACATGCTTTAAACTTCGGTATGCAGGTAAAGATAACAACATGAATGATGATGGAGTAGTTGTTCATAAGGATCTGAAGGAATGTGTGGTTGGGGTGCAAAGATTCGGGGATCGGATTATTTTGCTACAATTGATGCTCAAAGAAGAAATTTTGAATATCATTTCAGTTTATGCACTGCAAATTGATTTAGATGAAATGATTAAACATGCTTTTTGGGAGGATTTAGATAAGATTATGCACGAGATCCCACAAAGAGAGATCATTTGCCTAGGTGGAGATCTTAATGGACATGTGAGAAAGGATGCTTTAGGGTATGCTAGTGTTCATGGAGGCCATGGCTTCAGGGATAGAATTGAAGAGGGAAAAATCATTCTGGATTTAAATTACTTATGTCAAACACTCTCTTCAAGAAGAGCAAGGAGCATTTAATTACTTATGATAAGAAGTTACTCCATTTAATGCGTGTGCCTCTTCACAAGTTTAATTCTACAAGCCTAACTATCTTTGAGTTAATTTAGCCAATGTAACTGTATAAAAATGACGAAGCCTTCTCCCACTGTAAGTAGGGCCAGCTACATGGATTCTTGTTGAAATCCAAGTTGAAAGATTCAACTATTTTTTACGTCGGCTGTCGACTACCTAACGCAACCCCCACAATGGGGGATTTGAACCCTTATCTTTTGGGTGGTAGGCACACTGCATTACCACCAGACCATTTAAGTGGGTACCCAATGGTAGTTACCATCCCCTTACAACTACATTTCTCTCTTACAATCACAACTATCTCTCACTCGCCATATGACTGTTTTTGTTTACTTTGTGGTCTAATTACATGGACTAATTCTAAAATTTGGATCAAAGAAATCGAAAACACATTAGGAAAAAGGTGTACACATCCAATATTATATGTTGTATCCTTAAATAACTTATACATGGAGTTCATTTTCATGCAATTCATTGATAAATGTAAAACCAATTTTGTGATACATGAAATAAGAGCCCAGTGTCTTTTTCTGTAGAAAGGCCAGGATTAGTGCACACATGAAAGCAAAAATATACAAGTACCCACAAAAGGGTGGGGCTCAACTGAACCCCTGATGGTACGAATGTGAAATTTGTAGGTGGATACCACTTTGAATTGTTTCAAACCCACACCGCCGTCTCAAGAGTCATGTGAAGTATCCTTATCAACTTCCCTCATAGAGTTGGAACTTGGAACTATGCATGATTGCAAGGACGATCAACGACACTAAGGGCATGTTCTACAAGTACAATGATGGCTTCGTCAGTTGATGTAGTAGCCCGTGGGGGCTCCATTGGACCTTGTGGAACATTGTGGTGACAACAACCATATGGTTCATGATAAATCACTTCACTCTTCTGAGAATGTATGACAAAGATATTCTCATTGACGACGATGAACGACACTAAGGGCATGTTCTACAAGTACAATGATGGCTTCGTCAGTTGATGTAGTAGCTCGTGGGGGCTCCATTGGACCTTGTGGAACATTGTGGTGACAACAACCATATGGTTCATGATAAATTACTTCACTCTTCTGAGAATGTATGACAAAGATATTCTCATTGATGACGATGCAACACATAGAGAGGAGGTTTGTGTCATATGGGGAGGCAATGAGAAGTATGATGCTACGAGAGAAGAGACGATGTACTCGAGGGAGGAGTTGTAGATGAGGATGACCGATGTTGTTGGAGTGGAAGGGTTGAGCCTGGCCAGATGAGAAAGAAAGGGGGAAGTGTTGGAGGAGGAACAAATAAAGATAATTTTGGTTAAAAAAATAATAAGTAAATAAAAAATGTGAACCCCCGAGGATCCGGGTACTCGTTTACACACATTTCACACTATTACATTCATTGGCATCGCATTAAAAGTATGAATTTACGGGGAAAATTTCCGCGCTACAACAATTGCACATGACATTCACATTCATTGCATAAACCATAGTGACAAGAAAACAAGTGCCATCACCATTTCATTTCATAATTTTCATATAGTGACATCATGTACAAGAAATCTGCCAGTACATACAGTAAGCCCAAAATTTTGTACAGAAGAGAAAGGAAGCATAATACATCTGGATACTCTGATACCAAAAATGTGAACTCCCGAGGATCCGGGTACCCGTTTACACACATTTCAGGAGTGTGAAGAGGTGACTAAATGAGGAGGGGAGAGTAGCGTGAGAGACCAATTCCAAGTGGATGGGCATGTTGAAGACGTGAGCTAGTAGGAGTAAAGTGGGCTTAAGTGGAGGGGGAGGAAATACAACTGGGCGTAGGGCTGGCTATCGAGCTCAACGAGTCGAGCCAGACCCTGGCTCGGGCTCGGGCTCGGGCTTGAGCTCGTTCGAGCCCAGCTGAGCTGGCTCGGGCTCGAGCTCGGTTGGCTCGAGCCTCTTATCGAGCCAGCTCGGGCTCGATAAGCCTCGAGTCGAGCCCGTTATCGAGCTTGAGTCCCTTATCGAGCCTGATCTGGGCTCGAGCCCGGTCTGGGCTCGTTAAGGAAAATAACAATTTTTTGGTGGAAAAGTGTTGCTACCTGGGCTCGAACTCGCAACCTCCTCTTTGAAGACTGCCTTCCTTACCAGTAAGCCACCATCCAAGTTGTATATACAAGTTAAATTATAATATATATTGTAACATTCTATTTGCTAATTGTTGGAGTATTTGGTTGTGCGCCATATGTATGGGAGATGAGTAAATGGATCTCTCCAGGATCCATTTACCCCATCCAATTGTTTAGTCCCACATTGTCCAGCGGTGGGACTTGGAGGCTCTGTGGAGGTTATATAAGGAGCCACAGACCTTCTGTATCAGCTGAGAGAAAGTGCAATGCATAACATGCCCCTTTGAGGGCTTCTCCCGTGGTTTCATCCCGCTCCTTAGGGAGTAGGGTTCCAGGTAAATCCCGTTCTTATTGTTCTTTATCTTTTTCCATGTTTTCGCTTCCGCTTCCTATTTTCTAACATGGTATCAGAGCGGGTTCGTTTCTCGGAGTTTTTTTTTCATTTTCTTATTCATGTTCGAGATTCGATTGTATTTCGATTATTGATTGAAGACTTAGTAGTGTTCATATTCAAGTCTGCACGAGATCTTTCAGTATCGTCAAAGTTCAAAGAATTTCTAGGGATATCTGAACCCTAGATCTATGTTGATGGCGGCTAGGGTTCCTGCCCTTCCCTTTTCTATGTGCATCGGGAGGTTGGACATTTCCAGAGCGCGCGACCGAGATCGGGCGATTTCGATGGTGCGATTTCAAGGGTGTTGTGTGAATCGTCGAGGTCAGTCGAATTGCTGAAAGCTACACATGGCAGGGACCTCTTGGGCAGATCCAAGCTGTACACGCCATCTCATCCTTCGTGCAATGCTCCATCGCCCCTCACCCTTCAAGCAGCTCTCTCCGTTCCATGCGTCGACATCCCTCCTGCCGCACTTGCCCCCCATCTTCTCCAGGCGCAAGGAAACCTCCAGCATGGTGGCGCACATCCAAGCCCAGAACCCCCAACCCCCGCGCATCTCCCTGACTTTCTCGCGCAACAGGCGGTGTGACCCGGCGCAGGAGCCCCGCGCACCCCGAGCTCTTCCCTCCATGATGCTGTGCGCTCCCATCTCCCCTTACTCCAGGGCAGCAGCATCCCCTCCTCTTGGCGGCGTGATATATGTGCGATATATGCGTGAGTGCCCTTCTGCTGCGTAGGCGGCCCCAATCTCGCCTTCACCGCCTCCAAGTGGAGCCCCCCATCCGCGCGCGGGCTCCAGGTGAAGTTGCTTCCCCGTGTTCTTACCCTTCGTGCGCATCCCCAGATCTTGCCTCCAGTGCCGCCTCAACCCCCACCCTCGCGCCGCTCTCGCACTATCTCGTGAAGAGTAATGAACCCTTAAAGGGGACGGTGGCATAAACGATAGGGTTCCCAGGGAACCAAACCTAAATAAGCCCATATTTTATGTTTAATTTTTTTATTTCTTGTGTTTGGGCCTTATAAGAAAAAAATGGAGAGAGGTCCTGAAACATTAAAAAAAAGGGGGGGGGGAGGAAGGCTGTAATATGTTGGGTCCTTTTTGGGCCGAGTTAATTTGTAACAAAAAACACAAAAAAAGGGAATGAAAGAGGCATGTACAACTCAAAAGCTATACACATATTTTTTTAAAAAAAATTTGAGAAAGCCGAAAAAAAGGAGAAACAACTTTAAAAAATGACGATTTTAAAAAAAAGGTGTTTAAAAAAAAGAAGAAAAAAACCGTTCAAAAATGATGAACGATTTATGACGGCTATTTAAAAAAAATAATCATGAAAATAGCCGGAAAAAAGTAAAGCTGGAAAAATAAATATTGATCGGCTTATTTGGTTTGTTTACCCCCATATTCATGTCTTCTCTCAACTTTGTCGGTGTTTATTTTCCGACAAGTATGGGAGAACGGGGGAGTAGTGTGTAGAGTCATATGTCGATTCAGATTCTTTAGATTTTGGTTCAGATCCAGATTGATCCAGATTCTCCAGGCCTGGCATATTTCCAGACTCTGCAGTTCAGACTCGACTTCAGAGATTCCGAATCAGTTTCCGACATGCACATGGATGCGGTTTTTTCAGATGTGCAGATGTTTGCCATCTTTTGTAGTGGTCCCCATCATTTTTTCTTGTTGTTTCGATCAAAGTTTTCATGTGAGCCATAGGAACTCCAGAGTAGAGGACCATTCCCTATGCCATGTTGGCAAGGGTTTTCATGTGGTATCATAGGTACACCAGAGTAGTGCACCATTCTCCGAGCCAGATGGGAGAGACCCAGTTCTCCGACGAGGAGACTTCTTTTAGACTCCATTCTCCAGCGACCGTGGACTCCGACGAGGATTGCACTTCCACGGCCTTTTCAGTTCGACCCTTTTCAGAGATGAAGCAGTTGTCCACATGTTGTGGCTGGCGGGCCAGAGTACTCCGATGAGGAGACTCATTTCCAGTTGCAGTGACTCTGACAGGCGCAGTTCAGAGCACATGCTCTCCGACGAGGAGATTCAACAGACTCACACTCCAGCCTGTTCATCTTCCTCACCTGCACGACATGAGAAGCAACGTCCTCGACAACAACAGTTGTGCGCGTTGAGTTGATATTGTCCGTAGTGTCCTGTAGCGTTGAGTATCTTTCTGCTTGTCCAAGCTGAGCATTGCATGCTCCTGCTTGGGGGGAGTGTTGGAGTATTTGGTTGTGCGCCATATGTATGTGAGATGGGTGATGAATCCACGATTCATCATCTCAAGATCTTGATCTTAGCAAAATCCATGAGTAAAATCCCAGAAAAATATCCATAAAATCAATAAATTAACAAAATAACTCTTGTAAATAAAACACACTAATTAATGTATGTTAGATTGTACAAAATAAATTACCCATAAAAGCCACAAAATTAAAGGAGTTTTTCACCTGTAAATAGTCCAAAATTTCATGGATTTTTAATAATTTTATTTTAACTCCTTTTTGGCCTATTCTTTCTCTAACTTGTTCATAAAAATGTATATAAAAATACAAAAATACAAAACAAAATTCACCTCAAATAAATGCTCCTAGATCCCAAAGGGAAAAAAACCGTAAAGACCAACTTTCAAGACAAATTCCCACTCCGTATGAACTCCAAATTCACCGAACTCACTTTTAAAGTTCAAGTTAAAAAATTATCTATCCAACAGAAGTGGTTTCATTAAAATCAGAGCTTATTTGCAAAAGTTGGGTTTTGGGTCCTAGATGTACATTGTATATTATGTATATATTCATTCTCTCTTCATTTTTTATTTTATCTTTCCTTATTACTAAAAATACAGAAAATTATGGTTGTGTTGTACTTTAATTATAGTATTTTATTGTATTTTTCTGTTGTAAATATCTCTTATTAAAAAGAAAAAAAATGCATATTAGAAAAGCAAAAAAAATTGTACATGTTGTTTGTCTTCTTTTGTAAATTCCCCACTACTTATTTTTTCTTCTCTTTTATTCTATTGTATTTAAAGTAGCCTACTTTATTTTATTTAAATAATTTATTTATTTTACATTCTCTGCAATAACCACCATTCAACTCCATTCTACCACCAACCTCCATTCAACCCCACCATTTCTTAAACCTCCCATTCAACTCCATTAATAATATAACCTCCCACCACTTTAATAACCTCTCATTTCATCCTCTTTATATACATTCCATCCTCCTCAATTTGCACTTGATCCATCTTTATGTGAGGAGAGCCTAGTTCCCAAAGTTGAATCGGTGACAACGACGCAACCGCGGTCGAGCGACGACAGCCCTCTCTCCGGTGAGATCCGTTGGCTTTTTGGCCAACATCGCAGCCGCATCCGCGTGTTGCTCGAGCTCATCGCTCGCCGGCGATTCGAGCGAGGACTGTGCTTCTCGCGAGCACACCATAAGCGACCGTCTCCATCGTAGGTAAGTTTATTTCATCTTGTCATCATTAGTATCTTTGCAATTTTTTAGCACATCACATTACCACCTACTTAGCTCCATTTCATCATCTTCACCACCATTATCATAGCATTTTTTTCCACATCCTTTACTCCATGTTTAAAGAAAATTAAAAAAAATAAAACAAAATTAAAACAAAAAAAGTTTTTTTATAACAGCAGATAGTAAAAAAATCAAAAAAAAATAAAAAGGGGAAAAACACGGTCGGCGCCGCCCCCCTTCTTCCACGGGCAGTGGCGCCGCCCGCCATCTCCAGCGGCAAGCCTCCTACCGCCGCAGCCATGCGCGCTCCAGCCGCCGTGCGCAGCTCCGCCCTCCAAGCCACCGCAGCCGCGCGGGCTGCCGCCATCTTCCCCGACGACTTCAGCCCCCCCCCCCACCTGTGCGGCTTTCGTCCGCTGTGGCCGACCGCCAGCCCTCTCCGCCGCAGCTCGCCGCCGCCTTCTATTGCGCCCCCCGCCGACGCAACCGCCGACCATCTCTACCTTCTTGGGTTCCTCCCTGTTAGAGAATACCATATATTATTGTTCCTTTATTTACCTCTATTTCCTTATGTATCACTGTTTCCTTATCAACTGTTTCCCGATGTAACCCCATAGGGGTATTTATGTAAATCCTCCTCTGAGCACCCTAGGGTTTAGTCCTATATAAGGACCCCTAGACCTCACAGAATAAACATGGTCTTACATTCTTAACATGGTATCAGAGCATGTTCGATCCCAGCCCTACCCCACCTACCAGCCTCGTCCAATCCCGTAACCTAGGGCATCCGCCGCCCTAGGCCATCGCGCCGCCCCTCGCCAGGCGCACCTCCGCGCCCCTCGCCCCTCCGCCCCCCCTCGCCCCTCCGCGCAACCATCCCCTCCGCGCCCCTCCTCCAGGCGCCCCTCGCCCCTCCGCGCAACCATCGCCCCCGACAGGCGCACCTCGCCTCTCGCCCCTCTCCGCCTCTCGCCTCTCCAGGCGCCCCGACAGGCGCACCTCCAGGAGCCCCTCCGCCCCTCGCAGGCGCACCCGCCCCTGCCCCTCGACAGAAGCTCCTCGCCCCCGCCCCTCGCAGGCGCACCCGCCCCTCGCGCCTCCCGCCCCTCGCCCTCCCGCCCCTCCGCCAGGCACACCACGCCTCCAGGCGCTACTCCAAGGCCCACGGCCCCACGCCTCCAGGCCCTACTCCAAGGCCCCTCCCGCTCCTCGCCCACGGCCCCTCGCCCACGGCTCCAAGGCCCCTCGCCCACGGCTCCAGGCGAAGGAACCTCCAGGCGCTCCTCCAGGCGCTACTCCAGGCGCCTCTCCGCCCAACGGCCCATCGCCCACGGCACCAAGGCCCCTCGCCCAACCTGCTCTCCAGGCCCCTGCCTCACCCCACGGCCCCTGCCCAACGGCCTGCTGCAGGCTCCTGCCTGGGCTCCACGTCTGCCCCTGCCCCTCGGCATCCAGCCTCTGCAACAGCCCCTGCCCAAGTCGTCCTCGGCTACTCCTGCTACACGGCCCCACGGCTCCAGCGACCTCTTCGGCATCCTCCTTGCAAAGGCTTTGGATCTATGCGCTCCAGACCTCCAACCGTAGATTGATAGTCTTGCACGGATACATCGGAATGGTTTGCTAGCTGCATATGATCTCTATTTCCTCTGCATACTAGATCATTGTATTTTTTGATCACTGCGGTCACCATGACTTCTGCTCCTGCATCTTCGGACTCCAAGCCCCTGTACCCTACTTCAGCGATGATGGTACATGGCACTTCTATCAAACTAAAGGGCTCGGAGAACTACGTACTATGGTCTCGATCCTTTAAAATATTCATTGGTGGCCAACGCAAGATTTATATTCTAACTACCATTCCGCCTGCCGAGACAGACGCCAACTACGACACCTGGTACGTCGACAATTGTCAGGTCATCACTTGGATGACAAATAGTGTTGATCCTAATATTGCATCAAATTTTCTCTACAAAACAACTGCAAAAGAAATGTGGGAGAGTCTTGAGAATACATACTCCCAGAAAACAACCAAATCCAGGCTTTCTGACATTTACACAAAGATTTGGTCTGCAAGTCAGGGAGAAACCTCCTTGATAGAATACTACCGGCTCCTAACAGGATTATTTGAAGAGTTGCTTATTTTTCAACCTGCATGCTGTGACAAGCAAATAGGTGAAAGAGCAGAATGGCAGGTGTACCGTTTTCTATCAGGCTTACACCCTCGATACAAATACGTTAAAGAGCAATTCTTGACGGCGGCTGCCCTACCATCTCTTGAAACTATTTTTGGCAGATTACAGGAACTGGAGACCCCTAACCAATCACCTACTACAGACACTGCTGCTCACTTTGCTGGGGGACGCCCACCTTTCCAAGGAGGACGAGGGCGTACGTTTGGTCGCGGTCGAGGACGAGAACAGGGACGTGGACGTGACTCGGGACGCGGCCGTGGTCGTGATTTTTCTAATGCTCGTTATCCAACATGTACTCATTGTGGCCGCTGGAACCATCCATCTGACAAATGTTGGGCTACCTTTGGCATGCCCAAAGCTAATAACGCATATGAGGCACCATCTTATGACACGAATTATGATACTATGGAAACTTCACAAGATCAGTCTCTCACAGAGGCTTCAGGATCTTTTACTGCTGCAGAATGCGCTCGTCTTCGCCAGCTCCTTCAGAACCCAGTTACTGAGACTACGCATTCAGGCCCTACTGCGACTCTAGCAGCCACTCCAGGTACAATTGCAAGTTCTGCCTCCACCTCTACTTCTACCTGGATCATCGACTCGGGTGCCTCAACCCACCTCACAGGAGAACGTAGTCTCCTCACCTCTCCCAGGGAGCCTTCTTCGGTGAAGCACGTTCGTGTGGCCAATGGAGCCTATTCACCTATCACTGGTGTGGGGACCATGGAATTTAGCCCTAAACTCAGGCTAACGGATGTTTACTGTGCTCTTGCTTTTCCTCTCAGTCTGCTGTCTGTTCACAAATTATGTACAGAACTCAACTGCCGTGTGATTTTTGATGATTTATGTTGTTATTTTCAGGACATCCGGACGAGACAGATCTTTGGTGGGGGACATGAGAAGAATGGCTTATATTACCTTGACATCCCTTCCAACTCTGGTTTCGCTGGCGCAACCTCCATCTCTGCTGATCCTCTTCTGTGGCATCTTCGTCTGGGTCATCCCTCTGCTAAAGCTCTTTCCTTAATGTTCCCTGAACTGTCCATACTTAAACCCTTCGAGTGTGAGGCATGTCAGTTCGGAAAACATCACCGTGCATCTTTTCCTGCTAGAACTGAACCCCGTCGTACGATATCCTTCTCTTTAATTCATTGTGATGTTTGGGGACCTTGTCCTGTCCGAACCATTGGTGGACACCGCTACTTTATTGTCTTTGTGGATGATTACAGTAGATCATCCTGGGTCTATCTTCTTAAAGAACGCTCAGAAATCAATAAAATTGTCAAAAACTTTTTTGCTTATGTCAAAAATCATTTCTCATCGAATATTCAGGTCTTCCGATCAGACAATGCCTTGAAATTTACTCAACGAGACCTTTCTGATTTCTTTGCTTCCCATGGGACAGTACATCAAACATCTTGTCCTTATACCTCTCAGCAGAATGGGGTGGCAGAACGCAAACTCCGTCATCTTTTAAACATTGCACGCTCACTTCTCACCCAGATGAAAGTTCCCAAAACATACTGGGGTGATGCTGTTCTCACTGCAGTCCACCTTATCAACAGAATTCCTTCTCTTACTCTCAAAGGCTCTACACCATTTTCTTTGCTTCACCCTAATGATCTTCCCTTTCCTCTACCTCTACGGATATTTGGGTGTGTCTCCTTCGTACACAATTTCCACACCAAAGACAAAATATCCCCTCGTGCGATCAAATGCATTTTTCTTGGTTACTCCTATACTCAAAAAGGTTACAGATGTTATGATCCTGTTGACAGACGATACTACATCTCTGCAGACGTAACCTTCTTTGAGCAAACCAACTTCTTCACACAACCTGTCACCAATGTCCCTTTATATCTTCCTCCATCACCAAGCATCCAAACCCATCCATCTCAGACCTCATCACCAAATGTCCCTCTACCCATACCTCTGCCTCAGGATGATATGCCAGCTTCAACTGTCCCCTCCACTACTGTCCCGGATGATCCCGACAACCTGCCGATCGCATTACGGAGGCAAAAGAGAAAGTGTACCACTTATCCTATGTCTAAATTTACTACTACTGCTGGACTTTCATGCACTGACAAACAATATGCCGATACACTAATGACTATCTCCATTCCTAAAGATCATCACAGTGCTTTCCAAGATGCAGGTTGGAGACAGGCCATGAATGAAGAAATAGATGCACTCATATCCAGAGGTACATGGGATCTTGTGCCATGTCCTACAGGTATTAAGCCAGTTGCTTGCCGATGGGTCTTCACGACCAAACAATCTCCAGATGGTTCTATTGACAGACTTAAAGCCAGACTTGTGGCAAAAGGATTCACCCAGACATATGGAGTCGATTACTTTGAGACATTCTCTCCTGTGGCTAGGATGGGGTCCATTCGCACAATTCTCTCTGTTGCCGCTAACAAGAATTGGCCAATTTATCAGCTGGATGTAAAGAATGCCTTCCTATACGGTGATCTCGAAGAAGAGGTCTATATGATGCAACCGCCGGGTTACTCCGTCGAGGGGGAGTATGTATGCCGACTTCGTAAGGCCATCTATGGCCTAAAACAGAGTCCTCGAGCCTGGTTTGACAGACTTACCAGTGAAATCAGCTCTCTTGGTTTTCATAAGACAACATCTGATTACTCTGTGTTTATTAGACGACGATCCACTGGTACTGTGATACTTGCTGTCTATGTTGATGATATGGTGGTCACTGGGGACGACGACAATGGAATTCTCGAGACCAAGGCCTTCCTTCAGAAGGTGTTTGTCACCAAGGACCTTGGACAACTCCGGTACTTTCTTGGTATTGAGGTGATACGTACTGCAGAAGGACTACATCTATCACAACGAAAATACTGCTTGGATATTCTTACAGAAGTCGGTTTACAAGGATGCAAACCATCTGGCATACCTGCAGAAGTACGAAAACACGATACATCCACTGATCCTGAGTTTGAAGACACTACACGATACAGAAGCCTTGTGGGTAAACTAATCTACCTCACCGTTACCAGACCGGATATATCTTATGCTGTAAGCAGAGCCAGCCGCCATATGGAGAGACCTCTTTACAGTGATTGGCAGGATGTCCTTCTGATCCTTCGCTACTTGAAGGAATCACCAGGGCAAGGACTCATCTATAAGGTCAACGGTCATACTGATATTACTGCTTATGCAGATGCTGACTACGCCAGTTCCCCTGAGGATAGACGATCCATTACAGGCTATGCTATGTTTGTTGGTGGTAACCTTGTTTCATGGCGAAGCAAGAAGCAAACCGTGGTCTCCAGATCAAGTGCAGAGGCAGAATATAGGGCAATGGCCCATGCTGTTTGTGAGATTACGTGGCTTGTATCTTTTCTACGAGACCTTGGGTTCCCTGCTACTACTCCTATACCGCTATACTGTGATAACAAGTCTGCTACCTATATTGCCACCAATCCTGTATTTCATGAACGGACAAAGCACATCGAAGTTGACTGTCACTTCATCCGAGATGCAATACGAGGAGGACAGATCGTCACACCACATATCTCTACAGATCTTCAACTTGCAGACGTATTTACTAAAGCATTACCAAAGAAGCGTCTTTTATGGATATCTTCCAAGTTGGGCATGATTGATGGATATGCTCCAACTTGAGGGGGAGTGTTAGAGAATACCATATATTATTGTTCCTTTATTTACCTCTATTTCCTTATGTATCACTGTTTCCTTATCAACTGTTTCCCGATGTAACCCCATAGGGGTATTTATGTAAATCCTCCTCTGAGCACCCTAGGGTTTAGTCCTATATAAGGACCCCTAGACCTCACAGAATAAACATGGTCTTACATTCTTAACACTCCCGAAGAAGAAGGTCCTTTTTCCCTTTAATTTTTTATTGTACAAATTGCAAGTGTGTCCTTTCATGTTTCTGTAATTACAAACAAGTCCCTTCACATTTTTACATTGTAAATATTGTTTTCTAATTTGCACAGAGACCCCTGTGTTTGAATTTTAATTTGGACTTCAACTTTGCGTCTTTTTATTCAAGAAAAAATGTTATTGTGTTGAGAAACTTAGTCTCTATCATCTGAATATTTATTTATATTTTTGTGATATTTGGATAATTAATTAAAATTATCTAACTGAAATTCTGCATATTTTACCCATTATGTGCTATTAAATTCATATCAGACTCATTGTTTCTCTAAAAATTTTACAAAAATTTGAGATGATGCCTTGAAATACGTGTGAATTACTATCCAAATTTCATCCAAAGGGGAGTTGTCTTGTGCCTGAAATAAATCATAGAGTGAAATTCATATTTGATTTTTAATTAAATCCACATATATCCTTTTCACGAAATTTCAATTCTCCTGGATTCCTTGTATAAATAGCTTCTTGAGATAATTTGCATTCTGATTAGTTTGATAATGTGGATTTATCAGAAATTAATTACGCACTGTCACTCTGTTTTCACTTAAAAAATCTATAAAAAAATTCATATATTGTCAAAAAATTCCAAAAATATTACTGTATCTTTTTCATAATTTTTGCTTACTGTTTGTGTGAGAAATTGCGAAAAAACCCATAAAAAGTGTGCATTTTTCATTGTTACTTTTTAACCCCGAAAAATACAAAAAAACATGTTTTGTGTTCCTTACTGAATTAGGATTCTAGAAAAAATATAACTTGGCTAAATTGGACTGATTTGACATTAAAATTAATTTGACTAAGTTGTGTGATTTCTTAGTGTTTTAATTCATCCACATTTGCCTTTCACCTTTGTTTTTGCATTAAAAAAAATACAAAAAAATCCCATTTGAAATCTAGATCTTAATTTTCGAATTAAACCCAAAGTTGTTCCTTTGCCTCCCTGTGTTCGACCCCGGACTTGCCCGGGATACAAATTAAAGCCGAGACACTCTTCACGGAGATCTTCTCTCGGTTCTGACTGATTCGCTAAGTACACGTACCACAACGAACACGAATTATTACACGTATTTAGCGACTCGTCAATGGGTAAATGGATCTCTCCAGGATCCATTTACCCCATCCAGTTGTTTAGTCCCACATTGTCCAGCGGTGGGACTTGAAGGCTCTGTGGAGGCTATATAAGGAGCCCCAGACCTCCTGTATCAGATGAGAGAAAGTGCAATGCATAACATGCCCCTTTGAGGGCTTCTCCCGTGGTTTCATCCTTCTCCTTAGGGAGTAGGGTTCCACATAAATCCCGTTCTTCTTATTGTTCTTTATCTTTTTCCACGTTTTCGCTTCTGCTTCCTATTTTCTAGCACTAATAAAAAAGAAAAATTACTAATTATCTAAATTATAACCCATATTAACATAGATAAGTGTAGAAAATCCAAGTCTACAACATAATCTACCAAATATTGTCATTATATAAACCACATAGACACAGTCCACCATTCACAATGTTGCAAAACTACAACAACAACAACAAAGCCTTTTCCCACAATTAAGTAGGGTCGGCTACATGGATTTTTCGCCTCCATTCAGATCTATCTTGGGTCAATCTCGGACTTATATCCAAAAAACTAAGATCCCTTCGTATAGTCTCTTTCCAACACTTCTTGGGCCGTCCTCGCCCTCTCTTAGCCGGCTCAACATCCCAACACTCGCATCTCCTAACCGGTGCATCAGTTGACCTTCTTTGCAAATGACCAAACCATCTTAAGCGGTTTTCTCGCATCTTATCCTCGATCGGAGCTACACCAACTTTCTTTCTGATTGCATCATTCCGAATCCGATCTTTACGTGTATGTCCACACATCCATCTTAGCATTTTCATTTCTGCTACAACCATTCTCTGCACATGTCTATGGTTCACAGGCCAACATTCAGAACCATAAAGCATAGCAGGTCTCACGGCTGCTTTGTAAAACTTTCCTTTAATTTTTAAAGGAATTTTCTTATCACAGAGAACAACAGAGGCTCCTCTCCACTTTAGCCAGCCTGCATTTATTCTATTAGTAATATCTCCATCAATTTCCCCATCATGTTGCAAAATAGATCCCAGATATCTAAAAGAATCTCTCTTCTGAATGTTATCGTCACCAATCTTAACCTCGATTCCTTCACCAATGCTTCCATCAAAGGTGCATTCCATATATTCCGTCTTAGCCCTACTTATACGAAAACCTTTAGTCTCTAATGCATGTCTCCAAACCTCAAGCTTCTCATTTACTCCATCTCTAGTCTCGTCAATGAGCACAATATCAGCAAATAACATACACCAAGGTAACTCATCCTGAATGTGACCTGTCAACTCGTCCATAATCAAAGTAAAAAGAAATGGAATTAAAGCTGAACCTTGATGTAAACCAATGTTGATAACAAAATAGTCAGTCTTCCCCGTCGGGGTCCTTACACAAGATAAAGCCCTATCATACATATCCTTTATGAGATTAATGTATAGGACATGTACTTGTCTCTTCTCCAAAACTCTCCACAGTATCTCTCGTGGGACGGAATCATAAGCCTTCTCCAAATCAATAAAGATCATATGAAGATTCTTCCTTTTAGCTCTATAAATCTCCATTGTTCTCCTCAGCAAATGGATGGCTTCAATAGTTAAGCGACCTGGCATGAATCCAAATTGATTTTCTTTTACTTGGGAAACTTGCCTCAACCTTCTTTCGATCACACGTTCCCAAATTTTCATAGTGTGACTCATCAGCTTGATACCTCTGTAATTTGAACAATTTTGAACAATGTTGCAAAACTAATACAAATAAAAATAAACATCATTACAATTTCACAAACAGAATATATATATATATATTTATATTCCTTATCGAGCCCCTTATTGAGTTATCGAGCCTTGAGCTCGGCTCGTTAAGCTATCGAGCTTAAAAATCTAGCTCAGTCTCGGCTCAATAGCTTAATGAGCCAAGCTCACGAGCCCTTATCGAGCCGAGCCCGAACCTGGCTCATCGAGCCGCGACTCAATAGCCATCCCTTACTGGGCGGGAGCCAAGGCCTTAAATGTCGGTTTCGGTCACCATTTCAATACCGACCAAAACAGAATTTCGATGGAATTTCGGTGAAATTTCGACCGAAATTTCGGTCATTTCGGTCATTTTTTGTACTAGGACCCCCATATTTCGGTCATTTCGGTCATTTCAGTCGAATTTCGATTTCGACTGGATATCGATATTCGACAGAAATTCGACCGAGTTTCGCTGAAATTTGAGGCCATGGCGGGAGCTGCATCGATTGTTGAGAGAGGGGGGTGGGAGGTGGGGACAACAACAACGTATCTAGGAAGAACATGCAATGCTCGTCAAGAGGGTAGGAGTTGTGATACGATGAAGCCGTAATGCTCATTTGAAGGGGTGGTGGGGGGCAGCAACGTATCTAGGAAGAACATGCAATGCTCGTCAGGAGGGTAGGAGGTGTGATACGATGAAGCCGTAATGCTCATTTGAAGGGGTGGGGATACCATTAGGCAAAGGTTGTGATGCTCATCAGGAATGAGAAGGGGTTCAAGGGAATGGCCATAGTAGGGTTGTGGGGCGGGGGCAATTATATACAAGATTTGAAGGGGATCAAAATGGGAGCGGGTAACCTTATGTCCATGGAGCTTCTGAGGGGATTTAAGGAGTATGTGTGAGATGGGAGGAGCCCATAATGCTTATTTATGGAGCTAAGCAAGTTCGGAAGGGAGGGGCTCTGTCCGTGGATGGCCACTTTGGTTACCGATAAGATTGCAAAAGTCGACCAACTAGTCGAGGATCTAATCGATTACTCGCTATTTGGTCGGATATTTTGACAGTTATTATTCTGATATTATAGAATTACAACTATCTAAGATGCTTAACGTTTGATATTCCATATGTTTCGTTTATTTCATTAATGATAGTATTGAAAATGTCCAAATCTATGTAAATATACGAGTATATGTCTAGAACATGATTTTTATATTTAAAATGTAAAAATTATAAAATCAATTAAATTGGGTCAGCTACCGACTTGGCGACTAATGCTTAGTCGGCGATGAGACCTTTTTAAAGCATTCCCACAGCTTTTGCCTCTGTAGGGGCACAACAACCTTGCATCATAGCATGCATCAATGGCCGCCGCTGGACTCCCTGGGTCAAAGTGATATAGTCAAATGCTTTGATCGAAGTCTCATGCTAGAGAAACTTCAACATCGGCTTGGCTCAGGTAACCAAGGGATAGTCCGACTTGTGGGAAGCTTCTTAGCACATATGGACTTCGACTTGTGTGTGGAGAAGCTAGTAGTTGAGGCTAATAGTATAGATAAGTGATCGGACCGAAGAAGGTTATTGTTAATTAGCTTCATTTTTTGACCTCCACTAAGGCAATCATAAGATAGAGTTTCCATGTCCAACTTTCCATACCTCGAAAAATGAAAACCGAAAAAGTACAAATGTAACCATTTATCTAAGCTTTCCGCATCGGCTACAACATTTTCCTTCCCTAGGAGATAATTCATGGAAAAGTCATTGTATTTTCAGAAATTCCAGTCTAACTAGAAACTAGGGCCTTATATCATCTCCCAATAAATAAGTTTTTCTCTGCTTCTCAATACAAATTCGTATGTAATTAGTACGCCTTATCGATCAAATTCTTGGTGGGAATCATCAACTTTCTAATATTTTAATAATGGTTCACACATGTTTAATGATCTTTTTCATAGTAATGCGCAGTAGGGATGCGAGAGAATTCTCTCTAAGGAACTCGGCAAAATAGCATGTAACTTTGAGAGAATTGGTGCTTCCAAAGGGGGTAGCAGTGACCATGCCCTGATATTTAACGAAAACACTGGTCTTTGCAAAGTCGTCAGACTATGTATGGGTGTTGAGGCCTGCCCAGTGCCGAAAGGTCATTAACATATAGTGGCGAATATTGTTTATTATATAAGTATGTTATCAAAAGTATGAGATGCTAGACTAGGGGAGGCAATAGACAAAGGGGAAGTAAAAGAAAACTGCCAAAGAAAATGCATCCCAAGCTGAAATATCATAAGTATTGCCCCACCGTGGACCGTCACAAGGAAAACTATAATCAAAATCCTTTTTTATGGCATTAGCTTGATGTGAAAAGACCTCTTGACACTAGAGTATTTGGCCTTTTTTTCCGATCACATCCAATTTTAATTGGAATAAAAATATAGGTTCATTACTTGGACTTTCTATCTATCCCATTTGCTTTCTACTATCTCGAAAAGCATCCTTAACCTCGTGTATATAATTTTCAATTATCTTCCTAACTTTTTTGATGACGTTTTGAATTTATCCTGAATCAGAGCTATCAGATTAAGGTCTCCAGTCTAGCATTTTCAGTAGGCCGAATACAGATCTCCATTGAAGATTCTAGAAATACTGAGCATTTCCTTATATAAATAGATATAATAGGCAAAGGTCATTCCCTCTGCTCTATGGGGAAGGACTTCATTGACAAGGGGACAAAGCCACTAATCGCCATTGATAGTCTCGCAAACTACAAAGCAAGAATTCCAGGTTTTGAGTAGGGCAAGCAACTATCCAGTACTCTATGCGCTCTTTGAACTATCGTCAAATTGATTAAGGACTAATCGAGAGCATGTTCGGTAAGTCGCTTTTATCCTGGTGTCTACGCTCCCTAAAAAAGGGGCTGTTCATTTATCTCACACGAATTTCTAGGAAAAGGGAAAATCCTTCTTAGGTCAAAACTTCGTTTTCATTAGGCCTTTTTTACTGAGGGTTAGGAAGAGCAAGAGAGATGTAGACCTTGCATAGAGGTTTTCGGGCGTTGTGAACTTGAACTAATGATTATGGATCTGATAGCAGATAATCGACGAACTTCCCCAGAAAAAAGCACCATGTTAGAGTCCACTTAAGCAGGTTATATATGAAAAAAAGAGACGATGCCCCACTCGGTTAGCTTTTGAAAGCTGAGGATTAGCTCCCTGGAAGAAATCCATCCGCTTCTTAACTTAGTAGAGCTCTTCCTCCTTTCCAGCTGGCTAGCTTAATACAATACGCTTCTGCTTAGAAATTTTGTGCAACATGCTTTCATGGTTTTCATGTGATTATAGGTACTCTTGATCATATGTGGTATTCGCTAATATCTTGACCATCTAGCCAAGGAGCATCATGTTGGCTTTGAAGCAGTTGCATGGTACTAGTATTTACATTGTTGATCCGACTACTTTCTCTCATCCTCCATGACTTGACTACATCCGCCATTTTCCACAGATGGTCAACTGCTGCTATGTATAGAAGGAGACATATATGTGCGTGTATGCGTGTACATATGACATGTAATTTTACCTATTCAAAAATCAAAGAATGGGGGACCACATTCTACGATGATTGAGAAGTTAGAAATAGGGGAACTGAAAGGAGGTGAAGCTTGGGACATGAGGGCATTGTATTCTGGTTTCTTCAAGGCCTCAAATTTCGATTTTGGTCACCATTTCAGTGACCGTTGAAACAAAATTTCGGTCGAAATTCGACCAAAATTTCAACCATTTCGGTCGGTTTTTGAACTAGGGCCCCCAAATTTCGATCGATATAGGCCATTTCGGTCGAATTTCGGTCACGTGCCGAAATCGAAATTCAGCCGAATTTCGGCGAAATTTGATCCCATGGGTTTCTTGGAGGAGGAAGAAGTGGAAGAATGGGGGTTGCATTATGTATAAATTTGGTTTTTTAAGGTGGAAAATGGTAAGTTTTAGTGCAATCTATTGGAGTTAACAATGATCTGGATAGGTCAGTTTATAGGGTTCATGCTTCGATTTTTGGAAGATTGTAACGGTCGTAAAAACTCTTTTTACTAGTAGATCATAAGCCATGCTACTTTGAAATATTTTTTGCCTCTTTAAAGTGACAAAGACTAACAATGGTGTGTAAAGATTGTTAATGGAAGGATGGATGTTGCATCATTTGTAAATTTACTTTTCTTTGAAGGGTCAGCATAGGAAATTTTAGTGTAATCTATTAGAGTTAACATCGATATGCATAGAAGTTAACCTGCAATAGTCAAGGTGTAAGAGTTTGTTTATAAAGATTATAGGGGCATCATGCAATTTTGAAACATTCTAATGGTGCGTGCGTAAAATCTCTTTTAAAAGATGCATCTCTGAAATATTTTACCTCTCCAAAATCTAAGAATAGTTATCCATCAACATGTTACATTTGGGTGTCAAATGGGAAGTCTTGTGCCAACTTTAGTGGGTGAGCATGGTGACATGGTAAGGGTAGCTAGCGATGATCACATTTGGGTAGTGAGAGGCATAACAAGGGGGAGTGCTACGTGTTCGTCGTAGATGAAATGGCAACTAGTATATATTAGAGGAGCTCTTAGGACCAATGCTTTTGAAATTGAATTGGAAATGGAACTTGAAACCTTCTTAAAAAGGTTTGATCTTGTTGAACTTTGGAATCAAATCGGTTCAACTGGATGGTGGCATCACCATTCTTAAAAATTGGATTGAATAAAAGTGGTGGGGAAAAGTTGTCGAACCGGCTAATCGAACCAGAATGAATCAACACATGTTTTTTTTGAAAGTCAGAATCAACACATGTTTAAAATACACACTCGAATATACTTGAAATAGATATAAAATACACAACCATTGTATATATCTTGTAGTATACGCAAAATATATTTTTAATACGCAATATCAAATGTTAATATTTAAACAATATACTCCATAGAATGACAATAGTTTAACTTATATTTAAATTTTAATTTATGCAAGAACTTGTGGAGTAGTTGGTTAGACGTTCGAGATGGGTTATCAAAGGTCATGAGGTCGACTCTCACCAAATGATTTTTTTTTGAATTAATTCAAAATAAATTGAGGTTCAAGAAATTGGTTTTGGAAAAACCAGTTATACTGGTGGTTAGATCCAAAATCGAACTTTCGGGTTGCACTGGTACAAACCATTTAACTGGATCATTCCGGGCTTGGTTTAGCCTTTCGAATCGATCGGTTTGGTTTGGTTTTCAAAACAACTACTTAGGACTTGGGGGTTGTAGATGGGGAATAAATGTTTTGGGGTGGGTTTTGAATGGTTAGTCCAATTATAAGAGCCTTAAAATTGAGGTGCCACTTTGTGCCTTGTAACTTTGTAGTTACTTTATGGCTTTGTGCTTCATTGAATGAAGTTGAGGTGTTGATCATGAGTTGCTTCAAGAAATACAAATAGTACATCGATCAAGAAATGATAAAAAGTCTCTTGAGCTGCCATCTTCTATCCTTCTTGGAAATCACACACCCAACCTTTTTGTTGGTCGCGTGGGATATGGTGCCTTTGGCATGGTTATTGCATTTGAATTGTGTGGAAGTCGTCTACGCATCGAATGTGTATTACAGCCTTTGGTCATTGCTTCTCCTCCCCTCATTGTCATGCTTCCTTTAGCGGTGTTGCAACTAGTCATGTCATCCAACCCTTTTATGTTTTTCTATATTGCCTCTATCCCATTGGCCACTCGTATATGAGGAGATAGCACCACTATCGTATGACTAGGTGAGACCATCATCAACCGCCACATGCAACTTCCTGCCCTATCCTGCACTCCGCTATCATCGCCCTTCGCCATTAAGCTGTGGCTCATTAAGCGCATTGCTATCCTAAAGTTACAAACTTGCAACCATGTCCTTGCTCGCGCCACCTACTGGTGCTCTCCATTACTTGCTCAATCGTATTCGAAAAGAACCCTATATCAGCACCACTGTCGCCTGGTCCTTGAGAATTGCAATTGCTGTTGGTTTCAATGGAACTAAGTCCTAGCAAGTGTCAGACCTTTTCTCTTCCAGGAAATACTCACATATATAATAAAGGGGATTTGTGAACTTTATGTAGGGTTCCTTTTCCGAAAAGCATCCCTAAAAAGGTTAAAGTTGAAGTTCTATATGGAATGGGTCCTTAATTTGAAGTGGTAAAAATTATATCCTAAAGTTATTTTTCTAGAAATCTGAGGAAGGGGAAAGGATATCGGTGAATTCTTTATTTGGTTTAAGGTACATACACATTTCGTATGTAAAGCCTAGTGGTGCTTATTTATGTTGATCACTAATGTGGTACATACGGAAATTTATCAGTAAACATGATTGATGAAATAAGATATCCTTTATCTCGCGGATCACAAAACAAATAATGAAAAGCATAATAATGTTCCCATCACAAACATAATCAAGCAATTATATACCGACGCATGTATTTTAATGAGGAAACCAAATCGAGTAAAGATCTTAAACAGTCCTGACTTGAGATTTCAATCCATCGAATCATTCTGTCCTTTCTACTGTACAAGAATCGTCCCAACTTGGGATTTCAACAGATCGAATCAGTCGATCGTTTCCACTATACAAGCTGGCTTTAAACAAGGGCAACTCCTCAATTACATTGTGCAACACTACAAATCAATAGTGTCAAACTTGTCTTCCAAGCCAAAGATGGGCTTTCACAACCTAAGCACCTTGTGTAATATTATACTGTAAATAAACCTCACATCCCCGTGCTTCTAGGATCTCTTTCATCCGATGTTGGGTGATGGTAATTCCTTTGCGTTTTGGACCGACGATTGGACGAGTGAGGGTCCTCTCTTCTAGATTCCCTCGCTTATTTCCTTCGGCCGCTGACAGGAATGCTTGAGTTTTGGATTGTTGGGTAGATGGTAACTGGATGTCATCTTTCCTGATGGATTTTTTCTGATTAGCGTTTAGAGGATTTCACAATATAGATCTGAATGGAGGCAAAGAATCCATGTAGCCCACCCTACTTAATTGTGGGAAAAGGCTTTGTTGTTGTTGTTGTAGCATTTAGAGGATTTCCTTCTTCTGGATTCCTTGAGGCAGATTAATAGATCAATTGATGGATGAGACCACTAGGTGTGGAAGGACAACTCTTTTTCATTAAAATGAGCCTACAGAGCTATTACGAGACCGCCTCCACCAAGGTCAGATGCTTTGGTTCGTGACTGCATCCTTATCTGGGAGCTAAATTTGCCTAGCAGAATTGGTTTTTTGTAGCTGCTTTGCAGAAGACATATCATGACTAGAGACGTGCGCAAGACTCTTCACAAATATCTCCAATAGGTGCCCCCTTTACAAAGCATAGATCGAGATGGTGGAACATTTTTTTCCCATTGTGTGAAGACGTCCCCAATCTGGACGGGTATTAGGGATGATTGGTTGAATCTTGAGAATCTGGACGTGTTTTGGGATTCATTAGTGGAGACAAAATACTGACCAGGAGAGGGTCTCCTGAGGCCTTTAGCAACTATTTGGGCTATTTGGTTAGGTAAAAATGGTGCACTATTTTCTTTACATCATTTGATGAGGAGAATGTAATTTTTCACTCTAAGACTCTTCTTGAGTCTTACTGTAAGTCTCCATGTAACTTATCTTCGTCTTTCAATATATTTGGGGCGAACACCTTAGTATGTTTCCCCCAACTAAAAAAACCCTCACATCCTCGATATAATATGCAATGCAATATGAGTTGAAATAAGAACAATCTTAAAGATCTTGGATGTACAAAAACAATGCTTGAAGCACGATGTGCAAAACTTCTTCTTTTTCTCTCATAAAAATCGGAGTTGAACTCAATGAGGGACTCTTTTGCTGAGTGTCCAATGCAAGGTTGTAAAAGTCGCCCGACTGATCCGACTAGTAGGTCCGAATAGTCTAGTCAGTGGGGTGGCCGACTAAGTACTGACTAATTCCGACTAGGTACAGTAGTCGATCAAGTTTTTGCTTGGAGATACCATATTCTTACATGTTTTGCCTTCTTTATAAGAAAACTTATTATAATATGCTCAGTGTTTTATTTAAATTCAATTACTTTTTTATTTTATTATGATAGTATAAAAACGTACAAAAACTATGTAAATATATGCATGAAAATGAGTTATATATTTAAAATAATAGTAAAATTCAAAGCCGAGTAAAGTCCGATTAAATCTGATTAGTCGTCCGACTGTCGATTAATCCTTAGTCAGTGACCCAACCGACCGAGTACCGACTACCGACTTTTGCAACCTTGGTCCAATGAGTATTGATTAGCGTTGCAAAAGTCAACCGACTAGCCCGATTAGTCTGCGGGGCTGCCGATTGACTATCGACTAATCGATTAATAGTCGGTCAACCGACTACTCTTATCGATTGTCGATCGATTTTGCATGGAGAAACCATTGTTTTTTTGCTTTTCTAAAGCAAACTTATTCTAATATGCTTTATATATTATTTAAATTCATTTACTCTTTTATTGCATTACGATAGTATATAAAATGTATAAAAATAATTTATATATTTATAGCAATTCAATAAATTCAAAACCAACTAAAGGCTGAGTAAAGTCGATTAGTCCTTTGATTGCCAATTAATAATTAGTCAGCGACTCGGCCGACTGAGTATCGACTACTGATTTCTCTAACCTTGGTATTGATAGCATAGAGAATGAAAGGAATATCTTCCCTTTTACCAGACATCAAAAGTAATCCTTTATCTAAGTTAACAAACATTATTATTAAATGAATGTGTATTGTGGTAGGTTGAGTTAGCCTTTGTTAATCAAAATGAGTATCATTTACGAAATTAATTGATTGAAATATTTTTCATTCGGCTGGACCGAAGGGTTAGTCGATTGGTCAGAGTGGCCCGTCGGCTTGTAGGTTGTCCAAAGATTGTCGTTGGTCAAGTGATCATTGATATGATTGTTCAACATAACTAGTCAATAGATCAAAACCATTAGTCAATTGGATGAAAGCCGATCGATTAGAAATCCAGTCAGTCTGATTGATTCTACTGGCGTTGAGTTGGATGTGTATCTAATGCATATGCATGAGATTTGCAGTGCAACTTTCACAAGAAAATATATTACAATACAATCAGATCTCTTTAGTCTTCATCTTCTCGGTATTCAATTCATTGCGTTCTTTTTACACTTTTGTTCTTCATGAAGTCTTCTTGTAGCTTTATCTGCTTGATTGTAAGTTGAGTAGATTTAACTAATCTTCAACATGTCATCTTTTTTCGTCACATTCTTTGCTAGCTAAAACACAAGATAATACGATAACATCATTTTTTATTATCAATAAAACTATGCATGCATTCATGCAAGCCACCAACACCTAGTGCCAAGGATAATCCCAATACTTCTAATCATTTTCATTTTTTGTTTTCTCACGATCCGTGACTGCTTTGAATTTTGTAATACAATCATTGCATGCTCCGCATTTGTTTTTCAAATGAAATGCATTTCCACTCGATGGTTGCTTGTCGAGGACTTCGACACACCTATTTTATCACATGTTCCGATTTCTTATTCAATCATGGATTCAACCAGAATTGAATCAATATCTCTCATGGGGAGCTTGATGATCAACCGACTGATCAGATTATGAGTTCTCAAAGAGGAGAATTGATACAAACACGAATTGGGGATTTGATCAAATTAAAAAATTATTTCGGTAGGTTATTTTTTAAAATACCGAGAATCAATTCAAGGTTTCAATTTATAGGTTGATAAATAAGTATCATTTGTAGTTAATAGTAGGGTTGTTTATTTATTGCATTCCTTATTTTATTTTCTGTAAGGATGCATTCCTTGTTTTTAGTCCCCCCTCTCTTTATATAAAGCGGCTAGTATAGTTTTGGAAGTCAGGTATGTGATGAATTAATGAAGGTTTCGAAGATTTTGTATGATTCAACCATCATCCCCATCTCTCCCTCAACCTGCAAAGTTCATTGTATGATTCCGCCTATTCCTTTCATCTCTTACTTTCCCATTGACATCAATTAAGGCTTTGTTTCAACGTAGAATCAACGCAATCTGATTGAAATGGAAAGGAGCCTCTAGTGCACTCTGCAACACAAAGATAGAAGTGAAACTGAAAGGCAAATATTACGGATCACACGTAAAACCTGCCATGCTTTATGGCTCAGCATTTGGCTGTCAACCATAAATATGTTCAGGGTGTTTATAGCAGAAATGAAGATGTTATTGTGAGTGTGCTGTATATATCGATTCTATCCAATGAAAAGCTAAATTCGAGGGAGATTAGAAAGCGTTGGAAGTTGACGATAAACATTTTTTTTGTCTTGCTTTGATTTAAGCTGAGCACAATCAAGGGTTGCTCTGACGATCACAGTTGGAAGCAGAGGATCCAAGGGTGTGATGACTGATGAGTGGTTCTTTTAAACCACTTGAAGTAAAATCCACTTTTAATCAAAAACCACTTCGGCAAAAACTACTGTCTGCCCTTGGATCCTTCACAGATGGCTGTGATCGTCTCAGTAGCCCTTCTGTGAACCCGGTTGCAGGAAGGGATCCGTGCATAAAATAGAGTACTATTGGGCTAACCCAACTGTGTGAAATAGGCTTAGTTCGAAGACTGCTACATCGGTCAAATAATCTAACCTTTACTCTTAAACCGCCATCTGAGGCGTCCTAGATTTGGAAAAGTAACCAAGACCATCGATTTGCACTCATGATATGGATCCCCTTGATGTGGAGCTTCTTTGGACACAGGTTATCCCAACTTCAGGGAGGAATCCGACAAAATAAATGTTGGTTCTTTCTTGCTCAGATCCGGCGCCTCTGAGGGGTCCTAGATTGGATTTGCAGTCATGCTAGAGATAAATGATGGAATGGAGGAGTCATTGTCAATTGAGGTCAGCTTGGGGAGAAATGCAAGTTAATATTTTTTGTAATTTATATCAACCAATTCCATCCTAGCAAGCACATTAATGGAATATTTTGGTTTTTAAATTGGAAAAGAATTTGGACTTATGTTAGCATGTTGTCTTATAAGTTTTGGATTCCTTTTGTAGATCGTGTCAGTCATGGATCTGCTGTACTCCCGTTGTAGGGATCCAGCTGACGGTCCAGCGAATGGTCAGGTCGCATTGGGATTTATTATATGTAGCCTTGCATTTTAGCTAGAGGTTTTGCATAAAAACTGAGACCTGACGTTATCCGTGATAGAGTACGAAAAAATTGTTTATTGTGTGGTCTCCAAACCATTTTTCGCGGTGTGTCTTGTGACGTATTATGGTGGGCTATGTTTTTGCATGCTGAAGCTTTGTCAAGATGAGTGACAGAATTCCTCATTCATTTAATCTTTTAATGTTTAAAATAGTCATTACTTTAACAAAAATGTTTATTGCAGTCATAATCGGTCCATCATCCATTGTTCTATAGCAGTAATTGAATCTTGTCACTTTTTTGTTGCTTCAGCTTCACCTACCTGAAGGGGGTCTTCATGCCGATATTAATGGAGATGGCGTTCTCGATCATGTTCAGGTGAATTCAGGAATTTCGTACTGTTCTGTTAAAAGAATGTCTATTTTATAAAATCTTCTGGTTTTAAGTGGCAGAGGTCATGTTTTTTATTTATCTTGACTGCCATTACAATTGATTCAGTAAACTGCTCTATGATTTAGCAATGATTGACTCCATCCCTAAATATTACTACTTTTGTGAATGATTTAGATCTACTGATAATTTGTACTCGTTTCTTATTGCATTTGGGTGCTTTGTGCTTCTCAAGCAAAAAGGTGGTTTGTGCATGTATAATATTTTTTGGTACATAACATTTCTTAAGGATGAACTTCTGCAAGTTCCTATGTCACGGATTTATATGATTGTTATGGCTCTGCTGAAGATTTTATAATTAGAACATGTATTCTTCGAATCATTTCAAAGTTATTGAAAAGAGATGATAGCGGATAGATTTCCTATATGGTATCCACGTGGGTCCACTTCTTCGTCGTTTTTGCTATTCTCAACAAAGATTTTAGAAGCCATTTATCTGGTTTTGTAGGCTGTTGGAGGAAACGTTGCGGAACGAACCGTTGTTACAGGATCCATGGAAGTACTAAAGCCATGTTATGCAGTAGCCACATCTGGTGTTCCTGTACGGGAGCAACTTTTTAATGCTTCCATATGTCACCACACCCACTTTAATATATTCCAACATGGAGACTATGGTAGAAACTTTGGTCGGCAAGATGACCTGAGCTCTTTGGAGGTTGCAACTCCTATTCTGATTTCTCGAGGCAATGGGCATCAGGACCAGGAGTTCCATGGGGATCTTATATTTTTGACCAATCGCGGGGAGGTTATATTCTCAATGAACTTTTTCCTCTTCCTTTGGAGTCCTTTTCTGGGTTTGCTCATCATTTGTCATTATTTTTGTTGGAACCTGTATCTACTTTCTAGCATTGCTAGTTGGCCTTAGTACAGCTTTCCCACTCCCTTTTTTGAACACTGGCATTTTGTGTGTTTACTTAAATCTTCTTTTCTTTTCTGTAATTTCAGGTAACCTCATATTCCCCGGGTAAACATGGTGACCACGTGATGTGGAATTGGCAACTGTCGACGAGTATTACCTGGTCAAATCTCCCATCTCCATCTGGAACGATGGAACCGACCACAGTCCCAACCCTAAAAACCTTCCCATTATTGAAACATGGTAAAAAGATGATGATACTTGCTGCTGGAGAGACAGAAGCCGTGGTGCTCTCACCCGGAGGAAGTGAGCTAGCGGAAATCTACTTCCCCGGGGCCCCAACACATGCTTTGGTTGTGGATGACTTCTCCAATGATGGCCTCAATGACATCATCTTGGTGACCGCGACCGGTGTTTACGGTTATGTTCAGACCAGACAACCTGGAGCTCTGTTCTTCAGTTCGTTGGTTGGATGTTTGATAGTCATCATAGCAGCCATTTTTGTCTCTCAGCATTTCAACTCATCAGGTAAGGGAAAACCACGACCCTCCGCTGATTACAGGTGAAAAGAGCCTTGACGCTTCAAGGGAATGATAAAACAGGCGAGGTGTAACTGAATGTGTTGCATCGCCTGTGCTCTCAGCCTGGTGCGTACACACCTGTTAGCGGATGGTAATTTAGGCGTCATTACACTGATTTCAGTCAAGTTTGAATCGGCCTCAAAGTGCATACGTGTTTGTAGGGGGCAGATATTATAAACCTTATTGGAAGATTAAGTGTATTAAGTTAGTCCTGTTGTTATGAATTTATACAACCATGATTAGGTGGCTGATTTTTTGGATATCTTTGTTCTGTCTTTCTAGTTGACAATTGATGAATTTTATCAGACATGAAGCTGGTGTTGTGTGACAAGATACGAGGCGAACAATACATAGAGGGTTAGATCTTGAATTACCATAAATACTCTCTGAAGATTCTGAACTTTGCATGTTGGATCCTTTTTCCATTTCCTTCGGAGCTAACTCTGTACATATAGGCTAGGTTTTTGGTTGCAGCGGTCCACGCTGTTACCGTGCAAATCCTGATCGATGCGATGGGATCCAACGTCACAACATGATTACATTAAATTCTTACTTCCCTTTTTTGCTGCCAACATATGCACTTTTGATACCTATATATATGTACATGATTACTATAAACTCCTTAACGTCTTCTCCTATAAAAAACAATAGATGTTTGTTGGATCTTCATTTTTCAGGTCATTTGAGAAGCAGATGAGAGAGTTCGGACTACATTCTGAAGGAGATAGAACGCCATGTAGCTGACGGAACTAGATTGATCTATCAAAGAGCTAGCTGATTGTAGGTAAGTTCCAGGTTTATTTATCATTTACGAGGAACTGGAGGAATTATCGTGAAATGATTGTACGTCTCACCTATGATGAATGAGATAGAGAAACGATATGTATGGTACGTCTCACCTACGATGAATGAGATAGAGAAACAATATGTATTGTACGTCTCACCTACGATGAATGAGATAGAGAAACAATATGTATTGTACGTCTCACCTACAATGAATGAGATAGAGAAATAATATGTACTGTGACTGACGAGCCTTTTCAATCACATGAGCATTTGTTTTGTAGCCGAGGTGAAATCCATACGAGGAAGTCGATTTCAACGCTAAATAACATCAGTCACTTCATTTGGTCCCATGACAGTGTATGTGAATCGAATGCATACAAAATCATAATGCACATCTTTAACATGTGGACATTCTTACCAGAATTGACATTGAGGTTTTTATCGGCTCGTACCCTTTGTTACTAAAAAAATATCATATCATTATGAAATGCATATTCTTACCACTGGATGCAAATCTTTACCATGTAAAAATCTTTCGTAAGAAAGTGATTTATCTCAAACGACCTCCTCCATTGGATCTTCGACGGACGATTCCGTTACTTAAGACAACCTTTGTCGTGCGTCTAGTCACAACAGGCATCTGAACATTGTGAGAGCTTCCATCCCGGGAAGTGATTTCGATCACGTGATTAATGAACTAAAGATCTACGCCAGCAGAATGATGAGATGTATTCAGATATCGGTGTCACCTTCTCTACCTTGTAGCGGGTGTTGTGTTCTCCATCTTCAATTACATATGTTCGTGCAGGGGTCGTAAAAACGGATTCTGCGAAAAGCTGTTAAGATATACAGTAGAAGAGACAGTGGGGGTTTCACGGGAATGCAGTGCAAGCCAAACAAAGCTATGGAAAATTCCCCACAGAAGTAGAGGTAGGTGGGGATCGACCTCTCTCTCTCTCTCTCATTATATGATTCATATGAGGGGACACTTCAATGCATCTGATATGGAGGGATATGGGGCCACCCTTCCTTTGGGTGTAACCTCACCTTAATATTAATGGCCTTCACTTATTGGCCCATCATCTTTTATTCCATTTATATATATCCCCCCAACTTTTCTTATATGTCCCCTCTTAAAGCCCTTTGCCTCTTTTGCTTAGGGGGTGAGAGATCTAGAGAGGAGTGTGGGCCAATGGAAGAGAAGAGAAGAGACTACCATGCATCATCATCATCATCTTTATCCACCCTAATTTAATCTCTTTATTCCCCCAACCAGTTTGATGTTAGTTATCTTCTTCCCTTTTTGTCTCCATCTCAAGTAAATGCATCTCTATTTAAATGTGATTCTCACATACTACGACAAAATGGAGTCGTAACAACGGATAATTCAGCGAGTCCTTGTTATATCTTCCAATGTTAAATTTACAACAACGACGTAGTCTTTGTTGTATGTATTGCTAGCAATGAATAATATAATAATTATCATCCATTAACTTTTCCAACGATTTTCTTCTTCTACTTGTCGCTAAATTAATGACTACCATTGTTATATGTACCATTTAGCAATGAGTATAGCACTCATTGTGAACTACAAGAATAAAGGATCATTTTGTAAGTAATAAAATTCATTATTATTAATCTATTACCAAAGGATTTGGCAAGGAATTATTTATTATCATAATTAGTCAATTTTATTTTTATAATAGGGTTTGGATCTCAATTTAGTGTTTTCGTATGTGTTTTATATGCCATATGATGTTGTCCCATGTTGGGAACTCACAAGAAGTGATGGTGTTTGGATGGTTGCTAATAGCTCCAATGTGTTCGAATCTAACAAGTTGTCATAGTTAAAAACATGGATGACGAAAGACACATGATCTATCACACACACACACAGGGGCCACTTACAATAGAACATGGTCCTTCCATCTTTAAGGAAGGCCAAACAATTTGACCATTAGATATACTTTCAAAGGATGCGATCAAAATCACTTATTATACAAAACCATATTTGCAATAACCGTACGTTCCTAATTTTTAGGGAGGTCAAATAAGGAAATTTTGAGGAAAGAGGGAGGTGCAATCATGTTAAAATGTTATATCCTCGAGGGACTTTCTGTAAAAAAGAAGACACATATTATACAAACTCAAGAAACTAAAAATACAATTCAGTTAATTAGCATTGTATTATACAAATATAAATATTTATACATCTCTCCGCCCTTAATTTTAGGGAGGGTTGGTATGGAAATTTCAATCGAACTCATTATACAAATATAAATTATTTACATATCTCTCTTTTGCATATTTGCAATAACCATCCGTTCCTAATTTTCAGGGATGTTATGGAAATTTTAAGGAAAGAGGAAGATGCAATCATATTTACATATTATATCCTCTAGGGGTTTTGGTGTACGAAAGAAGGCACATATTATACAAACTCAAGAAATTAAAATACAAAACAAAAATTAATTTCCAGTTTATAAGCATTGTACTATACAAATATAACTATTCACACATCATTTCACCCCCTATTTTTAGGGAGAGTTGTTATCGAAGTTTCTTATAAATTATTCGCATATCTCTCCGTTGCTATTTTTAGAGAGGGCTCTTATGGAAATTTCGATCTAACGGAGAATATTTTTATGTTAAGAAACTAAAAATTTAAAGTGATTTTGACATAAAAAAAGAAACACAAAATACAAATCCTTGGCATTTGAATACAAGAGAGCATTAGATTTCAACAGAATCCAAAATTATATAAGAAGAATTATTTAATGATGCCACCGTGCTTAATTGGAAAGAAAGCAGATCTCATGCATTGTATTTTCTAATTCGATTTTTAAAGGAAAAATGGAACGATAAAGAATGCTTAATTAGAAAATTAACGAAACAAATATTAAATGAGAATATGTTAATTCCATTTTTGTTGGTTCTTTTTTGTAGGGATTTGTTTGGTTGATAAGCGGTTTTGGGAAACAAGTGGTTTTCATGACAACCGTGGATGGAAACATGGGATGATCCAACGAATTATAATATTGGCCTTTCTTAGAGATGGACGGACCATGTCCCTTTGGAAGTATATCATATATATATATATATATATATAAACTTCAAATGAGGTGGTATCTCAACACTTTTGTGGTGAGACATCCGTCTCATCCCTCTATTTTCGATTATACGGTTGGAAGTAACTATGTATTAATTCTATTATTTAAATGGTTGAAAGTCAATTTTGATTTTTTGTCACATTCTAAATATAGAATACAACTATGAAGGCCTAATTTCTCTCTCTCTCTCTCAATTGATAAATAGTGACACCCTCTCTCTACCGATCGACCAGCGATGGTGCCCTCTCTCTCTTACTCGATCGACCTGCAGCGGCTCTGACATCCACCTCCACACAAAGTTTCTCGACGACGAATGAGGTGTACCGGAGGAGGAAAATGTAGAGGAAGGAAACACGATGTGGTGACACATGGTGGTTTGGGTTTGCACGCAACGTGCGTCAATGATGATGGCAGATCTCACCCCTCTTTCGACGAAGACACGCTATGTGGAGCAGTTACATGACAATGTCATCGGCGGCGACGGTCCAAGGCCTATCCGAGAGCGTCGAAGCCCTCTTCGAAACGAGTTTGAAGACGGTGAGGGAGGAAGGGTGTAAGGGGAGCAGATTTGCTTTGTGGTTTACATTTTTACATATTGATCCCATTTTAAAAAATCTCATTATCCATTTCATATTTTACCGTGCTCCTTTTGAAATTTGCAAAACGATCATAAGTTTTTACAAATGTAGCCATAATCTTACAAATCTCAAGGTCGTGAAGGAGCGACCTGAAAAACTTAGAAAGATCTTTCCAATCATACAAAAGGAACATACCCATTTACAAAAGAAATGGGAAAAATTATTTGTTTAGTTTACAATCAAATACTTACTAAAATAACGTAAACTTTACAAAGATCCAAATAAAATATACAAAATACTATACTCATTATATTGAAAAATATTGAATAGTTTTATAAAAAAACATTCACGAAATTACAAAGATGAGATATATTTTCATGAAAATTCGTGTAATTTTACAAAGATATGGGTAAAACCAATTCATTCAGTGAAAAATTAGAAATTAATTATTAAAGGTGTCAATGAGAAATACCAAATCTAGAAAAGCTTAAAATAATAATTCAAGGCTATTAAATAAAATTTGAATTTAGTAAAATCGAGATGATCCTTTTGGATAAGTTTTTTTGATGCAACCGTCAGATTGAGATCTGACTTCCAATTGATGGCAACTAAAATCGAGATTACGTAATAACCTTTTGGATAAGTTTTTTTGATGCAACCGTCAGGTTGAGATCTGACTGGTCCAATTGATGACTGACTAGAATATTGGTGAGACCACACCTCATTTGAAAGGATCTCTTTTAATATAATTCAAATAATATTTACAAATATTTAAAAATATAAGAAAGTTAAAAATATGAGGAATGAATATATAAAGAATGAATATAATGAATAAAATAATCAAGTATATGTGATAATAGAGATCCAAAAAGCTGGCTTTTTCTATTTTAATAAAACTTCGTTAGATAGATAATTTAATTTTATGAACAATAAAGGTGAGTTTGGTCAATTTTGAGTTCATATGGAGGAGATACAAGTCTGTGAAGTTTTCTTTACGACTTTTTCCTCTATGTGTCCCAAATGCATTGTATACTATTTTTATGTGCAATTATTTTTGTATTTTTCTTTATATTTTCATGTACAAGTTTAATGTTGAGGTTTTATTTATTTGAGATGTATATAATATAGAATAAAGTTGGGTAAAAATAACTTTTATTGATGAATAAAATTAGGATTTTTATGTATTTTATGTACAATTTAGTTGGCATATCTCTCCATACTTTATTCATTGTCGATCAAGTCTACATTGACTTGATATCGGGGTCTAGGGTCATTTAGTATCTTTGACACTTCATTTCCTTTTTTCTTTCCTTTATTCTTTTATTTTAGAATTAAATATATAAATGTATATATATATATATAGTATTTAAATGTCAAATAATGAATGTTCTTTTGTACAAATTAATGCTATTCACATGCATTTAACTAGAGACTTAAGGCCAAAATGAAAGAATAAAGATGATGAAATGAAGATTCATCAGTGATCATATACCTTATTTTTAAAATTTGCTCCTCTATTTTCTTTGTTTCCTTAATGTTCACAACCACTAAACTAATACGTGTAAGCAGTTATGCCTTTTAACTTTATAGGATGTTAAGGTCTTTGATGGATGAGCTTTATTAAGGATAATATTTTCCGTACAATCTCCTTCTATATGTACATATAGTACAAGGTACATGAGAGTAACTTGTTGCCCTACAACAGGAACCATTCAAGGCTATGATTTCTTTTGTTTAAAAAAACTAGGGACTTGACGACATTCATGCCACAAAGAAACATAAGGCACAAGCGTTCTAATCTTAACATGAATTTAGATATCAAGCTACGAAAGGAGTTCCACAATAATTCTTCCTCTTCTTTTTTTAAATAAAAACTAACATGAGTGTCAAATATACCTATTTCATTTTCGTTAATTCAAAAGATAAAAAAACACCATATGTGTGAGACATCATGAATTAATATGATATAACTTGAGTTAATATTGGGAATTTCCATCCATTTTCATGTACATACTCATTTCATCCTACGAATCAGTTCACGTATGAATTAACTAAAAATATGAGATGGACATTTTAAAGGCCTTATTTGGATTGTTCATACATATACCTAAACTGATAAATACACTAAAAGATCTATTTCAGATGTGATCTATATTCATACAGAATTCTAAACCAATACATACCTTAGCTCCAACATGTAATTTTCTCTGTCGTGGTCACCGCACCCCCTTCCGGTCACGTATCTGCACTCTCCTCCTTCTCTGATTCGACGCTACCTTCTCTTGTGACGAAGATGAATCTCCCATGAGGCTTTCTCTCTAACTCTCTCTCTCTCTCTAAGACTCGCGTTGATGGCAAAAGATGCCATAGAGATGGGAAATTGATGGGATTTTCAAGGTTAACAATTGAGGAAAAAATAGTAGGCTATTAAAATTCCTTTATTGAACAATTAATATGACAATAATGGTATTGGGAGCTTATGTTGTAGCCACAGGCACCACTAATCACAATTCATATCCATGCAAATCTACCATTCTCATTCACATATACACACACACACACGATTGGTTAGAGTTGCCCTTTTGATTGAGGAATCATAAGATTTCCTGATTGAGATATATTGACAGATACGTACATAGATGTCTGTGCGAAAGGGATTTTTTTAACCTGATGTGCATACGAATATGATCCGAAATAAAAACCCACTGCTGTATGCAACGGGCTGTATTGACTATATATACAAAAATATTATATGGAAGATAGTAAAGTAATCACAACAGTAAACGTGCTGCTTATAATACCAGTATTCCGTATAATACATCCTAAATTTAAATAAGTCATGTTTAATTATCTGAATTTTGTGTATTAAAATAATGTTGTTATAAATATTTTTCACAATCTTGTCCACGGGAATGTAGTTCAACTGATCTTGACCTCATAATATGACACTAAGGGTTCGTTTGGTTGGTGGTGTGCCTCGGGTTACTTTGGGGTAGCCCGGTAAACAACGTTACAAATCTGGGTTGGAATTCCATCACAAATCAATGTGACATCACATCACATTTCTTATTTCAACACTCTACCAACCCTCATAACCATCTCATCATTTCCTAAAATGGTGATCTCATTATTACCTATTCTAGCAAAACCCCCCATAAGAGCCATTGTTAACCATCGATCATTGAGGTGTATTCTCAAAAGACCTATATCTAGAGCTGTAGCAACGGGGGAAGTTCCCATTGAAGTTCAATATGAATCCTTGGGTACCTATCATGAGATTTATGGGAACTATCTAATAGCAGCTACTATATATTCATAGGAGGTTACTCCAACCCATCCCAACCCAGTAACTAAACGAGACCTAAGTATTCAGGTTCGAGTCTCACGAGCTGCAATTACCTCAGAGATATGGGCAGTCCCCCACATCTCTATGAGGCAAAAAAGTTCTGTGAGTGAATGCCCGATACTAAGGATTTTGAAATGGCATGCAGAAGTTCAAAAAACAGGTATCCTTCACATACACACTACAAGAAAAATGACCTAAAGTAATGAATAATTTGAATATTCGTTACCACATCTTTCGACGTTAAATATGTAACAACTTAATTATTGCAAAATTAACTTTTGTTTTTATGTAATTAACAATGGATGTCTTGATAAATGATGATATAACGACGATTTATCTATTGACCTTTTTTTTGTTAAAATTTGTACTAATTGCTACTAAATTCAACAACAATTAGAAGAAAAAAATTAAAGAATAACTGTTGTTTTATAATTCATTGCTATAGGAATAATGAATAAAATAAATCATTACAAATTTAAAGAATAATGAATATTATTTATTATTATATATTTAACTACAAAAGAGATAACAAAGAATCTTAACATATTCATTGCCTTATATGTGATTTTTGTTGCAGTGAAATAAAAGTATAAACAATAATTTCGTAATAAATAATAGGGTAAATTACAAAAGGCATCAACTATGCATCGATATCCTGTTATATGCCCTATTTTTCAATGCTTCGATTTTCAGCTTGTCTCAATGTTAAATATACTCGAACAAATAATATTTATTACAATTTTTAATTTTATATTTTAAAATTTAAAATGCTAACACCGTCATATTATTCAATAATTATTTAAGATTTTTTCTTTACATTTACAAGAGGAACACCACAAATAATTAGTGATATAATAATAAATTTCAAGATAATAATAATAATAATAATAATAATTTGATAGTATTTGTTTTTTAACTAGAGTACATATTACCTCTTTCTACAAGTTAATATTTGATTATTCTCAACAACATGCCAAATTATTACATCTGTTATAGTCTGCCTTTCTCCCTAGAGGCAAACAATGGCCTTTTTTTCTTTTTTTGATGAATTTCATTATTAATTGAGAAGATTAACAACGTAAGATAGATCATTTCTTCTCCTTCCTTCAAAAAAACTCAAGTTTAGTTGTTTGGAACACATATGCTTGATGATCATAATCTGCTATCTTTGGTTGCTATTAATTTATAGCACACATTCATTACTTTATGACCACAAGGTGGGATGCAACTAAGTGTAGTTCACGATTCTCTATTATTCTTATGAAATTTTGTACATTTCCTTGATTCAAAGTTTTTGTCTCTAAGAAAATCCCGAAGGATTTTAGCATGTGCAGCAACATTTTCAACATAGAATTCAAATTGCCCACGTGATTGCCGCAGTCTGAACTTTCATGGATATTTGCACGTTGCCCGATGGTGAGAAAATCGATGTATAATCATTCTAAATAATCTGTCACTAAGAATATATATATATATATATATATATATATATATATATATATATGGGATTGGGGAGCCTACACCCATGTGTAGGTAACTTACCTACACCCACCTCTTGTTTCTTAATTTTTTTGTTTTTTTTTGAAATGGATCTTTAGGGGATTTACTTAAAATATTAAATGGAATATGTGTTTCAAATTTCATGTAAAACAGACATTCCTAACAGCTCCATCGGAAGGGGCCGATTTCAGCAAATCTCAGACCGTTAAAATTTGACTGTCATGATGGATAAGTTAGAAGTCTCAAAATAAGTTGAAATTTGAATGACGATACGATGATATATTGTGATCTAAATTCCCCAAGGAATTAATTAAAAAAAATAAAAAAATTGAGGGAAAAAGAGTTGGGTGTAGGTAAGTTACCTACACATGGGTGTAGGCTCCCTTTTCCCTATATATATATATATATGAGGAAAGGGAGCTTACTTTGTGAAGTAGGTAACCTTACCTACTTCACATCCAATTTTTGCATTTTTTTATTTTTTTGAAAAATGTCACCGTGGATTTTTATAATTATATCCCTCTAATATGTCGTTCAAATTTCATCAGAAACGGAGACTCCTACGGCCTTCATCCAGAACATGTAAAATACAGCAAATCTGGGACCGTTAAAAAATGTTTGTCAGGATGGAGGCCGTAGGAGTCTCTGTTTCTGACGAAATTTGAATGATATATTAGAGGGATATAATTATGAAAACCCATGGTGGCATTTTTGAAAAAAACAAAAAAATTGCAAAAAATGAAATGTGAAGTAGGTAGGTCTTCACAAAGTAGGCTCCCTTCCCTCTCTCTCTCTCTCTCTCTATATATATATATATGGGTAAAATGGGGCTGCCCCAGAGAGTAGCCAACTTGGCTACTCCCACCCCTATTTTCCCTCATTTTTTATTTCTTTGGAAAATAAAAATTTGTATATTCATCACTATATCCCTCTAACATTCTATTAAAATTTCATCAGAAACAGAGACTCCTAGGCCCTCCATCCAGACGTCATTTTTTAATGGTCGCGGGATTTTTTAAATCGACCCTGTTTGGACGGAGGCCGTAGGAGTCTCTGATTCTGACGAAATTTTAATAGAATGTTAGAGGGATATAATGGTGAATTTACAAATTTTTATTTTCCAAAGAAATAAAAAAAGAGGGAAAAATAGGGGTGGGAGTGGCCAAGTTGGCTACTCCCTTGGGACAACCCCATTTAACCCTATATATATATAGAGAGAGGGAGAGAGAGAGAGAGAAAGAAGTGATCCCGTGAGAGCAAAAAACTGTGAGAGCATGAGAGCAGTGATTCTAGACGACTAGTGATCTAGAATCACCGCTCTCATGCTCTCACAGATTTTGACTCTCACATGATCAACTATATATATATATATATATGGGAAAAAGGAGTATGCTCCCTGGTTGTAGCTAACTTAAATGCTCACATCCCTTTTCCCCTGTATTTTTTTTCTGAAATGAAATATATTGGAATTTAGATCACAATATGTCACCATGGTGTCATTAAAAATTCGACTAATTCGAGACTTTTATCCCCTCCATCAAAACTGTCAAATTTTAACGGTCTCAGAATTGCTGAAAATGACCCCCTCTAAATGGAGGGCATATGAGTTTCTGTTTCTGACGAAATTGGAATGACATGTTAGAGGGATATAGTGATAAATATACATATTTTTATTTTCCAAAAAAATAAAAAAATTTGGGAAAAATAGAGGTGGCAGTAGCCCGTTGGCTACTCCCAGGGAGTAGCCGCATTTAACTATATATATATATATATATATAGAGAGAGAGAGAGAGAGAGTAGTGATCCTATGAGAGCCAAAGCCTGTGAGAGTATGAATTCTGGACCACATGATTCAACCAGGAGAGAGAAAACAGAATCATGTGGTCCAGAATGCATGCTCTCATGCTCTTACAATTTTTGCTCTCATAGGATCACTCCTCTCTCTCTCTCTATAAATATATATAATGTTGTCGTGTAATCGGCCGACCGACGACACTGACGTTGGAAGAGGGCATATTTGCGAGGCTTAGCCATCACTCTAACCATGCAGCAAAGATGGAAGGTGCTGCATTTAACTATGGACAGATGTGCTTGTCCAAAGGAGGCATAGATTGAAATTAAAGGGGAGGGAGAGTGTGGGGACAATAAAAGGACACGGGAATGCACAGCATACATATATGCTGCCTTTGTTTACAGTGTACCAAACAAAGTGCCATACTTAAAATAAGAGGGGGAAACATGCCATGCACTTCCATTCATTTGATGCCACCCTCCCCTTCCCCAATTCATCCAAATCCCATGCACATCACCTTTGCATAGAGTCTATCTTCTTCTCTGGTAAAGATCAAACCATGGTGCAAAGGGTAGACCTAACCCTAGGGATCTTCTTCTCTTTTATAATATTCTTGTCAGTTGAACTGCATAAAAATCTGTTTTTTCTTTTTGTGCTTCCTTCTCAATCACACGACAATATGAAATATTATGTGTCTGGCAATTATGTATCTAGGGTTAGGAGCTGCGAGGAGATAAATGGAGCAACACTGCTCAACTCAAGGGACCATCCTGCACAGCAGCAACTACTGCTGCTGCACTTCTAAGCTTTCCGTCTGCATGTGATAAGGAAATATCGTTGTAAGGACATTTAGTCCCTTGTCTTTACTCCGTTAGGGCATTTAATATGATTGGTAGGTGATCACAAAGCTGAGATGTAGCTTAGACTATTCCTCACTGCATTTAATTGAACCCGTTTTGATTCCTCAAGACTTTCTTATCCGCAAATTAAGAAGTGATGTGTTAAGGTAGTGGTCATCTACTACCTCTCTTTCTAATCACACCCGTTGGAAAAAAGTCAAACTACTTAACCAATTGCACACCCTTCCCTCTCCCGTACCAAAAATTGCTTATGTAATAGTTTGGTCGTTTTATTTTATTTGGGTAAGCTGAAAAGTCACACTCAAGGAATTTTGGATTTATATTTTTTAGATTTATTGATTTTTATATGTTTTATACAATGTATGCAAATGTAGTAATAATATTTTTTTGATTTTTTATATTTGAAAATACACTTTTTGAAATGTTTTTTATATTTTAAGAATTATTGTCTAATTTTGGAGTACTCAATTAAATGGTATAATGGTAGTGCAAAGTGCCTACCACCCAAAAGATCGATGTTCAAATGTCCCCTTCCCTCTTGTGGTTGTTGGTTTAAGTAGTCGACATCCATCGTAAAAAAATAGTCGAACTTTTCAACATGGATTTGAGCAGGAATCCATGTAACTGACCCTACTTACAGTGGGAGAACACTTTACCATTTTTTATTGTCTAATTTTGAATATAGGACAAGTTAGACAAAATATTTAAATATAACTAGAGGGTAAAAAATAGAGGATAATTGTATAGGTTATTAATGTAAAGTTGGGGATTTATATAGTAAGTGGAATAAATAACAAAAGGGTATTTTTTATGATATTTATAATTTGTATACTTTTAAAGAATTTTTAGGTGTTCTAGGTCAAAATAGGAATATAAAGGATTTTTGGATTTTATCACTTGTGTCACGCTTAGATGTTGCAATATCAATTATGTCCTTAATTTTTTTGGAATATAGGTTGTACCCATGATTTATTATAGTTCTATCACTTGTACCTCTCAAGTTAGTTGTCGTCCATCTGCATCCCAAACGGACGGTAACTTTTGGGACACAAAGGTCATTAGATTGAATATATAGGCTATTAAGGTCCATCCATGTCCTCTGCCCCCGTCCTCCTCCACAAGCCTCTCCTCCTCAACTCCTCCTCCTCCGACCCCTCCTCTGCTACAACCCCCATCCTCCTTCGCCCCACACCATCCAGCCTCTTCCTCCACCCCACACACTCCAACCTCCTCCTCCATCATCCCCCATATCCTACCCCTCTTGTGCCCTTTTGTGTCACCCATATCGACGCTCCCGAATTGTTCACTATAGCAACATCCTCAGATCGATCCTCAGTCAAGAAAAATAGAGGGTCGTACGGTTTCACAAGGCGAAACCGCAGTCGATGCGGTGACCGCTCGAAATCCTGATTCAAACAACAATTAACCCACGACAAATAAATCAAGCAATGAAAGTAAATGTGCGGAGTTAAAATTTATTATAACTCTACAACAAGATGTGTATAGTGCAAGTATGTGTAGAGGTCGAACACAGGGAGCAGACAGGTAGATCGGGGCACAAGTGCACAAAAATGTGTGTGTATGTGATCAAAGTGTCTATCTATGCTATTTTTTGTGGGTTTTTGATTTTTATATATTTTTTTATTTAATTTTTAATTTTTTAATTTTGTATTTTGATTTTTAATTTACTGATTTTATATTTTCTTTTTATATTTTATATTTTTATATTTTCTTTTTTCAATATTGGAAATTAAAGACAATGTAATAAAAGAAAGCAAAAAATAGATAAAAATACTCAAAAATAAGCAAATAAAGTCTTTTTGGTCTTTTTATACTTTTTTAATGTTTTTGTGATTTTTGGGTAATTTTTAAATTGTTTTTGGTATTTTTAATTATCAAAATAAAGAAAACAATGAATAAAATGCAAGGCTGAAACTTAAAATGGAGAAATAAAATAGCAAACAGTAACAAAAATTCTCCAAATTAATTTTCCCTTAAAGATAATCAAACAAAGAAAATTCAGGAAAAGAAAACACTATTTTTGGATTTTTTATGAATTTTATAAATTTTTATGAAGGTTTTTAGAGTTTTGCAATTTTTAGGAGTTTGGTTTTGTATTTTTTAATGATTTTTGGTCTGGGGCTAAGTCAAACTAAAAGACACAATATATATTTTTTTGGGATTTTTCTGAGAAGTTTTTATATTTTGTTGGTATTTTGTAATGCAAACAGTGCTGAAAAAGGCTATTTTTGATTTTTTATAAATATAAAAAAGCAATAATTATGAAAAATAAAAATATGATAATAAACTACTATGCAACAGGAAGCTACAGTGATTTTTGTAGATTTTTTAGGGTTTTGTAGATGCGTGCATAAAATACAAGAAGGGCTCAACAATGCAAAGCCATATAAGGGCTTTTTCGCAATATTCAAAAAGTACAGGGGCTGATGTGCAAAATTCTCACAAAATAATATACTAAAGCAAATAGTTTCTGAACTATTAGCAAATACACAAAAGGCGAAGGATATTCCCGCAAAAATCCCAGCCCCACGTGCAGAGGCACGCGCGCCTGGGAGGGGCGACTTCGCAATATGCCAAAACCGAGGGGGCACGGTTGCAAATATTACAAAAAATACTGCTGCAGATAAATGATTTTAGATCTAATATAAAATACAAAAAAAGGCACTGGGTTGATCTTGCAAAATACCCAGTAAAGGGGGCGGATCCGACGGCGTTGATGGTTCTTCAGGGGACACGTGTCGGCGCCCAAGGAGCTGATACCCCTTCGTAATCGACCGCCTGGATTAGATGGTCTTGAGTGATCGGACGGTCCTGCACTGGGGCGCTGGCGGACGGTGGATGGGCTCCCACTAATGCCACGTGTCAGGTGCTGGGGGGCCGATACCCCTTCGGGTTATGACGGTGGAGATTAAACGTTGGGCGCTTGATCGGACGGTGCAGTAACACGCTTATCGGACGGTGGGGATCAAAAGGGGAGGGGAGAAACGGACGGTATCTGTAGCACGCGCCCTCCCCTGTTCTGTTCTTGCGCGGATCAGCAGGACAGCGGCGGCGCGCAGGCTCCGTCTCCGGCGAAGCGAGGTACTCTCCAGATGGGTGAGCTTCAGCGCGGGATACCTGCAAGAGAGGTTAGGGGTGACCGCGGGCAAAATGCCGCAGCCCCCAGGAGGTGAAATGACGTGGAAATGGTGAAGATTGAGCTCGCCGGAGCAAGCTCCGGCGAGATGGTGTAAGGGGTGTTCGATTGGATGCGAAGCACAAATGGATAGGAGGATCAAATCTAGGTCTACAAAGCAAATAAAAAATGCAAGAAATAAGAAGAGAAGGGACCTCGAGTGGTTGGGGAAAACCACGAGATGGGTACCTCACGGCCGCGTGGCCGGAGATGGGTTGGAAGCGCCTCCCGATCGCCTAACCTCCTCTCTCGAGGGCTGGAGGACCTCCTGTCACGAGGTCCAGTCCGGAGCTCCGCTAAGAGAGCAAGATAGAGGGTCAAAAAGGGTTCAAGAGAAGAAGGAAAGGAATGGGGTCGTTTTTGAAAGTGGCCGAGGCGCGACCTTCAAGGAGCGATCACGGGCGGACCATGAAGATATGGAGAGATCTGGGGGGCTGGCGAGGGTTACTGTTGTATCTTGTACAACTTTCATGAAGGGAGTGACCCTCCTCGAGCAACGCACAAGCGGCGAAAAAACCGAGAAATATGGGTCACGGGTTGTTCTGACAAGGGGGCAGGCTAGGGCCAGGGAGTTGACCGGCTGGTCAACATCCCAGGCCACCTGGTTGGTCCACGTGGACCAACCAGGAAAAAGCCCCCAAAAAATGTTTTATTATTTACTTTTAAAATAGTAAATAGCATTATTAATTTATGGTTATAAAATAAAAAATGTTTATTATTTTATAAATAATTTTATTGTGATTTTTAATTATTTTTATGAAATGTATTTTTACAAGTTTGCATTTATACCCCTATAGGTTTCCATATCTATATATTTAAGTATTTTATTTTTATTTAGGTATTTTTAATTTATTTTATTTTGGTTTTTATTTTCTAAAATTATAAAATACTTTTATCTACACAAATATATTTTTATTTTAATTTTCTGATATATTTTATACACTTAATAAAATGAAAGTGTTATTTGTATAGGTAAAGCTACATGTATTATACCTATGTATTATAACATATACAAGTATTTTTATTTGTATTTTATTTATGTTTTTATTCTGATTTTAATGTACATAATTATTATAAGTATTATTTACAACATTATAAAAATATAAAAGTATAAAAATAATAAATAAATAATAAATTGAATATTTTAATATGTACAAGTATACAATAGGGGTCCAAAAGTCAACTTTCAAACCGTAGCTCTGCCAAATGCGAAACCACCACCATTAATTAGCTTATTTTCTTCTATATACAATTAAAGGTGAGTACGCTGCATTTGGAGTTTTTATTTGTGAGATACGGGTCTGGGAAGTTGGCATTCTGGATTTTTATTCAGACCATAACTTTTTATCTGTACATTATTTTTCTTTGAAATCAATTTTGTATTTTTCTTTATTAATTTATCTACAACTTTCATTTACAAAGTTTCTTTATTTGATGAATAAAAAGTGGAACCAAAAATAGGTCCCAAAATGAATAAAGAATGAATATAATGTATAGGTATTTTATCTGTATTTTGGCCCTTATCTCCCCCTACTTTATTCCTTGTCGACCTATTCATCAAGATGCCTAGGTCTCGGGGTTTCGGGTCATAAAATATTTACAATATTTTATTCTTTTTCTTTTCTTTTCTTTATTCTATTATTTTGGCTTTAAAAACCGCATTTTATACAATATTTATACACATATGCATGAATGCTAAAATGTCTATATTAAGTCTATTTACACGCATTTACTAGGGTTTTCAAGGCCAAAATGATAGAATAAATATGATGAAACGTGGATTCATCATCCCCCTATACTTGCCTTTGCTAGTCCCTAGCAAACACTTATGCAATAAGTGCAGAAAAAGAAAAATAAAGAAAAGAAAAAGAAGAAAGATGGACTAAATTTAATTGTCAAACTTGTCTTCACAAAATCAAAGTTTGGAGCTTAAGTCGGACCTTTGGAATTTTAGTGCGGGCGGAACCTTAATGAGAACCAAATTTGAAATCCAACAGTCCCTGAGAATCCCAAAACTCTGCTCAAGTCTCCTCAATAGCCAGGTCAGAAATATCTCAACTCATACGCAAACTCTTACGACTATGAATCTGACTTGTACAGTGTAAGTGATGGTGGCTCTCCCCAACTAGAATGACAAAGAAACTGACTTCTCCAATATGACAACCCAATGATTCCCCAATCCAGCAACTCCATCCTCGAGGAGCGGGGTATTCCCTTCTAAGTTCAAGTGGCAACCAGCTCAAGAGGAGGGGGTGAAGAGAAGAATGGACGGTAGCCAGTGTAGCTACCTATCCTTGGATGCAAGACCAGTGTAGTCAAGTCATCCTGCTGCAGGCTCACATGATATGACTTTGGAACTCAAGCTTGCTTATTGACTTTGTACATACTTTGCAGGCTTTTTATTTTTGTACATGCCTGAACTTTTTTTTTTTTTTGAAATACTATTCACAGCAGCATTTACATAAGGAGTTTTTCCTCTTGAGCCAGTAGACTATCCCTCTTTTGAAGCTTTATCGCAACCCACAGCCTCCTGTCTTTAGACTTCCTAATCACTGGACGGGTTGGGGTGCACTTCCCTCCCTAGAGGAGGACAAGTGTTTCCACTTGTGTGCGTCTCATACCGGCAAATCCAATCCCCTCACCACTCCAACTGAGTTGAGCCATGTGAAAGGTGCAGGTGTCCAAGTTAGGTCATTATCAACAAGAGTCGTACGTGTGCTCCGAAATACTCTACTTAGGCAGTCAAGAATCCATTGAACCAAGTCTCGTGATCCTCAAAGAATTAAGTCAACTAGACCTGAAGTGCCTCAAACCCAGTTCCTATAAGGTTCCTGTTATTAGGTAGATTTTAAGGTCCAATCAAGCTCCAATCTTCAGATTTTACTTAGATTTGTTCAACTATCAAACTCAATCCGAAAAATGCGAATGCTATGCAATGCAGAATGCAGAAAATATTTTTGTGATGCAATTTTTAAAGATTTTGAACTTTTTTATGGATTTTTGAAAAGATGATGATGATGCATATGCATTTTTTTTATTTTTCAAACAGATTTTTCAAATGTTTTTGGAAATTTTTGAAAACAAAAAGAAAAAGTTTTGGCTAAAAACTAGGTGAAAATATGTACACGGGAGTGCTTCTTTATATATAAGAAGTGGATTTTAAGAATTTACAGGGTAAGTGATCAATTTTATACATATATATACATATAGTGGATTTTTGTGTGATGTGAATATTCCTCAAACTTATTTGAAAACAATTTTACACAAAATTTTTGAAAACTATAGTCCAAAATAGTTTTTACAAACATTTTACACACATTTAAAAATCATTTTGCAAAGGTTTTCAAAACAGTATATATAGGTTTTTCAAATCATTTTTGCAACCATTTTTCAAACCTTTTGCAAATCATTTTTCAAACATTTTATTTCACACAAAGAAAAGAAATTTTACAATCCACACAATTTACAAAGGTTGAAAACACGAAACAAAATATTTTCAAAATAGTTTTCAATAGATGTTCACAAAGATTTTCAAACTATTTTTCAAACATTTTGCAAAAAAACATTTTCACCTGATTTATTAATCAGTAAATACAAAAAGAATTTGAGGAATAACCACATCTTTTTATTAAGGATTTTTAATGAATTTTAAAGAATTTTTAGCCATATTATGAAGAAAATACGAAAGTACGAGTTATGGCTAAAGTATATACGTAGTATATACGACCCCCCTATACTTAGCTTGAGCTATGTCCTCATAGATCGGAGAGAAAAGAGAAGACATAACTCGTACTAAGTATAGATAAGTCTAAAGAATAAATAAATAAAGGAATGGATGAATGAATCAATGAATGAGAAGTTGACCGTCCCCCCTATAATTAGGATCAAATAATCCTAAGTATAGCAGACTGTACACAAAGCAGGGAGGGTCAAGGGTGGGAATGAACAGATCGTACTCGGATTGTCTCCTCCTATACTTAGGGTAAGATATCCCTAAGTATAGACAAGAAGAGGAGACAATGGAGAAGATTGAAGAGAATAGAACAACTCGGGGTACCAACCCCCCTATACTTAGAACAAAGTACGTCCTAAGTATAGAAAACTGTCTACAAGGGCAGCACCTTTTTGATAGATGAAGAAGATAGAAGAGGAAAAGAAGAAAAGAAGAAAAGAAGAAAAGAGATCTGAAGATAGAAGAATAGATCAGAGGATATACGCACCACTCCCCCTATACTTAGGGTAAAAGAAGCCCTAAGTATAGGCAACAACAGGAGTGATGACACGGAACGATGAAAGAGCACTCGGCTCGTCCACCCCCCTATACTTAGGACAAAGTACGTCCTAAGCAAGGCAAACACGAGAATGGGTAGACGAGTAAAACGGGAGAAGGACGAAGATGAATATAAGAGGATGTACAACTGATCAAGAAGGTTGAAAGCGAACCTTCTTGCAGGACCTCGGAGGAATAGATCTAGTGTGATGCAGGTCGACATCGGGGTCCACAGTGGACGGAAGCCGATCAGGGTCGACAGAAAGTAGATCCACAGGGGCCCTAGGGTGTGAAGGCACAGACTGGGTATTGGAAGAAGTGTGGCTAGGTCCGGCCTTGGGAGTCTCGCTGATATCAAAGTGGAATGGGACGAACTCATCATCATCGGAAGTAGTGTACTCAGTGTCGTCCTGCGAGGTCTCGTCCAAGTCAAAATCAAAAGGCACGAACTCATCGGTGGAAGTAGTCAAACTCTGTTCGTCCTCTATAATCTCAACTGGATCATCTTTTTCATCAAAAGGCCCGAATCTCTGAAGAAAAGCAACTAAATCAAATTCGGCCTTTGGCTCATCAGCATCTTCATGAACATGAGCGGACTCATCGGTGGAAGTAGTCAAAGCATGTCCGTCCTGTATAGTCTCTAAACCTGCCCTCCGCTCAATGGTGTCAATCGTGTAGATCCCGCGGATGTCATCAACACAACGCCAAGTCCCAGAAGAAGGAACGTCGAGGTCCATGCTTTCCAAGTTTTCCTCAACCGGGAGGAATTCTCGGGTCTCAGTGGAATCCAATAGACAACAAAATTCTCTGATAGTATCATCAAGGTCATGGTCCTCGAGGTCAGCCAAGATAGGTGTGGTCACATCAGGTGCAGGTCTCTGGTCGGCAGTGGGTGCGGTGATCAATGCTTCGCTCTCGTCAGTAGAGCGGAAGCGAATCTCTCCTGATCCATAATCAATAACGACCCTCGCAGAGGCGAGGAATGGTCGTCCCAGGATGATTGGAGAGTGCTCCCCTGTGGAGGTCTCCATGGGCAATACGACAAAATCAACATGATAACTCATGCCCTGAATCGATACGACGGCGTTTTCAAGGATACCCTTCGGCCTCTTTATTGATCCATCAGCAAACTGTACGATCATCCTGGTTTTCCTTAGAGGCCCTAAATGAAGAGACTGTACCAGCGAGAAGGGTATGATGCTAATCGAAGCACCGTCGTCTAGGAGAGTGCGATCACATGTGAAGTCAGAGATGGTGCAGCTAATGAAAGGTGTGGCAGTGTTCTTCTTCCTAGGAATGGGACGATGTGAGATGGCATGGGCAGTGGCCATGGTCAAGATATGACGCTCAGATCTGCTCCTTCGCTTTCTCTTCTTGGGAAGAGGAGTAGATAAATCGGTCATGGCCTGCTGAAGTGGGGCACGGATAATCTCATGTATGGTGGCCACCACTTCGGGTTCAGTCAACATTTTTTTTTGAATTTTTGGACCTCCTCCATACAAGGGAGGAAGTCGGAATCATCATATACACGAGGCATGCCAAGAGCAGTCTGTACAACGGCATCCTCGGGGTCAAAGGTGGGACCGGGTATGAATGTATGTGTGGTCAAAAAGTCTGGCAAGTGGGCGCTCTCCTCACAGTCTGACTCGATCGTGTGTCTTGATGAACACCACCTGATCACTTCTTTAATTCCTGCAAAAGAAATCAGAGAAAAAGTATTGGTCGTTGTATCGACCAGGTGAGCTTACCAGAAAAGATTAATCTTAATTAATCTTCTTTATTTTATTTATACTCCTAAACAAAGTGTATAGCGGTTTTGTACGGGAGTGTCGAACTCAGGGAGGCAAACTGTTTTAAACTAGGAAAATCAATGGAAAACCTAAGGATAAGTGTTCCCTAATTTTTATTGTATTTTTAGGAATTTTTCTGAATTTTTATTTGAATTTTATGAATTTTATATTGTTTTTGTAATTTTTATCTATTTTATGATTTTTATTATTATGAGAAATTATTTAAATTTTTATTTGATTTTAGTTTTGTAATTTTTAGGCTTTTAAAGGTTTTTATTATTTTTATGGAATTTTAAAGGGTTATTAAGATTTTTTTTTATTTTTGGTTTGTTTTTAAAGGGAAAAAGGGAATTTTTATTGCAAACAGTGTAGTTTTTGTGATTTTTAAAGCTGAAATTAATGCGAAATTATTTTTATTTTATTTTCTGTAGAAACTAGATGAAATTCCCTTTAAAACGATAGGTTGCACGTTTTTAGGGGATTTTTATTGAGTTAGTTATGATTTTTACAAGTTTTTATGTATTTTTTTGTGTATTTTGTATTTTTTTTATTGATTTTATTATTTAATTTTTATTTTATTTTGGGTCTAATATGTAATATATGGTAATATAGACTAACTACAATTTTTATATGATTTTTAAAAGTATTTTATAATTTTTATGGGGTTTTATATGTGTATATAGGGTATTCTATAGAGATAGGGGTATAAATGTAATAAAAAGTAACAGGCAGGGGCACGCTTGAAATATATGAAAAGTCGGGGGCTGAAGCGCAATTTGCTCAGATCGTCACACTCCTCGCACGTGCTGTTCCCTGGAAGGACTGAAACGCAAATTCGAGAACTTGTGAGGGCGTGCCTGCAAAAAATCTCAGCCTCCACGTGTTCTGCACCTGATTCGCACCGGCGAGGACCTGTTTGCAAATTCAGAAACTTGCAAGGGCGTGCCTGTAAAATTCACAGCAGTCACGTGACGCGCACGCGTGCTTCTGTTAGGCCAACTGTCGACACCTGGCGCCTGCGTGACTGTCCGATGCGATGATCCGACGGTGGAGATTTGGGCGTGGCTCTACGGTTCGGATCGGATCTGGAGCAGTTGTTGGAGATCGAACGTCTCTGAAGCGGTCTCGATGAACTGGGACGAAGGCGGACTCCGGCGAGATTGGATCGGCAAATTGCGGAGCTCCTCGGCTCAATCCTCGCAGCTGACGGTTCGAATAGCTTCGTCTTCGTCGTTCGCGCGAGCTGAGCGTCAAAACTTCGATCCGAGGACGCTGATCGATGATCTGGAGACGGAGGTTCCTTCGCGGCTTCAGTATCCTCGATACCTCCTGTATCTGTATAACTCGAGCGATCTAATCGCTACAGGAGGCCACAACCACCTCCGATCGGTGTTCCGACGTCGAATGAGGTCCCCGGAGTGATGTGAAGGATCGGATTGCGCTTAGGTTTCGTCGGAGCTGGAGGATATGATGACCTGCACCTGCAAACACAAAAACTACTGGACCGAGGACTTGGAAGCCTCGATCCTATGGATCACAGCACAACGGGGGGGGGAATGAGTGAACGAGGCGGAATGAAGATGGAGGAGAGCCTCGAAGCTCCGGCCGTCGGACACGGCCGGAGATGGTCAGAGATGGACGGGGATGGAGAAGTGGATGTCGATCGATGATGACGATAGAAAATCGAATGAAATCGAATGGATTTTGAGGCTATTTTCAACTAAAAACCAGAAGAGAGGGATTGAGAGGAGAATGGACTGGTTGAGAGGAGAATCGGAAGGGAGAGAAGTAGATCGGACTAGAAATCTAACCTGGAAGGAGAAGGAAGGTAGCTGAAGGTAGAAGGCGCGCCTGGGATGCTGGAGCTCGGCGAAGCTCCGCAGTAATGGCCTCGACGACTGGCGCGATCGGAGGCTGGCGCGCACGACGGCGGAGCGGCAGGGCTTCGCCTACGGCGCGGCGATCTCGCCGATCCTCCTCCCTCTCGCTCGGCGGAGCAGGAGCGCTCAGGCTGTCACTCTCGGAGCTCTCTCTCTCTCTCGCGAAGCTCGGTGGAAGAAAAATGGAAATGGCGGATGATCTGAGCTCGGGGGGGGTTGACATGTATTTATAGGGAGAAGGTCAGATGAATCTGGACGGGTTCACGGCCGGAGGGGGGTCGTTAGCCGAACGATCGGGTAGTTGGAGCGGTTGGACAGCTGGAGCTCGGAGGAGAGGACGGAGGAGAAGCTTGGGCGCGAGGAAGAAGGAAGGAGCTGAGAAGGCTCGAAGCTCGCAGGGCCTGGCGGTTTTGAATGAAGGAGACGGTGAACAGTGCCTGGGCGGGCACTGTTCACCCGCTGACCGGTTGACCGCCCAATAAAATTTAAGTAAATATAAAGTAAATATATAATTAGTTAAGTTAATTAAATAAGTAATAATAGTTATTATTTATTAAATTAATTTTTATTTTATTTATTATATAATTTTATAAATTATTTTTATGAATATAAAAATATATTTTTATTTACTTTTTATAAGTTTATTTTGTATTTTTAAATAGATATGTGTATGTGTATGGACCTATAGGTATCTTACCTATGTCTATACAATTTTTTATTATTTTTATTTTATTTAATTAATTTTTTTTTAATTAAAAATTTTTTTAGTTTTGGATTTATGTTATTAATAATTTATAAATAATATCTACATTATAAAGAATTGTTTTATTTATGTATAAGTATAGGTGAGCTACCTATGTATGATATAGACCTATATATACATATTTTTTTATTATTTTTATTTTGTAATTTTTATTTTTACAAAATTTTATTATTAATTCTTTTATCTATTATAAACAAGTATTATAGACATTTTTTTACAAAATATTAATTTATAAAAATATGGAATATTGGGGAAGATAGGTACTATGTACAAGAAGAGCCAAAAACCTAACTTTTGCATATGGACCCCAAAAATTATGCACCCAATTTTATAAAATAGTTTAGGAGATGCTATATACAATTAAAGGTGAGTTTGGGTGATTTGGAGTTTTTATTTGCAAGTTATGGGTCTGTGAAGTTTAGATTGTGGCTTTTTATTTTGTGTATAATTTGTGCATTGATTATTATTTTTGTGCAAACTCAATTTTGTATTTTTATTTAAATTATTATCTACAACTTTGATGAAGAAATTGTTTATGTTTGGAGTGGTTTTGATGATAAATAAAATATGTGACAAATTTACATTATGGAGAATGATTAATTTATATTTTTGGTCTTTGTTTTCTTTGTATTTTTATAGGTTAAAGATCCTTATCTCCCCCTACTTATTTTTCTTGTCGACCTGGTCAATATTGACCTGGTCTCGGGGTTAGGATCAGTCTGAATATTTTATATCCAGCCTTCTTTTATTTTTATTTTCCTTTTTCACTTTATTCTTTTATTTTGGTGAAAATAAGTGTTAATTATATAATATTAATATTTGTGGTTAGAATGTTAATTACATGGAATTAGTGGCTATTTACATGTATTTTACCAAGGATTTTAGCCAAAATGAAAGAATAAAGGAGATGAATCATGGATTCATCATTCCCCTATACTTTACCTTTGCTAGTCCCTTAGCAAACACTTATTCTATAAATAAGTGCAAGCAAAAAAGAAAAAGAAAAAGGAAAATAAAAGAACTTAGAACATGATCGTTTCTTTAAACCGAATTTCTCTTCGTCCAAAATTTGGAGCCTGGATTTAAACCTTTGGATTAATAGTGTGTCGGGACTCTATTAGACTTAGGATTTAAGCCTCGACAGCCCTCAAGTTCCATAAATCCTTATCCAGATCCACCTCAACAGCCAGCTCAGATCCACCTATCCATCACGCAAACTTTTCGGCTTTGAAAACAATTAGTACTGTGTGTGAAAAGTTTTAGCTCTTCCTGCCCTAGAGAGTCGAAGAAACCGCCCATACGGCTACACACTTCCATTGGGTCCTTATCCAACAGCTCAGTCCTCGAGGAGGGAGGTATTTCCTTCTGAGGTCAGGTCGTGCTGTGTCCACAATCGAATAAGATAGGAAGTAGAAGAAGGAGAAGAGAACTGGAGTGTGATCAGTGTAATCACATCTCCGGTGAAGCCTGGCCAGTTTAGCCAAGTCTCCACGAAGACATGCAGGCTTTTCTGAAGCTCGGACCATTGTGGTCATTTTTGGAATTGGTGTATTTGGCTTCTTTGGTAGTAATGATTGTTGCACTGCATTGGTCTTTTATGCCCCGACGGATATAGCATCTTTTTAGTCCGCCCATTTTTTGGGGTCTTAGAAAAATTGTGCCAGCAGATCCTTCCCTCATCCGAAGCTTTGTTTCAACCCCAATCTCTCCCGTCTTTAGACATCACCACCACCAGATAAGGATGGAAACGCACCACCGAAATGGATTGCCCTTCGCAACCCCAGGCAGGTCGAGCTAAGTGCAGAGTGCTTGAGTTCAAAATTGATTCAAATGGAGAAGAGTTCAACGGATGACACCAGGTGTCCTACTTAGGCACTTTCAAGTTGAATTCCGAACACGGTCTCATGGAACTCAAAGAATTAAGTCTACAAGACCTGAAGAGTCTCAATTCCCGATCCTAATAAAGTCCCTCTTGAATTAAGTGGATTAAGGCCTAAACCAAGCTCCATCTCTCGGACTTAGATCCATGCGGTTCGAGAATCAAACTTGTTCTGAAAAATGCTAATGAATGCAACAATTTTTTTATGAGGTAGATTTTTCGGCTTAAATGTTTTAAGTGATTTTTAAAGGATTTTGCAAATTTTTATTGGATTTTAAACTTTTTAATTTTTAGGGGTCTTTTTGTAAAAGTTAGTGAATTAATTTGATTTACAAAAATTTTACACGGATTTTGTGTATTTTACAAAGGATTTTATACATGTTTTATATACAAGTTATACGGCTTTTATACAAGATTTTTATGGGGATTTTATTTATTATATTTTTAAGGATTTTATCAAAGAATTTACAACTTTTTTATCTACAATTTTTTTAAGCCATTTTTTATAAGACATTTTTACGGTTTTCTTGCGGCTTTTAAAAAACCAAAATATAAACCCATACTTTTAAGAAGCCTTATTATTAAAAATACGAGAAAGTACGAGTTATGGCTTCTAAAGTATATATAGCATATATATACGACACCCCCCTATACTTAGCGTGAACTATGTCCTCATAGTGACCAAAGAAGCGGCAAAGGAAGACATAACTCGGGCTAAGTATAGATTGGTGAAAAGAATCCTATACTACAATGACACAAAGAATAACGAATGAATGAATAGAAGTCGATCATCTCCTCTATACTTAGGATCAAGTGATCCTAAGGATAGCAGACTCAAAACCGAAGATGATCGAGGTCAAGAGAATGTACACAACTCAAAGGCTCGGCTTGTCCCCCCTATACTTAGGGTAAAATATCCCTAAGTATAGAGATGAAAATCAAAAGGTGAGGGACAAGCGAGAGAGCAGACGATACAAAAACGACAACAATCAAAAGGCGGTATGAGCGAGATCACCCCCCCTATACTTAGGGTAAAGCACACCCTAAGTATAAGCAACAACAGGGGTGATCGAACAGGACGATACAAACAATCACACAGTGTCTACACCCCCCTATACTTAGGATAAAGCACATCCTAAGTATAGCAAAATCTAGATCAACCTAAGGGTGTAAGACAAATGAAAATAAGAATGAATGAAATCGAAAATATATACAAGATGATCGTTGAAAATCAGGTATGAGATGCATAGTGTAAGAGTGAAAAGATCATCTCATACAAAATGGATTGGGGCAACTTCAACGGTCTGTGGATCATGATCGAGAAATGGTTTCAATCGCTGACCGTTGACTCGAAAGGTGGACTCAGATGACAACTCAGATATATCGATGCTTCCGTTGTCGTACACCTTTCTGACAATGTACGGGCCTTTCCATTTACTCTGAAGTTTCCCTGGGAATAGTTTCAGTCTTGCATCGAATAGCCAAACTTTCTGATCAGGCTCAAACTGCTTGTGGCTGATGTGAGCATCATGCCACTCTTTCATCCGCTCTTTGTAATGCAGGCTACTCGTGAAGGCTTGATCTCTCAGCTCTTCCAGGGCTGCCAGTTCAGTTTGCCTCTGATCTCCCGAATCATCTAATCCAAAGATCACTTCTTTCACTGCCCACCAGGATTTGTGCTTGATCTCAACAGGTAAGTGGCATGGCTTGCCATAAACGAGTCGAAAGGGAGATGTGCCTAATGGAGTCTTGAAGGATGTTCGATATGCCCAAAGAACCGAGTCCAAAAGTTGCGACCAATCCTTTCGGTCTGGGCGAACAACCTTCTGTAAGATCGTCTTGATCTCCCTATTCGAAACCTCGGCTAGACCATTCGTCTGAGGATGATACGGAGTAGCAACCCGATGGTCTATACCGAACTCGTTAGCAAGTGCCCTTACCTTGTCGTTGATGAAGTGGCTACCCCCGTCTGATATCAGAACTCGAGGGACTCCGAACCGCGTAATGATATGCTTTCTCAGGAACTTGCAAACCGTGTTCGCATCCGCGGCTCGGGCAGGAATTGCCTCCACCCAACGACTCACATAATCCACAGCTAAAAGGATATACTCGAACCCCTGACTTTTCGGAAATGGGCCCATAAAGTCGATACCCCATGCATCGAACACTTCGCAGAAGTGGATAGGCTGCATCGGCATCATGTCTTTATGTCCACAAGTGCCCATCTTCTGGCAGTCAGTACATCTCTTAACGAATGCATGAGCATCCGCAACGAGCGTAGGCCACCAAAGGCCGGATTGGAGCACCTTTTGTGCTGTCCTCTTCCCTGAATGGTGTCCTCCAGCTTCTAATCGATGACAATACATGAGGACACTCTGGTATTCCTCCTGAGGAATACACCTACGCCAGACGGAATCCGCTCCTTCATGATAAAGGACCGGATCCTCCCAATGGTAAGACTTGGCTTTCGCGAGGAAAGTCTCAAGTCTCTGTCTGGACCAACCTTGCGGAACTTTCTTAGCAACAAGAAAGTTTACAATGTCGGCATACCATGGCAGCGAGGCGACAGCAAGAATCGCCTCGTCGGGGAAGGTCTCGGTGATTGGTGTATCAAAGTCAGAAGTCTCAGGTAATTCTAGTCGGGAGAGGTGATCCGCCACCACATTCTTGACTCCAGGCTTATCCTTGATAACAATGTCGAACTCCTGGAGTAGAAGGATCCATCTGGTCAGACGTGGCTTCGAATCCTTCTTATCCATTAAGTACTTGATGGCAGTGTGATCAGTGAAGATTGTGACTCTGGATCCTAAGATATGGGACCTGAATTTGTCTAAGGCAAATACTACGGCTAGCATCTCTTTCTCTGTAACCGTGTAATTCCGCTGCGCGGAATCCAAAGTCTTGCTAGCGTAGTGTATGGCGTATGGAAGGCCATCCCTCCTCTGTCCCAACACAGCCCCAACGGCAAAATCGGAGGCGTCCGTCATGATCTCGAATGGAAGAGACCAATCAGGTGGCTGAAGGACAGGAGCCTCTACAACCATGTTCTTGAGAGTATCGAAAGCTGAAAGACACTTATCATCAACTATAAACTCGGTGTCTTTCGCTAGAAGATCAGACAACGGTCGGGCAATTTTGCTGAAGTCTCGAATGAAACGTCGGTAGAAACCGACATGCCCTAGGAATGACCGAAGCTGTTTCAGATTGGACGGTGGATTGAGTTTCTTTATGATATCCACCTTGGCCGGATCCACCTCCATGCCCCGGTTGGAGATGATGTGACCAAGGACCGTCCCCTGAGTCATCATAAAATGACTCTTCTCCCAAGAAAGCACGAGGTTAACCTTCGTGCACCTCTGAAGCACGCGGTCTAGGCTAGAAAGGCAGGAATCAAAATCATCGCCGTAGACCGAAAAATCGTCCATGAAGACCTCCAAGAAATCTCCCACCATGTCCGCGAAGATCGAAAGCATGCACCTCTGGAATGTAGCCGGAGCATTACATAATCCAAAGGGCATCCGTTTGAAAGCATACGTTCCGAACGGACAGGTGAATGTCGTCTTTTCTTGGTCTTCTGGAGCGATAGCCACTTGATTATATCCCGAGTACCCGTCGAGAAAGCAATAATGGCTCTTCCCGGCTAACCGTTCGATGATCTGATCGATGAACGGTAGCGGGAAGTGATCCTTCTTGGTCGCCTGATTCAAGCGTCTGTAGTCCACGCAGACGCGCCAAGAAGTCGGTACTCGGGTAGCGATCTCCTCTCCGTCCTCGTTGATCACTGTGGTGATACCCGTCTTCTTGGGTACCACATGCAAAGGACTAACCCATTTCGAGTCGGAGATGGGATAGATAAAGTCGGCGCTCCACCACTTGGATATTTCCTTCATAACCACTTCTCGAAGATTTGGGTTCAGCCTGCGCTGAAACTCACGAGATGGCTTGGCGTCATCCTCGAGAAAGATGTGGTGGGAGCAGAGAGCCGGACTAATCCCATGGAGATCGGCTACTGACCACCCGATCGCCTTGCGGTTCTTCTCAAGAATCGCCATCAGACGGGATTCTTGATCTTCGGTCAGATTAGAAGAGATGATGACCGGAAACATTTTTGATTCACCCGCAAGGAATCGATACTTCATGCTTTGAGGTAAAGGTTTAAGCTCAGGGGGAGAAGGGGCAGGGAGGGCGGGTTTGATTAGAGCCTGGGTGTAGGCTACTAGATCAGTATGCGTGAGCTCTGCCTGCTCTGACTCAGAAAGATCTGGAGATGGGATGATGTTCTGATTCGAGTTGATCTCCAGATTGGTTGTAGGCTCATTTGAGATTAAACGCGGAACATATTCATCAAAACTTTGCCAATCGAAATCCACGTCTAAATCGGAGGGATCAGAATCAGAATGACAAGATAGATAATCTGAATGATCATCATCAGAATCGTCGGCCTCAGTCTGTGATTGTGTCTGCTCTAAGACTGTGCTATCGAATTCGTCTTCATCTAGTATCTGCAACTCAGACTCCTTTGAAGGCGTAATGAAGGAATGGATACTCGGTTCGGCCCAAACGGCTTCATCGTCTGTCTGCACGAAGTCACAGTCTTGATGACTATCGGGCTCGTCATCAGATGCTCTCTCTGATTCAGGTGCTCTAGATTTCTGATCTTGGATCGTCTCTATATGTATACTTTCGCCCTGGACGCGAAAGTACACCTTCCCAGTACCATAGTCGGAAACGGCCTTTGCTGTTGCCAGAAAAGGTCGTCCTAATATGATTGGGGTATCAGCCACACATTCAGGGACCGCCATGTCCAATACGACGAAGTCCACGGGGAATTGCAAACCCTGAATGGTGACGATAACGTCCTCGATTAAACCCTTAGGCCTCTTGATTGATCTATCAGCAAACTGCAAGACCGTTCGGCTTGGTCGAAGAGGCCCGAACTCGAACTTGTCGAGTAAGGAAGATGGAAGGAGATTAATCGAGGATCCGCTATCTAATAGAGTCCGATCGAAAGTCTGATCGAGGATCTCGCATCTAACATACGGCGCTCCCGTGTCTGATCTTTTGGCTGGGAGACGATTCTGGATGGCGTGACAAGTCTCCTTGGTCAACACATGGATTTCAGAACAATGATTGCGCTTCTTCTTTCTGCGGACGGTGGTTCGTTCTTTTAAGCCTTTCTGCAGAAGAGGAATGTGAGCCAAGGCTTCCGAAAGAGTGAGTTGGATTGTGAACCTTTCAAGCATCTCTTTCGTCAGATCATTCATTTGAATCTTTTTGGGGTTTTCTTTTTTAGCACCTTTTCCTAAGCAGAGTGCTTTCGGGAAAGGTATCTGTACATCCTCCGGGTTAGTCTGTACAATCGGAGGATCAGAAGAAGTAAAAACAAAGATTTTTGGAGAACGGGGACTTGCTTTCTTTGAGCTAGCAGAAAGATCAAGATCTGGATCAACAATCTTTTTATTCTTCTTTGGAGTTCTCCTCTTTTTTACATTTTTTTGTGATTTTCTATCATCATCAGAAGAAATGAAAAATGGTAATGCAGCTGAATCGGCGTTCTGCTCTGGCTGCTCTCCAGACTTGGTGGATTCAGCACCACCATCTTCAGCGTCAAAGGTTGCGGCTTCAGCACCGCCATCAATGTCGTCTACAGGCTCGCTTGCGTGATCTGAGATATTGTCCTCGAGCCTAGTAGAGTCTCCGCCTACTGGAATCCTACCGCTCCTAAGAGAGATGAAGTCAGCGTCATCACAGTAGAGATAGTCATCGGATAATACCTGTGATTGGAGGGTGGGCTCGATCAAATCTACCTGCTCAGCCTTTCGCTTCAGATTGTTGGGGTTGGGTTCTATCTGAGCAGGCAAGGCGGACTTCCCCTTGACGAGGTCGGTGACATGGGTCTTGAACTCATCCATCTCTCGCCTAAAAGAAGCATGCTGATCAGTTATGAGGTTAGCGAGATACTCTAGCGCTGGGTTGTCATGGAAAGGTCCATGAGACCCGGATGAGTCGCCTCGTTGATACTGAGGCTGCTGCTGTGCTGGCTGCTGCTGTGGAGGGTATTGCTGTTGCTGAGGCTGGTAAGTGCTCTGCCTCCACTGAGGATACTGACGAGGACCAGAATGCTGCTGCTGATGATCTCGGTGCTGCCCCGTGAAAGTCTGCGGTTGTGGCTGGGAAGAGGTACCTGTAGACCATCGGAAACCAGGGTGATCGCGACGGATCCCTGGTTGCTGCGGCCGATCATACCAGATCCCATTGACCTCAGTCAATGGCTCAGACATCTCAGGATATGCTGGGGGCATAGATGCCAACGGCTGATCACTCTGATAGACCACCATCTGGGTGTCAGATGATGGTGCCTGCGGAAGCTGCGGGTATGCCGAGTGATGTTGAGCAGGCTCAGAATGCACATGGTAAATGTGCTGAACTGGAGGTCTAGGAAGTATGCCTCTGTCTCGGCTACCTGAGTCAGCCTGTGACCTCGAAGACCGATTGGAATCTGTATACAATTCTTGAAGGCACATAATCTGTGTCTTCAGGTCACTCATGCATTTCTCGAGATCATCAATCTTATTGATCTTATCTAAATTCTGGCACTTTTTCTCAATGATTTCCATTCGATCCAACTTCTGGCTAATGATCCCCATATCAGCTGCTGAGGATTCGAGAGAAACAGAAACATCAGAAGATGAATTCCCTTCAATCTGTGCCACTCGGGAATGCTGGTGATAAGTAGGTGGCTTCGTCTGGTTGTAGACTCGAGTCTGAGACATCGTAGTATAATTTTCGGCCATTTTCTCGTAAATGGCCCAGACTCGATCTTCGTGCATCGAGAAATACGAACCACCACAGGCGGCATTCACCAGCCCCTGCAACTCAGGTGTTAGCCCACCGAAGAAGCTCTGTACAAGAGTCGGCTTCGAAAGGTCGTGGTGGGGACACCGATCAATCAGATCTCTAAATCTGTCCCATGCCTCGTGGAACTGCTCGTTCCCGATCATGGAGAAATTACTAATCATTGCTCTAGCAGCATTTGTTCGACCTAAAGGATAATACTTGTTCAGATAAGCGGTTCTCAGTTCCGCCCAGGTCGAAACATATCTCCCTAAGTGTTTCAGCCAGTAGGCTGCTCGGTCAAAAAGGGAGAAAGGGAACGCGATCAGTTTGATCGTGTCCTCGTTCACTTCTGCATCATGCACCGTGCTGCAGATAAGCTCGAACTCCTGAAGGTGCAAGTGCGGCTCCTCAGTAGAAAGCCCATGAAACTTGGGCAGCAGCTGGATCGTCTGAGGTCGGAACTCGAAGTTCCCTCGGATGACAGGAAGACGGATCCATCGATGAGTCGTAGTAGCTCCAGGGTTGTAGAGTTGTTGCATCGTTCGGTTCTGATCCTCTGGAGGTCCATCTGGCTGCTCTTGATCCTCAGGTTGTTCAGCTACAGGCTGATCTCTCTGTGCTCGAAGCTGATTCAGCTCAGCTCGGACGTCATTCATCATTCTGCCTTGCTCCCTAATCTGATTCTGTATCGCTTCAAGGGAAGCAAGTAGACCACTGTTGATCGCAGCCTGATCGATCACTACAGAAGTGGTCTGCGGTCCTTTGCCAGCCATGTCGTCTGGAAAGGAAAAAGAGTCCAAATCAGGCTTCGCCAAGTCAATATGTAGCTGCTGATTATCTGGAGATGATGGTGATAGAGAATGATGAGGAGAAGAAATCTGAAAAGAGTTTCCAGGGTCAGAGTCACGCCTGGAAGGAGAATGTTGTTCTGATTCTGGCTCGAAGAGAAGGTTCTCGCGAACCGAGCCAGGAGACAGGGTCTTAGAGGGAAGAGGATGATCCTCTGGTTCAAAGAGGGGGTTCTCTTGAACCAATCTAGATGAATGGGCACGAGTGTGTGAGAGCGGTGCCGTAAGAGTCGGCTGAAGTGATCGTCTGCCCATCATCCTGAGAGATTATTGATCAGATCTGGAAGATTAGACTCACTCTGCAAGCAAACACAAGACAAACCCCGAGTTCACCAACGCAACCCTGGTGATGACCGTAAGAGTTCGGTCGTTTATCTTTTCGATTTTATGGTTGGTTAGCAGACAACGTTCTCTCAAATAAGCGAGATTAGATAGGTGCCCAAGACTTCAACGTCGTACTGTCCCGAGTTCTCGCCAGGAATCACCTAGTCTCAGCCAGTATGGAAGTAAGTACGGACCGTTTCCGGCTACCCGTATTCCTTAAGGACCGAGCCTTACGCAGTGTCCTTTAAACCTCCCACTCTGCTAAGTAAACTCGGACCGTTTCCGGCTACCCGAGCTTACCCACTGAAGATAAGGTGATTGAAGACGTGAACTAAGTAGTATTTCGATAAAAGCCCGGACTCTGGCTCTACCTTATGTGTCGTCTCTCTCTCGCTGATCTGGAGATTCGATCGATGATTCGGTTTTTCGGGGATTGCTCTCCCAAAGCAAGTGAGTCCTTACGTTTATTTTAGAGTCAGATAGTGTTAGCAGTCCCTGTTTTAATTTTCGGTTTTCACTTTTTTTGGATATTTTCAGAGAAAAATCGTCTAACGTATTTTTGTGTTTTTGGGATTGGCCCTAGATACAAGCACCTAGGTGTCGAATCCTATGCAAACATCTAACTAAGCTAACCTACGATGCGCAGAGAAGGGAAAAATCGTAAAACACCTAACAAGCACCTATCTCGGAAAAGCCGCGGAAAACCGTCGAGAAAAATCGCGATCGAGAAAAGCCGCGGTGGGTGCCCTGCTCCCCCAGGAGTACAGCCCTGGTGAAACAGACCCCGAGAAACGTACAAGTCGGGATGCCTTTACGAGGCCCCTTTCTACGACACTATTTTTATATGCTTTTTTTACAAGAAAATTACAAGAAATTCTAAACTACTTGGTTTCGTGGCTTTGAGCTGTGCGGCTCGAGCTGTGCTGCACAAATCAAAAACAAGGAACCGTGAAGTCAGAGAAATAAAATCGCGAAAATGAATCTATCCTAAGGTCTTCGCGATCCTCCTAGCGCTGCCTCCCCGGCAACGGCGCCATCTGATGAACACCACCTGATCACTTCTTTAATTCCTGCAAAAGAAATCAGAGAAAAAGTATTGGTCGTTGTATCGACCAGGTGAGCTTACCAGAAAAGATTAATCTTAATTAATCTTCTTTATTTTATTTATACTCCTAAACAAAGTGTATAGCGGTTTTGTACGGGAGTGTCGAACTCAGGGAGGCAAACTGTTTTAAACTAGGAAAATCAATGGAAAACCTAAGGATAAGTGTTCCCTAATTTTTATTGTATTTTTAGGAATTTTTCTGAATTTTTATTTGAATTTTATGAATTTTATATTGTTTTTGTAATTTTTATCTATTTTATGATTTTTATTATTATGAGAAATTATTTAAATTTTTATTTGATTTTAGTTTTGTAATTTTTAGGCTTTTAAAGGTTTTTATTATTTTTATGGAATTTTAAAGGGTTATTAAGATTTTTTTTATTTTTGGTTTGTTTTTAAAGGGAAAAAGGGAATTTTTATTGCAAACAGTGTAGTTTTTGTGATTTTTAAAGCTGAAATTAATGCGAAATTATTTTTATTTTATTTTCTGTAGAAACTAGATGAAATTCCCTTTAAAACGATAGGTTGCACGTTTTTAGGGGATTTTTATTGAGTTAGTTATGATTTTTACAAGTTTTTATGTATTTTTTTGTGTATTTTGTATTTTTTTTATTGATTTTATTATTTAATTTTTATTTTATTTTGGGTCTAATATGTAATATATGGTAATATAGACTAACTACAATTTTTATATGATTTTTAAAAGTATTTTATAATTTTTATGGGGTTTTATATGTGTATATAGGGTATTCTATAGAGATAGGGGTATAAATGTAATAAAAAGTAACAGGCAGGGGCACGCTTGAAATATATGAAAAGTCGGGGGCTGAAGCGCAATTTGCTCAGATCGTCACACTCCTCGCACGTGCTGTTCCCTGGAAGGACTGAAACGCAAATTCGAGAACTTGTGAGGGCGTGCCTGCAAAAAATCTCAGCCTCCACGTGTTCTGCACCTGATTCGCACCGGCGAGGACCTGTTTGCAAATTCAGAAACTTGCAAGGGCGTGCCTGTAAAATTCACAGCAGTCACGTGACGCGCACGCGTGCTTCTGTTAGGCCAACTGTCGACACCTGGCGCCTGCGTGACTGTCCGATGCGATGATCCGACGGTGGAGATTTGGGCGTGGCTCTACGGTTCGGATCGGATCTGGAGCAGTTGTTGGAGATCGAACGTCTCTGAAGCGGTCTCGATGAACTGGGACGAAGGCGGACTCCGGCGAGATTGGATCGGCAAATTGCGGAGCTCCTCGGCTCAATCCTCGCAGCTGACGGTTCGAATAGCTTCGTCTTCGTCGTTCGCGCGAGCTGAGCGTCAAAACTTCGATCCGAGGACGCTGATCGATGATCTGGAGACGGAGGTTCCTTCGCGGCTTCAGTATCCTCGATACCTCCTGTATCTGTATAACTCGAGCGATCTAATCGCTACAGGAGGCCACAACCACCTCCGATCGGTGTTCCGACGTCGAATGAGGTCCCCGGAGTGATGTGAAGGATCGGATTGCGCTTAGGTTTCGTCGGAGCTGGAGGATATGATGACCTGCACCTGCAAACACAAAAACTACTGGACCGAGGACTTGGAAGCCTCGATCCTATGGATCACAGCACAACGGGGGGGGAATGAGTGAACGAGGCGGAATGAAGATGGAGGAGAGCCTCGAAGCTCCGGCCGTCGGACACGGCCGGAGATGGTCAGAGATGGACGGGGATGGAGAAGTGGATGTCGATCGATGATGACGATAGAAAATCGAATGAAATCGAATGGATTTTGAGGCTATTTTCAACTAAAAACCAGAAGAGAGGGATTGAGAGGAGAATGGACTGGTTGAGAGGAGAATCGGAAGGGAGAGAAGTAGATCGGACTAGAAATCTAACCTGGAAGGAGAAGGAAGGTAGCTGAAGGTAGAAGGCGCGCCTGGGATGCTGGAGCTCGGCGAAGCTCCGCAGTAATGGCCTCGACGACTGGCGCGATCGGAGGCTGGCGCGCACGACGGCGGAGCGGCAGGGCTTCGCCTACGGCGCGGCGATCTCGCCGATCCTCCTCCCTCTCGCTCGGCGGAGCAGGAGCGCTCAGGCTGTCACTCTCGGAGCTCTCTCTCTCTCTCGCGAAGCTCGGTGGAAGAAAAATGGAAATGGCGGATGATCTGAGCTCGGGGGGGGTTGACATGTATTTATAGGGAGAAGGTCAGATGAATCTGGACGGGTTCACGGCCGGAGGGGGGTCGTTAGCCGAACGATCGGGTAGTTGGAGCGGTTGGACAGCTGGAGCTCGGAGGAGAGGACGGAGGAGAAGCTTGGGCGCGAGGAAGAAGGAAGGAGCTGAGAAGGCTCGAAGCTCGCAGGGCCTGGCGGTTTTGAATGAAGGAGACGGTGAACAGTGCCTGGGCGGGCACTGTTCACCCGCTGACCGGTTGACCGCCCAATAAAATTTAAGTAAATATAAAGTAAATATATAATTAGTTAAGTTAATTAAATAAGTAATAATAGTTATTATTTATTAAATTAATTTTTATTTTATTTATTATATAATTTTATAAATTATTTTTATGAATATAAAAATATATTTTTATTTACTTTTTATAAGTTTATTTTGTATTTTTAAATAGATATGTGTATGTGTATGGACCTATAGGTATCTTACCTATGTCTATACAATTTTTTATTATTTTTATTTTATTTAATTAATTTTTTTTTAATTAAAAATTTTTTTAGTTTTGGATTTATGTTATTAATAATTTATAAATAATATCTACATTATAAAGAATTGTTTTATTTATGTATAAGTATAGGTGAGCTACCTATGTATGATATAGACCTATATATACATATTTTTTTATTATTTTTATTTTGTAATTTTTATTTTTACAAAATTTTATTATTAATTCTTTTATCTATTATAAACAAGTATTATAGACATTTTTTTACAAAATATTAATTTATAAAAATATGGAATATTGGGGAAGATAGGTACTATGTACAAGAAGAGCCAAAAACCTAACTTTTGCATATGGACCCCAAAAATTATGCACCCAATTTTATAAAATAGTTTAGGAGATGCTATATACAATTAAAGGTGAGTTTGGGTGATTTGGAGTTTTTATTTGCAAGTTATGGGTCTGTGAAGTTTAGATTGTGGCTTTTTATTTTGTGTATAATTTGTGCATTGATTATTATTTTTGTGCAAACTCAATTTTGTATTTTTATTTAAATTATTATCTACAACTTTGATGAAGAAATTGTTTATGTTTGGAGTGGTTTTGATGATAAATAAAATATGTGACAAATTTACATTATGGAGAATGATTAATTTATATTTTTGGTCTTTGTTTTCTTTGTATTTTTATAGGTTAAAGATCCTTATCTCCCCCTACTTATTTTTCTTGTCGACCTGGTCAATATTGACCTGGTCTCGGGGTTAGGATCAGTCTGAATATTTTATATCCAGCCTTCTTTTATTTTTATTTTCCTTTTTCACTTTATTCTTTTATTTTGGTGAAAATAAGTGTTAATTATATAATATTAATATTTGTGGTTAGAATGTTAATTACATGGAATTAGTGGCTATTTACATGTATTTTACCAAGGATTTTAGCCAAAATGAAAGAATAAAGGAGATGAATCATGGATTCATCGTCTCCCGAAATCTTTTTGGGTTTTTAAATTTTTCTCATTTTTTTGTATTTTGGGCGATTGCAAGCTCTCATGGAAATCCTCGAATGAACCCATATCATCAAATGGTGGAATATCATGGTCGCTCTTATTGGTACTAGTGAGGTGGTCAATCCTCTGTCTCATATGATCCATCATCTGGGTCAAGTGCTCAAGGGTGGACTCCATGAAAGGTGACTCCAAAATCTCAGGATCGGGTGAGTCGAATGTGGGCGGTGGTGGACAAAAATCACATTCCGGATCGGGATACTCAAGGAAGAGCGGGTTATCGAAATGTGTAGGCGATGGTGGTGGAAATGATTGGTGAAGGTCAAAGTCCGGATCCTGAAATAGTGGGTTGGTCGGATATGTACAAAAATGAGGAGCAAAGTCCTCCTGGAAAAAAGGAGGTGGACCGGCTGGAGTGAACGAGTGATCCGCAAAGTCCGGATAGAATACGCTCCAGTCGGCCATCTCGAAAACAAAAGAAAAATGATCGGGAGAGCAAGATGGTCAAGTCAAGAGAGTAGAAAAGAAGGCGCAAGTGCACAACGGCGATCTAGGACACACACTCAACAATCACAAACAAAAATGAAAAATAAATCAAACCCTCAATTCACCTACTCAACTCGGTAGAGACCGCAAGAGCGGTCTTTTTATCTTGTCTGTTTTAGAGTTAGGTGAGAAGTCCAAAATTGCGCAAACACTTAGGGGACTGAATGGGATTTGGGCTCTAACCTTAGTGTGTGCGCGAGCAAGTAAAAGCGAAGACAATGAGGGGATTACTCGCCCCAAGAGAATATTTTCTTTTTGGTCGGTTTTAGGGTCAAGTAATATTAGCAGTCCCAATTTTATTGGTTATCACTTTTTTTTTGATTTTTAATGAAGAAATGCACGATCCTATCGAGGGGTCAATTCCTTTGAGCACCTAAGTTGGCAAAAACAGAGGGAGAGTCGGAAAAGCAATGCAAGCGGCAAAAACGATGATGAATGCTAAAGCGTAAATGCTCACCTTGCCTCCAGCACTCTACATGCAAGGATGCTCAGCAGAATTGAAACCTATCTATATGCAAATGCAAAGCCGATGAAATCGCCCTAAGTTCAAAAATTGCTATTAGCGGGAAGCACCACAAGTCGACCACCAATCCTCAACCCTAGAGTCCGGTCTAGGCTCACCCCTCCTCTGCTCAACAAATTGAGGGTAGGAGAAAGCGCTTTGCGGGGAGAGCTCGCGGCGCGATGGATTGAAGGTGATGATCAACTGTTTAAAATTTGACTAAGTCCAAACGAGACTATAGGTGCATGCAAAATATTAGGTGTTTGGCCTTAGTCTATCGCAAACAATCCTAGAACTAGGGGCTCAATCACACAAAATAAAGAAAATCGAAAATCGAAAAACAAAGTAAAAAAATGCGATGAAAACCGTCAAAACTGCGGTGAGCCCCCAAGTGAACAATCACTTGGAAATTAGGCTCAAGAGTCCAAGTCCGGGGGTACCTGTATTATTACAAATAATAGTCTCTCTCTCACTACAAATTACAAAAATAAATGCAAGGAAATAAAGGAAACAACTAAGGTGGAGCTAGGTCTACAAAAATCTCTCCTCGTCTCCTCGGTGCTAAGCTGGCGGAAGCCGGCTTCACGTGGGTGCGTAGGCGCCTAGGGTGGAGCGCCTCCCTCGATCCGCGGTACCTCGCACAAAGTCAACAAGAGAGGGGGTTAGACCAATCAAGAGATATATCAAAAATAAAGAAAATAAAATAGCGAAAAATAAAAGCCGCGAAAATAGACAATCAATCACAAACACAAACAAGACCCGAACTACGCGCTGTTGCTCCCCGGCAACGACGCCATTTGTTTAGTCAAGAAAAATAGAGGGTCGTACGGTTTCACAAGGTGAAACCGCAGTCGATGCGGTGACCGCTCGAAATCCCGATTCAAACAACAATTAACCCACGACAAATAAATCAAGCAATGAAAGTAAATGTGCGGAGTTAAAATTTATTATAACTCTACAACAAGAAGTGTATAGTGCAAGTATGTGTAGAGGTCGAACACAGGGAGCAGACAGGTAGATCGGGGCACAAGTGCACAAAAATGTGTGTGTATGTGATCAAACTGTCTATCTATGCTATTTTTTGTGGGTTTTTGATTTTTTTATATTTTTTTTATTTAATTTTTAATTTTATAATTTTGTATTTTGATTTTTAATTTACTGATTTTATATTTTCTTTTTATATTTTTATATTTTCTTTTTTCAATATTGGAAATTAAAGACAATGTAATAAAAGAAAGCAAAAAATAGATAAAAATACTCAAAAATAAGCAAATAAAGTCTTTTTGGTCTTTTTATACTTTTTTAATGTTTTTGTGATTTTTGGGTAATTTTTAAATTGTTTTTGGTATTTTTAATTATCAAAATAAAGAAAACAGTGAATAAAATGCAAGGCTAAAACTTAAAATGGAGAAATAAAATAGCAAACAGTAACAAAAATTCTCCAAATTAATTTTCCCTTAAAGATAATCAAACAAAGAAAATTCAGGAAAAGAAAACACTATTTTTGGATTTTAATGAGTTTTATAAATTTTTATGAAGGTTTTTAGAGTTTTGCAATTTTTAGAAGTTTGGTTTTGTATTTTTTAATGATTTTTGGTCTGGAGCTAAGTCAAACTAAAAGACACAATATATATTTTTTTGGGATTTTTCTGAGAAGTTTTTATATTTTTTTGGTATTTTGTAATGCAAACAGTGCTGAAAAAGGCTATTTTTGATTTTTTATAAATATAAAAAAGCAATAATTATGAAAAATAAAAATATGATAATAAACTACTATGCAACAGGAAGCTACAGTGATTTTTGTAGATTTTTTAGGGTTTTGTAGATGCGTGCATAAAATACAAGAAGGGCTCAACAATGCAAAGCCATATAGGGGCTTTTTCGCAATATTCAAAAAGTACAGGGGCTGATGTGCAAAATTCTCACAAAATAATATACTAAAGCAAATAGTTTCTGAACTATTAGCAAATACACAAAAGGCGAAGGATATTCCCGCAAAAATCCCAGCCCCACGTGCAGAGGCACGCGCGCCTGGGAGGGGCGACTTCGCAATATGCCAAAACCGAGGGGGCACGGTTGCAAATATTACAAAAAATACTGCTGCAGATAAATGATTTTAGATCTAATATAAAATACAAAAAAAGGCACTGGGTTGATCTTGCAAAATACCCAGTAAAGGGGGCGGATCCGACGGCGTTGATGGTTCTTCAGGGGACACGTGTCGGCGCCCAAGGAGCTGATACCCCGTCGTAATCGACCGCCTGGATTAGATGGTCTTGAGTGATCGGACGGTCCTGCACTGGGGCGCTGGCGGACGGTGGATGGGCTCCCACTAATGCCACGTGTCAGGTGCTGGGGGGCCGATACCCCTTCGGGTTATGACGGTGGAGATTAAACGTTGGGCGCTTGATCGGACGGTGCAGTAACACGCTTATCGGACGGTGGGGATCAAAAGGGGAGGGGAGAAACGGACGGTAGCTGTAGCACGCGCCCTCCCCTGTTCTGTTCTTGCGCGGATCAGCAGGACAGCGGCGACGCGCAGGCTCCGTCTCCGGCGAAGCGAGGTACTCTCCAGATGGGTGAGCTTCAGCGCGGGATACCTGCAAGAGAGGTTAGGGGTGACCGCGGGCAAAATGCCGCAGCCCCCAGGAGGTGCAATGACGTGGAAATGGTGTAGATTGAGCTCGCCGGAGCAAGCTCCGGCGAGATGGTGTAAGGGGTGTTCGATTGGATGCGAAGCACAAATGGATAGGAGGATCAAATCTAGGTCTACAAAGCAAATAAAAAATGCAAGAAATAAGAAGAGAAGGGACCTCGAGTGGTTGGGGAAAACCACGAGATGGGTACCTCACGGCCGCGTGGCCGGAGATGGGTTGGAAGCGCCTCCCGATCGCCTAACCTCCTCTCTCGAGGGCTGGAGGACCTCCTGTCACGAGGTCCAGTCCGGAGCTCCGCTAAGAGAGCAAGATAGAGGGTCAAAAAGGGTTCAAGAGAAGAAGGAAAGGAATGGGGTCGTTTTTGAAAGTGGCCGAGGCGCGACCTTCAAGGAGCGATCACGGGCGGACCATGAAGATATGGAGAGATCTGGGGGGCTGGCGAGGGTTACTGTTGTATCTTGTACAACTTTCATGAAGGGAGTGACCCTCCTCGAGCAACGCACAAGCGGCGAAAAAACCGAGAAATATGGGTCACGGGTTGTTCTGACAAGGGGGCAGGCTAGGGCCAGGGAGTTGACCGGCTGGTCAACATCCCAGGCCACCTGGTTGGTCCACGTGGACCAACCAGGAAAAAGCCCCCAAAAAATGTTTTATTATTTACTTTTAAAATAGTAAATAGCATTATTAATTTATGGTTATAAAATAAAAAATGTTTATTATTTTATAAATAATTTTATTGTGATTTTTAATTATTTTTATGAAATATATTTTTACAAGTTTGCATTTATACCCCTATAGGTTTCCATATCTATATATTTAAGTATTTTATTTTTATTTAGGTATTTTTAATTTATTTTATTTTGGTTTTTATTTTCTAAAATTATAAAATATTTTTATCTACACAAATATATTTTTATTTTAATTTTCTGATATATTTTATACACTTAATAAAATGAAAGTGTTATTTGTATAGGTAAAGCTACATGTATTATACCTATGTATTATAACATATACAAGTATTTTTATTTGTATTTTATTTATGTTTTTATTCTGATTTTAATGTACATAATTATTATAAGTATTATTTACAACATTATAAAAATATAAAAGTATAAAAATAATAAATAAATAATAAATTGAATATTTTAATACGTACAAGTATACAATAGGGGTCCAAAAGTCAACTTTCAAACCGTAGCTCCGCCAAATGCGAAACCACCGCCATTAATTAGCTTATTTTCTTCTATATACAATTAAAGTGAGTACGCTGCATTTGGAGTTTTTATTTGTGAGATACGGGTCTGGGAAGTTGGCATTCTGGATTTTTATTCAGACCATAACTTTTTATATGTACATTATTTTTCTTTGAAATCAATTTTGTATTTTTCTTTATTAATTTATCTACAACTTTCATTTACAAAGTTTCTTTATTTGATGAATAAAAAGTGGAACCAAAAATAGGTCCCAAAATGAATAAAGAATGAATATAATGTATAGGTATTTTATCTGTATTTTGGCCCTTATCTCCCCCTACTTTATTCCTTGTCGACCTATTCATCAAGATGCCTAGGTCTCGGGGTTTCGGGTCATAAAATATTTACAATATTTTATTCTTTTTCTTTTCTTTTCTTTATTCTATTATTTTGGCTTTAAAAACCGCATTTTATACAATATTTATACACATATGCATGAATGCTAAAATGTCTATATTAAGTCTATTTACACGCATTTACTAGGGTTTTCAAGGCCAAAATGATAGAATAAAGATGATGAAACGTGGATTCATCAGTACTATATAAGTAATGGAATACTAAGTTATTTTCTTTTTTATGTGCTTTTAATATGTGTAGTTTTTATGATTTTTTAAGGTAAATATTGAAAGATTTTTAATTTAATAAAGGTCCAAAATTTCGAAATCCATTGAGAGTTGCCCAACATGGGGATACACATAGGGATGAGCATCGATTCGAGCCCCTTCGTGTCCAAGGTGACTCAGCCCAAAGCTCAATAAAATTAATAGATCACGGGCGAGGTCGAGGCCCGGATTTCTTTCTTCCTCTCGGCCATGTTTGACCTGGCCCCAATTAATATGACTCAGGCCCGGGCGGGATGGCACATTAACAAAATTGAGTGGGAGCATGAAGGAGGAAAATGGATGATTTAAGGTATCTTTATTATTGATTGAACAATGATGATGAATGTCTACAAGGATTATTGGTACGCAAAATGTTGATTCAAAACTAATGATTCATAAATAAAGTAGAATGCATTACATGAGATACACATTGGAGGATCAATGAGAGAAGTAATACAAGTCATGTAGTGAGACAATTGATGTATGTTGAAGATAATGAGAAAAGCTTAGCCATGAGTTTGTTCTAAGAGAAGAGAGTGGACAATCATGTGTATGTAGGTAGTAAAGATTGATATCAATATGCAGTGTTACGCTATAATAATTTGGGATTATGGATTATTATATGAGACTTCTTATCGATCCCTTCTCAAGTCGGACCAGTAGGTCAATGGATTTTGACCGAGGTTGGCCCAAGCCCGACCCATTAACTAACATGCCAAAACTTTGGTCCGAATCTGACCCAACATAAATTGAGTTGAGTTTCGGGTCAGGCTCGTAGGTCAGGTTCGTGGGTTGGGTCGGGGTGGTCCAACCCGTGGCTCATCCCTAGGTGCAAACCATTTTCTCGAGCAATCTAATTTGTCTAAGTATAACCCAAGGAGTTTTTGAAATAAAATGCAATAAATCCAGCAAAATAAATATGAAAAATACAATGGGAATTATAGAAATTCTTAACAAATAAAAGTTTCAAGTTTCAATTCTGGTCCCGATGGGTTGCAGGAGTTGTGATGGACATGGAGCTGCTCTGTAAGCTCCTATCGTGATCTTTAGTGCTCAGAATGCCTCCCAGAGATATAGGTCCTTTGGTTACTCCTATTGCTCCCGTCGAGGTTTTTGATGAAGGAGCTGTGCCAATCGAGGACTCATCCATGCACCTCAAATCAAATTGGAAATGGAACAAACAAAAAATAAAACCCAACAATACTTGATTCCGACGAAAATAAACTGAAAAGACAAATTAGTGAGGTACTTTGAATCGCATATATTGGTGATGATGATCAGAGCTTGGGTTAATCGGGTCTAGGCTTACCTTGCCATGGGGGCTATCTAAGATGAAAGCCCACCATTATGTGATGCTTTCTATGCCTGCAAATATGATGGTATACATGTGTGCACTTGAGGAAGCAGAGCTCACCGAAGAAAAAGGTGCTCCCTTCGACGAGGTGGCTAGTTGGGTGTAAACATGAGCAGAGCTCCTCAAATTGGGGTGTACAAGGTATATTAGATCGATCCCAATCCAAAAAGAGAGTTGGAATGAGTAGAGGGTGAAGGAGGACAGAGAACTCAATCGAAGATGGTCGCTATGACATAGAAACATGATTTGGGGGTAACACTAAATTCTTCGGATACTTTGAATGAAGAAATTGACAAAGGGAAATGAGAAGGAGAGAGTGCTTATCTTAACTTGCACACGATGTGAGTTGTATGACACCTAGTTCTCACCTCTACCATACCCCAAACAGAAGAACTATCTGCCCAGCCTGCTGGGTCATATCAAGTGATTAAGGGCAATGGTAGAAAGATGAGGACCAAAATGTCTCCCTAAGGTAGTAGGCGAGCGCTTGTATCTCCCGAATAAGCAAGGGTTAGATTCAGATAATTAGGGCACATGTCTAGGGATGTACGCTCTAACCTTAAAGTGTACGTCCACCCTCTCAATTATGAAAGGTACATGTGCACAAGGTCAGGGTTGCTCTCCGTAAATAATGAAGTTAATTTTTATTCCAACTTTTTGTATCAATCCAGGTTAGCAGTTCCAATTTTAAGTTTGATGATCACTAAGTTAAGTCCACCAAACATGTCTGCCTACAAGTCCCATTTCCTTTAATCCTAAGGTATACAACCAAAGGAGAGGGATTCGAGAAAAAAAATGATGCAATCGATAAAATCAATGAAGCATACCTTGTTTAGAAGACTTACAACGATCCTCGTGCTCTGCATGTGGGATGCAATATAGATTTGAAAATTTTTAATCTAAATGAATGCAAGACAGAGAAAAGCCACACCTAGCAGATAGTTCTATTAGCGAAGAATTTGAGTTGTTTTGGCTAAGTAAAATATTCTAAGGTGGGTTTATTAAGTGACGTGTGGTCCTAATTTACAAGCACAAGCTTTAAAATGATCTAAGTAAAAGCTCTATGAGGCATGAATGCAAGTCTGAAATCTATGCCAAGCAAAACCACGAGGGTCCCAGCCACATAAATATCGAAACATGCTTGAATGTACATGTTCAGATACAATCACGAGAACCTGAATGGGAACCGTTGTGAAAGCTAGGCAATTATTATAAACGATTACAAAAATGAATAATATGAAAATAAAACTCTCTTTATCCAACGAGAAAATACATGTCAGATTGATACACAAAATACAGACAAAAACGAAAGAAATGAATGAAGAAAAACATTAAAAAATAGAGGAAATGAATACAAGCAAGGCTAAATGATCAGACTACATGAGGGGTTGTAAAATCCTAACAGTAAGTTTTCTAAATGATCCTAAGTTGTTTGTTTTCCTAGCAACAATGCCATTTAATGAATCATTTTTCACCCTTAGTTAATTTGTAAGATTGTGTTGTAATCGAGCAATTAATGATTGATCAAAAATTACTTAAGATTAAAGAATTCAATTCATGTGATGTATTTTTTTTGCTTGGGACACGCCCAAGGTTGAACACAAGGAAGAAAGGTGACTTAAGCTCAATTTACATCATTTAATAATTTAGATCATTTAATGCACGATTTTTAGATTGATTTTTTCTGTTTTTAGACAAAGTAAAGAAATACAAATGCAAATATGAGAAGTGAACTAGTCTCTTAAGGAAAAAAAATCACAAATTAACTAATTTAGTTTTGATGCAATATTACATGTGATATTTTTCTTGTAAACCTTATTTTATAACAAGTCTAGAACAACTTTTTTTTGAATTTATGAGCTTAAGATAAATGTATGCAAAATTAACACTTTTTAGGGGTCTTGTACAAACAATATGCAAAACTAATGAAACTTGACCATGAATTAAAACCTGATGCAATGCACTTACTCGATTTTTTAAAACTATTTTGACATGCTTTTTAATGAATTATTGCAATGAAATTAGGCGATTTTGTATAAAATATTTGTTAATAAATCCACAAATACAATTCAATGACCAAAATTATCTCAAATAGGTATTAAAATTAGGAATATACATGATCTTGAATTTTGGTCAAAAGAGGTGTGGTGCAAATTAAAAGCCAATTACAATATTCACTCTTCAATTTATTTTAGGCACGTAACACATCCATATTCAATGAGATTTGGCACAAGTTAAAGATTAATGAAAACACACAACTCCTGAATTTTCGAGAATGTTTTAAAGCATTTGGTGATTTTATATTAAATCCATAACATGAATGGGTAAAATATCAATGAATTTCATAAAATCAATTTTAATAATTCAACCATACATCATAAAAATATAAACCAAAGTTCAAAATGTAGAGAATCAATGCTTCAACACGACAGTTTTGCAATATAATCAGAAATGGAGTCCAAAATAAATCTCAAGTGCGGAGTTCCACTTGCAATTAGGAATTGAAAATAAACACAAATAAATAAGCACTGGGTTCTATTGGAATTACCCAAAGTCCGGGGATATGCACGCAAATCTCTCACACGAGGTGTTGCTTGTAGCGAGAGGATCGTCTGCAGTAATGTGCTCTATTACAAAGGACCGTCCGATGAGGATCGGAGGGCCCTCCTAGGGGCAGAGTCCACGTGGCAAAGCGGTTGCTCCGATATCGGATGGCGGCGAGGCGGCTGAGGAGCAAGGCCCGCGGGGGCGGCTGTGGAGGTGACAGGTGGCTGTTGCTGCCGTTGTTGCTCCGGACAAGGAGGCAGAGTGATCCACGCTCAGATGAGAGGCATACAAGTTGGCCGTCGAGTGGGGTTCAAGTGCTTCTGGCAGTAGCTCGGTGGTTGCGGTGGTGTTCGTCCAAGTTCTTGCGGAGGATGGTTTGCGGCTGCTGCTGCGAGTGGTGTAAGATGGAGAGAGGGCAGGGCAACGAGCTCGAGTAGGAGCTGCTCATGAGGAGGCGAGGTGGCGCGGAGAAAGGAGCACTAGTCGACACGCGGTCTGTGGCTGTTAATCAGATGCGGCTTCTTGAGACGGTCTCGACGGGAGCTCACGTCCGACGCGAGATCGATGATGTTATGTGTCGTGTGGATCTTCTCCTTTGGAACCTCGAGCTCCAGCGGAGATGGGGGTGCTCGGCGAAGACCAAGTGCTACTTGGTGGAGTTTCACGACCGGAGGTACGGTGAGGCTCAGATCACGATAGGAGGAACTAGGCTGCTTTGTCTAGCCACTGGAAGTCTTTGTACCAGCAGGGACCACGTACACAGCCAATGAACGGGGAAGGGAGTGGGGCAGAGGCCTGTAGAGAGTGTAGATGGAGGCCTTGAGCTCCAGCCTTTGTAAGGTCGAAGATGAGTAGATTTGGAGAGGTAGAGGAGAAGCGATGAGATTGAGGAGGTGGGATGATTTCGTCGATGATTTGTTTGGGTTTCCAGATCTAGGAACAGAAGGTGGACTTGTAAAAACCGATAAAATAGAGAGAAGAAGAGAGAAAACAAAGAAGAAGAGGGGTTTGGGTTAGAAGCTTTACCTGAAGGATTGATGGAGAAAGTGCCTGGGGTTGAGAGCTCCGAGGAGGCGCTCGGTTTTCGCTCAACGCATCAGCGGCATGGAGATTGCCAGTGGAAAAGATCAGCTGCGACACGGCTCACCGGATCCTTGGATCTCGCCGGTATGTAGAGAGGATTGTCGCTCAAGTTTTTGTTGGGGCTTGTGGTTACGAGAAGGTTCACCTGAGATGGAGGTTATGGGAATTTGGAGATTCTCTCGATGATGTGGAAGTGGTGGTCAGGTGCTTTGCGGAGCAGGGTGTTGATCGTTGAGGGGTTAGGAAGGAGGAGGCAGTTTGATTTCTATTTGTAAAAGATGTGGGTGAAGTGGGGAGGGTGAGAGTTGACTTGCCGATCAATATTTAGGCGTCTATGATTGGCTGGCTAGAGAAGGTATGACCGGCCGAGGTGGATAAGTGGAGGGAGTAGGGACCAATGGAATAACGCTGGGCGGCGTTGACTTAAGAGAAAATTGACCATCAAATGAGGAAATGGAGATGAAATTATAAAATAAATAAAAAACAAACTCAAAATAAAAAGTGACCAACACAAGAAATTTAGGTCAAAATAATATCTACAAATTCCATTCAGGTCTCAAAATTAAAAGGATAAATATGTACAAGATACAAATTTTGAAAGTATTTTAAAGTATTAAAATACTAAATTTTGAATATTTTATATTTGATTTTTGATAAGAAATATTTACAAAAGAAAATTCAATAAAATAATAGAAAGAATCTACACAAAAGATTATTTTTTTCATATTTAAAAAAAAGAAAATTGAAATAAAATATATAAAAACCCATATATACACTAGACACAAACTCACAACATATCATTTTCTCCACTTTTTATATCTTCTTGGATTTTATTTTTAATGAATTTTATTAAAATATAAAATAATAAAAATAAATAATAAATTAATTAAAAAATATTAATTAATTATATGGAATTATAAATTAAAGTTAGTGAATATTTACAAAGTACAATTAGTTCCCAAGACCAACATTTTGCAAATAAGCTTTGATTTTAATGAATTCACTTACATTGGATAGATAATTCTATATCTTAAACATTGAAAGTAAGTTTGGTGAATTTGGAGTTCATATAGAACATGAATTCAGCCGAGAAGTTTGACTTTTCAGTTTAAGTTTTAAGAGTATTTATTTAAGATAGAATTTATTCTATAATTTTATATTTTTAATACATGTTAGAAAAAGAATTAGTAAGAATTTATTAAAAATCCATGAATTTTGAGCAAATTACATGAGAACATACACACACACATTCTCGGTTATTTTATTTTTATGGCTTTTATTTCGAATTAGTTTGTGGATTATTTAAAAGATAAATATATATATATATATATATATATCAATAGTCTGTTTTTGTTACAAGTATCATTTTCTCAATTTATTGAATTTACAGGCATTACTTGATGTTTTATTCAGGGATTCAAGCTAAGATTCTGATATTAAGATGATGAATTTTATATTCATCAAAAAAATCAAGTGATGGCCTCTAGTGTGGTTGTGGAAACGGAAGTTGCACGAAGCACTCGGTGCATTATAGATCTTTTGAAAGTACTCTGGACCTTACTCTAGACGTTATAAATCTCACAACACCTGTGAGTTGTCGCCTTGAGGCTTTATCACTTGGATGTAGCTTGCTGGATTTGTAGGGGATTCTAGTGCTTGTAGAGTAGTTGAGGTTTTTGACAACTTTTGGAGTTTAATTTATAGGTGATGGAGGGAACAATAGAGGACAATGGGGTAAAGGAGCATAGCTTGTTAATCGAGGAGTGGATTAAGTGATGGGAAACATTAAAGGGACCTCAGTCAAACTCCCCGATCACCTGAACCCTAGCTTGTCAAACGCTGACCCCGCCTCTTCACCCTATTTTAGCATTCATTTCATTGGTCGAATTGCCTTACCCATTTCATGAAATTTCCTCATCGATCCTTGGTCTTCCACGCCAGACCAAATCGTTGGTCAATCTTACATCGAATCTCATGGAAACCCTAAGTCTTTGGAGCTCATTCGTCACTGCTATAAAAAGATACTATGGACTTCAATTTGAATTTGATCTCTTTTTCTAAAATTTGAAGCGTTGAATCGATGCCTAAGGTAGTTCTTCATGACACGAAGTGACTCCTATCGAATCACAATGAGTAGGAGCGACGTTTGAGGGGATCCAAACTTCATCGGAGCTCCTTCGTGCAATCTCTACTCTCAGTCACATCAGGCAAGTGAGCTTCTCTTTTCTTCGCTTGTTTGATTCTTAGGAGTAGCAGTAGCTTAGATCTGTCTTTTGTTTCATTTAATTTGGTCCATATTAACTTAGATTCATAAATCGTAATTCATCGGAGCTCTTGGCTCAACACTATTTTCAACCATATTTGACCGTCTCCTGACAATTTAACCATCTCTATACCTTCCCATGTTCATCTTCTTTCATCCCAATCCATTTTCAACAAGTCGGATCTGACAACTGTTGTATCGGCACCTCTCTCGATCTCGACAATCAACTCAAGTGCAATGTCGATAACTAACCCACAACAATGATTAAGCAAGTAAATGCAAGTGAGCTAAAATATATTATACCTTACAAGTATGTGTATATATGATAAGCAGTAGAGGTCGAACCACAAAGGAGCACACGAGGTAAGCAACAAAAAGGAATAAACAACTTAGGATATTTCTTTTGTTTTTAATTTTTTAAATGTTTTTGTGGGGTTTTTAATTTATATATTTTTATGTTTTTAATTATGCAAGTGTTTAATTTTAGTTTTTAAAATAAAATATGGATAAGTATATAATAGATAATTATATAATAATAAAATATAAAAAGAAAAGAATGAAGGGGATATTTTTTATATTTCAAATAAAATAAATAAATTCAAAAATAAAATATTTTCAGGTTTTATATTTTTTTCTCTATTTTTTAGTTATTTTTGGATAATTATTGAGATTTTTATGAGACTTTTGAATAAGGACATACATAAAATAAATAAAATACTAAATCAGAGAACATGAAATGTGATTAATTAATATTTCTCAAATTAGATTGAGCCCAAATTCAATTTTTCTAAATACTAGAAAATTAAAGAAAAATCAGAAATGTAAACCATATTTTTGTGATTTTTAGAATTTTATAATATTTTCTATGTTTTTCATTTTTAAGAGTTTTAATTAGTATTTTTACAAGAATACTTAGTCAAAAAAATCAAATACATCAAAATAAGCATACATGTTTTTTTAGAATTTTACAACCCCTCAAAGATTGGACGTTAGACACACCTAATCGCATGCATTTCAGCGATCAGGATCACAAATAGAGGTCGATTTGGGCAAGATCCCATCGCTGGCGATCACCTCTACTGAGAGCAGCCTTGACAACCATTTCACCTCCATTTTGAGGTAATCACCATCGTCAATCCATTGCATTTCATCTCAGGTAACTTAGATCATCTTATATTATAGTTTCATTAAGTTTCGATTCGATTTTGCCTCGGTAGCAGTCGCTTCATCTCAAATCTCTAATCCATTCGATAGGAGGTCAAATTCATCTCAACTCGATCCGAAATCAACCATTTCACCTCCCAGATTCGAATATGCTTCAATTGTGTCCCCTTCCATGATCTCTCATCCCAGATCCAATCAGATTTAGGTATCCATCTCCTTCTCAGCCGTAAGCTAGAGATCTCCACTCGTTCCCCTTCTTCTTTGATTAATAGCCTTTGTTTGAGAATGCTGAAGCTCGGAGCTTCTGAATAACGTGTGTAGGCATGTAGAGCACATCCTTGGGCAAGGATCCAAGCCATCAGAGCTTATTTTGAGGTCATCTGTCGCAGCCCCTCCGGGTCCCTTCTCAATGGGATATGGAACCTTGGATTGTGATCCATTCGACACGAATCCATCTCAAGGATCTATGGAATCAATATCAGCATCGAATCAAGTCGAATTGAGCAAGATCTGCTCGATCGAAGCTCGCCCAAGGACGCCTTCAACCATGTCCTTTCATATCCTTCTAGATTCATCTGATCAGAAACGAAGACTTCTATATTCAATCGCTACTATCCAATTGTGCCCAAAATAGAGTTGCTCGATTAGATCCTGCCAAAGAGATCTCAACAACTCATTGCCTTAGAAGTGTCATGTGTCCTTCACGAGTCTCAGCAAATTTTGCATATATTCCCCTTTAGTTCTTGTTATTTTCCTTTTGATCCTTCATTGGTATAATTATAGGTTGAAATAATTGCACATTATCCCTAAATTTTATTGTTATTACATTTATACCCTTCCTAATATATGTGCACGTGAATCATCTCGTGCTTGTGGTCTAATTGCAAAGCATACTATGATCATTTTCATCTACTAATAAATTGATTAAAGAATTTTAATAATTGAAAAGTTCCCCTATGTTTATTGCGCATGCGTTCTAACCCGTGATTTGATGGAGAATTTGCTTATTTAGCCATGCAATTTATTCTTTTTTAATAAAGAGTTTGAAAGTTTTCGAATAATTGTAGTCTAGTCCCTGTTAAGTAGCATTTTATTTCTTACTTATATTTCTTGAATTATTTAGATTAATTATTATAAAAATATCACAATAATTGGATTAAGTTCTTATCAACTAGTTTTAACTCACATAATTTTATTTTACAAATTTTGCAACTATTAAAAAATTTCAAAAAACTTTTATTTCACTATTTTCTTTAGAAAATAACAAAAGTTTAAAAATTATTTGAAAAGCAAAAAATTATAGGTATATTTTACTATGTTTTTATCATTTATAAAAAAAATTAAAGAAAAAATCAATCAGAAAAATAGATAATATACAAAATTGGAAAAATTATATAAGATCACAGTAAAATCAGAAAAATACATAATTGGTCTTATTTTAAAGCCTAATAAAAGTACTTTTGTATAAAATTTATTTCCAGCTTGTTTGATTTTATTTTCTATTTTAAAATACCAAAAATAATAGATTGATTTACTTCATAATTTATTTTCATTCTTAATTCAGTAAAAAAATCCATAAAAATATAAGCATCCTTTAAAAATCAACATAAATAGTAAAAAAACCATTAAACAATTACTTATTTTTTAGCATTTTTGACATATTTTAAAACACAAAAATAACTTTTATTTCAATTTGCGTATATCTTAGTTTTTAAATTAATTTTTAAAAAATAAATGGAATTAAAATTGTGCAAAATCTAAAATCAACTAAAAATTGAAAACCAGAAAATTATGAAAATTATAAAACATTTAAAAATTAGATTAAAAATTAAATTCGTTAAAAATTCATTAAAATCCATAAAATTCATTTGAAACAAACTAATAACCAGAAAAAGAAAATAAAAATCTTTATTATTTTCTAAAATTAATAACTCTAGTTTTTAAATAGTTGTCTCTTTGTGTTCGACATTGGAAGCTATACCAGGTAAATAATTAGCACATTCTTCTCTTTAGAATAAAATTTTTGATTGATTCAAGGATTGTTTGGGTCACAACGACATTGTTATATCTTCGGATGATTAAAATCCGATAAATTTCTATTAATAAGTTTATTAACGCAAGTATAAGAAGAAAAAGAAAAATCGATCTTAACCATGTCACAGATTTCTTGTTTGTGGGAAATCTGTATGTAGAGACATAAGAAGGTAGTTGTGTTTCAATGTATAATATAATAAAATGTATATACATCTTAGGCTAGTGTTTGAAAGACTAACAAGTTCAAACATATATCTTCTTTTCTTAAAGTTGGAAGATTTTGTTGATTAATAGCCTGTTTCAAGGTATCTTAGGTCGATATATGATGGTATATACTAATATCTATGATGTGTGATGTAAGTTGTATGCTTATAGGAGATCCCATGTTGTGATCTATCTCAACGTTTTAATGCAGAACATCTACACAGAGCCAAAATCTTAATGTCAGCAAAATATATCGCATAAGCACACTCGATGCTTGAACTTTGATTTAAAATGGTCTACATCATCGATGGAATGTCGAGAACGTTTATCTTGATATTAGTTATGAACTCTGAGAGCTGACATCTCTTTCAGTGTTTATTCCTAGTATTGAAAGAACCCTAACTCAAGGCAAAGTTGATATTTAAATATTGATGTCAAGTAACATTTAGACAGACCTACTAGTCGACAATTTTGTTTGTTTAAGTCGATATTCGTTATCGGCGAACAGATCGTCTGCTGTAATTGACAAAGTAGGTGTTGTAATCAAGGTGGTCCATCGGCTAAGAGTCGGATGATCCTTATAGGGGACCAGGAATAGTGGGTTTGTATCTCGAGATAGGGGGCCGGTGATCGGACGGTTCTACCATGTACAACAGAGTCTACTGCATAGCAGGCGATCCTTTCTATAGCTATCGTCAACAGAGGTCTTTTCTGCAGTAGTGTTTGTATAGATATTCATGCGAAAAAAGTTAAAAACAGTTATTATAATGAAGAAGTAGAGTTCAAAGAGAGGATCGGAGATCCTCCTTGAAGGACTTCGACAACTATAGTAATACAGGAAAGAAGTCCTGGGATAGAAGGGATGTTATGAAAGCTCTAGTTCCATGAGCTCGACTCGAACACAGCTCGTCATATGCTCATCCAAATAACTGGTTGTTAATATAGGTTAATCCAAATAACTTGTCCAAGAAAAATACAAAAAACCAGTTACTGATGTTTTCCAGTGATAATCTTACAGCTGAAAGATCTTTTCCTTCTAATTGCTTAAAGAAGCTATGTATGTAATATTAATTTTACACGCTGCTGCACTTATCCATCATCGTTTTTTGTCAGTTTCGCAGCCACGGAGAGGTCTCTTATGTTAAATTAAACATGGGCATTTCTGCATGCAATTCTGTCTGTTGTTGTCCTCCGACACCTTTTCACTGTTTCCACATACAAAGTATTCCTTCCTTTGAAAAAATATATAAAAAAAAGCAAAAACAAAAGAATACACCAAACTAAAGGTAGTAATGGGCATATTAAAAGGTAAAGCATACCATATCTAGAAGAGTAGCCAAGTACACAGAAGTTAATGCTGCCAGTAGAGAACCCTTTCCTCCTGTCAGGCAACTACTTGCCACCAACTTGTATGAAGAAAAGACACAAGTAATGTACACCATTCTCCTCCATGCATTGTCGTTCACATATATCTACCAATCTAAGCGTTTTGTATCGCACATAGACTTGGTTTCATATTGCAAATCTGAGCATTTTCTTCTTACCATGAAAAGAATAAGTAAATTGGATGTTTAAGCATCATGATTTTACGGCCATCTATCTATATATACATGCTTTGAAACTGTCATTGTTATATATTAAGTATTCCCTTAAACTTTATCATTTGAGTGCATATAAACTAAAACAAGTTGAGTTATACATTCTTGAGAACAATAGCCGCATAATGCATCACTGTATTTGTATTTTCCAAGATATACAGTAGAATCTTCCAGTGTGTACATTTGGGTAGTAGTTATCAGATATGTTGTCTTTCATTGAAGTGGAGACACTACGAAGTTTGTGATTAGTATATTGGTAAGGACAGTTAGTCGATGTGTCAGTACATTTGGGTAAAATCTGCATTGTGTTCTAATTAACTCTGTGTAGAAAATTGTTCTGCTAATGCAGTAGATCAAACTCCACGTTGAGGATAGAATGTAACACCAATGGACCCGCTTACTGTTATTAATATACAGGATCGATGAACCCTTTCTTTAAAAAGTAAATATTGGTTCCATTTAAAATCAATCATAACAATTGGGAAGAAAAATGCTACACGGAGGCTTTGACAGGTCTTTCAAAATAGGCCCCTCATGTACACTTGGAAGCTATCCCTAACGTCAGTAGATACATACAACATGCTCCTTTGTGTATGTATTATTTCCCGCATTGACAAGACGTATACCAACACATCCAAAGACCACAAAAAAGACGATCATGACCTCTGCACAGTATACCCATTAAAATATGCAGACATGGGTCCTTGGAATGGTGGGCTTGCCTGGAGAAGAAGAAACGCCCCCCATGACACAAGGCTCAAGAACAAGACACCCCACACTTTGCCCAATACACGCATATATTTATATTATAATTATATGTGAATCTAACATGGGTATTGATAGGCGAGATTTGCGCAAATATATCATGCTTTTCCCAGGAAAGAACCATTATACATATATGTATATTCTTCCCATTTATGTTTGTGTAGGGTCTGTACAAACCCTAGAATCCATGGAGCACGTACGTACGGCCATGATATGTGTAATGAGATCGGGCTCTCCTTTGGGAAATAAAAGGGCTTGGGATTGACAGGCTCATCAGATATCAAAGGAAAGGAGAGAAGTGTGTAGAACAAAACAAATGCTACGGTCGTAGTGTGAAGTATAGGGCTCTTATAATTAGATGATGATGATAAGAATATGAGGGGGTCGCTGTAGTGTATAGACCAATTACGAGTACCTTACCCTCTTGTGCAAGCAAAGGCCCATTGTGGGGGGAAGCACAAAGGTCACGTCCATCCATTCCTATGTGACCGCACCAATCCCGGTGCACTCTCTGTGAACTGAAACCCACACATTTACATATGATTTCCATCGCTCGTTTGCTTAGATTCGATCGCATAGATCCAAATCTTGAAGTAAATGACATGGAATTGGAACAACCCATTTGCTGAGATCAGAAAAAAACTAGTAGTTTTTGGATATTTTTTTAATCTCCATGCAGTTTGTAAGCAGTGCAAGAAGCAAACAAAACACTAACCACAGAAGAAACAGATCGTTGATGCAATTAAGGATGTGCTCATTGACTTATTACTGTCTGAGTTTAATGCTAGATGATGAAGTGAAATCGAAAATTCTCATCTATTGAAGAGATTGGTAGAACAATGCTGAAGAAATGAAGGAAACAAAAGCGGTGGGTGAATAGATTTCGAATTGTGGGTTCGGTCAGTCATCATCAACCAAAGCAAATGTCATGAAGATTGCACTGAAGATCTAACTTACTAGGGTTTGTTTTGTAGAATTCTTGCCCACGTCCATGGCACCTCAAGGTCTTGGGTGGGGGAAGAATTGTGTACCGGCCATGAAGGCGCTGAGCGGTGCTGGGTAGAAGGAAGAAGGGTCCATCACCGAGGAGGCGATGGCCGCAGCGGAGCCTGCAGATGAGCCGGTGGCGGCTGCGGAAGCAACCGCCATCGGGGAGGAAGAAGACGCCTCCCCGTGAGGTCCCCCGCCTGCGTAATCCGTTCCTTGGTCGTAGAGTAACCCCTTGAAGACATGACCGCCGATGCTCACCGCCGTTTGGTATGCGTACTGGTCCTCGTCGGCATCGACGGAGCTCACACGCACACATCGGAACACCGCTGGAGAGCTCACCTCCGAGGGGAAGGTGGTTGCAGCCTCCATCCCTCCTGCCAACGTTCAAATTATGCATATCCAAACGCTCCAATCCAATCTTGCAATTATTGGGGAGAAGAGTACAGTACATGTGATGAGAAGGGGCGAGAAGTGAAAAAAGGAGGTACCTGAGGTGGAGGAGGTGTTAGTCGGGAGTCTGGTGATGGCGAGGGAGCCTGGGAGCTCCCTCGGCCGTTTTGAGGGCTCCCCACTGGTGCCCGCGGCGGCCCCGCGGGCATGCTGCTGCTGCAAAGCTGCCGTGAGCTGCTGCTGGCGCTCGCGGCGCTTAGCAGCGGGCACCCACGTGCTCTTGACGTGCGTGGGGCACTGGAAGTTGCGGCTCTTGCAGCACGTCCGGCACCGCATGTGCATGCAGTCCTTCTTGGCCTGGTTGCCGCAGTCCTGGCAGCTCATGCCTCCGCCGCTCCCGCGGGAGCCACGCAAGGCCCCCGCGGGAACTAGGGCGGTGGAGGCCTGGCCCCCGCCGAGGGGATCATCGAGGAACATCCCGAGCCCTTGGGGCGGAGCCCCCGGGTAGTAGTGGGGGTGGCGCTGGGGCTGGAGGTGGGGGTGGTGCTGCCATAGCTCGAAGCCCTTGGTGTAGGCGGTCGTGATGTGGACGTCGTCGACGCTGCGATGCGAGCTCCCGACTCCTCCGTGGTAGAGGAAGAGGCTCTCCGGGGGGATGGGTTCCTCGGAGGGGGGTTGGTTCTGGTTCCCACCTAGTGAAAACCCTGCCATTTAGATTTAGCCGCCTCCTCCTCCATAGCCAGAGGGATCACACCTCCTCCTCCCGCATCTCTATAGATCTCACCTATATCTTTGGTGTGTGTTGTGTTCTTTGCTTTCTAGCTCTCTCTCTCTCTCTCTCTCGCTCGCTCTCTCCCCTTCGTCCCTCTCTCTCTCAGTGGCTTTTTGTTTGTTCTAATCTAATCCCCTTTGAGACGACGACTCTTACTACTGCTACTGTAGGGGGATACTAGTGATCTGATATCTAACTTTGATGGGTTCTTCTTCTTTGATCTCTCTCTCTTCACAGCTCCATACTTTTGTCGGCCCACACGCACGAAGTCGGCGTCTCTTGCCCTTTACGCAGAGAGAAGGCTATAAATAAATATGGGTATATGTGGGTTTTCCCTCTCCTTTCCCCCCTCCTTCTGAACAAGAGAGCGGCAGCTGCAGAACACTGCAGAGCAGCAGAACCCAAGAGAAGAAGAAGAAGAGATAGAGAGAGAGAAAGTGGTCTCTCTCTCTACGTTTCCACTACTCTTCTGAGCAATTAAGGCGCGGAATTAGAGCACTGCAACGCCGCCGCCACGGAGACCTGCAACAGCCGGCGCTCTCCTCTGTCCATCTCTCTTTATGGCTCACCACACCCCTTCCCCCTCCCCCTTTTCCTCCACCACTGTAAACAGAGACTGCAACAGTGTATTGTGTACACGCGTGCTCGAATCTGTCTCTATATCTCCATACGTATGTATGTTGTGTGACGACAAAGTTGGGCTGAATGGAAAGATCCCTCTCTTTCTCTGCCTGTCTATCTATCTATATCTCTGTTGTAATTCTTATAATATGTATACGTGAATGATGTTGATGTTGGTGTGGGTCTTCGCAGTGTTAGCCGTTGGATTGGGATCGGAAGATTGGAAATGGCGTGTGTCACAGCTTCTGCTCCCTGTCCTCGCAACGCGAAACCCGCTCGTCCGCTGCTGCCCATGCCGTGCTTTATGGCTACATGCCAAGCTGTACCGTAGAAAGTTATGTATTTGGGTACGCCAGAGCTCGAGGGTGTACTCTCTGAGATCACTGCTGTACGTATAGATTCATGTGTTCCCTGCTCAATTTAGTTGCCAAGTATGTGCTAGCGTTATAATTCGTGCAACTAGTACCCGTAAATGATCAAGCTTGATTAATTTTACGAAACCTCTATGTGACTTGGGGAAATGGATCGTCTGTTGCAATGGGAAGCCCAGCGGACTCTGCAGTACTCATTTAAGTTGCTCGATCTTGATCGAGCAGTTCACGTGATTTTGCACTTTTTGTGGGCTCATACCTTGCAAAATCACGTGAACCGCTCGATCAAGATCGAGCGGCTCAAATTGGTAGTGTAGAGTCTGCTGGCTTCCCATTGCAGCAAAGGATCCATTCCCGTGACTTGGACAGTGAGATCGATGATGAGAAGGACGACATCTTGGAGTGTGTATTGCAATAATTTTGCTGCTTATGACCCCCTCCCTCCATTTAAGAAAAACACAGTATTGGTGAGGTTCATCTTTACTTCTTTTCGATTGGTTCGAAGTATACATTTTTCGACTTATTTATCAACCTAATATGACCTAGTTGATACATTATTGATGTATAGGATTATTTAGGTGACTAATTAGTAATTGACCTATTTAGTTTTTTATTATTATCTTGGTAATTAATTAGTAATTGTTTTATAAAATATGATCACTCAACAATATTTCATGCAATTTATTTGAAATACTTGAAATTTTTTGAGATAGTAAACTGTTAGGATTGGAGTTGTATTACATGTGAACTCTTTATTGGTATAGGACCATGGGTCTTGTACTTAGAGATAAATAGAGGGGCGGAGGCTTTGCCTCCCTTCAATGCTAAATAATATGACAACTAACAGAAAGAGTGAGAGAGCGAGGGAATGGAGAGAAATGCATGTTTTCTTCTTCTTAGTGAATTTTTTCTCATGTTGTCATGAGACATGATCGGTTGCTATTATATTATATGTCTTTCCTTCGTTGTTCTTTCATGGTAGTTGATTGTATGATATTCTTCACCAGAACTAATATCAGAGCAAGGTTTGACATTAACGAAAGGTTGCAACACAACGAACATTAGGCTATTCATGGTAAAGGAAGACCACATTATATATAGTGTAGATGTGACGACAAAGTTCATGATGAAAATCTTCCATAGCTAGAAAGTGTGTCTTCACCTTATGACAATAATGGGTGAAGAATATGTTCACACAAGAGGGGCCTTGTGAAAGTAAAAGAGTAGAAGGAGGCAAGAGATCTCACTTACAATACAATACAATTTGTTATTGATTAGCATTGGTCTTCTCAAAGTCATTACCCTAGATAATATAATAGAGATTTGAAAGAAACATAATGAAAAATACAAGTACAAATATCTAACAAGCAAGCTATTGCTAGAGAAAAAGTTGCTTGGTTTAAGGAAGACAAAAGGAAAAAAAATTAAAGGCGTAGATGAGGTCAACAAGATCCCAACAACAACCTGTGAAAAAAATACGGAGAATCTTTCATCAAGGAGGAAGATCAATTCCTCTCTTACATCTTCTTATGATTATATTGTGATGATATTTTACTATGGAAAAGAGATTGTTACATTGGAGACAGTTGCTTCATGATTTATGCATGGGTATCGAAGAAGGTTAATACATAAGATAACAAAATGATGAAGTTCTTAGGATGACGATATATAGTAGATGTTGTAGATTTAGAAAGTTGGGGTTTAGATATCAACTCATGTCAAAGGATCTTATCGAATGCTTATATGAGGACAAGGAGGACTAAAATGTTTTGATTTTTTGGAAACATGCAAAAAAGAAGAGAACGAAGAAGATTTGTGATTTACACTTAGATTAAAAGGATTTCGCTGTAGTCTGTGAGGGAGACTTGCTAGCATGCTTAAGAGAGACGAAGGAAGATTTAACTTGACATGTTAACTTTGTGTTTGCTCATCAAATACTAGTTCAACATGTCAGCCACTTAATAATGGGATGCTGGGGATTACAATAAAGCATGTTTACTACGTTAAATGATTTGAATCAATGCAAATTTCCATGATTCACAAGAGGGTGTGAATTTTGAAAGATTCCAGATTCTATGAGAATAATCGTCACAAAAACATCCCGTTACTATTAGATGGAGAGTTCTTCAAGCTGAAGGGAGGTTTGACCTTGCACATGACAGATATATGACAAATATAAATAAAATTAAAATTAAGGATGCTCAGCGTATGAGTGTTTACTTGAGAAAGGACCGATCTATAGTTCCTAACAAGGCTGGAACCCAAATGGTTGTGTTGACCAATTCTCGAATCAGTAATAATCAATCCACAATCAATGATAAGCGATACAAATGTGTGAGTCGAATTTTTTTATTTTCAATATAGGATATGCGAATAGTATAAGTATTAGAGTGTCAAACCATGAATAGTATAAGTACTAAAGTGTCAAACCATAGAGACAACAGGGAATAGAGGACAAAATGATTATTAATCACTTAATATTTTTGTGTTTTTGTATTTTTGGTATTTTAAGTATTTTCTTTTTGCCCGTTTTTATGGGTTTTTAATAAATATTTTTAGGGATTTTTACCCGGCAGACCTTATAATCTTTGTCAATTACCTCCACGACCTTTGAAACAACCTAATTTCCTCATAGACCCCGTAAACTTGTTCCGTCTTACTCCCACAGACCCTATCATCATCTTTTACTTTATTGGAGTTAAACACTTGAGATAAAATTGGGTTAATCAAACCAAAGGAAATCAACGACGGATCTTCAATCTCCCTCTCTCCTTCCTTATCCTCCTCCTTTTTCATCCTCTTCTTCAACCCATCAAATGGGAAACTGCAGATCGAAGACCTGGAGGGAGGCGGCATTGGCGTGCGTGGGGGAGGGTTGAGGTGGGCGCGGGGGAGGTCGGGATTGGATGCCTGGCAGGGGGGTGGGGTCTCGGGCCTCGTACCCGATGGAGGACAGAGCGACGGTGGACTAAGTTGGGGCTCCTAGGAACCCGACGCTCAGTGAAGATGCGAACGGAGATGCTGAGCACCTCCTTGGCTATTTATCGAGGTGGTGAAGTACGACCGCATCAGAGGGGTAGCAGAGGATGGTCGGCCCTGCCTACATGTGGGGATAAAGAGGAGGCGGAGATGTTGCTCGGATGCAGGTGAAGATGTTCAGAACTCGAACTTGTTGATGCTCCTAGTTAAGGAAGAGGATCTTCACCGAACTCCAGGCGATGGAGTTGGATGACCTAGGACTTGCTGAAGCCGGTGAATTGGGAGGAGCTAGACGGTGACGGAGCCCGAGTGAGAAGATGTCCTCGGAGCAGGAACTGCAACAAGGTAGTTACGCCTTGGTTCTCACCAAGTGCAAAGGCGAAGCTGTCGAGCAGAAACGGCTCAATGCTGGTAGAGATATCACCTCCAACGTTGGAGCACACTCCTCTTTGTTGCTGTATAACGGTGGACGAGAGGGTTCGAGTGGCGGTGATGGGTTTTATAGCAAAGAGAGGGAGGCGCTTGGTTTGGGGACGATCAAGACTCGGATCGCTGATGCATTCCACTGATGGTTTGATTGGAGATCGGGGGATGATCGGGCAGCGACGTGACATAATAGGAAATGGGGGAGAAACATGCGGAGGTTGACGAAGGAGGAAGGCGGTGGCCGGATTTGGAAGGACGGAGGTAAAATTGGGGGAAAGAAGATGAACAGGGGTCGTCCAATCGGGCGGGGGTGGTAGACCTGGAGGAGGAAACGGAGGTCAGAGAGGAGGAGAGCGAGGGCGGCTGATGTCGAGGAGGTGGGTGGTTGTTGGGAGAGACACTCAATGTAAATTTGATAAATAAAATGGGTATAATGTAAAAACATTTAACGGAATCTGGTTATTTTTAACGAGTAAATGGATGGGGGTTAACCATATGGTATGTAGGGTAAATGTTAGCAAGTTTACGGGGTCGCGAGGGGAATTAGGTTGTTTGAATGATCGTAGAGGTAATTTGAAAAGATTATAGGGTCTGTTATTTATTTATAGATTTTTAATTTTCAATTTTTTTATGTTTTTGCAAATATTTAATATTTAACTTTATAAATAAAATATATAATAATATAGATAATAAATATAATATATAGATAATATATATATAACAGATTTTTTTGGATTTTTTTAAAATAAGATAAATAAACTCAAATGAAAGAAATTGAATGTTTTTAGATTTTTAAGATTTTTTCTCTACTTTTGGTAATTTTTAGAGGATTTATTGTAACTTGTATGGATTTTCGAATACAGAAATTCTTTTAAATAATGAATCTGCAAAATTATTGGCCTTGTGTAATGTTTAATAAATAAATATGATGCAAAAAATTTCCCTAAGCGAATTTTAATACATTCTCACAAATAAAAATTAGAAATAGAAACCAATATTTTTAGATTTTTTCAGAATTTATATAAATTTTTATAAAGTTTTTAGGATTTTACATTTTTTAGGAGTTTTGTTTTATATTTTTGAAAAATACTTGGACAAGAGATAAATTATAACTAAATACACATATAGGATTTTTTTGGAATTTTTCAAAATATTTTGTAATTTTTATGGATTTGTAAATAACTAATAAGAGAAAATGCAATGTTTTTATATTTTTATAAATAAGAAAATAATTTATATAAATAAGAAATAATTAAATGCCTTACGAAAAATGTATTGATAAAATAAGGTCCCAGGTGATGAATCTCTGAAAAACTCGGAAGTCCCTGGTCTCTGGTTCTTTTTTTGTCTTGATTCCTGCAACAGAGAAGGAGAAGATTTTGCGGTCGTTTGTATTGACCAGGTGAGTGTTATCAGAAAAGATCAATTTTGGAATTAATCTTCTTTTAGTTTATTAATGCTCCTAGACTTGAGTGTATAACGGTTAAGCACGTGAGTGTCGAACTTGGGGAGGTAAATTGTTGGAAATACAGGTTAAACTACAGAAACTAAGGTTTATTAGGGTTTTTAAATTTTTATTTATTTTAAGAAAATTTTCTGAATTTTTATTTAATTTTTATGAATTTTATATTGTTTTTATGATTTTTTAAGTATTTTGTAATTTTTATGTATTTAGAAAATATTTATAATATTATTTGATTTTTATTTTATTATATTTTAAAATTTTTCTTTTCTGTTTTTTATGGGTTATATTTTTAGGATTTTTATGAATTTAAAGTGGGTTTTGAGATTTTTTAGGTATTTTGATTTATTTTTAATATGAAAAATTATTTTTTTTAAAGCTTATATGTTACTTTTTATTTTGAAGATTGAAAAAAAAGCAAAAATATTTCTATTTTTTATTAGAAAGTAGATAAAATTATCTTAAAACGATATGTTATGCGTTTTTAGAGAATTTTATTTAGTTAGTTATGATTTTTACAAGTTTTAATGACTTTTTGAATTTTTTTATTGATTTTCATATTCAATTTTTATTTTATTTTTGACTTATTATGTAAAATATAGTAAATTATACTTAGGTAATTTTTATTAGATTTTAGAGGTGTTTTTTATAATTTTTTCTAATTTTTAAAGTTTGTTATATTTTTTAAAATTTTTAAATGATTTATTGAAAAGAGAAAATGTTTTAATTTTGTAAACTATTATACATATATAATAGTATAGGGTATTTATATTACTTTTATTTTATTTTTTATTTTGTACTTTATTTATTATGTAATATAGTATGTATAGTATATTATATACATATACAGGGGTTTATATGCAGTTTTCTGTAAATTCAGGGCACACATGAAAATTTTCCAGGAAGCTCGTGCTTCACGCATGGTTGCTCGACAACTTGGTAAGTATCTGTTTATAAAATCAAATTATTCCATAGGTATAAGCGCAAAATTCTCTAAGATATCATGTGTTAATCTCGTGATGTAGCCTGGCGGCGGGTGCTTTAGAGAAGCACCATGGGTATTTTGCAATTTTTGCCTGAAAAGCACGCGCAAACCTTGTGTAAGATGCAACCTTGGACCTGGATAGAATAATAGAAGGTTGAGAGGCTTATTGCAATTTCACCAAAAAATCTCAACGCACGTTAAGTGCTCGTGTGCCGCTTAAGCGCTTGGCGGTGAGGCAGTGAGCTCGTTGATGACCGAAAAACCCGAGCAACTAAGTAAAGAAGAAGACTAAGGTCGTTGCGACCTTAGTCGCTCAAGAGTCAAGCTAACAATCAAGAAATAAAGTGCAGACCACCAAAATCAGATAAAAATCAAATAAACACGATAGCGGTCCTGGCTATTGGGATTAGCTTGGTATAACGACCAGGGTCGGACTCAGGGAGCACGTGATGGCCTCGCAACCTACGAAGTAGTTTAAAAGAAAATAAAATAAAAGACAAGGTATTTTGGTGGATTTTTAATGTTTTTATATTTTTTGGACTTTTAATTAATTAACAAAATAAAGAAAACAATAAAACAACCAAATACAAACAATTATTTACCTACTCAAAAATCATCCAAAAATTCAGATAAAAGTATTTTTATGTTTTTTATATTTTTTACTATTTTTGGTTAATTTTTGGTAATTTTCTGATTTTTATTGAATTTTCTAAAAATCAAAATATAAAATGCAAAATGGCCCTATTAACACCTGAAGCCTGTATAGAAGAAAACATATAGAAAATTTAGGCACCAGAATTATTATTTTTTGGGTTTTTCAATTAATTATTAAAATTTTTATAGGTTTTTAGGGTTTTATAATTTTTTATGAGTTTTATATATCCAAAAATGACCAAAATTGGTCAGAAACTCAAACAAGGCAAAACAAACACTACCTAAATTTTTTTTTTTAATTTTTAGAGTGTTTTATATTTTTTTTGTGAATTTTAAAGTTAGACAGTAAAGAAAATGCTTATTTTTGAATTTTTAAAAATAGTAAATGAAATAAAAAATGTCTCCAAAAATTATAGAAAATTTTACACCGTGGCAGGAGCCATGTATCCAATTTTCATTAAATTTGGAGTTTGTTGCTATTTTATTAAAAATAAAAAGAAGGGTACAGTGCACAGGGACATATACGCAAATAGTGAAAAGTTTAGGGGGTTCGGTGCAATTTCTCCAAGGTTGCACGCGCAAGGCGAGTGACCTGGGCACTCAGGGACCCTTTTGCAATGAAACTAAGGTTCCTGGACTATTTAGTAACAAGTACTAAAAGTCTAAGGGCCTCAGTGTAAAATACCCAATAATAAACGCACATGCACAATAAAACCACGCACATGGGTATATCTGCAATTATCAAAAGTATAAATGCATTCAAGAACACCCAAAACTATAAGTCCATACATGCAATTAACCCAAACAAACATGTGTCGATGTACGTGATCCACTACAAGCAGGGTATAAAAGCAATTACCAAATACTACAAGGTCCACAGTGCAAATTACCTAACTGAAATAAAATATATAAACTATTTACAGGACTACAGCAGAACAACTAGAATACTAAGGGCCTAAGAAGTAATTTACCCTTTATTTAATCGAGGGCCGGATGCGCGCCACGTGTAGATCGAATGGTCGGGGAAGGGGCGCGGCTATACAGGGGTCCTCGGTCCTGATCGAGCGGTTGGGGCTTCGCCACGTGGACGATCGAGCGGCTACGGAGCAACATGGGAAGCCCTCGTCGATAGGACAGCTGCGATCTCTCCTCCACTGATGATGACACGGCTGAACACTCGGGTAAAAGGTCGTCAAAGGTCGTTGCGACCCAAGCAATCAGACTCTGTCAATCAGGAAAAAGAGACCACCAAACAAGATGAAATCAACTCGAAAATCCAATAGCGGTCTTGCTATTATTTTAACCTGGTATAGCGACCAGGGTCGAACACAAGGAGCACGTAATGGCCTCGCAGTTAAGTAGTAAAAAAAGAAATAAAATAGAAATAAACTATTTTTGGTGGATTTTAATTCTTTTTATAATTTTTTGGATTTTTAAAGAGTTAAGAAAATAAGGAAAACAAATAAACAAGGCAATTCAACAATTTATTTAATGCAACAAAAATCAAGCAAAAAATCAAATAAAAATATTTTTATGTGTTTTATAATTTTTACTTTTTTTAGTGAATTCTTGGAATTTTTCTGATGTTTATTTAATTTTCTAAAAATCAAACAAGGTAAAGAACTGAAGGCATTGTCCAGTCAGGAGACAAAGGCCAGTTTAAAATGCAAAAGGGCCTATTTAGCTCCTGGAGGTAATTTTCCTATAAACTAGAAAGTTTAAGGAAAATTTGACCACGGATTTATGATTTTTGGATTTTTAGATTATTTATTAGAATTTTTATGAGTTTTTAGGTGTTTTGTGATTTTTAGGAGTTTTATGTAATGAAAAATGGCCAAAATTAGCCAAAAAAATCAAACAAGCCAAAACAAACAGTAGCTAATTTTTTTGTAATTTTTAGATAGGTTTTAATATTTTTTGAGAATTTTTAAAATAGACAGTAACAAAAATGGATGTTTTTGATTTTTTAAAAATATCAAATCAAAACAAAAATGTCTCCAAAATCCAGAAAATTTTACAACATGGCAGGAGCCATGTGTCTAATTTTTATTGGATTTAGAGTTGATTTACTATTTTATTCAAAAATAAAACTTAGGCACTGTGCACAGGACCTAAGTGCAAATACCCAAAGCCCTGGGGGGTTCGGTGCAAAATACCCAAGAAATCACGCGCGCAGCGCGTTCCTGGGGCACTCAGGGACCTATATGCAAAGAAACTAAGTTCTTGGACTATTTGGTAACGGGTACCAAAAAGTCTGAGGTCTAGTTTGTATTTACCCACAAATAAATGCACATGCACAATTAATTCACGCACAGGGGTATAAATGAAATTATCTAAAAATATTTCTTCATTTCATAACAGTCCAGAACTACATGGCTAATAATGCAAAATACCCAAAGAGGCACGTGTCGATGCACGTGCTACACCATACACAGGGGCATATATGCGAATAAAATAAAACTCAGGGACCACAGTGCAAATGTACCAATGCAAATAAAACTCTAAAAATATTTACAGGACTAAACCTTAAATAAACTAAAGAGAAGGGCCTAAGGGTAAATTACCCTTTATTAAGTCGAGCCGACGGATGGGCGCCACGTCACTGATCGGACGACTGGGAAGGGGTGGCGCCCAATGCTGGGTCTTCGACGCTGATCTGACGGTCCAGGCGCTGCCACGTGGAAGATCAAACGGTGGATGAAGGCGGTGGCTGCATCTCGCTGGATCGACGGTGGAGATCGACCCTCAAAGGATCTGGCGTTTGATGCGGCTCCTCGAACGGACGGACGTGATCAAATCTGGAGCTCGGGGTCGATCGGATGGCGGAGAAGGATGGTGGACGAACTGGCCTCCGGCGAACTTCGTCGGGGTCGTGACGGTGCTGGTCTCCTCCTGGGAGCCCTCTGATGATCGGAACAGGAAGCTGCGGGCCCTCCGCGTCTGCTGGAGACCTCCGATGACCCAACCGAGCCCTGGGGAGCTCCGGCGAGGTCGGCGGAGGCGGAGCTGCTAGACCAAATGGTCCAAGCCCTCAGATGGGATTGGATGAACCTGCAAAGTGCATCAGCAAGCTCGCGGGTCGAGGGCAAACTGCCTCGACCCCGTTAGGCGTGGTGAAAGTGGTCAGGGAGTCGGTGCGGGCGAGCCCCGGGCGAGGGGGCGGACGGAGGAGCTCGAAACCCAGCTCCTGTGCGAGCTGGGTTGAATGGAAGTGCGGAGAACGTGCGCGGGAGGAAGGCGGAGGCTATGGTGCAGCCCGATGGTCGAGTGGGAGGCGAACATGACCGGAATCAAAGGTGGTCGGCGACGGGGGGAATTGGGGATAATCGGAAATTAAGAAAAGGAAGAAAGATCTACGCTACCTGGGTGGATGGGTCGACTGTGGGCGAACTTGGGCAGCTCTGGGTCCTTGCCTCGAGGAGCGTCGACGTCCGAGGCTCTGGCTCCTGCTCTGGGCGGAGCACGACGGTGGTGGCTCGCCGGATCAGTGGTCTCTTGCTCTCTCCTCGCTGCGACACCTGCTGGAGCAAGCTGTCACTCTCACTCGGCCGGTGGAGGTCCCTGGGTGGTGAACATGTGAGCCAAAGATAAGGATTAGGGTGGTGGAGCTCGGCTTAAGTATGGGTGCAGGTCTGGCTAGAAGAGGTCGGGTAGGGCAATGTGGAGCGCGGATCTCGAGGCGGATACCCCGGCGAGGGTGTCGGATGTGACGTGATCAAAACGGACCCGGGGTTTAGGGGGATGATGATCGGGTTTGGACACGAAAAAGTTGAGAAATCGGGTCGGGTGTCAAAACCCGTGGGAGGTGGTCCTGGGGGGAAGTTGACCGGGCGGTCAACAAACCCCCTAGACCAACGGTAAGCGGTCGCGTGGCAAATATTTAGAAATTAAATTAAATATAGCAGATGGCCGAATTATTAAAAAGTCAAAACATGAAATATTTTTGTTTTAATTTTTTCTATTTTTTAGTGATTTTTAATTAATTTTTCAAAATAAAAATAGTGTATTTACATTATATAGCTATATATAGGTATATATATACAATATATGGGTTTTTATTTTTGATTTTTAATTTGTTATTTTTATACCTTTTTATTCCCATTTTATATTTTATTTATTTATATCATAAAATAAGGAATAAAAAGATATTTTTATTTTATTTTTATTATTTATATACATAGGTGAAATAAACATATATGTACATGTATATACATGGTATATTTACAATATATTTTTAAGTTTTTAATTTTGTTCTTTTTATTTTGTTTTTGTTTTAATGGTTTTTATTTTATTTATTTACATCATAAAGTATAGAGTATTTACAAATTTTATGGAATTTCATTTTATTTATTTATAGGGTGAAATAAATACAAGTGAGTGAGTTATATACATAATGAATATGCACAAGTGATTATTTTTATTTTCTTTTTAATTTTTCCATTTTTATCTTGATTTTATATTTATAAATATATGCAAATATTTACAAGCCATTTTATTTTATTTTTGGAGGAAAATACTTTTATATATTTACATATATATTTACATATGTGAGCCCCTATCTCCCTCTACTTTGGCTTTTATGCGGTCAGGCCCATGCTGAGCCCTCCCTTGGGTTAGGTTGCTCAATATTTATTCTAAATATTTCCCTCTTTTTCTTTTTGATCTTTATTCTTTTATTTTTGCACAAAAACATGCTAATTATTACTTCTTACACCATGCATGCTTTTGGTAATTATTTCTATTTACAAATATATACATGCATTTGCAAAGGTTTTTGTAGCTAAAATATAAGAATAAAGAATGATGAATGAGTATTCATCACCCCCCTATACTTAACTTGCTAGTCCCTTAGCAAACACTTATTTGAAAAAGAAGTGAAAAAGAAAGAAAGAAAAAGAAAAAGAGAATGTACATGGATCAAGGTTGATTATTAAACTTGCCTTCATTAAATTAAGGTATGGAGCTCGATCAGATCTTTGGATTATTAATGTGTCGGAACCTTATTTGGACTTAAGTTTAAAACTCAACAACCTCTAAGTTCCACTAATCTATAACCAAGATTCCTCAATGCTCTAGGTCAGAACAAGTCATCAACCACAAACCCTGAAGACCATGAATCTTTTCTTGTCCCGTGAATGTGAAGTATAAGCTCTCCACCTCAGAAATGGCAGCTTGACAACCCCTCCCCAACAAGGTAACCCTATGACCTCAATATGGCCACTCTTTCCTCGAGGAGCGGGGTATTCCCTTCTAAGTTCAAGTTCAACCGGCTCAAGAAGAGGAGGAAGAAGAGAATGGGTCAAGGCCAATGTAGCCATGTACCCTTGGGAGCTTGACCAGTGTAGCCAAATCTCCCTGCTGCAAGCTACATAAGGTAAGGCATGGATCTCAAGCTTTGCTTATTGCACTCTATATACATACTCCGGTGGGATTATCATTTTCTATCAGACCCACCACTTTTTTGGAGTTATTTTCTTTTTGCATTTTTTTTTCAAGTGCATCTATACAACATACACATGTGCAGCATATATAAAAGGAGTTTTTCCTCTTGAGCCAGTAGACTATCCCTCTTTTGAAGCTTTATTGCAACCCACAACTCCCGTCATTAGACCTCATGGCAACCAGACCAAGTTGAGACGCACTTCCTTCACTAAAAGAAGAAGAGAGGTTCCGCCTAGAAGTACTACCCTCATATGCTACCCCAAGTCAAGGAAGACTGCCTCCTCACCACCTCATCTGTAGAGAGCTCGGTGCAAAGTGCTGGTGTCCAAGTAAAGACATTGTCTATATGAGTCATGTGTTGTTGTTAAGTGCTCTACTTAGGCTCATTGAGATGACATGTGATCATAGCCTAGTGGACTCAAAGAATTAAGTCACCATGGACCTGAAAAGCCTTAAACCTAAGCCCTATAAGCTTTCTCTTATGAATTAGGTGGATTAAGATCTTAATCAAGCTCCATTTCTCAATTTGATTGCAGGCTAAGTTTAAATGTCAACTATCATCCAGAAAAACTATATACATATGTACAAAAGATGATATTTACACAAATTTTTACAAACATGCAAAATTTTTGAAAATGTTTTGAAATCATGAATGGATGATGCATGAAATGCAAGTTTTGCAAAAGGTATTTACACACATTTACACAAGATTTTTGCAAACTTTTGATTTTCAAAACATTTTGGAAAATTTTTGTACTATATACATAATTTTGATAAGAAAATATTTACACAAGCTTTACACAAAGATTTTTGAAAATATTTTTACAAAAATAATTTGTACACTAGCTATTTATGTGCAAATAAAGAATGTTTATGTACATGAAAAATTTTTATTTTTTAGGGATTTTTAGGGTTTTTAGCCATTTTATTTATTTACACACTCACACAAAGTACGAGTTATGGCTAAAGTATATATGAAATATATACACACACCCCTATACTTAGCTCGAACGATGTCATCAGAGTCAAGAGAGATGAAGAAGACATAACTCGTGCTAGGTATAGGGAAGTGAAAAGGAAGGCTATATACAAAGACGAATGAATGAATAGAAAGTCAAAAGGAACTCGGGTCTTCCCCCTATACTTAGGATCAAGTAATCCTAAGTATAGCATGTTGTATACTAAGGGAAAACCGAGTGGAGAATGTACAGGGTCTACCCCCCTATACTTGGGGTGAAATATCCCTAAGTATAGGCAGCAAAAACAGGGGTAGAAAGAAACAAAAGAAATACCCGAAGGTCCTACATCCCCCCTATACTTAGGGTAAAGTGCACCCTAAGTATAGCATAATCAAAGATGACAAACGGGATGTGGGACTAAAGAATATGATGATATGGACATCTGGATCTATACAAGTCGGAAGATCAGTGAAAATCAGGCGTGAGATGCATTAGATGTGAGTCAAAGACCACATCTCACGCAAAATGAATAGGGGCAACATCAACGACTCGCGGCTCATGATCTAGAAATGGCTTGAGCCGATGGCCGTTCACTCGAAAGGTACTCTCAGAAGACAACTCGGATATATCAATGCTACCGTTGTCGTGTACCTTTCTCACCAAGTAGGGTCCCTTCCACTTGCTCTGCAGCTTCCCTGGGAATAAACGAAGCCTCGCGTCAAACAGCCATACTCTCTGTCCGGGCTCAAAATGCTTGTGGCTGATATGAGAATCATGCCACTCCTTCACTCTCTCCTTATAATGTACTCTGTTTGAGAAGGCGGTATCTCTCAACTCCTCCAAGGCTGCTAACTCTGCCCTCCTCTGGTCTCCTACACCATCTGGATCCATAAGTATCTCAGTAACTGCCCAAAGTGACCTGTGCCTCAGCTCAACAGGTAAATGGCACGGCTTGCCATATACGAGGCTAAAGGGAGATGTGCCCAATGGTGTCTTGAAAGACGTCCTATATGCCCACAAGACCGAGTCCAAAAGCTGTGACCAATCCTTTCGGTCAGGGCGGACGACTTTCTGCAATATAGTCTTGATCTCCCTGTTTGACACCTCGGCTAGACCATTCGTATGTGGATGGTAAGGTGTAGCAACACGATGGTCTATACCGAGCTCTCTAGCAAGGGCCTTCACCTGGTCGTTGATGAAATGAGACCCCCCATCTGAAATCAAAACTCGAGGAACCCCGAACCGCGTGATGATGCGCTTCCTCAAAAATCTGCAAACTGTCCTCACATCAGCGGCTCGGGCGGGGATAGCCTCAACCCAACGACTAACATAATCTACGACCAACAGAATGTACTCAAATCCCTGACTCTTAGGGAATGGACCCATGAAATCGATGCCCCATGCGTCAAAAACCTCACAGAAGTGTATGGGCTGCATCGGCATCATATCACGCTATCCACAAGTGCCCATCCTCTGACAGTCAGTACACCTCTTCACGAACTCATCAGAGTCCTTGAAGAGGGTAGGCCACCACAAGACGGATTGGAGCACCTTCTGTACCGTTCTCCTCCCAGAATGATGTCCTCCTGCCTCAAGCTTGTGGCAGTAAGTGAGGACGCTATGGTGCTCCTCCTGAGGAATGCACCGACGCCAGACGCTATCCCCTCCTTCATGGTAAAGGATGGGATCCTCCCAGTGGTAGGACTTGGCCTTCGCAAGGAAGGTCTCAAGCCTCTGCCTGGGCCAATCTTGTGGGACTTTCCCAGCAACGAGAAAGTTCACAATATCGGCATACCACGGGAGTGAGGCGATAGCAAGGATCAAATCATCTGGGAAGGTCTCACAAATGGGATCAATATGCTCAGACTCCTCAGGCTGCTCTAAATGGGAGAGATGATCTGCCACCACATTCTTGACTCCAGGCTTATCCTTGATCTCAATGTCGAACTCCTGGAGTAGAAGGATCCACCTAGTCAATCTGACCTTGGCATCCTTCTTTGCCATGAGGTACCGGATGGCGGTGTGATCAGTATACAAGGTCACTCTAGATCCAATGATATAAGATCTGAACTTATCTAGGGCGAACACTACGGCTAGCATCTCCTTCTCTGTGACCGTATAATTCCGCTGGGCGGAATCCAATGTGCGGTTAGCGTAGTGGATAGCAAAGGGGACTCCATCCCTCCTATGTCCCAGCACGGCCCCCACGGCAAAAATCGGAGGCATCCGTCATGATCTCGAATGGGAGAGACCAATCAGGCGGCTGGAGAACAAGAGCCTCAATAACACACTGCTGGAGAGTCTCAAAGGACGAAAGACACTTGTCATCGACAAGGAACTCGGTGTCTTTCGTCAAGAGGTCAGTCAACGGCCGGGCAATCTTGCTGAAATCATGAATGAATCGCCGGTAGAAACTGACGTGCCCCAGAAATGACCGTAACTGCCCTCAAATTAGACGGCGGTGCGAGTTTTCTAATGACATCAACCTTGGCCGGATCAACCTCCATGCCCCTGTTGGAGATGATGTGTCCAAGCACCGTCCCTTGAGTCACCATGAAGTGACTCTTCTCCCAAGAAAGCACCAAGTGAACCTCTATACATCGCTGGAGTACTCGATCTAGGCAGTCAAGACAGGAGTCGAATCTGTCGCCGTAGACCGAGAAATCATCCATGAAGACCTCCAAACACTCCCCTACCATGTCCGAAAAGATCGACAGCATGCATCTCTAGAAAGTCGCAGGGGCATTGCATAGCCCAAATGGCATGCGTCAGAAGGCGTATGTGCCGAAGGGACAGGTAAAGGTGGTCTTCTCCTGGTCCTCAGGAGCGATGGCCACCTGGTTGTAGCCCGAGTACCCATTAAGGAAACAGTAATGGCTCTTCCCTGCCAGTCTCTCAATGATCTGGTCTATAAAAGGCAGGGGGAAATGGTCCTTCTTGGTGGCCTGGTTGAGTCTCCTGTAGTCAACACAGACCCGCCAAGAGGTAGGTACTCGTGTAGCAATATCCTCTTCCGACTCACTGATCACAGTCGTGATGCCCGTCTTCTTGGGCACCACATGTAAGAGGCTGACCCACTTGGAGTCGGAAATGTGATAAATAAAATCTGCGCTCCACCATTTTGAGATTTCCTTCATGACGACCTCTCTCAGGTTGGGATTCAGCCGCCGCTGGAACTCACGTGACGGCTTCGCCCCCTCCTCGAGATAGATATGCTGGGAGCACAACGCTGGACTAATCCCATGGAAATCTGCTACGCTCCATCCGATTGCCTTGCGGTTCTTTGCAAGAACCCCCATCAAACGGGATTCTTGCTCTCCAGTCAGATCGGCGGAGATGATGACTGGGTACATCTCTGGTTCGCCCGCAAGGAATCGATACTTCAGCGAAGTAGGGAGCGGCTTCAGCTCTTGACAGCTGGGTGCTGGCAAATCTGGCTTCGGAAGAAGATGCGTGTATGCTGCCAAATCTGCTTGGGAGAATGAGAACGAACTCTCGTAAACTGGATCTGAAGAAGGCTGCTCAACGGAACTGTCTCTGATCTGCTCGGCGTCTACCTCCTCCTCAGCTAAAGGCTCTGTGGGACTCAGGTCTAGCATGTAATCCTCGCAATCTGCCCAATCAGACTCTGAATCCGAGGGATCTGCATCACAAAAGGTGGCATCAGCACCACCGTCACACAAGGTGGCCTCAGTACCACCATCATCACTAAACTCTGTGTCGCGATCGAGACCCGGCTCTGCTGCCACTAAAGTATCCTGAACCAGGGCTGTGCTCTCCAAGCTCTCCTCTGCTGTCATCTCGGCATCAGCGGTGTCTGAAAATGAGAGGATGGCCTGTGCTGCTGGATCTGCCCATGCTGCATCATCGTCTGTGATCACAAAATCACAGTCCTGGTGGATGTCTAACCCGGCATCTGTCAGCTGCTCTGTATCTGTACTGGTCTCTGAGCATGATCTGTCTCTGGCTCTGTAGTCCTCGACCGTCTCTATTTGTACACTTTCGCCCTCGACGCGAAAGTATACCTTCCCTCTATCATGGTCAGTCACCGCCTTGGCTGTGGCCAGGAACGGACGACCGAGAATGATGGGGGTATCGGTCACTGAATCAAGGATCTCCATGTCCAACACTACGAAGTCCACGGGGAATTGCAGGCCCTGAATAGTGACGACAACGTCTCGCAACAACCCCTTCGGCCTCTTGACAGATCGATCAGCAAACTGAAGGACTGTCCTGCTCGGTCTAAGAGTGCCCAACTCGAAGCGGTCGAGAAGGGCTGCCGGAAGGAGGTTGATAGACGATCCGCTGTCCAATAGAGTCCGGTCGAACCTCTGCTCTCTGATATGACATCTGACATATGGGGCTCCTGAATCTGGCCTCTTGGCCGGCAGACAGTTCTGGATTGCGAAACACGTGGCTTTTGTCAGCACATGGATCTCTGAGTGGTGGTTCCTCCTCCTCCTCCTGACTGTAGTCCTGTCTCTCAACGAACGCTGAAGAAGGGGGATGTGCTGCAAAGCCTCCTGAAGGGTCAGCTGTATGTGGAATCTATCAATCATGCTCTGGCTGAACTCCTCCTACTCTCTCTTTTTTGGATCTTTTTCTTTTTTCTTCCCCTTCCCCATCTGAAGGGCTCTAGGGAAGGGGATCACTGGGTCCTTCTCAGATGAAGGACTAGGAATAGGTCTAGACGGCTCGACGGCCGGATCCGCACATACATCAAGCACAACAGTGGGACCAGAATAAACTAAACCTTTTTCTTTATTCACAATATGGTTCCGAGATACATCAGAATGAGGAAAAACTACAGCTCTCTCAGACTGAACACCGGTGGCCTCGATACCACCACGGGCTGGCTCTGTTGGACGTCTCGCGGCCTCAGTACCGCGCTCTGGCTCGGCATCTCGGGTGGCGTCAGTACCACCTCCTCGAACTGGTGAAATGGCGGCCTCAGCACCGCCGGTGGAATCAGCATCCTTGGTGGCATCAGTACCACCGTCATCATCTCGAGCGGCCTCAGTACCGCTCTCCTCCTGCTCGTCCGGCGCTCTAGGTGTATCCTCCGTACGTCTCTCAGACGAGGCGCCTCCTGCTGGTTCCCTACCGCTCCTAAGCGTGACAAAATCAGCATCAAAAAGGTCTGAAGACATATCATCAAATGGATCACTAGGAGTGGCATGCTCAGTGTAAGCTACCTGCTCAGATTTCCGCTTCAGGCTGTTGGGGTTCGGCTCGATCTGGGCAGGAATAGCGGCCTTCCCTCTCACAATGTCCCGCATCTCCTGGCGGAACTCGTCCATCTCCCGTCTGAAGGTAGTCTGCTGATCCATGAGGAGGCGGGCTATTGATGAATACCCATTCATCACTCTTTATTCTTATATTTTAGCTACAAAAACCTTTGCAAATGCATGTAGATATATGTAAATACAAATAATTACCAAAAGCATGCATTGTGTAAAAACCTATAATTAGCATGTTTTTGTGCAAAAATAAAAGAATAAAGATTAAAAAGAAAAAGAGGGAAATATTTAAGATAAATATTGAGCAACCTAACCCAAAGGAGGGCTCAGCATGGGCCTGACCGCATAAAAGCCAAAGTAGAGGGAGATAGGAGCGCTTGTGTAAATATTTATGTAAATAATTATAAATATATTTTCCTCACCAAAAATATGCTTGTAAATACTTGTATATATTTAGAAAAATATAAAAACAAAATAAAAAGATAAAAATAAAAAAGGGAACAAAAACATCACCTTCACCATGTACATAAACCACACCTATGTATTTATTTAGCCTTGTAAATATATAAAATTAATTTTTATAATTTTTGTAACTAGTCTATGTTATATATTGTAAATAAATAAAATAAAAACAATGAAAACAAAAACAAAACAAAAATAGGAAAATTAAAAATACAAAAATACATTGTACATATACCATGTATATAGATGTACATATATATTTATTTTACCTATGTAAATAAATAATAAAAATCAAATAAAAATACCTTTTTATTCCTTATTTTATAGTGAAAATAAATAAAATATAAAATAAGAATAAAATTGCACAAAAATAACATTTAAAAATCAAAAATTCAAACCCTATATATTGTATGTATACCTATATATAGTACATATTATGTATATAGCCTATTTTTATTCCAAAAATTAATTAAAAATCACTAAAAAATAGAAAAAATAAAAGAAAAATATTTCATGTTTTGAGTTTTTGCAGATTCGGCCCCTAGCTACCCATATTTGTCACTTCAAGATCCAACCACGTGGCCGAATCCCATTGGGTCCTGGGGATGTTGACCGCCCGGTCAATTAGCCCCCCCAGGACCCACTTCCCACGGGTCTGAGCTCCGGACCCGACTTCTCCTATTTCTACCCGCTCGACCCGACACCCATTTCCCTAAAACCCGGCTCCGTTTTGAACCTCCCACATCCGACACCTTCGCCGGGCATCCACCTCGGGATCCACGCGCTTCATCGACCTACCCGAGCCCGTCTTAGCCGGACCCCTCCAACGCATATAAGCGAGCTCCGCCACCTTCTCTCTCTATCTTTGGCCATTCGCCTCCTTCCCTGTGAGCTCCAGAGAGACCGCGAGAGTGACAGCTAGCGCCTCCACCTGTTGCAGCGAGGAGAGGAGGAGGATTCCATTGATCCGGCGACGTAGCCGCCGCAGCTCCGCCACCTGCGAGAGCTTCGAGCCTCGGGCAGAGACGACCCTCGAGGCGACGACCAGGAGCATCCCCTGCTCTTCCCCAGTCTCTCCGACCACCCAGGTAGCCACTTAGCTTCGCTATTTCCTTTGATTTTAGTTTATCCCCAAATCGCGCCGCCGCCGTCGTTCTTTGATTCCGACCACCCCGTCACCTATCGCGATCATCGGAATCGATCACCATCACCGCCTTCGTCCGACGCACCTTCTCCACCCACTCACTCAACCCAGCCCGCACAGGAGCTGGGAACCGGGCTCCTCCGTCCACCACCTTTGCCGGAGCCCGCCGTCCCGACGCACCAGCCACCCCCACTTCGCCTAACCGGGTCGAGTCACTTTGCCCTCGACCTGCGAGTCTCCTGAGTTGCTTTGCAGGTCCAACAGAGGCCATCTGAGGCCTTTCCCCGTTCAGACCAGGAGTCTCACCTCCGCCACCCTCGTCGGGGCTCTCCCGAGCTCGGCTGGGCCATCGGAGGGCATCAGTAGCTGCGCACCTTCACGTCGGAGCACTTCCGATTCTCAGGCGCAACAGAGGAGGCCGGGAGCGTTGCCACGAGGCCGGCGAAGTTCGCCGGCCGCCTGTTCATCCAGGACCTCCAGTTGCCGTCGATCTTCCTCTTTCGCTCCAGATTGCATCACGACCGTCCATTAGTGGAGCTGCATCCACCGCCAGATCATCGATGGATCGACCTCAGCCGTTGGATCACGAACCACGTCGCTTCCACGCCATCCGATCATACACGTGGCATGCATCCAGCACCCCCGCTTAATAAAGGGTAATTTACCTTAGGCCCTTGTCTTTATTTTATTTCGTTTTAGTCCTGTAAATATTAAATGAAGTTGTTTAGTTTTAGGGTTAATTGCTTAGTGGACCTCGTGCTCTAGTTTATTTGCATCTATACCCCTGTGTGTTGTGAGCCACGTGCTTCGTCACGTGTTGTTTGGGTTATTTGCAGTAGACCACCCTGTAGTTCTGGATGTTATTAAATGAATGAAAGTTTTTAGATAATTGCATTTATACCCCTGTGCGTGGTTTATTTGAGCATGTGCGTTTTATTTTGGGTAAATTGCAGATAGGGCCCCTAGACTTTTGGTACCTGTTACCAATAAGTCCTCGGGACTTATTTTTCTTACATCTAGGTCCCTGAGTGCCCCAGGCACGCGCGTGGCGCGTGTTTTGCTGGGTATTTTGCACCGGGACCCCCAGAACTTTGGGTATTTGCACTTTGGTCCCTGTGCGCAGTACCCTACCTTTATTTTTGAATAAAATATCAAACCACCTCCAAATCCAACGAAAATTTGAAACATGGCTCTTGCCATGGTGTAGGATTTTTTGTGGATTTTTGAGGACATTTTTGATTTTTTTGATATTTTTAAAAATTCAAAAACATCTATTTATGCCACTGTCTAGTTTGAAAAATCACAAAAAAATATTAAAACTCCCTCAAAAATTCTATAAAAAACACCAACTGTTTACTTTGCTTAGTTTATTTTCTAGCCAATTTTGGCTATTTTTCACCACTGGAAAACACTAAAAACTTAAAAACACTCAAAAACCCATAAAAATTATAGTAAATAAATTAAAAATCCAAAAATAATAAAATTGGTACCTAAATTTTCCTTGTTTTATCTACTTTACAGGAAATTACCTCCAGGCCATTTTGAGGCCCTTAGATATTTTATCTAGGGCTTTTTGGCTCGGCTGGACAGTACCCTTTGTTTTTGCTACTGTTTGATTTTTAGAAAATAAAATAAACATCAGAAAATTATCAAAAATTCACCAAAAACACTAAAAAATATAAAATACAAAAACATTTTTGTTTTAATTTTTGGTTGATTTTTGAGGCTTTGAATAATTTGTTAAAGTGTGCTTTTCTTTTGTTTTCTTATTTTCTTGATATATTAAAAATCCAAAAAAATATAAAAATAATTAAAAACCACTAAAAATATTTTGTTCTTTTATTTTCTTTATTTTTACTACTTCGTAGGCCTCTCGGCCAACCCGTGCTCCTTGAGTTCGACCCTGGGTGCTATACCAGGTTAATCACATAGCAGGACCGCTATTTGAGTTTTGATTGATTTTATCCTTCTTGAGTGGTTCATTTTTCTTGATACACATCGTCTGATCGCTTGGGTCGCGACGACCTATTTTCAGTACCTTATACCCTAGTGATCGGGACCTGTTATCAGAATGGCGCCGTTGCCGGGGAGCACGGCTTAGTAGTTCTCATTTTCTTTTCATTTTTTTATTTTCGCGGCTTTTTGCGGCTCTTTCAGAGCTCGCAGATTTTCGCGGTTTTTGTCTATATTTTATTTTTGTTTTATTTTGTTTATTTTCATTTTCTTTTATTTTGTTTTGTTTTATTTTGAGTGTTTATTTTATTTCACATTTTTGCACATATACCCTTATTTTTCATTTCCCTTTATTTTTCTGTTATTATTATTTGATTATCTGGTTCTGACCACTCTGCTATTTCTTGCAAGGGCCCGAGGACCGAGGCGGCTGCTCTCGAGAAGCCGACGCAACCGCGGGATTCGGAGGCGGCTCCTTTCTTTGCGGAGCCGCAGGAGAGAGTGAGAGAGAGTTGAGTGGGTGAGGATTAGAGTAGGTTTTTATTTTGATTATTCTTGTAATAATACAGGACACTCTCAGGACTTGTGGACATTGCTTGGACTTAGCGGGTCTGTTTCGCCGAGCACCGATGTGCTCGGGGGACCCTTAGGATTTTCGCGGTTTTTCGCGGTTTTGGTTTCATTTTATTTTCTTTCTGCCTTTTCCGGTGTTTACGCGGTTTTTGCTCGAGCCCCTAGACTTAGGAATTTCTATTGCTTGTGCCGTAATTAGTAGGGTCCCAACACTTAACTGATTATCTGTTCCTATAGAACGTAATTGGACTCACTAATAACCAATTAATAAAAATAACCGACTTATTTTCCTTCGTAGCCTACGTGCCGCAACCCGTTGATGACCGCCCAAATGACAGAGGTAAAGGTGTAAAACAAATAGGTCGTTGCGACCTCAATCACTCGGGCTGAGTCAGTCAAGAAAATTGAACCACAGATAAAAATAAAATCAATGAATCGCAGAGAAGTGGTCCTGCTATAAGATTAACCTGGTATAGCTCCCAGGGTCGAACTCAAGGAGCACAGATTGGCCTTACGGCCTACGATGTAGTCAGAAATCCAAGAAAGTCTTTTTTATGGTTTTTATTTGTTTTTATAATTTTTTAGATTTTTTAAGAATTTTCAAATGTAAAGAAAATGAAAGAAAGTAAGTACAAGGGGATTTCAACAATTTTTTACACACTCCAAAAATGATGCAAAAATTAAGGAAAGATGGTTTTTATGTTTTAAATGTTTTTTTACTGTTTTTGGTGAATTTTTGGGATTTTTCTAATGAGTAAATTATTTATTAAAAATCAAACAATGCGACAAAGATAGGGTACTGTCCAGCAAGGCTTAAGACCCAAAAATAAAATAATTTTGGATCCCAACAAGCCCTGAAGGTAATTTTCCTATAAACTACAAAGAATAAGGAAAATTTAGGCACCCTAATTATTGTTTTTGGATTTTTAATTTAATTATTACAATTTTTATGAGTTTTTAGGGGTTTTTCAATTTTTAGGGTTTTTAAGTGATGAAAAATAGCCAAAATTGGCTAGAAAATCAAACAACCAGTAAACAACAATATCTAATTTTTTTTAGAATTTTTAATGGAGTTTTTATATTTTTTTGGTAATTTTAAAGTCAAACAGTGGCGAAAATATGGGTTTTTGAATTTTTAAAAATAATAAATGAAATCAAAAATGTCCCCAAAAATCATAGAAATTCCTACACCATGGCAGGAGCCATGTGTCAAAATCTCATTGGATTTGGAGGTCGTTTGATATTTTATTCAAAAATAAAGATGGGGCACTGTGCACAGGGACCTAAGTGCAAATACCCAAAAGTTCTGGGGTCCTGGTGCAAAATACCCAAGAAGTCACGTGTTAAGCACGTGTCTGGGGCACACAGGGACCTAAATGTAAGAAAAATAAGTTCCAAGGACCTATTGATAACTCGTATCAAAAGTCCAGGGGCTTATATGCAATTTACCCAAAAATAATTCGCACATGTTCAAAATCAATGCTCACAGGGGTATAAATGCAATTTCACAAAACATTTTATTCATTGAATAACATCCAGAACTACAAGAGGTTCTATGCAAATAACCCAACAAAACACGTGCCAAGGCACGTGGGTCTCTACTGGCAGGGGTATAATCGCAAATAAAATTAAGTCCGAGGTCCTTAATGCAAATAACCCACAAAATAAACAACGTGAATTAAAAATTACAGGACTAAAATGAAATACGACAAACAGAGGGGGCCCTATGATATTTACCCCTTTATTAATAGCCGACGGTCGGATAGGCGCCACGTGGTTGATCGAACGGTCTGGATGGCGGCGCCTCTTCTCTCTTCTCCTCTTCGGCTCTGATCAACGGTGGGGAGAGGTCCACGTGTATGATCGGACGTATGAAACGCTGGCACCTCTCTCCTCTGCTATCGATGGTCCAGATGCGATCCTCAAATGGATCAACGGTCGCTGCTCCTCCACAGATGAACGGTCACGATCAGATCTGGAGCAGAGGGTGCATCGGACGGCTCTGGAGGGTCCTCGAAGAACTGGTGGCCGGCGAACTTCGCCTGCCTCGTGAAGGTGTATCCGCCCTCCTCAGCTGCGCCTGAAGGTCGGAGAAGCTCCGCTAAACGATCCCGCAGCTGCTGGTGGTGGCCAAGAGCCCAACCGAGCCCTGAGGGGCTCCGGCGAGACCTGGCGGCTCGAAGCTCCTGGCTGAATGGCGAAGGGCCTCAGACGCCCTCGTTTCGACCTGCAAAGTAGGCAAGAAGCTTCGCGGGTCGAGGGCAAAATGCCTCGACCCAAGAAGGCGGGGTGAAGGTGGGAGGTGCGGCGTGGCGGAAGAGCTCCGGCGAAGCGACGGCGGTGGAGCTCGACTCCCAGATCCTGTGCGATCTGGGTTGTGCGAATGGGTGAAGAAGGTGCGTGGGGACACGGTGAAGGTGATGGAATAGTCGGAAGGTCGAGATGATAAGCGGAGTGATCGGAATCGAAGAAGTGCGTCGGAGATGGGATTTGGGCGTAATCGAAAATTGCTCTAAACTAAAGGAAACTACGGCTACCTGATGGATGCTGGAGACTGTGGTGGAGATGGGCTATCTCCTGGTCGTAGCTTCGAAGGGCGTCAAGGCCTGAAGCTCGGTGCTCAACGCCGGCGGCGGAGCAAGTACGGCGAGGTTACGCCGGATCGATGGTTTCGCTCCCTCGCCTCACTGCAACACGGGCTAACGCTCGCTGTCACTCAGGCGGAGCCAATGGAGGTCACGGGGAAGGAAGAGAAGGGCCAAAGATGGCGCGCGAAGGCGGCGGAGGTGAAGGATATATAGTGTGACCGGGCGATTAGGGTTGCGTGAGGACAGCAAAGGAAGGTGTAGATTTGATGGCTGAAGATCCGGCGAGGGAGAGGGATGTGCGGCGAAGAATTTGGGCGCGGGGGTTGAGTGGAAGACAGCCTGGATGCGCGTGCATAAATCGGCGAAGGAGGCGCGGCGCGCATGGTCCAGAATAGGAAAGGGGTCGCGGGGGAGTTGACCGGGGTCAACATTCCCCCGTGGACCAACCAGACTCTGCCACGTGTTGTTAATTTTTGTTTTATTTTTTTAGGGTAGAAATAGGCTGAATTAGAGAAAACTTAAAACATGAAATATTTTTCTTTTATTTTTTTCTATTTTTTGGTGATTTTTAAATTAATTTTTGGGAATAAAAATAGGTTAGCTCTATATATAGGTATATGTACACTGCATGGATTTTTATTTTTGATTTTTTTATTTGTTATTTTTTTGTGTTTTTATGCTCATTTTGTATTTTATTTATTTACAAGATAAAATATGGAATAAAAGAATATTTTTATTTTATTTTTATCACATATATACAAGGGTGAAATAAATAAATGAATACATTTATATACATGGTATTTATACAATGAATTTTTTGTATTTTTCATTTTGTGATTTTTATTTGATTTTTGTTTTGTTTCTTGTTATTTATTTTATTTACAACATGTAACAAAGAACATTTACAAAAATTTTGGAAAATAATTGAATTTATTTATAGGGTTAAATAAATACAATGATGTGGTTTATACACATGATGAAAGAATATTTTTGACTTTGGATTTTTTTATCTTTTTATTTTGTTTTTAATAAGATATACATACAATATGTACAAACATATTTTTGGGTGAGGAAAATGTATAGTTTTATTTATTTATAGAAGTATACACACATGTGAGCTCCTATCTCCCTCTACTTTGGCTTTTATGCGGTCAGGCCCATGCTGAGCCCTCCCTTGGGTTAGGTTGCTCAATATTTATTCTAAATATTTCCCTCTTTTTCTTTTTGCTCTTTATTCTTTTATTTTGTGCACAAAAACATGCTAATTATAGGTTTTTACACAATGCATGCTTTTGGTATTTATTTGTATTTACACATATCTACATGTATTTGCAAAGGTTTTTGTAGCTAAAATAGAAGAATAAAGAGTGATGAATGGGTATTCATCACCCCCCTATGCTTAACTTTGCTAGTCCCTTAGCAAACACTTATTTGAAAAAGAAGTGAAAAAGAAAGAAAAAGAAAAAGAAAAAGAGGATGTACATGGATCAAGGTTGACTTATTAAATTTGCCTTCATTAATTTGAAATATGGAGCTCGATCAGATCTTTGGATTATTAATGTGTCGGAACCTTGTTTGGACTTAAGCTTAAAACTCAACAGCCTCCAAGTTCCACCAATCTATAGGCAAGACTCCTCAATAAACCAGATCAGAACAAGTCTACATACACAAACTCTAATGACCATGAATCTTTTCCTTGCGGTGTAAGTGATATGTGGCTCCCCACCTCAGAAGTGACAAAGAATAACCTGGTAACTCTAATGCCTCGGTCTAGCAACTCTTTCCTCGAGAAGCGGGGTATTCCCTTCTAAGTTCAAGTGCAACCGGCTCAAGAAGAGGGGGTAGAAGTATAGAGTTTTGGAAGCTTAGCCAGTGTAGCTAAGTCTCCCGCTGCAAGCTTCATGAGATGTAACATGGATACCATAAGCTTTTGCTTCATACTCCGGTGGGGTTATTAAATTTTCAATCCGACCCACCACTTTTTTGGAGTTCTTTTTGCATTTTTGCATTTTTTTTTTCAACAACTTCTGTACAACATATCTACATGGTGCAGCATATATAAGAAATTTCCCCTTGAGCCAGTAGACTATCCCTCTTTTGAAGCTTTATTGCAACCCACAGCTTCTGTCTTTAGCTTTCAACACCACTAGACCAAGTTGAGGTGCACTTCCTTCACTATAAGAAGAAGAGAGGTTCCGCCTAGAAGTACTACCCTCATATGCTACCCCAAGCCAAAGGAAACTGCCTCCTCACCACCTCGTCCATGGAGAGCCATGTGTAAAGTGCAGGTGCAAGCTAAGCCATTGTCTCTGAGAGTCATGCGTGTGTTGTTAAGTGCTCTACTTAGGCTCATCAAGATGACATATGCTCATAGCCTAGTGGACTCAAAGAATTAAGTCCTTATGGACCTGAAAAGCCTTAACCCTAAGTCCTACAAGGTTCCTCTTGAAGTTAAGTGAATTAAGATCTTATTCAAGCTCCATTTCTCAATTTAATTCCAGGCTCAGTTTAAATGTCAACTCTTATCCAGGAAAAACTATATACATATATGTACACAAGATGCTATTTACAAATATTTTACAATCATGCAAAAAATTTTTGAAAAATTGTTTTGAAATCATGAATGAATGATGCATGAAGTGCAAGTTTTGCAAAAAGATATTTACACACATTTACACAAGATTTTTGCAAACTTTTGATTTTCAAAACATTTTGGAAAAATTTTGTACTATATACATAATTTTGATACAAAATAATTTACACAAGCTTTACACAAAAGATTTTTGAAATCATTTTTACAAAAATACTTTGTACACTAGCTATGTATGTGCAAGAATAAAAGAGGTTTATGTACATGAAAAATTTTAATTTTTGTGATTTTTGTGATTTTTAGCCATTTTATTTATTAACACACTCACACAAAGTACGAGTTATGGCTAAAGTATATATGAAATATATACACACCCCCCCTATACTTAGCTCGAACGATGTCCTCAGAGTGATCAAGAGCGATGAAGAAGACATAACTCGTGCTTAGTAAAAGGGAAGTGAAAAGGAATGGCTAAGTACAAGAACGAATAAATGAAAGGAATGAGAGGAACTCGGTGGTTTCCCCCTATACTTAGGATTAACTAATCCTAAGTATAGAAAGCTGTACATGAAGGGAAAGCTGAGTGAAGACTATACAGAATCTGCCCCCCCTATACTTAGGGTAAAATATCCCTAAGTATAGGCAGCAAAAACAAGAGCAGAAAGAATGAAAAGAATAATCGCAGGTCCGACATCCCCCCTATACTTAGGGTAAAGTACACCCTAAGTATAGCATAATCACAAGATGAGAGATGGGATGTGGGACTAAAGAATAGAATGATATGGACAACTGGATCTATACAGGCGGGAGGAACAGTGAAGATCAGGCGTGAGATGTAAAAGATGTGAGTCAAAGGACCACATCTCACGCAAAATGAATAGCAGCAATAATAACGTCCCGCGGCTCATGATCTAGAAATGGTTTGAGCCGCTGGCCGTTCACTCGGAAGGTACTCTCAGAAGATAACTCAGATATATCAATGCTACCGTTATCGTGTACCTTTCTGACCAAATAGGGTCCTTTCCATTTGCTCTGTAGCTTCCCTGGAAATAATCTAAGCCTCGCATCAAACAGCCATACTTTCTGTCCAATCTCAAAATGCTTGTGGCTGATATGAGAATCATGCCACTCCTTGACTTTCTCCTTATATTGTAGGCTGTTTGAGAAAGCAGTATCTCTAAGCTCTTCCAAGGCGGCTAACTCTGCCCTCCTCTGGTCTCCTATACCATTTGGATCCATCAATATGTCTGTAACTGCCCAGAGTGACTTGTGCCTCAGCTCAACTGGTAGGTGACAAGGCTTGCCATACACAAGGCGAAAGGGAGATGTACCCAATGGAGTCTTGAAAGACGTCCGATATGCCCACAAGACCGAGTCCAAAAGTGTGACCAGTTCTTTCGGTCAGGGCGGACGACTTTCTGCAAAATGTTCTTGATCTCCCTATTCGACACCTCAGCTAGACCATTCGTCTGTGGATGGTATGGAGTGGCAACCCCGATGGTCTATACTGAACTCTCTAGCAAGTGCCTTCACCTGGTCGTTGATGAAATGAGATCCCCCATCAGAAATCAGAACTCGTGGAACCCCAACCGCATGATTATGTGCTTCTTCAAAAATCTGCAAACTGTCTTCGCATCTGCGGCTCGGGCGGGGATAGCCTCAACCCAACGACTAACATAATCTACGGCCAACAGAATGTACTCAAATCCCTGACTCTTAGGGAATGGACCCATGAAATCGATGCCCCATGCGTCAAAAACCTCACAGAAGTGAATGGGCTGCATCGGCATCATATCACGCTGTCCACAAGTGCCCATCCTCTGACAGTCAGTACACCTCTTCACGAACTCATCTGAGTCCTTGAAGAGGGTAGGCCACCACAAGCGGATTGAAGCACTTTCTGTGCCGTTCTCCTCCCAGAATGATGTCCTCCTGCCTCAAGCTTGTGGCAGTACGTGAGGACACTATGATTCTCCTCCTGAGGAATACACCGACGCCAGATGCTATCCCCTCCTTCGTGGTAAAGGATGGGATCCTCCCAATGGTAATACTTGGCCTTCGCAAGGAAGGTCTCAATCTTCTGCTTGGGCCAATCTTGTGGGACTTTCCCAGCAACGAGAAAAGTTCACAATATCGGCGTACCATGGGAGTGAGGTGATAGCAAGGATCGCCTCGTCTGGGAAGGTATCACAAATGGGGTCAATCTGCTCAGAATCCTCAGGCTGCTCTAATCGGGATAAATGGTCCGCCACCACATTCTTGACTCCAGGTTTATCCTTGATCTCAATGTCGAACTCCTGGAGTAGAAGGATCCATCTAGTAAGTCTGGCTTTGGCATCCTTCTTTGACATGAGGTACCTGATGGCGGTGTGGTCTGTGTACAAGGTCACTCGAGATCCAATGATATATGATCTGAATTTATCTAGGGCAAACACTACTGCTAGCATCTCCTTCTCTGTGACTGTATAATTCCGCTGGGCGGAAATCCAATGTTCGGCTAGCATAGTGTATCGCAAATGGAATTCCATCCCTCCTCTGTCCTAGCACGGCCCCTACGGCAAAATCGGAGGCGTCCGTCATGATCTCGAATGGGAGAGACCAATCAGGTGGCTGAAGGACAGGAGCCTCAATTACACACTGCTGGAGAGTCTCAAAGGACGAAAGACACTTGTCATCGACAAGGAACTCGGTGTCTTTCGTCAAGAGGTCAGTCAACGGTCGGGCAATCTTGCTGAAATCATGATAAATCTCCTGTAAAAACCAACGTGCCCCAGAAATGACCGTAACTGCTTCAGATTGGACGGCGGTGTGAGTTTTCTAATGACCTCGACCTTGGCCGGATCAACCTCCATGCCTCTGTTGGAGATGATGTGGCCAAGCACCGTCCCTTGAGTCACCATGAAGTGACTCTTCTCCCAAGACAGAACCAAGCGGGTATCAATACATCGCTGGAGCACTCGGTCTAGGCAATCAAGACAGGAATCGAAACCGTCGCCGTAAACCGAGAAGTCGTCCATGAAGACCTCCAAGCACTCCCCTACCATGTCCGAAAATATTGACAGCATGCATCTCTGAAAAGTCGCAGGGGCGTTACATAGCCCGAATGGCATGCGTCGAAAGGCATATGTACCGAAGGGACAGGTAAAGGTGGTCTTCTCCTGATCCTCAGGAGCGATGGCCACCTGGTTGTAGCCCGAGTACCCATCTAAGAAGCAATAATGGCTCTTCCCTGCCAGTCTCTCTATGATCTGATCAATAAAAGGCAGGGGGAAATGGTCCTTCTTGGTGGCCTGGTTGAGTCTCCTGTAGTCAACACAGACCCGCCAAGAGGTGGGTACTCGTGTAGCAATCTCCTCTCCCGACTCACTGATCACAGTCGTGATGCCCGTCTTCTTGGGCACCACATGCAAGGGGCTAACCCACTTGGAGTCGGAAATGGGATAAATAAAATCTGCACTCCACCATTTTGATATTTCCTTCATGACAACCTCTCTTAGGTTGGGGTTCAGTCGCCGCTGGAACTCACGCGACGGCTTTGCCCCTTCCTCGAGATAGATATGGTGGGAGCACAACGAAGGACTAATCCCATGGAGATCTGCTACGCTCCATCCAATTGCCTTGCGGTTCTTTTCAAGAACCTCCATCAGACGGGATTCTTGTTCTCCAGTCAGATCTGCAGATATGATGACTGGGTACATCTCAGACTCTCCCGCAAGGAATCTATACTTCAGCGAAGTAGGGAGCGGCTTTAGCTCTGGACAGCTGGGTGCTGGCAAATCTGGCTTCTGAAGAAGATGTGTGTATGCGGACAATTCTGCCAAATTTGCCTGGGAAAATGATAACGAACTCTCACAAACTGGATCTGGAGAAGGCGGGTCCTCTGCATTGTCTCTGATATGCTCTGCCTCTACCTCCTCCTCATCTATAGGCTCAGGTGGATCCAGATCTGGCATCTGATCACTACAATCTGCCCAATCAGATTCTGAATCCGAGGGATCTATATCAGACTCAGTGGCATCAGTACCACTGGAGAACAAGGTGGCATCAGCACCACCATAGATTAGGGTGGCCTCAGTACCACCATCACTGAAAATCGTGTCGCGATCAAGATCCGACTCTGCTGACTCAATAGTATCCTGTACCAGGGCCGTGCTCTCCAGACTATCCTCTACTATCATCTCTGCATCAGCTGTATCTGAATATGAGAGGATGGTCTGTGCTGCAGGATCTGCCCAAGCTGCCTCATCATCTGTGATCACAAAATCACAGTCCTGGTGGATGTCTGGCTCTGCGTCTGTCAGCTGCTCTGAATCTGTACTGCTCTGTGAGCGGGATCTGGATCTGGCTCTGTGGTCCTTAACCGTCTCTATTTGTATACTCTCGCCCTGGACGCGAAAGTATACCTTCCCACTGTCATGGTCAGTCACCGCCTTGGCTGTGGCCAAGAACGGGCGACCGAGGATGATGGGGGAATCGGTCAACGAATCAGGGGTCTCCATGTCCAGCACTACGAAGTCCACGGGGAATTGCAAACCCTGAATCGTGACAACAACGTCTCGCAACAACCCCTTTGGCCTCTTGACAGACCGATCAGCAAACTGAAGGTATGTCCTGCTCTGTACAAGAGTGCCCAACTCTAAGTGGTCGAGAAGGGCTGCCGGAAGAAGGTTGATCGACGATCCGCTATCTAAGAGAGTACGGTCGAACCTCTGCTCACTAATATGACATCTGACATACGGGGTCCCTAAATCTGGCCTCTTAGTCGGCAGATGGTTCTGGATCGCGTAACACGTGGCTTTTGTTAGCACATGAATTTCTGCGGTCTTGTTCCTCTTCGTCCTCCTGACTGTGGTCCTGTCTCTCAAGGATCGCTGAAGAAGAGGGATGTGCTGCAAAGCCTCATTGAGGGTCAGCTGGATGTGAAATCGGTCTATCATGCTATGGCTGAACTCCTCCTGCTCTCTCTTTTTTGGGTCTTTTTCTTTTTTCTTCCCCTTCCCCAACTCAAGGGCTCTAGGAAAGGGGATCACAGGGTCCTTCTCAGATGAAAGACTAGGAATAGGCCTAGATGATTCGATGACTGGATCCTCACAAGCATCATTCATCACAGTGGGATCAGAAGAAACTAAACCTTTTCCTTTATTCAATTCAGAGTTCCGAGATACATGCATGCGAGGAAAAACAACATTTCTACCAGAATAAATGTTGGTGGCATCAGTACCACCTCTAGCTGGCTCTACAACTAGACGTCTTGCGGCCTCAGTACCGCGGGCTGGCTCGGCTCTGCTGGTGGCGTCAGTACCACCTCCTCTATGTGGTGACACGGCGGCCTCAGTACCGCCGGTGGAATCAGCATCTCGGGTGGCATCAGTACCACCGTCATCATGATGTGCGGCTTCAGTACCGCTCTCCTCTTCCTCATCTGGCGCTCTAGATGGATCCTTGTATGGTCGCTCAGATGAGGCGCCTCCTGCTGGTCTTCTACCGCTCCTAAGTGTGACAAAATCAGCATCAAATAAATCCGACGAGATAACATCAAATGAGTCACTAGAAGTGGTAGGCTCAGTGTGAACTACCTGCTCAGATTTCCTCTTCAAGTTATTCGGATTAGGCTCGATCTGTGCAGGGATGGCGGCCTTCCCTCTCATCAGGTCCCGCATCTCCTGGCGGAACTCGTCCATCTCCCGTCTAAATGTAGCCTGCTGCTCTGTGAAGAGGCGGGCTAGATCATCCATGGCTGGGCTCTCATGGGAGCCCGACGGGTTGCCTCTCTGGTAATGAGGTTGCTGGACCTGGTGCTGCTGTGGCTGAGAGGGGTAAGAGGAATGATGCTGCTGCTGGTGAGCCTGCTGCTCACGTCTCCAACTCTGTCCCTGCTGCTGATAGGGACGAGATACGAAGGATGATGGCTGGTGTGGCTGATATGCAGGGGGCTGCTGGTGATCTCTCTGCTGGGAGTACTGCCCTCCCTGACCGGCTGGCTGCTGCTGGGGTTGGTTGCCCCCATTCCCCCACCTGAATCCGGGATGGTCTCGTCGGATTCCAGGTTGAGGACGGTCATACCAAATCCCGTTGACATCCATCAACGGCTCTGCATCGTAAGGGGCTGGTGGGAGTACATCCAGAGGCTGATCCGGCTGATATACCACCATCTGTAAGTCTGGAGATGGTGGTGCCTGGTAAGAGGGCTGCTGCTGCTGGTACGGCTCCGCCTGTACAAGGTGAACTTGTCTAGGCTGCTGCAAGGAGCTGGAGCGCTGGGACGAGTTGCGGCTGCCACCGGAATCGCCTCGCGACAGAAGACGGGGCTGAGGAGCCGTCTGTGCCTCCTGAAGACACAAGAGCTGGGTCTTCATGTCGCTCAGAGTTTGTGCCATTTGCTCCATCTGAGTTATGCCCTGGCACTGCTTCTTCTCGATGATTTCCATGCGGTCCAACTTCTCACTAATAATCCCCATGTCCGCAGCGGCCGACTCTGCCTGTGCGGCTGCAACTGTGGACGAACTGGAAGGACCTGCATCAACCCGTGCTATCCGCTGATACTGCACGGGTCCTGGCGGCTGCTGAGATCTCTGTGTATACAACCGAGTCTGGGACATCACCATGTAATTTTCTGCCATCTCTTCGTAGATGGCCCAGACTTGGTTGTGGTCCTTGGCAAAGTAGGACCCGCCGCAAGAAGCATTCACCAGACCCTGAAGCTCTGGTGTCATCCCACTAAAGAAGCTCTGAACTAGGTTCGGCTTCGAGATGTCATGGTGTGGGCATCTATCCAGAAGCTCTCTGAACCTCTCCCATGCCTCGTGAAATTGCTCGTTAGGGAGCATGGAGAAGTTGTTGATCAGGGCCCTTGCTGCATTCGTCCGCCCGAGTGGATAGTACTTGTTCAAGTACTCGGTGCGGAGCTGATCCCAGGTGTACACAAACTTCCCTAGATGTTTCAGCCAGGCGGCTGCTCTATCTGCCAGTGAAAAAGGGAAGGCCATCATTCGAATCGTATCTTGGTCCACACGACGGTCGTGGACAGTGCTGCAGATCATCAAGAACTCCTGTAGATGGAGGTGAGGTTCCTCAGTGGCGAGTCCATGAAAGTGCGGAAGCATCTGCAGGGTGTTCGGAGGGAACTTGAAATCCCCCACGATAGCAGGAATCACCACCCATTGGTGCATCAGTGTAGATCCAGGGTTGTGAAGCTCCCGCATCGGTCTCGCTGCTGCGGCGGCTGCCGCTGCTGCGGCGGCTGCTGCTGCGGCTGCTGCCTCTGCATCAGCATCAGGAATGTCCTCCGGCTCGCTCGGCTCTTCTCGCTCTCTTCGGAGTCTCTCCAACTCCCTCCTCATCTCTATCATGAATGCCCCCTGATCGCGTAACTGGTTCTGAACCGTCTCTAATGATGCGATCAGGGTGGAGTTGATCGCTCCCTGGTCTAAAACAAAGTGTTCGGGCTGGCGATCGTCTGAACTACCGGCTCCAGCCATAGGGATGTCTGCAAAATCAGAAGAGCCCAACTCAGGTTCGGTCAAATGAATTCGTCTCTCCTCGGGCTCATGTCTCTCAGGAACAGAAGAAAGGGGATCGAGGGGGAACAGGGTGGATTCGAACTCGGGCCCGGAGAGCTGGTCTCGACTCTCACGGGCCAACCTAGATGATGGAGTAGACGCGCCTGAAAGCGGTGCAGCCAGAGGCTGCCTAAGAGATCGTCTACCCATCATCTTGATCTGGCGAGTAAGGCGGATTGGATCTGGAGAAAATATGATTACAAAGCAAACCCCTTGTTCACCAACGCAACACAATGTGAAGACCGTGAAAGATCGGTCAATTTATCTTGTCAATTTTATTTGGTGAACATCCAAGATATCAGAGCGATTACGTGACCTGCTGGGATACCCGATACTCTCTCAACCGACTGTCCCGCACAGAAGAGTCGGTAATCAGTCGAGATGAGCACCGGAGGGCTTTACCTAGTGTTCGGGTCACTCTCTCGCACAATCAAACCAAACAATGAGGGGGTTGCTCTCCCCAAGACAAATTTTTATGGTGAGTGTCTTTTAGGGTCAATAATGTTATCCAGTCCCAATTTTTTTTTGTTTTTCTTTTTTAAATATTTTTCAAAATAAATACAGGCGGCCTAACGGTTTTTCCAATTCTCCTGATGATTAATAATCCAAACACAGAGGGAGAAGACGAAAAAGCCGATGCACGGAGAAATCAATGATGCATGCAGAGAAAGAAATGCGTACCTTGTCTCCAGCACTCTACATGCAAGTGATCCGCGCAGAATTTAAAGACAGAAATAAAACTACCTAAATGGTGCAGCGGGAAAAGCCGAGTCCTAGATGAGCAACTTCTATTGATCGTGAAGAACAATAGTTAGCTAATCGAATAGAGTCCGGAGTCCGATCTTGGGAGTCACTCGGTGCCCGCCACAACGGGTCCTGCCAGCGCTGTATGTGACTCCTCACGGCACGTGGTCTCAAATCCAATTTCACTAACTTTTTCAATGAATTTTATTAAGGTCCAATTACGTTCTATAGGAACAGATATTCTATTAGGTGTTGGGCCTTAAAAATCTACGTCACAATCAACATAAATTCCTAAATCTAGGGGCTCGAGGAAAACCGCGTAAACACCGGAAAAGGCAGCTAGCTATGAAAACCACGATAAAAGCCGCGAAAATCAGATGGGTCCCCCGAGCACGCCGGTGCTCGGCGAAACAGACCCGCTAAGTTACAAATGTCCAAAAGTGTCCAGAGTTCAAGTCCTAAATTATTACAACAAGAATAATGTTCTCTCTCTCTCTCTGAAATTAAAAATCTATGCTCCTCTCTCTCTCTTCCTGCTCCTCTTCCCGTGCGGGTCCTCAAAAAGTATACTCCCAGATCTCCACGTAGTACCTCGCACAAAAATCAAAGAGAGAGAATGGTCAGATAACAACAATAATATAGAGAGAGACAAAATGGAAAACTGACTACAAAGCCGTGCTCCCCGGCAACGGCGCCATTCTGATCACCGCCCAAATGACAGAGGTAAAAGGTCTAAAGAAATAAATCACAATGTCGTTGCGACCTCAATCAAATGGACTAAGTAAATCAAGAAAAATAATCAACCACTCGAATAAGGTAAAATCAAGCAAGCACAAGAAAGAGCGGTCTAGCTATTAGGTTTAACCTGGTATAGCTCCCAGGGTCGAACTCAAGGAGCACAGATTGGCCTTACGGCCTACGATGTAGTCAAGTATCCAAGGAAGTCTTTTTTAGGGTTTTTATTTGTTTTTGAATTTTTTTTTTTTTAGATTTTTAAAAGATGAGAAAATGACAGGAAGCACACAAACACTGGACTTCAACAATTTATACACCACACAAAAATGATGCAAAAATTCCAGAAAATTGGTTTTTAGGTTTTTTATGTTTTTTACTGTTTTTGGTGAATTTTTGGGATTTTTCTAATGGATAAAATAATTATTAAAAATCAAACAATGCAAAGAATGTAGGGTACTGTCCAGCAAGGCTTAAGATCCAAAAATAAAATAATTTTGGATCTCAAACAGCCCTGAAGGTAATTTTCCTAAAAACTATGAAGAATAAGGAAAATTTAGGCACCCTAATTATTATTTTTGGAGTTTTAATTTTTTTATTACAATTTTTATGAGTTTTTAGGGGTTTTTCAATTTTTAGGGTTTTTAGGTGATGAAACTTAGCCAAAATTGGCTAGAAAATCAACCAACAAGCAAATAACAGTACCTAAATTTTTTAGAATTTTTGGTGAAGTTTTTATATTTTTTTTGGTATTTTTAAAGTCAAACAGTAGCAAAAATATGGGTTTTTGAATTTTTAAAAATAATAAATGAAATCCAAAATGTCCCCAAAAATCATAGAAATTCCTACACCATGGCAGGAGCCATGTGTCAAAATTTCATTGGATTTGGAGTTCGTTTGATATTTTATTCAAAAATAAAGATGGGGCACTGTGCACAGGGACCTAAGTGCAAATACCCAAAAGTTCTGGGGTCCTGGTGCAAAATACCCAAGAAGTCACGTGTCAAGCACGTGTCTGGGGCACACAGGGACCTAAATGTAAGAAAAATAAGTTCCAAGGACCTATTGATAACTCGTATCAAAAGTCCAGGGGCTTATATGCAATTTACCCAAAAATAATTCGCACATGTTCAAAATCAATGCTCACAGGGGTATAAATGCAATTTCACAAAACATTTTATTCATTGAATAACATCCAGAACTACAAGGGGTTCTATGCAAATAACCCACAAAACACGTGCCAAGGCACGTGGGTCTCTACTGGCAGGGGTATAATCGCAAATAAAATTAAGTCCGAGGTCCTTAATGCAAATAACCCACAAAATAAACAACGTGAATTAAAAATTACAGGACTAAAATGAAATACGACAAACAGAGGGGGCCCTATGATATTTACCCCTTTATTAATAGCCGACGGTCGGATAGGCGCCACGTGGTTGATCGAACGGTCTGGATGGCGGCGCCTCTTCTCTCTTCTCCTCTTCGGCTCTGATCAACGGTGGGGAGAGGTCCACGTGTATGATCGGACGTATGAAACGCTGGCACCTCTCTCCTCTGCTATCGATGGTCCAGATGCGATCCTCAAATGGATCAACGGTCGCTGCTCCTCCACAGATGAACGGTCACGATCAGATCTGGAGCAGAGGGTGCATCGGACGGCTCTGGAGGGTCCTCGAAGAACTGGTGGCCGGCGAACTTCGCCGGCCTCGTGAAGGTGTATTTTTGGAATTTTTGATTTTTATCTTTTTATTTTGTTTTTAATAAAATATACACAATATGTTCAAGCATATTTTTGGTTGAGGAAAATATATAGTTTTATGTATTTACAATTATATACAAATGAGCTCCTATCTCCCTCTACTTTGGCTTTTATGCGGTCAGGCCCATGCTGAGCCCTCCCTTGGGTTAGGTTGCTCAATATTTATTCTAAATATTTCCCTCTTTTTCTTTTTGCTCTTTATTCTTTTATTTTGTGCACAAAAACATGCTAATTATAGGTTTTTACACAATGCATGCTTTTGGTATTTATTTGTATTTACACATATCTACATGTATTTGCAAAGGTTTTTGTAGCTAAAATAGAAGAATAAAGAGTGATGAATGGGTATTCATCAGTGGTGATGAAGGCTAAAGACAGAAGCCGTGGGTTGCAATAAAGCTTCAAAAGAGGGATAGTCTACTGGCTCAAGAAGAAATTTCTTGTATATATGCTGCACCATGTAGATATGTTGTACAGATGCAATTGAAAAAAAAAAAACTCCAAAAAAGTGGTGGGTCGGATTGAAAAATTTAATAACCCCACCGGAGTGTATACAGTCCAATAAAGCAAAAGCTTATGGTATCCATGTTACATCTCATGAAGCTTGCAGCGGGAGACTCAGCTACACTGGTTGAGCTTCCAAAAGTCTATACTTCTTCCCCCTCTTCTTGAGCCGGTTGCACTTGAACTTAGAAGGGAATACCCCGCTTCTCGAGGAAAGAGTTGCTAGACCGAGGCATTAGAGTTACCAGGTTAGGGGAAGTTGTTTCTTTGTCACTTCTGAGGTGGGGAGCTACATATCACTTACACTGTACGAGTCAGACTCATAGTCGTAAGAGTGTGCGTATGAGTTGAAGTATTTCTGACCTGGCTATTGAGGAGACTTGGACAGAGTTTTGGGATTCTCAAGGACTGTTGGATTTCAAACTTGGTTCTCATTAAGGTTCCGACCGCACTAAAAATTCCCAAGGGTCCGACTTAAGCTCCAAACTTTGATTTTGCGAAGACAAGTTTGATAATCAAGTAAAATCCAAGTTCTTCTTTTTCTTTCTTTCTTTTCTCTTTTTGCACTTATTGCATAAGTGTTTGCTAGGGACTAGCAAAGGTAAAGTATAGGGGGATGATGAATCCACATTTCATCATCTTTATTCTATCATTTTGGCACCAAAAACCCTAGCAAATGCCTGTAAATAGCATTAAAACCATCATCTTAGCATCCATGCATGTGCATTCAGATTGTGTATAAATCACTGTAATTAAGGCCAAAATTATAGAATAAATAAAGAAAAGAAAAAGAATAAAATATTGTAAATATTTTATGATCCAAAATCCCCGAGACCTAGGCATCTTGATGAATAGGTCGACAAGGAATAAAGTAGGGGGAGATAAGGTCAGAAATACAGTGTAAATACCTATACAATCCATTCATTCTTTATTCATTTTGGGACCTATTTTTGGTTCCACTTTGTGTACATCAAATAAGGGAACTTTGTACATAAAAGTTGTAGATAATTTCATAAAGAAAAATACAAAATTGATTTCACAGAAAAAGAATGTACAGACAAAAAGATATGGTCTGAATAAGAATCCAAAATCCCAACTTCCCAGACCCGTATCTCACAAACGACAAATCCAAATGCAGTGTACTCACCTTTAATTGTATATAGAATAAAATAATCTATCCAATGGTGGTAGTTTCGCATTTGGCGGAGCTACGGTTTGAAAGTTGAGTTTTAGACCCTCATTGTATACTTGTACTGAATAAAATATTCAATTTATTCTTTATTCAATATTTATTCATCTTTATATTTTTATAATTTTGTAAATATTACATATACTATATATGTGCATTAAAATTGAAATAAAAATGCAAAGAAAAATAAAAAAATAAAATTACTTGTATAAGGACTACATAGGTATACCATATACACTTATACCTATATAAAATACACTTGTATTTTATTAAATATACAAAACATCTCAGAAAAATAAAATAAAAATATACTTATGTATATAAAAGTATGTTATAATTTTTACAAAATCATAAATAAAAATAATAAGATTAAAGATACATAAAATAAAAGAAAATACTAAAACACATAGGTATTATACCTATATAGGGTTAAAAAGGCAACTTGTAAAAATAAAAAGCATAAAAATAAATAAAAATCAGAATAAAACACTACATAAAATTTTGAACATTTTTTATTTTATAACTTTTATTTAATTCGGCCATTTACTATTTTTAATTGAATTAATAATGATTTTTCCAGGGTTTTTCCTGGTTGGTCCACGTGGACCAACCAGGTGCAAACCCTAGTTGACCTCGGTCAACTAGGTACCCTACCCCCCTGTAGCCTCTGTCAGAACCGGCGTTTGACCCATCTTCTCCATTTTTTTCGAGGCATGAACTTGCACCCTTTGAGCTCGATTCCTTCTGCAAAAATCTTCACCTACCATCCCTCTTGCTCGCACAAGGACCATCTTGGGCTGAGAGCTTCTGAATCGGGCCAGCCACCTCGTTCTTTCCACCCTCGTCACCTCGGGTCAAACCCAATAAAACCAACCCCCATTTTCAAATCGATTTTTGAGTCCCCTTGGTCCACCCCTCTCCGCCTCTCTTGTGCTCCAGGTCTTGCCGGAGGTGACAGCTCCGCCGCGAGCCTCTCAGCCAGGGCGTCCGAGGTCGAGGGAGCCTCCAGCACCTCCGCCAACTGCCGGCGTCGAGGTACACTTCTTCCTCTGGCTCCGGCCATCGAGGGCGTCCACCCCACCATTTCTTTATCGCACTTAGTTCCTGTTGGCTTAGGCTTCAAAAACCCCAAAAAATCTTGAAGTTCCATCTACCAAATCACTCGATCGAGCACCTTGGCCGGAGCGCACCTCCGGCCGTGCAACCACCTGTTGATTCGCACCCCTTCGAGACCATCCGAGGATCCAGGCAGTTTGCCCTGGACCCCTTTACTTTGTTTGCAGGTCCAAGCCACTTCACGCGCGCCTGGAGGCGAGTTTTGGAGCTCGCCGGAGCAGCAGCAACCTTCCAGCTCCGCCCGCTGCCCGAGAGCACCACGGTCTTCCCCGTGGATTTTGGACACCCCCAGGAGATAGAAGACCTTTCCAGGAAGCTCCTTGTCCATTTTGAGGACCTGTCGTCGCCGGAGGAGGGAGATCAAGGTCGGAGAAGCTCGCCTCCACCGGCGTTCTTCCCCGTTCTTGCAACCCTCTTCCTAGCCGTTGGATCAAGGAGGAGTCCCAGATCGCACAGTTGCCGTTGGATCTTCCTCAGCCTCGACCGTCAGATCAACTCAGGAGGATCTAATCTTGGCCGCACATCCGCGAAGCGCCATCGGCCGTCCACAACGCGCCACGTGTTTAAGTGGTCCTCCATCCGCCGTTGGATCGCGCACAAGAGGGTATTTTGCAACTCACCCCTTGCGCATTTTTGTATTTAATATTTAGTTTTTAAACTTTCGTCGGTAGCTTAAATATTTTGTAATATTTGCAAGTAGGCCCCCAAACTTTTGATATTTGCACTTAGGTCCTCCGCCACGTCACCTCACGTGACCTGTACACGTGAGGTGGGGCATTTTGCAGAGGAACCCCTGTACGTTTGGGTATTTCTTTTTGGTCCTAAAATTTTGGCGTTAAGTGTAAAAGTTTAGGTTATTTTGCAACTAAGCCCTCAGGATTCTCTGATATTGCATTCCAGTCCCTCCCAGGCGCGTGCTAGTCACGCGCCCTGGTGGGTAATTTGTGGGCATACCCCAGCGGCTTTTGTAATTGCTTTTTGGTTCCAAAACTTGAATATATAGTGTAATATTTTGTGGAAAATTGCATGTTAGCCCCTGGATGTTTTGAATATTGCATTTATGCCCTTGCCAGGCCTGTTTAACATTTGTATGCTTGTTGTATTTATTTGAGTGATCTTTTTAACTCCAAAAATTCCACAAAAATAGGCTTAAGTTTCTGGATAGGTGCACTTTCACGCCATATATTTAGTTTTTGATTTTATTTTATTTTCCTATTTATAAAAAATCAAAAACAGCCTTTTTGTGTACTGTCTACCTTAGAAAATACCAAAAAAATATCAAAACACCTCAAAAAATTCCCAAAAATTCACCTAGTGTCTATTTTATCATCTTTTAGTGTCAGTCCAAAAATCAGTAAAAATTTCAAAAGAAAAACACTAAAAATATAAAAACACTCAAAAACTTCAAAAAAATATAAAAAATAGTAGAAAAACCCAAAAATTGCAAACTCAGCTTCTGTTTCTTCCTTATTTTGTTACTTTTATTAGAAAAATAGTGTGAAATATTTTTGCTACTGGTTGCTATTTTTAAATTACATTTTACTCACAGCCAGCCTTGTTTGCACTGTTTTCTCTTATTTCAGCTTTTAAAAATCCCAAAACACCGAGAAAAATCCTTAAAAATCACAAAAACAGTAAAAAATATTAAAAAGACCAAAAACATTTCATTTCTGGATTTTTGAGTATTTTTTTGCATTTTTATTAATATTCTACCTTGCCTTTTATTATATTGCCTTTACTTTCCAATATTGAAAAAGAAACAAAAAAAATGTAAAATATAAAATATAAAAAGTAGAAAATCAAAAATCAAAATACAAAAATTAAAAATTAAATTAAAAAAAAAATTAATTAAAAACCCACAAAAATTGTAGTTGCTTGCTTGCTTAGTGTAGACACTTCACACACTCACACACTTTAGCATTCATTTGTTTGAGCTACACTGTTTGCTCCCTGTGTTCGAACTCTCTGCATACTTGCCCTTTACATCTTTTGTGCAGAGTTAAAAATAAATTTTAACTCCACATTTATTTCTAATTGTTGATTTTTAGTGTGGGTTAATTGTTGATCAAATACGGATTTCATTTGAGAGTCGCAACAGCGACGGTTATCTCCGCTTTGTGTGAGATACCAAATTTAGACCCTCGTGAGATCCGTGTTTATCAGGATCGCGGTCAACTAGGCTTCTACCCGGGGCCCCAAGGGTGCATGCCCCTCCCTTGGCGGCAACTACTCCATCTACCCACAACTACACAATGGATGAAAGTTGTCATAACTCATGAAACCAGTATGTACAAAGACACTACATAGTATGGTGATAACAAGAAATTATTCTAGGTAGAAATTCACAGGAAACATATTTATTGGAAATTCACAGAAAATCATTACCTTATATTGTTTGCATATTAACATGTATTCTTTATAAAGTAGTTGCTTATTTGGCCATTGATGAACCTATCCTTTCAACACATGGTTATTTTTAACATCTAGAACAATACAAGACATCCCTTCATTTCAATATTGACAGAAGAGCTCCTGTACTCCCATACTCAAGATGCAAAAATGCCACCGTGATATGTTGACTTATTCTTTGCATCTCCTCTACCAATTATTTCTCCATACCTTCTCCTATTAGTCTATGCATTCTACTTCTACATTCAATCTACTATCAATTGAGAGATTGTCTTATATTTGAAACTCTCATTCCCTGTAGCTGCTGAAATATGCAACAGACCCCCGTCCACACCATGATCCATCATCTTGGCCCATGTAACCCAAGGAATAGCATGTCACACAACAAGCTTTTGCCTGAATATATGCACCATACAGTGGGATAAGATATGCAGAGATTATCACCCATACTTTTATACATCAGACCTGAATATATCAATTCGTTGCTTCAAGTACATGCTTACATTCAGGTGATTCCCACAACCGGATGCCTGCCCTGTTTCTACTGTACACATCACATCCTATTGTTCTTTTTTTTTGTCTATATATGTGTGTGTATATATATATATATGACAATTGTGCATCTTAGTTGAAGCATTGAGAATACAATGACATCTCTCAAAGACTATTAGAAAAGTTTGACAGGAAACACCCAAGAAAAGTGCATGGACTTAATACTAAATACGTGTGAGGTGTACTTTAATGCAGAAAGTAACCACGGTTATTAGGTTACATATATAGCATCATCCCAGTCATAATAGAAATTTGAAATAGGGACTCGATGCTAATGAAAAAAAACTAAAATCAATTTCTCCGGCCCTTCACTGTTAGTGTATTTAGAATAGTGGCAGTAGCAACCTACAGTTTTGTAGCACGTGCCTCAAAGAACTACAAACATCTTCCAGTACTCTATCTCATACGAATCCAACAACATTGATAATATGCACACTTCCTTTAGATTGACAACAACTCAAGCAACTCCTCACTTACCCACGATTAATCATCCTATGAATATTTTAGCAAGTCAAAAAGAGAACCTCCAACGTCAACAAAAAAGGTATTAGGGCAGGAGTGTGAACACAATCAACAGATTATGAGCAAGAAAGGCTCTAACAATATTAGAGTATAGGGTCGAAATCAGGTGAAATCCACAGCAAGAATGGGGAGTATCGTACCTTCTGGCTTTGGGTCGTCGATCCAAGGCGCTCCGGCGACCCTTGGTGAAGGAGAGGGGAGAGGAATGGAGGAGGGGAGAGCTGGAGGTCGAGAGAAGGAGAGGTTGGGCGATTTGGGAGAGGTTGGCGAAGGGAGGGAGGGCGGAATATACGGGTCCGACCCGGATTCGGATCCGGGTTCGGATCTGAAAGTGACTTGTACCCCTCCTTGCTAAAATGACCATAACTTGAGCTCCCGAAGTCGGATTTTAACGTTCTAGGACTCGTTGGAAAGCTATCGACGAGCCCTATGCGATGGATTTCTTACTCGAATTTTTTGATCACTGGACAAGTACAGATTTTACAATCAAGTCTAAACTCAATAAAGATTTACGTTTTAGTCCCTATTCGGGTTTCGGGGGTTTCACATCATAAAAATCTCAAAGGAAGTCTCGTCCCCGAGACTTAATATGAGTCTAGTTGATTTCAATGTCCTAACCCCTTGTGTCCAAGCCTCACCGAGGAATGAGCCCATAAAAATCTCAAAGAGAGCAAAGCCCATAAAAATCACAAAAGAACTCGACTACGGCTTCAGTTTCGTACCTGTGAACAATTGAGGGTATTTCTCCCTCATGTCCGCCTCAGGTTCCCACGTCGCTTCCTCAACGTCTTGACTTCGTCACAGAACCTTGACCAAAGGGATCTCCTTCCGCCTCAACTTCTTGACCGCGTGGTCCAAAATCTGCACCGGCTCTTCTGGGAAGGATAAGTTTGGCTCCACCGTCAAGTCCTCGTAGCTGATCACATGTCGAGGATCTCGGATGTACTTTCTGAGATTCGACACGTGGAATACGTCATGGATGCCCTCGAGGTGTGGGGGAAGGGCTACCCTGTAGGCTACTTTCCCCACACGGGCCAAAATCTCGAACGGTCCCACAAAACGCGGTGCTAGCTTGCCTATTGCACCGAAACGTTGTACGCCCCTCGTTGGGGACACGCGTAAGAATACGAAATCTCTGACCTGTGGAAAAATGCTTTAGATACACAGGACTGCCTAAGAATTATACCCATCAAGGCACGAATATACTGCAACATACCTGAAACTCAAGGTCTCTACGCCGCCGGTCGGCGTAACTCTTCTGACGGCTCTGTGCGGTCAGCAATTTCCTTCTAACAGTATCCACCACCCTAGATGTCTCCTCAATGATTTCTGGGGTGAACATGGCATTGTCACCCACCTGCTGCCAACATAAAGGAGTGGTGCACCGCCTCCCGTACAACGCCTCAAAATGTGCCATGCCTATGCTGACATGGTAGCTATTGTTATATGTGAACTCAACTAGTGGGAGGTGATCCTTCCAAGATCCCTTCTACTTAACCGCACAGGCTCGTAGTAGATCCTCCAATGTCTGAATGGTCCTCTCAGACTGCCCATCTGTCTGTGGATGGTAGGATGAACTCATATGTAGCTCTGTCTTCAAGGCTCTCATGAACTCTCCACAGTAGTGTGATGTGAAACAGGAATCTCTATCTGACACTACTTCCTTGGGTATCCCATGCAACCGAATGATGTGTTGAACATATAACTTGGCTAGTTGCACTGGTGTATGTGTCATGTTGACCGGGATGAAATGTGCTGACTTGGTCAACTGGTCAATGATGACCCATATCGCATCATGCCCTCCAGGGGTGCGCGGCAATGATGTGACAAAATCCATGGAGATGCTCTCCCATTTCCATACCGGAATGGGAGAGGCTGCAGTAAACCAGGAGGCCTTTGGTGTTCTGCCTTCACCATCTGACAAGTAAGACACCTGCTAACATGTTCGGCTATGTCCTTCTTCATGCCTTCCCACCAAAAGTGTTGGCGGAGGTCTCTGTACATCTTGGTGCCACCTGGGTGTATGGAAAGTCTTGAGCTATGCGCCTCATCCAGGATCTCTCTCCTCAACTCCTTGTCATCTGGTACACACACGGTCCCCCTTCCATACGATGGATTCACGGACTCGAAATCCGTCGAATTCATCTTTCAAGCATCTATGGTACAAGTCTTGGATCCTCTGATCTGTCTGTTGCCCTTGAACGATCCTATCCCACAAGCTGTGATACTTAGCTGGCACTGTTACTGCATCGGATGTGCCCTCAAATGGATGCCACTCACTAAGTGTAGTGAGCACATCCCAAGTCTGCAACCAGGCTGCCGAACCCTCAACGTATGGTCGCCTACTCAAGGCATATGCTACCACATTTCCCTTACCATGATGGTAGGAGATGGTACAATCATAATCTTTTAGCAGTTCCATCCACCGCCTTTGCCTCATATTTAGCTCCTTCTGATCAAAAATGTATTTGAGGCTCTTGTGGTCTGTGAAGATCTCAAATGTCACCCCATACAAATAGTGACGCCATATCTTTAATGCAAAGACTATGGCCGCCAACTCCAAGTCATGAGTGGGGTAGTTGCGTTCATGGTTCTTCAGCTGTCGTGACGCGTATGACACAACCTGTCCACGTTGCATTAACACTGCACCCAAGCCTTCCTTGGAAGCATCCGTGTACACGGTAAAATCTAAGGTACCAGAAGGAAGGGTGAGGATGGGCGCAGAAGTCAATCTCTCCTTCAACGTTCGAAAACTCAGCTCACATTTGTCACTCCAGAAAAATGGCACATCCTTTTGCGTCAACCGGGTGAGGGGTAGAGCCAACTGGGAGAACCCTCTAACAAACCTCCTGTAGTACCCAGCAAGGCCAAGGAAGCTGTGAATCTCTGTAACCGTCTTGGGTCGCTCCCAGGACACCACTGCCTCTATCTTGGCGGGGTCAACTGACACCCCCGCTCTAGAAACCACGTGGCCAAGAAACGCCACCTCGGAAAGCCAAAACTCGCACTTGCTGTATTTGGCATATAACTGGTGCTCTCGGAGCGTCTCTAGTACGGCGCGGAGATGAGACTCATGCTCGTATTCATCATGAGAGTAAGACTAGAACATCATCAATGAACACAATCGCAAATCTGTCTAGATGCGGACGAAAGATACGGTTCATCAAATCCATGAATGCGGCAGGTGCATTCGTGAGTCCAAATGGCATTACCAAGAACTCATAGTGGCCATATCTGGTGCGGAATGCAGACTTCATTACATCGGCTTCCTTGATCCTCAATTGATGATAACCCGATCGCAGGTCAATCTTAGAGAACACTGCTGCTCCCTGCAACTGGTCAAATAGATCATCTATTCTGGGGAGTGGGTAACGGTTCTTGACCGTTCTCTTGTTCAACTGCCTGTAGTCTATGCATAGCCTTAGGGATCCATCCTTCTTCTTCACGAACAGGACTGGGGCCCCCTATGGTGACGTACTGGGGCGGATGAAACCCTTCTCCAATAGCTCCTGCAACTGTACCTTGAGCTCCTTGAACTCAGCTGGGGCCAACCTGTATGGAGGGATAGAAATCGCCTGTGTATCTGGCAATAGCATGATCTCAAACTCTATCTCTCGTACTGGCGGTAATCCAGGCAGTTCATCTGGAAATACATCAGGGAACTCATGCACAACTCTGACATCCTCCATCATCTGATCCTGTGTCGCTGAGTCTACCACGTAGGCAAGGTAGCCTTCGCAACCTTGGGTAAGAAACTGTTGTGCCCTCAAGGCGGAGATACACTCAATCCCACCCTCAGATAAGCACCCATCGAACTGGAATGGAGGCACTCCAGGTAAGTGGAAGACCACCGTCTTCCCAAACAGTCCAGGCACGCATGGTGCCTCTTGGCGCTGTTGGATCCCTTGCACCGCCTGTACAAGGAGAGCCAGCTGCTGTGCCACATCCTGGTCTACGCGTGGCGGCATGGTTCTGCATAAAGAACTAAGCCATTAGTACTTGCTTTTTTTTTAGAGAGACATTATGAGAGACATGTGGACATGGTTGAAATCGTGTTATTCTCCTATGGATTCATGTTGGGTCAGAAGTCTTCAACACTATCCAATATTCGAATACCAATAAGGAATAATATACATGGAAGGGAATGGAGTACCACGGCTCTGATACCAATCTGTGACGCCCTTAGGATTCGGGTACTCGGCAAACCAATCCACGCACATACATTCCACATTCGAATACTAATGACATACACATAAGCAGGAGAAATAACACAATTTATTGAAATATAAAAATTTTCTTTTTCCATTCATGACATGTTCATAATCACATTTCATTGATCATTCCATGTCCACAAAATATACATGTTACATGCCATGTCTCTCAACAAAAATGATACAAGTAAAGAAGGATAGTAAAACTACTGACAACTATACCACAAAAAGTGTCGTGACGTTGCACAAAAAGTGGTGGTGGCTCCAACAATCACTGATGCGAACCTGCGGTTCCACACGTAGGTACGTTATGAGCAAAGTTGCCCAATACGATTTAAACAAACTACACAACAAGAAATGCAGGATAAATGTGTGCAAAAGAGAAAGAAACAGGGTAATTGATCTCACAAAGAATTACATTTTTACTTTTATTATTTGATCTGGATATGGATACGAATAACCAAGCTTCGTGGATAGTCTGTGGTCTTGGTCTAGATGAGACCTCACACTATGACTCTAAGGTAAAAGAAAATACCTTAGGGTTGGGGTGCCTCCGTAGGCATGCGGTGGGGTATAATGCATCCTAACTATGTTCCCAACACGTCCACTTAGCTTCACTTCCCAATGATACTTCCGATTCACAAATTAGATTCCAACCCGCAAATCATCGCGAGAATTCGATCCTCCTTATACACAGGAGATTCACGTCCCATCACCAACTTCATTAACCACATTTTCCCGGAACTCCCCTCTTAGTGCTCCCACTCGGAATACCGGCCAATGTGGCCTACATTGGCCCGTACACGAGCGTTAACTCTAAGTGACAAGTGAAACACTAGCCGACTGATCATGACTACTTGGCCCGCGCTCGAGCACCGGGCTAAAGCACGCAAGTGCTGAGGCTAACACCGTCAGATCAGCACATCGGTGTGCCAAGCAACATGTCCCCCAACCATCGCAGCTACAGTAGCAGTTGGGATCGCGGTCAACTAGGCTTCTACCCGGGGCCCCAAGGGTGCATGCCCCTCCCTTGGCGGCAACTACTCCATCTACCCACAACTACACAATGGATGAAAGTTGGCATAACTCATGAAACCAGTATGTACAAAGACACTACATAGTATGGTGATAACAAGAAATTATTCTAGGTAGAAATTCACAGGAAACATATTTATTGGAAATTCACAGAAAATCATTACCTTATATGGTTTGCATATTAACATGTATTCTTTATAAAGTAGTTGCTTATTTGGCCATTGATGAACCTATCCTTTCAACACATGGTTATTTTTAACATCTAGAACAATACAAGACATCCCTTCATTTCAATATTGACAGAAGAGCTCCTGTACTCCCATACTCAAGATGCAAAAATGCCACCGTGATATGTTGACTTATTCTTTGCATCTCCTCTACCAATTATTTCTCCATACCTTCTCCTATTAGTCTATGCATTCTACTTCTACATTCAATCTACTATCAATTGAGAGATTGTCTTATATTTGAAACTCTCATTCCCTGTAGCTGCTGAAATATGCAACAGACCCCTGTCCACACCATGATCCATCATCTTGGCCCATGTAACCCAAGGAATAGCATGTCACACAACAAGCTTTTGCCTGAATATATGCACCATACAGTGGGATAAGATATGCAGAGATTATCACCCATAATTTTATACATCAGACCTGAATATATCAATTCATTGCTTCAAGTACATGCTTACATTCAGGTGATTCCCACAACCGGATGTCTGCCCTGTTTCTACTGTACACATCACATCCTATTGTTCTTTTTTTTTTGTCTATATATGTGTATATATATATATATATATGACAATTGTGCATCTTAGTTGAAGCATTGAGAACACAATGACATCTCTCAAAGACTATTAGAAAAGTTTGACAGGAAACACCCAAGAAAAGTGCATGGACTTAATACTAAATACGTGTGAGGTGTACTTTAATGCAGAAAGTAACCGCGGTAATTAGGTTACATATATAGCATTATCCCAGTCATAATAGAAATTTGAAATAGGGACTCGATGCTAATGAAAAAAAAACCAAAATCAATTTCTCCGGCCCTTCACTGTTAGTGTATTTAGAATAGTGGCAGTAGCAACCAACAGTTTTGTAGCACGTGCCTCAAAGAACTGCAAACATCTTCCAGTACTCTATCTCATACGAATCCAACAACATTGATAATATGCACACTTCCTTTAGATTGACAACAACTCAAGCAACTCCTCACTTACCCACGATTAATCATCCTATGAATATTTTAGCAAGTCAAAAAGAGAACCTCCAACGTCAACAAAAAAGGTATTAGGGCAGGAGTGTGAACACAATCAACAGATTATGAGCAAGAAAGGCTCTAACAATGTTAGAGTATAAGGTCGAAATCATGAAATCCACAGCAAGAGGGGGGAGTATCGTACCTTCTGGCTTTGGGTCGTCGATCAAGCGCTCCGGCGGCCCTTGGTGAAGGAGAGGGGAGAGGAATGGAGGAGGGGAGAGCTGGAGGTCGAGAGAAGGAGAGGTTGGGCGATTTGGGCGAGGTTGGCGAAGGGAGGGAGGGCGGAATATACGGGTCCGACCCGGATTCGGATCCGGGTTCGGATCTGAAAGTGACTTGTACCCCTCCTTGCTAAAATGACCATAACTTGAGCTCCCGAAGTCGGATTTTAACGTTCTAGGACTCGTTGGAAAGCTATCGACGAGCCCTATGCAATGGACTCCTTACTCGAATTTTTTTATCACTGGACAAGTACAGATTTTACAATCAAGTCCAAATTCAGTAAAGATTTGCGTTTTAGTCCCTATTCGGGTTTCGGGGGTTTCACAATATGTCCATGCATAATCCATCATATATATGTGATATTTTGGCAGAATTTTCAGACCAATGTATTCACAATTAATTATCAAATAGATAATGGGTAAAATGTTCGATATTTCATCACAATAATGATAATAAATCAACCAATGCTCTGAAAAAATTCAATAAAAATCTCACAATGAAGAGAAATGAATTTACTACTCCGTGTAATTTTTAGAAGTTGCAAATGATAATTAATGCTGACTCAAAATATGGTTCAAATAGAGTGGTCTCAATGCAATCAAAATCAGAATAAATAAAAAGGAATAACACAATTTGCACTTCTTTAATTACCCAATAAACGAAGGGTATCCACATACATTATCCGGGAGGCCACGTGTAGCTGTTAGATGCACCAAGTGACACGATCATTCGTACAATTATCTGAAGAAGGGAGGGTGTTTCTGAAAGTTTCCTTTTCACATGAGTGACACATGAGTTAGGAGGCCTTGGATCAAGCTCAAGCTTGTAAGCTCCTGATGTTCTTCAATTGACTGCCTCAATGATAACAAGAGACCTATTAGACAACCCATAAACTTTTTGATTGTGCATGTAGTTTTGCTTCAACGGTTCTTCTCCTACGAAAGCTTCAAATCCAAGGCGGCATAGGTTGAAGATGTGGCTTCGTTGAGATAAACAAGGAGGAGCTCTACTGGATCTACTCTGTAGAGGATGGGATGTAGCTCTATGTGGCTGAGAAACCTTGATCGATGGCTCTGAACACGGTGGATGGTGCCGAAATATCTTGGAGATCTCTCACGTAGATAGCTCAGATATATGATGTTGGTGGTCTTACGGTCTTGATGTCATGTAGATGGAGACGAGGGAATTGTCCTCAAGGATCAAGATCCGATGGAGGTTAACGGAGGGACTCAGGGCCATTGTAGCTTCAGATATCCAATAGAAACCTACAGGGAATTTCAAAAACTCTCAAACTTTACTGCTCAGAGGTGTTCATAACCAAATCAGAATGGGGATGATGACTAGAGAGCTCCTATATGGAGGTGGGAGAAGGAGTTACGAGCTCCGGCCATGGAGAAGGTCGGATATGACCAGGTGTGGGAGATAGAAAGGAAGTGTTATGGGAGCACGATGAGGTGAATCAGCTAAGGGAAGAAAGGGAACACGAGAGAGTTTGATGATGGCTTGATATCAGCATAGATATGGTGGATCGTCGGATGGATCGTTTTCTTGCCCAAACAAAAGGCTTCAAAGATGAGTAATGGGGGCATGAAGATAAGGATGAAAGCAGAGAAAACAAATAGGCGAAATAAACAAAGAAAATGTGGTAGAAGATGGAAGATTACATGAAATGGATCTTTGCCTGGGAATTGAGTTGCAGAAGCTGCTCTGATAGTCGCATCGCATGGTGAGTTGCGATGAAGCTAGTTTGAGGTTGATCAAGCCTCAGCAATGAGGCACAAAGCCTTGGATCTCGCCAGAGAAGTTGGGTTCCCTCGTTGTCGCTTCTGAATGCAAACACTCATTGTGATCACCAGGGTTTGTTTGGTGCTAGAGGTGGATCTCTCAATGGAGACAGATAGCTGGGAATGGATCTTGAATATAATATCTCGAATCCCATCTTTCAACATTCAATTTTTGGTAGACATCACTATTGAAACTCCATATTCTGCCACAACCAATATCGCACTTGCAAGATGCAATCCTACAACCATCATTGCCCATGACGTCGTTGCCGTAAATTTTGATATTCAACATCTCGACTCCGGCACCTGACCCCGTTCGAGCTTAAGTGGCAACCATTGTCATACGAATTTCGATAAGTTTCACTTATTATTTAAAAATAATATATATATTTATTAAATTAAAAGCTTATTCTATATTATTATCCTTTATTTTTACCCGTGACTTTGATAAATTTAGACTTTTAGAATCTAATATCATGACGGTCATATCCATCACCAAATATTTCTTGTAAAAGTATACTTCTCTTTATAAAATGTAACCACAAACCTTTCTTAGAAAAAAAAGCAAAGATCTTTTTAGACCTTGGAATCTGCCTAGTTTTTTAAATAGGTATTTAACTAATTAACATAATCATTGTAACAATTATTGAAGTTTAAATTTGAATCTTTCGGAATTTTTACTGTAGAGATAATACAATCCACAAAAGTTACATATTTACAATTTGTTATGATCCAATGCTCTCATCATTCAAACAAGGACCTAATCCTTCGTTGGAGGTCCGAGATCACTTGGAGGGAGACTGAGTACAATGTCTGATACGCTACTGCACGAAGATGATACACATTTGGGAAACAACACTATTGTTCTCCAGATTTACGTAGGCCGTTGAATCAAGTGATGAGCATGGCAATTTTCAATGAAATAAATATTCCTGGCTAATTTTCTAACAACTGTTCACATGACCATCAAGACGTTTATGTTTACACATATCAGATAAGTTGTACATCGAGATCATGATCCCCGAAGGCATCAACATGAGACCATGGATGCACCAAGAAGATGACTTCTACGCATCAAACAAGAATACTCAAAGGTCCTCTCGAGTCGACTCTTCAAGATCGAACATAGCACCATCAATCCGAATGCGAGTTTCGATCCCCACATGTAACTATGCTTCAACTTGTGCGTCGTTCAAGCATAGGACGATCCTCCTCAGAGAACTCAGAGTAGACGACCCTCTCGGCCAATCGTAGGGTGCTTTGCACCCATTCATGGACATCATGAAGTGGTGCAAAGAGCCTTATGCGTGGTCGAGAGGATGATTGTTGGCTATCACGACTGCAACAAGGTTGTACAAAATGGCAAAACTTTACTAAAATTTTATGCACCATGTAAACAACCAGCTATCGATACTATATATGTATAAAATTCTACCCACCTCGATCGTGAAGCGAACAAGAATGTGTTGTTTATTTGTAGCAGACATGTAAATGTTGATCCCGGGCATATTCTAGTGAGGAAGATGACATGGTTATATATAGCCTTACAAATGAGGGGTTGGAGTTGTAAGTTGCTGATGGCGTAGGCAAGAAGAGCTGCTTCTTTTGGAGAAAAGAAGGATATGTATGGTAGCTGGAGAACGAGATCATCGTCATCGATCTGATTTCGAAGGGGGGAACCGGAGCATTGCATGGGATGCATGGAAACCACCATTCCTCATTTCAAAGGTTGCAACGTCCACGTAGAAAAAAATAAGAAATGGATGGAACTTTGCTATTAGGTCTCGAGAATGATATCGATGTTTAAGTTCTTTTAGAGTTAACTTGTAATATTGTTTGTTAATATGTCAAAATAACGCAAACAATGATTTGACGTCTCAACAACAGTAGAGATCTCGAGATACAAATTATCCTATATTAAGTGTCTCATTCCTACAAATAATTTTAAAATTCTTTGTCACATTTTTAGTTTATTTGTTTATGGCAACAAATAATTTAAATATTCCTTGTAATATTTTCAGATTTAAACTCATGATAGCAAATATTATTAAATGCAAATTATATCATTTTTTTGAAATTCAAAACTAATATCGTAGTTATTGAAATTTTGCTTGCAACAAATACTATAATGACAACTATCAATCGACACCTCTATAATTTTCTTAAGATCATAGATAAATTAGTAATGATTAGTGATGAGCGCTCCGCCAATCGAGATTAAGTGATATCAAAACAGATCAAGATCATTGCGACCCCAACCGGTGGAGCGTGGCTTAATCAAGAAAAATCATACCACCAATACAAGCAATCAAGCAGAAAAATCAAGATAAGCGGTCTCGCTATTTATTTAACCTAGTATAGCCACCATGGTCGAACACAAGGAGCATGAGCTAAGCCTACGAAGTAGTCAAGAAATCAGAAATGAATAGACATATTTTTGGAGGTTTTTGATTTGTAAATTTTTTTATTTTCTAAGAAGAAAAAGAATAAGAAAATAAAAGCAATCTCACTACAACAATTTCTATTATGGTCAAAAATGCTCAAAAATTCAAAATAAAAATATTTTTATATTTTTAAAAATATGCAAGTGTTTTTGGTTATTTTTATGGAATTTTTTAGATTTTATATGATTTTCTAAAAATAAAAGAAAGTCAAAATATGCAAACAGTGTAAAACCTGGATAAAAAGGCAACTTTAAAATATCTAAAGTGCCCCTAAATTCCTGGCTGCAATTTTACGTGAAAATAGATAAAAAGAGCTAACTACAGAAATTGAAAACACGTTTTTTTATTTTATAGAACTTTTAATGATTTTTATGAGATTTTAGGTCTTTTGTATTTTTAGGGGTTTTATAAAAGATAATAAAACAAAAATGCTACAGAAATTAAAACAAATCAAGACAAGCACTCAAATTTTTTTGTAGAATTTTAGGAGTATTTTTGTATTTTTATGGATTTTCTAAATTAGACAGATTCAATTTTTAGGATTTTTTATTTTTAGAAAATATAAATAAAATCAAATTATGTCACAAAATTACCAAAAATATTACACTATAGCAGGAGCTACTGGTAATATTTTTGGGATTATTTGGAGTAGATTTGTAATTTATTTAATTAAAAACCAAGAACACATGTTGTAGGGACCCAGAAGCAAATAGTTTAAGTTTCTGGACTAAACGATAAAAGGCGCTAAAATTCTAAGGGTGTCTTTGCAAAATTTCCAATAAATTCCAGCACATGCGTAATAGAACGTTCATAGGGGCATAAGTGCAAATTCAGAAATCTTCTCATTAAAAAAATAACACAGAAATATCCAGGGCTAAACATGCAAAAACACCATTGTTCACTTGACTGAGCATGCGTGTCCAGACAAGGAGGACTAAAATGCAAATACCAGAAACTCTAGGGACTAAAATGTAAATAGTTTCAACTACAACTTTTATACAAACTAAAACATAAATCATAAACAAATGCAGGGTAAAAAGAGCAATATACCCTTGCAGCACGTGAGGCGTGTGTGGGGGTACGTGGCGACCGCTGGTGGAGGCAGGATCGTGCGGATCTGATCTGCTGCAGGTGCCAGATCTGACGTTTCAGAACTGGTTGGGGACGTGAGGCGCGGATGCGCCAGATCTGACATCCAATGGTCTGACACGTCTGCTGTGTCGGCGGTCCAGATGCGATCTGGAGGTACGAGGATGATCCAACGGTGCTGGAGTAGCCTGGACGAACAGCACAGGATGAACTTCACCGGAGCCAAGGAGGCGATCCTCAGCTCCGATGGTCGATCAGGAAGCACAGGAGTGGTCGTGGAAGGCTTCCGCGTTAACTGAGCGGACCCGATGGAGCAGCCACTGGCCGGATGAGCATGGCGGAGATGGAGGCTTGGAGCTGCTCCGGCGAGCCTCGGATGGGTGGAATGATGGCTCCCAAAGCGCGCAAATACCTGCAAGGGCAAGCTGGGACTCAGCTCCGGTCCGAGATATTGGAGCTCAAAGCCAAAGAAGCGAAGGGAGACGGGAATCGATCCCCGACGAAGGTGGTAGGGGAGATCTAGATCCTAATCTCGACCTGATGGTCGAGGCTAAGGGTGATCAGGTTGCGGAGCAAGATGGGGGGTGAGCGTGCGGGTCGATCGAAGCGGCTGGAAGTAGGTAACGGGGCTCCGACCGGGTGGGCGGAGCAGGTGAACACACTACAATGCTAAATGGAAAGATCCGATCGAATGGGAAAATGGGGAGGATAAATGGGATACCTGAAGGTCGGGATTTTCTCTTGAGCTCCAACGAGGATGAACGTCGGGGTGATGGCCTCAACCTCGATGCGGAAGTCGGGGGAGGCTACTCGCGGTGGAGGTCCGGCCACGAAGGTTGAGCGTCAGCTCTACTACACCAAATCGAGCAGAGCGAAGCTCCGAGAAGTTGTCACTCAGTTGGAGGTGGCTAAGGTTCGAGAAGGGAGTGAGGCACGAGTTGCTTCTCCTGGGAGGCGGATGAGAAGCTTTATAGCGTTCCCAGGAGGCTGGAGGAATCAGGCAGGGGCACGCTAACGGAGGGAGATCCGCACCTTCCTAGGGATCCACGAGGGTCCTGGATCCTAGGAGGGTCCACGGGAGAAAAATCGGGGCCAGTGGTTACATGATCTACCTGAGAAAAATCAAAGAAAATGGTCCAGTGTAGAGGTCGGGTCGGGTCAAGCCCAGAAGCGGGGGTTGATCAGGGTTAATGATCTGACATGGACCAATCAGAAAATAGGATTGACAAAAATACTTACAAATTAAATAAAAAATAGTAAATGATTTAAATTAAAAAGTGTATAGAATAAAAAATGTTTGTTATTTTTCAAACTATTCTATATACAATATAATGTAGTATATACAAGTATAATATACCTATGTATTTTTACAACTGATTTTATTTTGGTATTTTTACATAAATACCCCAATTTTACATTTCTTTTATTTACAAAATAATTTTGGAGTACAAAATAATTTTTTATTGTATTTTTATTATTTATTTACAGGTATATAATAAATAAAGAAGAAAATATATATACATGTATTATGTACAAAGGAGAGAGAGTTTTATTCTATTTTTATTTTATTTTTCTAATTTTTTAATTTTTAGAAATATATACAAGGAGGTAAAAGGAATATTTTATTTTTATTTTAAAAAAAATTGTTTATTTATTTACACCAATGATATGTACAATATAGAGTGGGCCCTATCTTTCTTTACTTGTTTTATTTGGTGATAAGGCCAATGTTTGGCCTTCTCTTGGGGTCCGGGTCACTCTGTATTTATTCTAATTACCTCTTCCTTTTTCTTTTTCTTTATTTTTTTATTTTTGCACAAATACATGCTAGTTATGTAATATTAACACATGCATGCATAATGCTAACTTATTGTATCTACATCTATTTACATGATGCTTTGCCAAGATAAATAGCTAAAATAAAAGAATAAAGAGTGATGATCATGGATTCATCACCCCCCTATACTTTACCTTTGCTAGTCCCTTAGCAAACACTTATTTGAAAAAGAAATGAAAAGAGAAAGAAAAGAAAAAGAAGGATAATCAAGGTTTATTATTAAACTTATCTTCATTAAATTGGAGTATGGAGCTCAGTCAGACCTTTGGATTATTAGTTTGTCAGAACCTTATTTGGTCCTAAGTTTAAGACTCAATAGCCTCTAAGTTCCACCAATCTATGGTAAGACTCCTCAATAATCCAGATCAGAACAAGTCTACATACACAAACTCTAATGACCATGAATCTTTTCTTGTACTGTGTAAGTGATATGTAGCTCCCCACCTAAGAAATGGTAAAGTAACAGCCCCCCTCAACAAGGTAACTCTAATGCCCTAGGAGCGGGGTATTCCCTTCTAAGTTCAAGTTCAACCGGCTCAAGAAGAGGGGAAAGAAGAGAATGGACCATGACCAGTGTAGACATGTATCTTAGGGAGCCCAACCAGTGTAGCTAAGTCTCCCTGCTGCAAGCTTCATGACATGAGAATTGGTAACATAAGCTTTGTTTTATTTGTCTATATACACTCCGGTGGGTATTTTATTTTCTATCAGACCCACCACTTTTTTTGAGTTTTTCTTTCTTTTGCACACATTTTTTTGATGTGCATATGTACAACATATCTACATGGTGCAACAAATATACATAAGGACTTTTTCCTCTTGAGCCAATAGACTATCCCTCTTTTGAAGCATTATTGCAACCCACAACTCCTGCCTTTAGACCTCAACACCGCCAGACCAAGTTAAGGCGCACTTCGTTCACTAAAAGAAGACGAGAGGTTCCTCCTAGAAGTACTACCCTCGTATGCTACCCCAAGCCAAAGGAAACTGCCTCCTCACCACCTCATCCGTAGAGAGCTATATGTAAGGTGCTGATGCAAGTAAAGACATTGCCTGCGAGAGTTATGTGTGCATTGTTAAATGTTCTACTTAGTCTCATCAAGATGACATGTGATCATAGCCTAGTAGACTCAAATAATTAAGTCACTAATGGACCTGAAAAATCTTAACCCTAAGTCCTATAAGGTTCCTCTTAGAATTAGGTGGATTAAGGTATTAACCAAGCTCCATTTTCCAATTTAATTCCAGGCTAGTTTAAATATCAACTATGATTCAAAAAAACTGTACAAGTATATACAAAAACCTTTTTATGCAAAATTTTTTGAAAATGTGCAAAATTTTGAAAAAGTTTGAATGTATGCATGGATGCAGATGTTTTGCAAATTATTTACAAATATTTACACAAGGGTTTTTGCAAACATTTGTTTTTCAAACATTTTACAAAAATTTTATATTATATACAAAATTTTGATACCAAAATATTTACAAGTTTTTTACAAACAAAACATTTTTACAAACATCTGTACGAAAATAATTTTTATAAATAGCTATGTATGTGCAAGAAAGAATTTTATGTACAAGAAAAATTTTAAAATTTTTACGATTTTTAGATAAAGGATTTTAGCCATTTTATTTATCAACACACTCACACAAGGTACAAGTTATGGCTAAAGAATATATGAAATATATATGACACCCCCTATACTTAGCTCGAACGATGTCCTCAGAGTGAATCAAGAGCGATGAAGAAGATGTAACTTGTGCTTAGTATAGGGGAGTGAAAAGGAAAGCTATACTACAACGACGAATCAAAGAATAGAATGAAGAGGGATTGGTGTTTCCCCCTATACTTAGGATCAAGTAATCCTAAGTATAGCAGACTGTACATAAAGGGAAAACCGAGTGATAGAATGCACAAGTTCTACTTCCCTTATACTTAGGGTGAAATCTCCCTAAGTATAGGCAACAAAACAGAGGTAAAAACAATCAAAAAACTAATCAAGAGTCTTACACCCCCCTATACTTAGGGTAAAGTGCACCCTAAGTATAGCGTAATCACAAGATGTAGATGGGGTGTTGGACTAAAGAATGAGATGATATGGACATCTGGATCTAAACAAGACAGAGGACAATGATAATCAGGCATGAGATGCAACAGATGTGAGTCAAAGACCACATCTCATGCAAAATTAATCGGACGACGTCAACGACCAGCGGCTCATGATATAGATATGGTTTGAGATGCTGACCATTAACACGAAAGGTGGACTCAGATGACATCTCAGATATGTCGATACTCCCGTTGTCATGCACCTTTCAGACCAAGTATGGTCCCTTCCACTTACTCTGCAATTTCCCCGGAAATAATCTAAGCCTGACATTAAACAACCATACTCTCTGATCTGGCTCAAACTGCTTATGGATGATATGAGAATCATGCCATATCTTCACTAGTTCCTTATATTGTAGGCTGCTCGAAAAGGTTGTATCTCTAAGCTCCTCCAGGGCTGCCAATTCTGCCTTCCTTTGATCACCTATACACACTTGATCCAATAATATATCTATGACAACCCAAAGTGACTTGTGCCTAATCTCAACAGGTAAATGGCAGGGCTTGCCATAAACGAGACGAAAGGGAGATGTACCCAGAGGAGTCTTGAAGGAAGTCTAACATGCCCACAAGACCGAGTCCAAAAGCTGTGACCAATCCTTTCGGTCTGGACGGACTACCTTCTGCAATATTGTCTTGATCTCCCTATTCGATACTTCAGCAAGACCATTGGTCTGAGAGTGATATGGAGTGGCAACTCGATGGTCTATGCTAAATTCTCTAGCAAGGGCCTTTACCTTGTTGTTGATAAAGTGAGACCCCCATCAGATATCAATACTCTAGGCACCCTGAACTGTGAAATGATATTCTTCCTCAAAAATTTGCAAACAGTATTAGCATATGCGGTTCAGGCGGGAATGACCTCAACCCAACGACTCACATAATACACAGCCAACAGAATGTACTCGAATCCTCGACTCTTAGGGAATGGACCCATGAAATCGATGCCCCATGCGTCAAAAACCTCATAGAAGTGAATGGGTTGCATCGGCATCATATCACGCTGTCCACAAGTGCTCATCCTCTGACAGTCAGTACATCTCTTCACGAATTCATAAGAATCCTTGAAGAGGGTAGGCCACCATAAGCCGAATTGGATCACTTTATATGTCATTCTCCGTCCAGAATGATGTCCTCCTGCCTCAAGCTTGTGGCAGTATGTGAGGACTCTATGGTGATCCTCCTGAGGAATGCACCGATGCCAGACGCTATCCCCTCCTTCATGATAAAGGATGGGATCCTCCTTAAGGATATGGAATAATCCTCAAGCGCATCACGGAAGCGTGAGCGTCGTATCTAATACGATGAAGAACGACTAGTCGTACTAGTTGTTCGATTCAGCGGAATTTAAAAAAATTTTCATGAGATGAAACCACATGATCCAAGAACGATTCTCAGATTGTTTCATCTATAACCACAACAAGTATAAAGGAATACCTCTTGAAGCATTGTTGATCGAGTCTCTACGAAAAATCGTTGGAGAAGAAGCTTGCGAGCACGGGGATAAGTCGCGTGATCCTCGCAATCCAATGAGTTGATCCAAGCACGGGGAACTCCTGATCTCATCGTCCGAGATCGATCGTCTTCTTCGTGAGAGCAACACTCCAAGAAGATGGAGAACCGAAGAACGTCGAAGCGATGACGCGGTGGCGTAGGCGATGATGGCTATCTCCCACCAGGGTTTGGTGGATGGCCACCAAGGAGAGGGAGAGAGGGCTGGCATGTGGAAGGAAGAAAAAGAGAGAGATGTGCTTCAAAAGGTTAACCCTAGAGAGCATGGTATGACTCTCTATTTATAGGGTTTTGGGATCCATGGATCTCAATCCATGGGACTCATAAAATCAATGGATGAGATTGATTTATGATCAATCCAATAGTCAAGATTGTTGTTGGTAAAAGCCAACAACTTATGATTTAATTTAGATCAAATATATTTGATAAATCAAATATACATCAATCCTAAAATTAAACCAATCAAATAAGGAGACAATTACCATGGAGATCTCATCTCCCCATGTAATATAGTGAACGGCCACCAATTCCATGTAGGACTTGGTAGCCGTCCACTTATTACCAAGTGGGGCAATCTCATGAAATCTCATGAGATTGCATGTCTCCATGAAATACTCCGTTATTGAATCCAACAACTTCTGTTGAGATTTATTCTCCAAAAACAATTCATAATTATATTTGAGAATATTGCAATCTTGCCATTGGAAAATTGTGAATCATATTCACAGCTCAAAACAAAATGTAATTTACATTTTCAATTAATTACACAATGCATATACAATACACATTAATAATTAATCAACAAATATAAATTATAATTAGCTCTCTCTAATACATTATAAATCACATTTATAATATATTATGAATAATTAAATATTACTATCTACATTATTCTTATCCATAACAATTAAATCACATTTAATTATATTGGATAATTTCCACATACATCAAGATAATTAAATCATATTTAATTATCAATTTCTTAATGCTTAGATCTTATGGAATTATTCTTGAACCATTTTAAGAATAATGCTATTTCTCCTCAGATACTTGAAGATAAGGACAGGGCGATTGTATTGTTCCATGTATAGTGACTTGGATATTGAGATCACATCTCAAATCCAAATCCCATGGACCTCTCATAGATGCTTGATTGAATCAAGGCCGTAAACCTAGTCTTCTCATTACATCTGAATCTCATTCAGATCAATATCCAATACATGGACTATGATTAGGTCACTTCTCTATTGAGAGGAGTCACTAAAATCCGGACATGTTCATCACTCCCTTGGAATGGAAGCGTCATGGTTATACAATCGTTTATGATCAAATCACCCTCAGGTATTCCCAATACCTGTACATCCTGCATATTGGAAGACCTATGATCATCCTGAAGATATAGATCACTTTTACACTGTCATCTTCAGGGTTTGATCACTAAGTTTCTCAATCTTGGTATTTTGGGATTTGGTATAGATCATATGCTTTCACAAAGCATATATCTTACCTTCAAATTCATGTCATGCTTCCAAAGCATGAAGACCATGCATGGAATTTGATCAGTCCCAATACCTCATGAGTGAGCTCATGTCTCCCGGTTCACAAGTGAACCTGTATGATCCCTTTGAGAGATCGTATTACTCATATGTCCTTACATGCACACCAGCTCCCGATGTATAGACCTTGGTTAGGTCATCAACCTATTGGTCTGCCAAATGTACACACTCAGACATATAGCAACACATCTGTCTCTGGTCAGAGGATGTGTGCCTATGCTTTGATAGTATTCAACATAGGTCTTTGGTTATCTCGATCTCGTTAAGTCAACCCATTGACTTAACTAATCTGATACATCTGAATCACTATTCTCATGTAGAGGACCTGCATCAAGAGGTCGATTAGATATCAACCTAATGAGAAAGGATTGCCATCTCCTACTCAGGCTGGAGATCATCACTTTACAATCATTTGATGATGCTTGATGAGTCCTCTATCTAACTCCTTAGATATTCATCAAGCATCAGCCTCTATGATTCAATGAATCAACAACTGTATGATTATCAAGTTGGCCATGGTACATAAACCTTATTGTACAGAGGGACCTTATAGTGCATTCATTCATTCTTAATTTCAGATCAGGGAATGATATTCGCAATAACATTTATTTCAGAATGGCTCTCCGTGGGCTCGCATGTCCAACACCTCCCAGTGGTAAAACTTGGCTTTTGCGAGGAAGGTCTCTAGTCGCTGCATGGGCCAAACTTGTGGAACTTTCTTGGCAACAAGATAGTTCACAATGTCGGCGTACCACAGGAGTGAGGCGATAGTAAGGATCGCCTCATCTGGGAAGGTCTCAGAAATGGGATCAGTCTGCTCAGATTCCTTAAGATTCTCTATTCGGGAGAGATGATCCGCCACCACATTCTTGACTGCAGGTTTATCCTTGATCTCAATATCAAACTCTTAGAGTAGAAGGATCCATCTGATCAGTCTCGCTTTGGCATCCTTCTTTGCCATGAGGTACCTGATGGCAGTATGGTCAGTAAAGATAGTCACTTTGGATCCGATGATATAAGATCTGAACTTGTCCAAGGTAAAAACTACGGCTAGCATCTCTTTCTCAATGACAGTGTAGTTCCACTACGCGGAATCCAATGTATGGTTAGCGTAGTGAATGGCAAAAGGCACTCCATCCCTACTCTATCCTAGCACAGCCCCTACGGCAAAATCGGAGGCATCTGTCATGATCTTGAATGGGAGAGACCAACAAGGCGGCTGCAGGACATGAGCCTCAACAACTAGACTCTTGAGAGTCTCAAATGGCACAAGACACTTATCACTACAATAAACTCAGTATCTTTGGTCAGCAAATTAGTCAACAGTCGGGCAATCCTGTTGAAATCATGAATGAATCATCGGTAGAAACCGACATGCCCAATAAAAGACCGTAACTGTCGCAGGTTGGACGGTGGATTGAGTTTCCTGATGATATCCACCTTGGCCGGATCAACCTCCATGCCCCTGTTGGAGATGATATGACCAAGCACCATCCCTTGAGTCACCATGAAGTGACTCTTTTCCCAGGATAAAACAAGATGAACCTCAATGCAGCGCTGAAGGACGCAATCTAAGCAATCAAGACAAGCATCAAACCCATCGCCATAGACCGAAAAGTCATCCATGAAGACCTCTAAGCAATCACACACCATGTCCGAGAAGATGGACAACATGCACCTTTGGAATGTCGCCGGAGCATTACATAGACCAAAGGGCATCTGTCTGAAAGCATAAGTCCCAAACGGACATGTGAATGTAGTCTTGTCCTGATCTTCAGACGCAATGGCTACATGATTGTAGCTAGAGTACTCGTCAAGAAAGCATTAATTACTCTTCCCAGCTAGCCTCTCTATAATCTGATCAATAAAAGGCAGTGAGAAATGATCCTTCTTAGTGGCCTGATTCAATCGTATGTAGTCCATACAGACCCTCCAAGAAATGGGTACACAGGTGATGAATCTACGTTTCATCATCTTTATTCTATCATTTTGGCCTCAAAAACCCTAGTAAATGCGTATAAATAGGCATAATTCATGCATTTTAGCATTCATGCATATGTATGTAAATATTGTATAAAATACGGTTTTTAATGCCAAAATAATAGAATAAAGAAAAGAAAAGAAAAAAGAATAAAATATTGTAAATATTTTATGACCCGAAACCCCGAGACCTAGGCATCTTGATGAATAGGTCGACAAGGAATAAAGTAGGGGGAGATAAGGGCCAAAAATACCAATAAAATTCCTTTTATTTTATTAATTCTTTATTCATTTTGGGACCTATTCTTGGTTCCACTTTTTATACATCAAACAGAGAAACTTTGTACATGAAAGTTGTAGATAATTTTATAAAGAAAAATACAAAATTGATTTCACAGAAAAATAATGTACAGATAAAAAGTTATGGTCTGAATAAAAATCCAGAATGCCAACTTCCCAGACCCGTATATCATAAATAAAAAGTCCAAATGCAGCGTACTCACCTTTAATTGTATATAGAATAAAATAATCTACCCAATGGCGGTGGTTTCGCATTTGGCGGAGCTACGGTTTGAAAGTTGAGTTTTGGACCCCTATTGTATACTTGTACATATTAAAATATTCAATTTATTATTTATTTATTATTTTTATAATTTTATATTTTTATAATGTTGTAAATATTACTTATAATAATTATGTACATTAAAATAAGAATAAAAACCTAAATAAAAACCAAAAATAAAATACTTAAAAATAAAATACATAGATGCATAACCTGTACATATACCTATACAAAACATACTTGTATTTTATTAAATATACAAAACATATCAGAAAAATAAAATAAAAATATATTTATGTATATAAAAGTATGTTATAATTTTATAAAATCATAAATAAAAATAATAAAAATAAAATACATAAATAAAAATAAAATACTTAAATATATAGATATATATACTATAAAGGGTATAAATGCAAACTTGTAAAAATATAACTCATAGAAATAATTAAAAATCATAATAAAATACTACTTAAAATAACGAATATTTTTTATTTTATAGTCATAAATTAATAAGGCCATTTATTATTTTTAAATTAATTAATAAAACATTTTTTCCAAGGTTTTTCTGGTTGGTCCACGTGGACCAACCAGCTTCAGCCCTTGGTTGACCTTGGTCAGCTCTCTGACCGAGGTATGTACATGGCAGACTTGCATTTTCTTGGCACCTTCTCTGAATTTTGGAGGTCGCGCCATGCATGATCTCGCGCCGCTTCCTTCTGCAAAAGTCTTCCCTGTAGATCCACCTAGCCCGCAGACCTATCAGATCTTCCCAGATCTTTGTGGTCTGCCCGTGATCGATCCTCGAAACTCGCCCGTCGACCATCTTCAAAACCAGCCCCTTCTTCTTCCTTTTCCCTTTTGAACCGGCTTGGGCGCCAAAAACCTCCGGGTGAGGGTCGAGGGTTGATCTCCAGTGACAGGGGAGTCCTCCCCCATCTCAGGCGAGGTGCGGCAGAGCACCTAGCGCCGAGTTCCACCACCTCCGACCGTACGGCCGTCGAGGTTCCTTCCTCGTGGTCCAGGCCACTCGAGGGCATTTTTATCCTTGTTTTTCTCGCTGTTCGATAGCTGTTAGTTATAGTTTTTTATTTGCTCTATTATCCTTTCGATTAAACCATCCCCTCGCCTTATTTTCACCGTCGAACACTCGCCGGAGCCCTTGAGCTCCGGCGTTCATCTCCATCGCACGCACCGCTATTCCACCCTCGTTAGCCCTTGGGACATCTACTGTTGTTCTCGTGCTTTCATTTGCAGGTCCTGGGGCTCGAAGAACCCCATCTGGGTTCGAGTTTTGCAGCTGAACGAGGCATCTGGAGCCACCTTCCTCCCTCGAGCTCGCGGCGGCGCACCGGAGCTACCCTGCCCATTTTGGCCCAGCCGCAGGCTCGAGGAACCTTCCAGGAACCATTGGAGCGCTGTTGAGGCAAAGGAGGAGGCCGGAGGAGCATCCATTCGACGATTGAAGCTAGGGCCACCGCCTGTTCGTCCCAGTTCTTGGAGAGGGACCCAAAACCGTCAGATCGAGAGCCCGCTCCAGACTGACCAGCGGCCGTTGGATTGATCGTGCCTGCCACCGTCCGATCTTCTTTGGCGATCTAATCCCGGGCGTTCGCGCGAAGGGGTACGGGCCGTCGCGATATCGACACGTGTCTTTAAGTGAACATCATCAGCCGCCCGATCGCCTTTTTATTGGGCATTTTGCATAGTGAGCCCAGTAATTTTTGTATTTATTACTTAAGTCTAAAACTTTCCTCTGCAGCTTTTAAGTTTTTGGGAATTTTGCAATTGACCCCTCCCGTTTTTGATAAAATCATCTTAGTCCCGCCAGGCGCGTGCTCGTCACGCGCGCTTGGGTGATTTTGCAGGAGGGGCCCCCAGAGTTTGTATTATTTAACTTTAGTACAGTAACTTTCCTCTGCAGTCAATTAACTTTTGGACATTTTACGTCTACACCCCCGAGTTTTTATGATATTACATCCGTGCCCCTCCCAGGCGCGCGTGTAACTCACGTGAGCCTGGGAGTTTTTGCAAGAAAGCCCTTGCGGCTTTGGATATTTGTTTTGGGCCCAGAAATTAGTTGATTCAGTATTAAGTTTTGTGGAAATTTGCAAGAACGCCCCTGGATTTTTGATATATTGCACATATACCCTTGCCAGGCTGGTTTAATTTTTGTATGCTTGTTGTATTTATTTAATCTATCATTTTAAATCCAAAAATTCCACAAAAATAGATTTAAGCTTCTGAACATGTGTACTTTCACGCCACCATTTTAGTTTTTGATTTTATTTCATTTTTATATTTATTAAAAATCAAAAACTCGCTATTTGTGCACTGTCTAGTTTAAAAAATACCAAAAAAATATTAAAACACCTCTAAAAATTCCAAAAAAATTACCTAGTGTCTATTTTATCCTATTTTAGAGTCAGTCCAAAAATCATTAAAAATTTCAAAAGAAAAACACTAAAAATTTAAAAACACTCAAAAACTTCAAAAAAATATATAAAATAGTAGAAAACTCCAAAAATCAAAAGCTCAGTTCCTGTTTGTTCCTTATTTTGTCCTTTTTATTTGAAAAATAGTGTGAAAATTTTGAGCTACTGGTTGCTATTTTTAACTTGCATTTTAGTCACAGCCAGCCCTATTTCCACTGTTTTGCCTTAATTCAGTAATTAAAAATACCAAAAACACCTTGAAAAATCCCCAAAAATCACAAAAACAGTAGAAAACCATAAAAATATCAAAAATATTTTATTCCTGAATTTTTGAGTATTTTTTGCACCATTTTAGAAATATTTTAGCTTGCCTTTTATTATATTGTCTTTATTTTCCAATATTGAAAAAGAAAATAAAAAATTAAAAAAAATAATATAAAATATAAAAATCAGAAAATCAAAAATCCAAATACAAAATTATAAAATTAAAAATTAAATAAAAAAATTAAAAATTAAAAACCCACAAAAATTCCTTTCCTTGCTTGCTTAGTGTAGACACATCACACATCCACTTGAGCACAATTGTTTGAATTATCCTGCTTGCTCCCTGTGTTCGAACTCTCTGCATACTTGTCACTATACACCATTTGTGCAGAGTTAAAAATAAATTTTAACTCCACATTAGTTCTAATTTGTTGATCTTTATTGTGGGTTAATTGTTGACTTTAGTCCGGATTTAGTGTGGTCACCACACCGACTGAGTTCACGCTTTGTGCTGAACTTAAGACCACCTGTTTTTCGGCTAAATCAAATGGCGCCGTTGCCGGAGAGCAACAGCGCGTAGTTCGAGTTTTTGTTTTGTGTTGTGATCATTTGTCTGCACTTCGCGGCTTTTATTTCTATTTGTATTATTGATATATCTCTTGAGCTGTCTAATCCCTCTTCTTTGTTGACTTTCTGCGAGGTACCGCGGACCGAGGGAGGCGCGTCACTCTAGGTGCCGAAGCACCCACGTGAAGCCGACTTAGCCACCTAGCACCAAGGAGACGAGAAGAGAATTTTTGAAGACCGCGCTCTACTTTAGTTGCATTTTATTTCATTGCATTTATTTTTGTAATTTAAGTGAGTGAGAGACTTAATTTGTAATAATACAGGTACCCCCAGACTTGAACTCTTGAGCCTAATTTCCAAGTGATTGTTCACTTGGGGGCTCGCCGCGGTTTTTGCCGGCTTTTCTCGCATTCTTTCATTTTGTTTTATTTTTCGATTTTATTTATTTTGTGTGATTGAGCCCTTAGCTTTTAGGATTGCTTGCGATAGACTAAGGCCAAACACCTAATATATTGCATGCTCCTATAGTTCGTTTTGGACTTAGTCAAATTTTAAACAGTTGATCATCACCTTCAATCCGTCGCGTCGCGAGCTCTCCCCGCAAAGCGCTTTCTCCTACCCTCAATTTGTTGAGCAGAGGAGGGGTGAGCCTAGACCGGACATTAGGATTGAGAGTCGGTGGTCAGCTTGTGGTTCTTCACGATAATAGCAATTTCTAAAACCTAGGGCGATTTCATCGGCTTTTGCACTTGCATATAGATAGGTTTCAATTCTGCTGAGCATCCGTGCATGTAGAGTGCTGGAGGCAAGGTGAGCATTTCTCTTTAGCATCCATCATTGATTTGACGCTTGCATTGCTTTTCCGACTCTCCCCCTGATTTTGCCAACCTAGGTGCTCAAAGGAATCGATTCCTCGTTAGGCGCGTGCATTTCTTACTAAAAATCCAAAAAAGTGATAACCAATAAAATTGGGACTGCTAATATTACTTGACCCTAAAACCGATCAAAAAGGAAATCTTGTATTGGGGCGAGTAATCCCCTCATTGTCTTCGCTTTTATTTGCTCGCGCACACACTAAGGTTAGAGCCCAAAATCCCATTCAGCCCCCTAAGTGTTTGCGCAACTTCTTGACTTCTCACCTAACTCTAAAACAGATAAGATTAAAAGACCGCATTTTACGGTCTCTACCGAGTTGAGTAGGTGAATTGAGGGTTTGTCTTGTTTCATTTTTGCTTATGATTGTTTTGTGTGTGTGTCCTAGATCATACCTGCGCATTTGCGCCTTCTTCTTCACTCTTTTGATTTGACCATCGTGCTCTCCCGATCATTTCCTTTTGTTTTCGAGATGGACCCCTGGAGTGCATTTTATCCGGACCTTGCGGACCCCTCGCTCGCTCCAGCCGATCCACCTCCCTTTTATCAGGAGGATCCTCCTCCTATTTTTTCTGATTTTTGTACATACCCGCCTCAGCCACAGTATCACGACTCGGACTTTTACCCACCTCCACCTCCACCTTCACATCCACCCGAGTTTGACCTGATGGAGTCACCTCCCTCGATCTCTATGAGTGATATCTTGAATCGGATGACAAAGCGCATTGATTTGATGAATGATGATATTGCTTTCTTGAGGAAGAATCAGATTAATGCTCCTTTTGTCGGGAATACGGCTTCGCTTGTAGGTGATCATGGGAGCTTGCAATCGCCCAAAATACAAAAAAATGAGGAAAATTTAAAAATCCAAAAAGATTTCGGGAGACACTTGGTTGATCAAGATTTTGAGGAGAGAGCCTACTTGTCAGAACCCTGGACCACACATGCATTCACACCTAGTCCCACCTTTGACCCTGAGGATGCCGCTGTACAGACTGCTCTTGGCATGCCTCGTGTATATGCTGATTCCAACTTCCTCCCTTGTATGGAGGAAGTCCAAAAATTCAAAAAAATACTATCTGAACCCGAAGTGGTGGCTACTATTCATGAGATTATCCGTGCCCCACTTCAGCAGGCCATGACCCAATTATCTGCTCCTCTTCCCAAGAAGAGAAAGCGGAGGAGCAGATCTGAGCGTCATATTCTGACCATGGCCACTGCCCTCGCCATCACACACCGTCCCATTCCCAAGAGGAAGAACACAGCTACACCTTTCATCACTTGCACCATCTCTGACCATACTTGTGATCGCACTCTCCTAGACGGCGGTGCATCTATTAGCATATTACCCTTCTCGCTGGTACAGTCTCTTCACTTAGGGCCTCTCAAGAAAACCAGGATGATCGTTCAGTTTGCTGATGGATCAATCAAGAGGCCGAAGGGTATCCTTGAAAACGCCGTCATTTCTATTCAGGGCACGAGCCACCATGTTGATTTTGTCGTGTTGCCCATGGAGAACTCCACAGGGGAGCCATCTCCAATCATCCTGGGACGACCATTCCTCGCCTTTGTGAGGGTCGTTATTGATTATGGATCAGGAGAGGTTCGTTTCCGTCCTGTTGACGGGAACGAAGTGTCGATCACCGCACCCACAGTTGACCAGAGACCTGCACCTGATGCACCTTCACCGATCATAGCTGACTCTGAGGCCTGTGACAAACCTGATGATACTAGAGATACTTCCTTAGCGACCATTGATGAGACCCGACGGATCCCCCGAAAGGGGAGGAAGTCGGAAAGCATGGACCTCACTAAGCCTCCTCCTGGTGTGTGGCGATGTGTTGATGAAATCCAGAGTATTTATGTGATTGAACCATTTGAGCGGGGGGCAGATGATAAGATAATTGAGGATGTTTATGATGTTGCCCATTACTTTGAGAGACCTCCTAAGGCAACAAATGACTTGAGTAAGACTAGACAGGACGAACCCGTTTTGACTACTTCCACTAATAAATCCGTTCCTGGCCCTTCACAAGTGAAGATGATTGAGGTCGGTTATGATGCTGCTACTTATTTTGATAAATTCAGACCTCTTGTTGAAGACAAGGATTCAGGTGAGAGTCTTGAGGACGATCTGAGTTCGTACACTTCCACCAATGATTTCGTTCCTTTTGATTTTGACCTGGACGAGGACTCGCAGGACGACTCCGATTACACTTCTTCCGAGGATGATGAGTTTGTCCCATTTCACTTTGACATCTGCGAGACTTCCAAGGCCGGACCTAGGACCACCAAGGGAGAACCGAGCCATACTGCTTCCATCGATCAGTTCGTCCCTTTCCGTTTTGATTCCACTGAGGGCCTTCACCGTGTCGACCCTGATCGGCCTCTGTCCACTGTGGACCCCGATGTCGACATACACCATATCCGATCTATCCCTCAGCGGTCCCGCAAGAAGGTTTGCTTTCCACCTTCTGATGATCACCCATTTATGTTGTAGATTCTATCCTGTGACTCTCTTTCCATCTCCCGTTTTTGCTCGTCTACCCATTTCTCGTGTTTGCCTTGCTTAGGACGTACTTTGTCCTACGTATAGGAGGGGTAGATGAGTTGAGTGTTCTTTCTTCGTCCGTCTGATCACTCCTGTTGTTGCCTATACTTAGGGCTTCTTTTACCCTAAGTATAGGGGGAGTGACGTGTACATCCTCACGATCTTTTCATCCATCTTCTGCGTTCATTTTCTTATTTTCTTCTTTTCTTCTTTTCCTTTTCTATTCTCTGTATCTATCAAAAGGTGCCACCCTTGTAGACACTTTTCCATACTTAGGACGTACTTTGTCCTAAGTATAGGGGGGTGTGCACCCCGAGTTGTTCTATTCTTTGATCCTCTCCATTGTCTCCTCTTCTTGTCTATACTTAGGGATATCTTACCCTAAGTATAGGGGGAGACAATCTGAGTACGGTCTGTTCATTCCCACCCTTGACCCTCCCTGCTTTGTGTACAGTCTGCTATACTTAGGATTATTTGATCCTAAGTATAGGGGGGACGGTCAACTTCTCATTCGTTTGATTCATTCATTTATTTCTTTATTGGTTAGACTTGTCTATACTTAGTACGAGTTATGTCTTCTCTTTTCTCTCCGATCTATGAGGACATAGCTCGAGCTAAGTATAGGGGGGTCGTATATACTACGTATATACTTTAGCCATAACTCGTACTTTCGTATTTTCCTAATAAATATGGCTAATAATTCTTTAAAATTCATTAAAATTCTTAATAAAAAGATGTGGTTATTCCTCAAATTCTTTTTGTATATACTGATTAATAAATCAGGTGAAAATGTTTTTTGCAAAATGTTTGAAAAATAGTTTGAAAATCTTTGTGAACATCTATTGAAAACTATTTTGAAAATATTTTGTTACACGTTTTCAACCTTTGTAAAAATGTGTGGATTGTAAAATTTCTTTTCTTTGTGTGAAATAAAAATGTTTGAAAAATGATTTGCAAATGGTTTGAAAAATGGTTGCAAAAATGTTTTGAAAAACCTATATATACTGTTTGAAAGCCTTTTGCAATATGATTTTCAAATGTGTGTAAATGTTTGTAAAATGTTGGTAAAAACTATTTTGGACTATAGTTTTCAAAAATTGTGTGAAAAACTTGTGTCAAATAAGTTTGAGGAATACATACATCACACCAAAATCCACTATATGTATATATGTATAAAATTGATCACTTACCCTTGTAAATTCTTAAAATCCACTTCTTGTATATATTAGAAGCACTCCCGTGTACATAGTTTTAACCTTGTTTTCAGCCAAAAATTTTTTGTTTTCAAAAATCCCAAAAACATTTGCAAAATTAAAATCCAAAAACATTTGAAAAACCATTTTGAAAAATACAAAAAAATGCATCTGCATATGCATACATGCATCATGTTTTCAAAAAATTCATAAAAAGTTCAAAATCTTTGAAAATTGCATCACAAAAATATTTTCTGCATTGCATTGCATAGCATTCGCATTTTTTGGATTGAGTTTGATAGTTGAACAAGTCTAAATAAAATCCGGAGATTGGAGCTTGATTGGACCTTCAAATCTACCTAATAACAGGAACCTTATAGGAACTTGGTTTGAGGTACTTCAGGTCTAGTTGACTTAATTCTTTGAGGATCACGAGACTTAGTTCAATGGATTCTTGACTGCCTAAGTAGAGTATTTCGGAGCATATGCACGACTCTTGTTGATAATAACCTAACTTGGACACTTGCACCTTTCACATGGCTCAACTCAGTTGGAGTGGTGAGGGGATTGGATTTGCCGGTATGAGACGCACACAAGTGGAAACAATTGTCCTCCTCTAGGGAGGGAAGTGCACCCCAACCCGTCCAAGTGATTAGGAAGTCTAAAGACAGGAGGCTGTGGGTTGCGATAAAGCTTCAAAAGAGGGATAGTCTACTGGCTCAAGAGGAAAAGCTCCTTATGTAAATGTTGTTGTATATAGTATTTCAAAAAAAAAAAAGAAAAGAAAAGAAAAAAAAAGAAGAAAAAAGTTCAGGCATGTACAAAAATAAAAAGCCTGCATAGTATGTATAAAGTCAATAAGCAAGCTTGAGTTCCAAAGTCAAATATGTGAGCCTGCAGCAGGATGACTTGACTACACTGGTCTTGCATCCAAGGATAGGTAGCTACACTGGCTACCGTCCATTCTTCTCTTCACCCCCTCCTCTTGAGCTAGTTGCCACTTGAACTTAGAAGGGAATACCCCGCTCCTCGAGGATGGAGTTGCTGGATTGGGGAATCACTGGGTTGTCGTACTGGAGAAGTCAGTTTCTTTGTCATTCTAGTTGGGGAGAGCCACCATCACTTACACTGTACAAGTCAGATTCATAGTCGTAAGAGTTTGCGTATGAGTTGAGATATTTCTGACCTGGCTATTGAGGAGACTTGAGCAGAGTTTTGGGATTCTCAGGGACTGTTGGATTTCAAATTCGGTTCTCATTAAGGTTCCGCCCGCACTAAAATTTCAAAGGTCCTATTTAAGCTCCAAACTTTGATTTTGTGAAGACAAGTTTGATAATTAAATTTAGTCCATCTTTCTTCTTTTTCTTTTCTTTGTTTTTCTTTTCTGCACTTATGGCATAAGTGTTTGCTAGGGACTAGCAAAGGCAAGTATAGGGGGATGATGAATCTACGTTTCATCATCTTTATTCTATCATTTTGGCCTCAAAAACCCTAGTAAATGCGTATAAATAGGCATAATTCATGCATTTTAGCATTCATGCATATGTATGTAAATATTGTATAAAATACGGTTTTTAATGCCAAAATAATAGAATAAAGAAAAGAAAAGAAAAAAGAATAAAATATTGTAAATATTTTATGACCCGAAACCCCGAGACCAAGGCATCTTGATGAATAGGTCGACAAGGAATAAAGTAGGGGGAGATAAGGGCCAAAAATACCAATAAAATTCCTTTTATTTTATTAATTCTTTATTCATTTTGGGACCTATTCTTGGTTCCACTTTTTATACATCAAACAAAGAAACTTTGTACATGAAAGTTGTAGATAATTTTATAAAGAAAAATACAAAATTGATTTCACAGGAAAATAATGTACAGATAAAAAGTTATGGTCTGAATAAAAATCCAGAATGCCAACTTCCCAGACCCGTATCTCACAAATAAAAACTCCAAATGCAGCGTACTCACCTTTAATTGTATATAGAATAAAATAATCTACCCAATGGTGGTGGTTTCGCATTTGGCGGAGCTACGGTTTGAAAGTTGAGTTTTGGACCCCTATTGTATACTTGTACATATTAAAATATTCAATTTATTATTTATTTATTATTTTTATAATTTTATATTTTTATAATGTTGTAAATATTACTTATAATAATTATGTACATTAAAATAAGAATAAAAACCTAAATAAAAACCAAAAATAAAATACTTAAAAATAAAATACATAGATGCATAACCTGTACATATACCTATACAAAACATACTTGTATTTTATTAAATATACAAAACATATCAGAAAAATAAAATAAAAATATATTTATGTATATAAAAGTATGTTATAATTTTATAAAATCATAAATAAAAATAATAAAAATAAAATACATAAATAAAAATAAAATACTTAAATATATAGATATATATACTATAAAGGGTATAAATGCAAACTTGTAAAAATATAACTCATAGAAATAATTAAAAATCATAATAAAATACTACTTAAAATAACGAATATTTTTTATTTTATAGTCATAAATTAATAAGGCCATTTATTATTTTTAAATTAATTAATAAAACATTTTTTCCAAGGTTTTTCTGGTTGGTCCACGTGGACCAACCAGCTTCAGCCCTTGGTTGACCTTGGTCAGCTCTCTGACCGAGGTCTGTACATGGCAGACTTGCATTTTCTTGGCACCTTCTCTGAATTTTGGAGGTCGCGCCATGCATGATCTCGCGCCGCTTCCTTCTGCAAAAGTCTTCCCTGTAGATCCACCTAGCCCGCAGACCTATCAGATCTTCCCAGATCTTTGTGGTCTGCCCGTGATCGATCCTCGAAACTCGCCCGTCGACCATCTTCAAAACCAGCCCCTTCTTCTTCCTTTTCCCTTTTGAACCGGCTTGGGCGCCAAAAACCTCCGGGTGAGGGTCGAGGGTTGATCTCCAGTGACAGGGGAGTCCTCCCCCATCTCAGGCGAGGTGCGGCGGAGCACCTAGCGCCGAGTTCCACCACCTCCGACCGTACGGCCGTCGAGGTTCCTTCCTCGTGGTCCAGGCCACTCGAGGGCATTTTTATCCTTGTTTTTCTCGCTGTTCGATAGCTGTTAGTTATAGTTTTTTATTTGCTCTATTATCCTTTCGATTAAACCATCCCCTCGCCTTATTTTCACCGTCGAACACTCGCCGGAGCCCTTGAGCTCCGGCGTTCATCTCCATCGCACGCACCGCTATTCCACCCTCGTTAGCCCTTGGGACATCTACTGTTGTTCTCGTGCTTTCATTTGCAGGTCCTGGGGCTCGAAGAACCCCATCTGGGTTCGAGTTTTGCAGCTGAACGAGGCATCTGGAGCCACCTTCCTCCCTCGAGCTCGCGGCGGCGCACCGGAGCTACCCTGCCCATTTTGGCCCAGCCGCAGGCTCGAGGAACCTTCCAGGAACCATTGGAGCGCTGTTGAGGCGAAGGAGGAGGCCGGAGGAGCATCCATTCGACGATTGAAGCTAGGGCCACCGCCTGTTCGTCCCAGTTCTTGGAGAGGGACCCAGAACCGTCAGATCGAGAGCCCGCTCCAGACTGACCAGCGGCCGTTGGATTGATCGTGCCTGCCACCGTCTGATCTTCTTTGGCGATCTAATCCCGGGCGTTCGCGCGAAGGGGTACGGGCCGTCGCGATATCGACACGTGTCTTTAAGTGAACATCATCAACCGCCCGATCGCCCTTTTATTGGGCATTTTGCATAGTGAGCCCAGTAATTTTTGTATTTATTACTTAAGTCTAAAACTTTCCTCTGCAGCTTTTAAGTTTTGGGGAATTTTGCAATTGACCCCTCCCGTTTTTGATAAAATCATCTTAGTCCCGCCAGGCGCGTGCTCGTCACGCGCGCTTGGGTGATTTTGCAGGAGGGGCCCCCGGAGTTTGTATTATTTAACTTTAGTACAGTAACTTTCCTCTGCAGTCAATTAACTTTTGGACATTTTACGTCTACACCCCCGAGTTTTTATGATATTACATCCGTGCCCCTCCCAAGCGCGCGTGTAACTCACGTGAGCCTGGGAGTTTTTGCAAGAAAGCCCTTGCGGCTTTGGATATTTGTTTTGGGCCCAGAAATTAGTTGATTCAGTATTAAGTTTTGTGGAAATTTGCAAGAACACCCCTGGATTTTTGATATATTGCACATATACCCTTGCCAGGCTGGTTTAATTTTTGTATGCTTGTTGTATTTATTTAATCTATCATTTTAAATCCAAAAATTCCACAAAAATAGATTTAAGCTTCTGGACATGTGTACTTTCACGCCACCATTTTAGTTTTTGATTTTATTTCATTTTTATATTTATTAAAAATCAAAAACTCGCTATTTGTGCACTGTCTAGTTTAAAAAATACCAAAAAAATATTAAAACACCTCTAAAAATTCCAAAAAAATTACCTAGTGTCTATTTTATCCTATTTTAGTGTAAGTCCAAAAATCATTAAAAATTTCAAAAGAAAAACACTAAAAATTTAAAAACACTCAAAAACTTCAAAAAAATATATAAAATAGTAGAAAACTCCAAAAATCAATAGCTCAGTTCCTGTTTGTTCCTTATTTTGTCCTTTTTATTTGAAAAATAGTGTGAAAATTTTGAGCTACTGGTTGCTATTTTTAACTTGCATTTTAGTCACAGCCAGCCCTATTTCCACTATTTTGCCTTAATTCAGTAATTAAAAATACCAAAAACACCTTGAAAAATCCCCAAAAATCACAAAAACAGTAGAAAACCATAAAAATATCAAAAATATTTTATTCCTGAATTTTTGAGTATTTTTTGCACCATTTTAGAAATATTTTAGCTTGCCTTTTATTATATTGTCTTTATTCTCCAATATTGAAAAAGAAAATAAAAAAATTAAAAAAAATAATATAAAATATAAAAATCAGAAAATCAAAAATCCAAATACAAAATTATAAAATTAAAAATTAAATAAAAAAATTAAAAATTAAAAACCCACAAAAATTCCTTTCCTTGCTTGCTTAGTGTAGACACATCACACATCCACTTGAGCACAATTGTTTGAATTATCCTGCTTGCTCCCTGTGTTCGAACTCTTTGCATACTTGTCACTATACACCATTTGTGCAGAGTTAAAAATAAATTTTAACTCCACATTAGTTCTAATTTGTTGATCTTTATTGTGGGTTAATTGTTGACTTTAGTCCGGATTTAGTGTGGTCACCACACCGACTGAGTTCACGCTTTGTGCTGAACTTAAGACCACCTGTTTTTCGGCTAAATCAACAGGTAGCTATCTTCTCTCCCGACTCACTCACAACTGTAGTGATGCTCGTCTTGTTGGGCACCACATATAATGGACTAACCCATTTGGAGTCGGAGATGGGGTAGATAAAATCGATGCTCCACCATTTCGAGATTTCCTTCATGACAACCTCTCGAAGATTCGAGTTCAGTCGTCGTTGGAACTCACGTGATGGCTTGGCGTCCTCTTCGAGATAGATATGGTGGGAGCACATGACTGAACTTATCCCCTGGAGATTAGCTACGCTCCATCCTATCGCCTTGCGATTCTTCTCAAGAACCTCCATCAAACGAGATTCTTATTCTCTAGTCAAATCTGCTGAGATAATGACTAGGTACATCTCATGCTCGCCCGTAAGGAATCTATACTTCAGCTACTGCAGCAAAGGCTTCAGTTCTGGGCAACTGGGAGCTGCCAAATCTGTCGTCTGAAATGTCTGAGTGAGTGCGACCAAATCTATATAGGAGAACTCTCGTTGATCATGATGAATTTGTGTAGACTGCCATACTGGTGTATCTATAATATGTATCGGATCAGTCTCCACCCTAGCTGCTGGATCTGTAGGAATCAGACACGGTATCAACTCATCAATTTCAGCCCAATCTAAATCTGACTCCGAGGGATCTGAATATGAATCACCAGAAATATAATCCGCCTCACTATCGTGAACACAGGTCGCAGCCTCGAATGTGTCCTCTGCCAAGAGTGTTCTCTCCAAGCTCTCCTCTACTGGGATCTGGGAATCTATAGAGTCTGAATGTGAGAGGATGGCTCGTGAAATGGGATCAGACCAAGCGGCTTCATCATCAGTAATCACAAAGTCGCACTCCTAGTGGACGTCTCGCTCTGCCTCTATCATCTGCTCTAAATCACGGTGCTGCTCTGAGCAAGATGAATCTCGTGCTCTAGTCTCGTCGATCGTCTCTATTTGTATACTCTCGCCCTCGACGCGAAAGTATACCTTCCCGCTATCATGATCGGATACAGCCTTGGCTGTGGCCAAGAATGGACGCCCTAGAATGATGGGGGTGTCAGTCACAGACTCAGGGATCTCCATGTCCAACACAACGAAGTCCACGGGGAATTTCAGGCCTTGAATTGTGACGACCACATCCTTCAACAACCCCTTCGACCTCTTAACAAATATATCGACAAACTTAAGGACTGTCCTGCTTTATCGGAGAGGGCCAAACTCGAATCGGTCGAGTAAGGCTGTCGAAAGGAGGTTGATGAAAGAGCCGCTGTCTAATGGAGTCCAATCGAATCTCTGTTCATGGATATGACATCTGACATAGGGAGCTTCTGCATCTGGTCTCTTGGCTGGCAGACGGTTCTGGATGGCGAAGCAGGTGGCACGAGTGAGCACATGGATCTCTACATGATGGTTCCTCTTCTTCCTGCAGATGGTAGTCTTCTCTCTCAGGTTCCTCTAGAAGGGAGGGATGTGCTCAAGTGCCTCCTGTAGAGTCAGTTGAATCTGAAATCTATCGATCATCTGCTGGCTGAACTTTAACTGCTGGGATTTTTTGGATTTTCTTTTTTATTCCCCTTAGCCAAGCAGAGTGCTTGAGGGAAGGGGATGACTGGGCCCTCCTCAGATAGAGGGCTAGGAATGGGTCCCTACTGATGAGAAGAAGTTGAATTCATACAAATATCACCATGCATCACATATGGACTCGAAGATAAGGAACTCTTTCCTTTATTAATCTTTTTGGTATCTTCTATATAGTCCCAGGGTACAGAAACTGAAGGAAATACAACTGGAATAGAAGGGGTGGCCTCAGTACCACCCACTACATCACGAACTATGACATCAGCACCACACTCTGGCTCAGCATATGAACATCTGTTGGCATCAGTACCACCCTCTGCAACTGGGGTCGTGATGGCCTCAGTACCATCTCCTAGATCAACATCCTTGGTGGTGTCAGCACCACCGTCATCATCATCATAAGCAGCATCAGCACCGCTATCCTCCTCATCTGGCGCTCATGCATCCTCTTGGTGTCGTTGCTCAGACGAGGCGCCATCGGCTGGCATCCTGCCGCTCCTAAGTGTAATAAAGTCAGCATCAAATGTATATAAAGAAATATCACCTAATGAGTCACTAGGATAGGTAACCTTTGTGAACTGTACCTGCTCAGACTTTCTCTTCAGGTTGTTTGGGTTTTCCTCGATATGAGCGGGTATGGCAGCTTTGGCCTTGATGATCTCCCTCATCTCATGGCAGAACTCATCCATCTCCTGCCTGAAAGTGGCCTGCTGATCGGAAAGAAGGCGGGCTAAGTCATCGAGTGCTGGGTTCTCATAGGATGACCCATGAGAACTGGACGGGTTGCCTCTCTAGAAGTGAAGTTGCTGTTGGGAAGGATGAGGGGGATACTGAGAGTACAACTGAGGCTGTTGTTGGTGCTGCCTCCACAGTTGTCCTTGCTGGTAGGGACGAGGAACCTGCTAGTAATGCTGCTGCTATTGTGGCTGGTGTGGGAACTGGGGCTGCTGTTGGGACTGGCTATACTGTCTACCCTGAACTAGAGGGTGCTGCAAGGATGAGGCACCTCTGGTCGACCACCGAAATCCGGGATGGTCTCGACGAATCCTGGGATGCTATCGATCGTACCAAATCCCATTGACTTTCATCAATGACTCCTACTCGAAAGGGGGTGGAGGAAGGACTGCTCCTGCCGATACACCATCATCTGAGTGTCTTGAAATGGTGGTGGCTGAACGTACTGGTGCTGCGGCTACTGGAATGGCTCCGCCTGAATATGGCGGACCTATCTGTAATGGGCGGAGGGATGGGTCGAGCTGCTATCTGCACAAGTTTGGGCTTGGATATGTCATGATGTAGACACCAGTCAATGAGCTCTCGGAAGCGGTCCCATGCTTCATGAAATTTCTTGTTGGTAAGCATGGAGAAGTTGTTGATGAGGGCTCGAGCTGCGTACGTCCGGTCGACTGGATAATACTTGTTCAAGTACTCATTCCGGAGATGTTCCCATGAAGTGACGTATCTCCCTAAATGCTTCAGCCAGTAGGCTGCTCTATCGACCAGGGAGAACGGAAAAGCCATCATCTTGATGGTATCCTCGTCCATGTATCTATCGTGGATCGTGCTGCAGATCATCTCAAACTTCTGGAGATGCAGATGCGACTCCTCGGTGGCTAGCCCGTGAAATTTGGGAAACAACTGAATCGTCTGAGGAGGAGCTTGAAATCTCCCAGGATTGTCGGAGGCTAAATCCAACGGTGTGTTAGAGTTGCACTAGGGTTGTGCAACTCTCTCATCGGGTGGGCTGGTCGGTCTGGCTCCTGTGTTCATCTGGATGTGGTCCATCTCCTCCATCGAGCTCTAGTATCTCTCCACTATCTGGTCAGTTTGGCTCTCTGCGGTCAGCTCGCATCTGAGCCATCTCTCTGCGCATGTCAGCCATGAAAGCTCCCTAGTCTCTGATCTTTCGCTGCATAGTCTCCAAGGAAGCTAACATGGTGTTGTTGATGGCGCCCTGATCTAGAACATATGTGGTGGTCTAGGTTGTTCCATCGATGTGCTCCTCGCTGCTGGACATGTCTTGGGTCTCTGCAAAGGCAAAAGACCCGAACTCAGGTGCCGTAAAATGAACATATATCTTCTCCGGCCTCTGCTCAGGCACCTCGGGACTAGAAGAAGGGTCGTCAAGGGGGAACAGGGCGGAATCGAACTCGGGTTCGGAGAGCGGGTCAGGGCTCTCACGAACCAACCTAGATGAATGGGGCGGAGTGCTCGGAAGCGGTTCAACCAAGGGCTGCCTAAGGGACCTCCGGCCCATCATTGTAATCTGGAGATAAAGGAAGATGGGACCTGGAAACAAACAAGATCAGAAAACAACCCTCAATTCACCTACTCAACACTGAGAGCTGATGACCGTCAAGGTTCGATCCTTTATCTTGTTGATTTTATTTTAGGTGATAATTCAGTCTAACAGAGCGATTAAGCGAGCTGGTAGGAACCCTATGCTCTCAGGAGACTGGCCCAATCCCAAAGCTAGATCTTTCACAGCCAGTACAAGTTGCAGACCGTTTACCGGCTACCCGATCAACTTGATCTGTTAAGGATATTGTGGCCCGCTTTACCAGAAATCAGAGTGATCCTCACTAGAGAACGACTAACCCCAAGACCAGTATTATGATGAAAGATCAGGTATGGCTCTAGCCTAGTGTGCGGGTCACTCTCTCACACATGCAAACCAAACAAGGAGGGGATTTCTATCCTAAGACAGATTTTTAAGTTGAGTGTCTTTTAGGATCAAGTGTGTTTCACAGTCCCAATTTTATGGTTTTCACTTTTTTATGTATTTTTCAATAAGAAAACAAATGCCTAAAAAATTTTCAATCTCCTGGTTATTTTAAGTCCAAAATCAAGGGGAGAAGTCAAAAAAGTCGATGCGTGGTCAAACACGATGATGCATGCAAAGTTAGAGATGCGTACCTGTTGCCAGCACTCTACATGCATGGTGATCCGCGCATAAATAAAAGACAGAAATAGAACTACCTACATAATGCAAGAAGAAAACGGTCTTAGATGAGAAATTTCTACATGCGAAGAACAGTAGCTAACAGGTTAAAGAGAGAGGTCGGAGTCCGGTCTCTGATGCCGATCGGTGTCCGCTACAATGGATCTTGCACGCATTGTATACGGCCTCTAGCGGCACGTGACCTCTCAAGTGACCAAGTTAGCTTTTTCTTGTTATTTAATTAATTAAGTCCAATTACGATCTATAGGTGCAGGCAGATAATTAGGGATTGGGCCTTAATTAATTATGTCACAATCAGAGGAAATCCTAAGACTAAGGGCCAAATTCTTCGAGAATTAAAAATAAAAGAAAAGTCGAGAAAACAAAACATGCGAAAACTGTTGTGAGGTCCCCCGAGCACACCAGTGCTCGGCGAAATAGACCCCGATAAGCCAAGTGTCCAAGTGTCCCTGTATTATTACAATAATAATAATCAAATGAAATGTGCTAACTACTCTATGCTACTCCATCAGCTATAACTGCTCCTGTGCCGCTCCTGCTTCCCTTCGAGTACGGGTCTCCTCCAAAGCGACCTCGGGCGGTTCCTCGCACAAAAGGTGAAACAAAAGTAGGTCAGGAATACAGTTATATCAAATAGAGATAGAGACTAATAAAATGAAGTAAATAAAGAAAATAAAAATAAAAATAAAAAGCAAGAAAAAAAGGAAAAATAAAAATAAAACAAAGAAAACTGAAAACTGACTACTAAGTCGTGCTCCCTAGCAATGGTGCCATTCTGATGAGCGCACTGCCAATCGAGGCTAAGTGATATCAAAACAGATGAAGATCGTTGCGACCCCAACCGACGGGGCGTGGCTCAATCAAGAAAAATCAGACCACCAATAAAAGCAATCAAGCATAAAAATCAAGATAAGTGGTCTCGCTATTTATTTAACCTGGTATAGCCACCAGGGTCGAACACAAGGAGCACGGGCTAAGCCTACAAAGTAGTCAAGAAATCAGAAATTAAAAGACATATTTTTGATGCATTTTTATTTGCAAAAATTTTTTTTCTAAGAAGAAAAAGAATAATAAAATAAAAGCGATCTCAATACAACATTTTTTATTAAGGTAAAAAATGCTCAAAAATTCAAAATAAAAATATTTTTATATTTTTTTAAAAATATGCAAGTGTTTTGGGTATTTTGTGGAATTTTTCAGATTTTTATATGATTTTCATAAAATAAAAGAAAGGTAAAATATGCAAATAGTGTATAGCCTGGATAAAAAGGCAACTTTAAAATATCTAAAGTGCCGCTAAATTCTTGGTTGCAATTTTATGTGAAAATAGATAAAAAAAGAGCTAACTACATGAATTGAAAACACATTTTTTATTTTTATAGATTTTTTAATGATTTTTATGAGATGTTAGGTATTTTGTGCTTTTTAGGGTTTTTTTATAGAAGATAATAAAACAAAAATGCTACATAAATTTAAAAAAATCAAAACAAGCACTCAAAGATTTTTGTAGAATTTTTAGGAGTATTTTTGTATTTTTTATGGATTTTCTAAATTAGATAGATTTAATTTTTGGGTTCTTGATTTTTAGAAAATACAAATAAAATCAAATTGCATCACAAAAATTAACAAAAATATTACACAGTAACAGGAGCTACTGGTATTTTTTGGAATTTTGGAGTAGATTTGATATTTATTTAATTAAAAATCAAGCACACATGTTGTAGGGACCTAGATGCAAATAGTTTAAGTTTCAGGACTAAACAATAACAAGCGCTAAAAGTCTAGGGGTGTCTTTGCAAAATTTCCAATAAATTCCAGCACATGCGACATATAACGTTCACAGGGGCATAAGTGCAAATTCAGAAAACTTCTCATTCAAATAATAACATAGAAATATCCAGGGCCAAACATGCAAAAACAACACTGTTCACATGACCGAGCACGTGTCTCCAGACAAGGAGGACTAAAATGCAAATATCAGAAACTCTAGGGACTAAAGTGCAAATAGTTTCAACTACAACTTTTATTTACAAACTAAAACATAAAGCACAAACAAATGCAGGGTAAAAAGAGCAATATACCCTTGCAGAACATGAGGCGCGTGTGGGGGCACGTGGCGACCGCTGGTGGAGGCACGATCGTGCGGCTCTGATCCCCTGCAGGTGTCAGATATGATGCTCCAGATCTGGTCGGGGATGTAGGGCACAAATGCGCCAGAGCTGACATCCAACAGTCTGACACGTCTGTTGTGTCGGTGGTCCGGATGCAATCTGGAGGTATGAGGCTGATCCAATGGTGCTGAGTAGCCTAGAAGAACAGCACGAGGATGAACTTCATCGGAGCCAAGGAGGTGATCCTCAGTTCCGATGGTCGATCAGGAAGCACAAGATTGGTCGTGGAAGGCTTCCACATCGACTGAGCGGACCCGATGAAGTAGCCACCGACTGGATGAGCGTGGCGAAGATAGAGGTCTAGAGTTGCTCTAGAGAGCCTCGGATAAGTGGAATGAAGTCTTCCAAAGCACGCCGAATGTGAACACTCATTGTGATCACCGGGGTTTGCCTGGTGCTAGAGGTGGATCTCTCACTGGTGGTGGATAGATGGGAATGGAGGCGGTGGTGTGGTTTTGTCGAGGGGATGTTGTGGTTTTGCAGAGGGCTAAAGAAGGTGATAGGGGTCAACGAGAGGGCGAGCAAGGTAGAGATGGTGCCTGAAGGTTGTGGGTGTGGGTGGTGGAGGGAAGGAGTCGGAGAAGAAGTTGGGTCACCTTAGCCGAGAGAAATGAGAGGAAGCAGATGGGGTCCCAACTGTTTGATCGACTGAGATAGAATGGTGAGTATTGTGACATATGGCGATAAAATGAATAAAATAAAATAAATAAAAATAGAAATAAAACAACTGTGAGGCGAACACTGAATCAGCCACTTCATGCCCCATCCTACGACATATTTGAAAGTCTAGTTGACCTCAAAAGTCGATCCTTATGTTAAAAAGTTGGTTTATAGTCTGAAATCGGATGATGATAGAATTCAAGCTTATTATTATATATTTGAAGATTTTTTGAAATTCTGCTTGAAATTCTCCTCAAGAGAGTTTGAGGTCAGTAATCCTCTACTCTTAACCGAGTTCTCTCCTTATCCACTACTTCTGATGAACGACAGCGATCAGACAAAGGCAAGATATTCTAGTTCTTGTCAGGACTAGCTAGCTCAATAGGGGGAGGCGTCCAGAGGGGCTCGGTAGTCTATCTTGGAGGGCTCCTACTACTTGAGAAGCCTGGGCTAGCGGCTGATGCTTCTTGTTTTTTTCCTTTTAGTCTTCTCTTCCTAACTAGAAAAATGAAGTAACATTATGTACAATTCGTATCCCTGATGTGACCTAGGAGAAGTGGAGGGGGTTTTCCAGGATTTTAGAGTCAAGATGTGAAGTCGACGACTGAAGTTAGAAGTGAAGGCTACTACGTAGCTAAGTCAAGTCAGGATCAGGTAAGAGAGGGATACGTCCTCTACTGCTGAGGGGTGAAGCTACCGGGGAAGAGGTTCCTTTATTCTAGAACATCAAATCTCTTTTCATAGGCTTGTTTTCTTCGCTGGTTTGCATTCTACATAGCTCTTGGGAGTCGATGCATCCTACGGTGTCGGGTTTATCTTTTGGGTATGAATTTTTGAATCTGTCAAGGACTCTCTATTCTGAACTACTTGCAAATAGATTTCCTCTTGGGAAACAGGCAAAGACTCACATCAACATCTCAATTGGGGGAAGGAAAGAAGGTCCCTACTCTGTAGCTGAAAAATCAAACCTTCTGCTATTTTGGAAAGAGATTCAACTTGCATGTTTGAACTGATGGGCTACTTTGGGAAAGACCCTCCCGATGTGACATCTCCATAATGTGACCCATGGAGCTTCTGACCATTAATTAGGTGAGTCTATGCCTTGAATGCCCATGTACATAGCTTACACTGGAGCCTTGACTTGACCCTAGGATTGATTTGACGAACGGATGAGATTTGAGAAAGTCAAAGGGGAGGGTGAGTTTTCGAGGGCAATTTTCTTAAAAGAGTTACATTGCCTATTCATCACGACAGCTGTGGCTTTCTGGGCTTTCTTTGACAAACCAGATAAACAGGCCGTGTTCCCCCTAATATACAATCGTAGTACTTCCGCTTCGTTTATGGGAGGCTAGTCATATCTTCCCAGGAAGGTCAGTTGCATCATATTCAAATGTAGTAGTTGGCTCTCACTTTCTTAGAGGGATTGATTTGATGAATCCACTAATGAGCATGAGATATCTCCCTTCTTTGTTTGATGGGGGATGAGACTTTAACATTCACGCACCACACAGTCAAAAGAATAAGAGAAAGAGCCCATTTTTGCACAAAAGTTCAAGAAAGCTTCAAAGAAGAAGTCAAAGGCTAATTAAAATCAATATCAAAACTTAAAGGCGCTGTCAACCATGGAGATATATGGTAGGCAAAGACAAAGACATTTTCAGTTTGAGTAGTTAAGTCGTCAAATGAAGCGACACGTAACTACTTTGCTTGGATGTTGTGGAAGCTAATTAGATGTCATCATAACTAAACTAGAAGATCTGAATGATGTAGAGGGAATAAGAGAAAGTTCTATCCTATCAGGATGCATCCCTGATCTCACAGGAGCACCCACTGGTCTCCATCAGATATCTATGGATAATGACATGCATGGTTCATCAAAAAGGAACAAGCATCCTAAAAAAGGATTAGAGCAAGTCTTTGACTTTAGTTTGTCAATGAATTTTCCCATCTTGGTTTCTAACTACCACGAAGTTGTAAAATTTAAGCTCCTGGAGGTTGCTTTATAAGAGCTTACGTCTTTCTACCCTCAAAAGGCTTTGGCGATCCTACGAGTTGTGAAGTTCTTGAGGAAGTATTTTAGTTTCAGTTCTTGTTTCAGAGAAGCATCGTTTTGAATGGAAGGCAGTTGATCCCGGTCAAATCATCTGGATATGCTAAGATTGGACAAGGCTAGGTGATATTCAAGTGTCATCCAGCCTGAAAATCCCAAAAGTTAGAGTGATTTTATTTTCTTTTTCATTATATCATTCTTCACAACATAGATTTTAATAGCAAGCAATGGTCTTTATTATCTTCCTGGTAGGGGGATAGGATCTTATGAATCGTGGGGATATTTAGAGGGATAAGGGCACATGGGGGCTCCTAGAGCTGCCTGATGATCAAGGATCTCACAAAGGGTTTAATTATTATTTAATGATAATGAGATAAAATGTAGTGAATGTGTCGTTGTGACCCAAAATGAACCATGAATCAATCAAACAATTTATTGGGAGACAGGTTTAAGAATCAACAACCTCTAAGTTCCACAATGCTATGGTCACGACTCCTCAATAAACCAGGTTAGAACAAGTCTACATACGCAAACTCTAATGACTATGTATATTTCCTTGTACTGTGTAAGTGATATGTAGCTCCCCACCTTAGAAATGACAAAGCAACAACCTCCCTCGACAAGGTAACTCTAATTCCCTAGTCCAGCAACTCTTTCCTCAAGGAATGGGAAATTTCCTTCTAAGTTCAAGTTCAACCAGCTCAAGAAGAGGGGAACGAAGAGAATGGACCGTGACCAGTGTAGCCACCTATCCCTTGGAGCAAGGCCAATGTAGTTAAGTCTCCAGCTGCAAGCTTCCATGAGATGAGAAGGTGGAATACATAAGCTTTGCTTATTCACTATATACACTCCGGTAAGCATTTTATTTTCAATCATGCATGTCCCTTTTTTGGAGTTTTTCATATTTTTGCACATTTTTTGATGTGCATATATACAACATATTTACAAGGTGGAATAAATTAGAACTGCCTAACTGAGTTCACTCATGTAGATTACATTGTCTGGCCCTGATGAGGAACTATCAGAAGATTCGAATGCGACTTTCCTAGTTTATTTATTGGAAGGGTCAATTTAGTCCTTATTGTCTCTGATGTGTCGGCAATCGTGTCCTCATTAGATAAATAACCATTGTAATATTATTCCCTGGTCAGCGGGTGTCCTACATATTTGTTCTCAATTGACTTGAAAGTTGTGAATTCCTGTGTCGGATCGATTTGGTCAAAGCGATTAGAAGAGGTCATGTCCGATTCAACGTAAGCCCATGCTCGAGTTTCCTCATCATAATCACCAAAAAATTCATGCATCAGGTGATCTTCAGTAGGATTTGTCATGGTAGTGGTTGAGGTGAAAGCAACAGGGAATGGAAGGATGAGATGAGTCTCTGAACCAATGGTCTGCTCAATAGCCATTATCTCAAGTGTAGCAACGAGGTAGGGCACTTCTATCGCTTGACGGATATAGTTGTTGTCGGCATTGTGGGTTACCTTATCGTGATTCATCAAAGACTGGTTGATCTTGAAGTGCTCCCAATGCTGTGAAATTGATTTCTCGAGTCTCGCATTCAATAGTTGCCTTATCCAAGGCTAAGAACGACTATTCAAGAATGATTGAATACTGGGTGAATTCTCCTTGATGCTCAATATCAATGATCGTGAAATCCACCTTGAGCGGATCACCTTGGAATGAAATGATGACCAAAATAGTTCCTCTCGATCATTTTATAGATCGATCAGCCACTGAACAATCTCTCTTGATTTCTTGATTGGTCCGAGTTTGAGCTTCTCAAACAGGGAGGTTGGGAGGATGTTGATTGGTGAGTCATCATCGATTCGGGTATGGGTGAATGTTGTGTCTGTGATTCCATAGTCAAACCGAGGCATCCACTTCACTTGCAGCTCTTGGTCTTTCTCCTCATCATCAAAGAGGTGGCCATTGACAATATGTCTTTCGGTCTTTATTCTTTTCCTGTCTGATTTTTTGACATTAATTTACTCTTTATAAATCTTTCCAGGTCGGGGAAGTGTTCAATTGCCTGATTTAAGGGAAGTTCCAAAATCGATCTTTTATCCAATGCTTCCCTCAGAGTAGGATCCAAAGTTTTCAAATCTTCTCCACTTTCAATTTTTATGAGTTTTTCTATTTTTTTCATTTTTTGGGTGCTTTTGAATTTTCATTTTTTTTATCTTTTTGGTGTGGTGTGTAGATGAGTTGTTTTCCAAAGTAGATAAGGAGCTTAGATATGTGGGGTCACAGTCATCCCTAAGGGAATAGTATGCAGAAGTGACACTATCAAAGTTATCCCTAGGGTGTGTAGAGTCTATAGGCTTCTGAGTGTCATCTGGCTTTTTATCCTGAGATCCAATCATTCTGTCTTCCATTTTCATCCACAAGTTAGGCGTAAATTCTCTCAATATATCCCCTCTCTGTCTTAACTTTTCATCCTCAAAAAACTTTTCATGAGCAATCGTGGGTGGAGTCTGCTCTATGGGAGGATTCTATGGAAATCTGTAGGTCTCATACTCTACATACCATGATTCATGCATGTAATGCTGGGTAGAGTAGAGTCCATTTCTATGGTCGTGATTGGTTGCATCCTCATATAGTGGAATCATACAGGGTTTATGTTTTTCGATATCATTGGTCCGATCCTTTGAATGTGCAGGTTGTCCGAAGGAGTGGTATATGAGTTGGTCAATAGAGATCTGGTCATTGGGGTCAATCCAGTATGGATAATCGTCAGGTGCAAGCCACTCCATTCGGTTTGGTCCGTTCACCATGTTATCCCCTAAGGTCCAGTCCGTATGTGTATCTGTGAATCATAATCCCACCTCAACAGAATTGTGATGAGAAAATAAAATCGGTTGGGCTTGGTTTCTCGACCAATCATTTGCCTCAAAAGTGGCTTGATCTTTGAACGGATTATGAGTTCCGGTGAGAAACAGTGAATAAGATGAATCAGCCCATGATGGAAGTGGATCATGTGTAGAAAAGGGCAGGTGTGGTGGTAAATCTGGAGGAGTTTTTAATTCAATTGGATGTCTGAGTAAAATGGATTGGAATTAATAGAGTGGACTAGTTTCATCCGTGGGTGAGAGTCTCTCGCGAATGTTGGAGGATGTTTGGAGGAAGAGGGTTTAGATGATTTTGGTTTGATCGAGATGAATTCATTTTCAAAGTATAGATGTGGTGGGTACTCGAACCAATGTCCTATCATTTTTTAATGAGGTGGATGAGCTTATATAATGTATCTTTAAAGATGTTTTGAGTGCATGGGATACTCAACAGAAGAAACCTTAATTTGTATATCAAGGAGAGTGATGGCACAAGTTTATAGTTTTTGATATATTCGAGCTCGATTCACGCACACAAATGCAAAGACAATACAAACCCCAGGTTCACCAACTCACACAATGAAAGATGCAAGTGTTTGACAAATTATCTTTTCAATTTTAGTTTGTGATAAAATTAATCTTGGAAAAGAATTAGTGAGTTGTTAGATGTCAGAAATTTTCTTAAAGTCTGGCCGGAATTCTTAGGACTAGTTACACCTGGGTGTAAGTAAGGAATGTAAAACGCCTACCCGTTACTTAAGGACAAAGCCTTTCATAATGTCCTTTACGCCACACAATCTGCTAAGGAAAGACAGACCGTAAATGGCTACCTGTGTTTCCTCACTAAGAAGTAGCTAATCATTTTTATAGAATCAGTAGTCTGAATGAAAATCCTGGAGCTTCGCTCTATCCTTTAGTACCGTCTCTCGCTCACTCAGACAGATAAAAGAATCCAAAGACAGGGTTGCTCTCCCGCAAAAGTTCTTGTGTATGCGGGTCTAATTTAGTCAACCTTGTTTAGAAGTCCCAATTTTAATTAGGTGATCAATGAAAAATTAGATGAGCACAAATTCACATCTACCGTCCAGTCCCAATTTCTTTTTAAATTTTGAGTGACAAAAGTGGAGCGAGAAATTCGGGAAAAGCCGATGCATGCAGAAAATGATGATGTATGCTCAGTTAGAAGACTTGCAGTGATTCCTCGCAATATCCATGTGATATGCAATACAAGAATTAAAAATTATTCTATATGAATGAAAACCATCAAAAACCACACCTATCAAAATGTTCTATTAGCCGTAACGAATTGAGTAAAAATTTTAGCTAAGTTGAATGATCTACTGTGTCTCGATTAATGTGCAGTGTGGTCCTAGGTTCTATGAGCATAATCAAAAAATCCTAGAAGCTCTAATAGTCGTATGTGCATGTCTAACCTATGGGCCACTCAAGTCGGGCCCCACCCTCACAAGAGAGTGAAACAGGCCATGACACACCGCAGAGAAAGTGTTTAGGTCTTGTTATACATGTGAGAGTCCAAACGAACACCACTATAAATGATCAATTAATTACAAATAATTAAAATTGCAGAAAAGAAATCTTAGACTTTACGATCTCTCACGACTTGACTCGGTCTTAATTTTATACGGCTTTTTAGAAGTCGGTGAAGATGAGTGGATTTTGGAAGAAACTGCTCCACATATGCTGGGTACCTCGCAAGTAAAATAAGAGAGAGTGTGTGTGTAATAGAATGACACAAAAATAATCAAAAATAGACAAGAAAATAAATGCTACAAATAAAATAAAATAATGCAGAAAGAGAAGAAAGAGAAAATAAAAAAATAAAAAATGGGAAATGTACAGTGTTGAGGCTCAGGGGTTAGACTACCCGAATATATGGAAAACCTAACACTAATTTTCTAGATGAAAAATCTAAGATGTTTGCCTCCCGGCAATGGCACCATCTGATTGTTTGTGAACTAACCTCTTTTATTTGTGTGAATTAAGCATTTAAAATGTTGATATGTCATTTCATTGTAGTGGGTAATCAGAATCAATCAAGAAATAATCACTTACATATTTAATTTAATTATTTCGAGTGATTTTATGTTTATTTTACTTCAGAAAGTCCCAAGGTAGAACTCGAAGAGGCAAAGGAACAACATAGGTTAATGTCTATCAAATTTCGTGCGTGATTTTAGAAGTGGAATCTTTTTGGTATTTTTGATGCAATTTTTGAATGTAAATGAAAATGCAGGACAATTTTAAAGACTAGAAAATCAATGTCAATCAAACGATGTCAAAAAATTATGAAACTTGGCGAAGAAGTTAATTGTGGTTAATTAAATGCATTGTATTTTTTTGGAATAATATGATGTAATATGAATATTTTATGAATTAGTGAAAGCAAATAGTGAGCAATAATTAATTATAATAAATATTAAATTTTTTTATTTTCAAGAAATAAAATTATCTAAGATATATCACTAGGTGATATATCTCAAAAAAATCCTAAACCCTAAAAATGTTGAATTTAATACCTATTAAAAACTAATTGATAACTATTAAAACAATTTTTATAGAGCTAATGCAAGAGAATACAATTCTTTTTGGATACATTGTAAATCACAATTAATTTTTATATCTGTGAATTTTTGATAATTTCTCGAGCATTGATTAATTAATTATGAATTTCTAAACACTGACTAGGTAAAATATGCAATTTTTCACAAGAATATTAATTAATTATTAACCAAATATCATAAAAATTTTACAAGCATGCCATAATGTAGAGAATTAATTGAATATCACAACATTATTTTTGGAATAATAAAATGATGCAATAGAGAGGATCAAAATAAATGGGAAATACAAGGATCTTAGTGCAAAATTACAATAAAATAAATAAAGTCGAAAATGCAGTAGAAGAGCTAGAATGTAATTACTGAGCCCTTTGGGGGCAATCTGCAAAATTCCAAGGGGTGCGTGCCCTTGGATAACGGCTGGGCCTGGATGGGATTTGGTGAAGCTTTGGGGGGTTCTTTTAGCAAAATTCCCACCCACCAACGTATGTATCACGTGCGGGGGAGGGGGGCTTCTGGCAATAGGCGGACGATCGGGGCTTCTTCCAAAAATCTTCCTCACACGAAGTGTGGGGGCCACGTGACTGCCTTAGGAAGGTCGCCCGACGAAGGGGGATGGAGGAGGCGGAGCTCCGTCTGTCGATGAATATGTAGACGCAGCTAGTGTCGACGGCGGAGCAAGTGCTGAAGCCTATAGGAAGAGTCTATAAGCGAAGGTGACATGGCGATGGCAGAGGTCCTCCTGATGCGAGGCTCATCGAAGAAGATGGAGGCTGTACCTCCTCAGAACAGTGACGGTAAGTTCTGTGGTCAGGGAAGAAAACTTGGTGAAGGGGCGGATCCTGATGTCAGTGAAGCGCGAGGTGGAGTAGTTGCGGGGGTGTAGCGTACGAACGTTGGCATAGAAACGTGAGGTGAATGATATGGTGCAAGCGGTCGAGGGGGTCATCTCTTGTAAGAAGGAGGGACCTCCACTGATGATGACGCGAAAGAGGCAGAGTAGGATGGATTTATGGAGTACAAGGATGAAATGCGGTGGCTCGATGGCACGTGGATGGTCGGAGCAAAGAGAAATCAAAGAAGAAGCCATGTTGCGACGAGGCACCATGCCTTGGATCTCGTTGCTAGAGCATGGAGACTGGGTTGTTACCACCGGAGTTCTCCCCTTTCGATGTGAAGTTGGTGGATGTAGAAGAATAGATGGGTGGTAAGGGTTAAATAGGATCGAGGACGTGGTCGGATATGGAAAGAGGGATGACGCGGATCAATTGGGATTTGCGAGGGGATTGGTAATCGATTTGGGCAATTGGAGATTGAGGATTTGATGATTGATCGGAGGAGATTTGATGGCGGCAGGTGTTGGCGAGATTCGCGACGGAGCATGGAAGAGGAAAGCAGAGGTGGCGGGGATCAGGGAGAGGATTTGACAAGGTGTGGCACTGTCAGCCGATCAGGAAAGGGGGCGGCGATGGTGAAACCTGCGAGGGGAAAAGGAGGAAGGAGATGGAGTATGTGGGCCGTCCGATTGGTCGAGATCGGAAGGTTCACAAGATGACACGTGGCACCTTCTTGTTTTTATATTTCTTTATTCTTTAATAAATTAAATATTAAATCCTAAAAAATAGGTGATATGCAGCGGCTCTAGGAGCCGCCACGTGTCAACCCTAGGAAATTCAGAAAATAAAATACAAAGAAAAATAAAAAATATCAAATGACCTCGAATAGAAAAATTTTATTCATGAAAGTTGCTCGTCTTGACGAGATCTACAACATTTATGAACAAACCAAAATTAAAAAATATATTATTTGCACAAAGTGATATTTTTGTGGGTACTCTATATATATAGAACACCTTGAATTTTGGAATTTATAATTTTTTTATCATTTTTAAATAAGATAAAAATAAGGAAAAATATGATAAACTCAAAGATAAATAGTTATACATTATTCTATTTTTTGGATTTTTATTAATTAGAAATATAAAAAATAAAATAAAATACGAAAAAGAGAACTTTTGTACAAACTGTTAGTGAACACTCAGATTTGGTAGTTTCTTTAATTTCAAGCTCATTTTGGATTTGGATTTTTATGCATTTTAATAAAACTGAAAAAGAACTAAAATGTAAGAGTTAATTATGTACATAAAATAATAGGTCGAAATCGGGTAAAATACACAATGTACAAAAGTGGCCCCAAACCCAACTTTCACATACTTACTCCGATTCACTTGAACTTAGTCTTGTTTTGAAGGTAAAATAATGTATATTAGTTCAAAAGTTAGTAGGATTAAATCAAACACTGTATGAGAAAGATGTCAACATTTTAGTCCGACAGATCTAGAATTAGGGTTAGAGTTTCTGGACCACTTATTTTTGTTAGTGTTTTTTTGTATTTTTTCTTTATTCTTGTTAGTAATATGTACACAATGGAGGTGGTTTCAGGTCATTTGAAGTTATCATTAATTAATTAAAAATTGAGGAAGTTGGCTTATTTTACATGTCAAATGGGCTGGGATTTTTTGCTTCTTATTTTATGCAATAATGTATGATAAAATGTAGCTATTATTTACATATGCATGAATGCTAATTACGCAATATAGATGAAGAAATGCCAATGAATTTTGGGGACCTGGACTTAATTAATCATTGTTAGAGTGTTGAATATGAGATTCATCATGGAGCCGATCGATGACATGTTGTGAAGAGTTAGAAATGGAAATGGAAGGGGAGTTAGGTGGTGATGAAAGTGATAAGAAGCTGGGAATAATTTGATATTAACTTGAAAATAAAGAGGAATAGGGGAATGATCAGCAGCAGAAGACCTATGATCATAAAGGATCAGCGGGTGAAATTGTAGATTGAATCCTACTACTTATGAATCTAAAATTCAACAAAAATCAAGACATCCTAAGGATTAATCAACCCTAGGCGATCGGATAAATAAAGCGCATGTGGATGGAGGTGCGAACCTCCTGGTTATGGCCTCGACTCACGATAGAGGAGGATGGGCTCGCGGCTAGCTGAGATGCTCGCCAGAGTAGGATGATCTTGCTAGACACTTGATCAGACTTGACTCAAAAGCCCATTCAATGACTGTCACTATGATGAAGGGGGAGGAGTTCTCGATTGACAGCGCAAAAATGGTCGACCCCTGACTTGGGGGATGGATGGTAGGACTATATAAGAGAGGAGGCGGGGGAGAAACAACCTAGAGTTGGAAGAACAACCTGGGACCACTAGGTTAGAGAAACGGAAGAGCAGAGGGGAAGAAATAGGGAGAGAGAAAAGGAAAAATTAATAATAAAATTAAAAATTAATAAATAAAATTAATTTAATTATATAAATATATATAATATTATAAATAATTTTAAAAATAAATAAATAAGAATTTAATTGAATAAATAATATTATTTATTTAGTTAAATAATAAAAGTAATTACAGATATTAATTACCTATATATACATATTTTTAATTAGTTATTTTTACAAATATTTACATAATTTTATATTTTATTTAATTACATAATTTTATATTTTATTTAATTACAGAATAAGTTAAAAATTTTGAATATATTTTTATTTTATTTCTAAAAGTTAATTTATTTGTACAAATATATACAAGATAGGTATATTACACCTATGTAATAAATACATTATTTTATTTTGGATTATTTTTTATTTTATTACTCTTATTTTCATTTTATATAAATAATATATATATATATATAATATTTAAAAATACAATCTGTTTAAAAAGGATGAAAATAAATAATAAAAATATATATAAGTATAAATAATATTACAATTATACAAACAAATCCAAAAAACCAACTTTAAACCACAACTCCAAAAATTAGGAAACTACCTTAATTTTAAAGATACCTTTTATTTAAAATACAACAAAAATGAGTTTGGTTTAATTTGAGTTCATATGGAGAAGGTAATGATCTTTCAATTATGGTTTTATGGCTTTTCTGAGTGTTGTCTCTTTTATTTTATACATGATTTATTTTTGCAATTATTTTTATTATTTACAACACATTTTATGTACAAGTTTCATGGAGGAAACATTTTTATTTGGATTTGTTTTGATGATAAATAAAAAATGGAAATATATGCAAGATAAATAATGAAGAGTATGTACAAATGAGAATTGGTTTTCTGGAATGTTTATAAATTAAGGACCCTATCTCCCCCTACTTTATTCATTGTCGATCAGGTCAATCTTGACCTTCTCTTGGGGGTTGTATTAGTCTACATTTATTTCATAAATATACCCTTCTTTATTTTCTTTTCTTTGTATTTTCTTCTTTATTCTTTTATTTGGTGAAAAAGAATGTTAAATACGAATTATTAATAAATCAATGATGAATGATAAATATTGATAATTAATGACTATTTACAGGTATTTTACCAAGAATTTTATCTAAAAAAAGAATAAAGTTGTTGAATCATGGATTCATCATTGCCATGTGCCACTGATGAATGAGGATCCCACCTCTTTAATACTCACTAACTATAGTATAGGAGGAAAAAAGTGATTCGTCAAAAACTACAAATTTTAAATATTGTGGAACAAGTTTTACTTGATAAGTATACAAGGGGTCGAACAGAGCGAACACACTATTTCTAGTTACGTGGTTCTAAATTAAGTTGAATATTTAATTAATTGCTATGTTATCTCTGTGTCAAAAAATAAAGTGAAAAAAAATGAAGGAAATGCAATGATGAAAATGCAAATAAAAGAAATAGAGAAGATGATGAAGTACAAGATATTTGATTATGTAAATTTTCAATCCTAGAATAAAAATATTGATTTATCCTTAACGTTAATCACAAATCAAAAGAGATTAAATCTAGAAATATTTATCATTTTAATTTCAAGATGTAGGCTAAAAGATTGATCATTGAATAATCTTACAAATGAAGAGATCAATTGGTGATAGTTGACTTCGAGATTACCTGTAAATTACACCTAAAAAATAATAAACTTTAATCACATCAAATATCAGGGTAATCATATCTCATAGACCAATCCTCTAAAACAGATCAAATTCTTTGAAAACAATAATCAACAATGACATGATTAATCAAATTAAAATTCCTCAAATAAAATATCAAGGAAATGAATATATTCCTCCTCCCTAAGTATGCCCTTCCTAAGATTAATTCCTCAATTAAAATGGTCAATTATCAATCGGAAATTAATCAAATAAAATATCCTTAAGTCAGATTTTTCTCAAAATAAAATAACACAAATTTGTCAAAAACCAGTCTACATTGATCAAAATAGTTCATCAAATAATATTCAACTCAATTAAAGCTTTAATCTGTCCACAAGATATATAAGATAAAAGAGTACATAAATAACTTCAAAGTGACATATTCTGAGTTAAAAACAAAGTTCAAATGAGAAAGATATGATAAATTGATATTTCAGGGACTAAAATGTAATAAAAATAAAATTATTCTTCTCAAAAAGATCCCTATATGGGCTTATCTAAAACTATGGAAACCTATGGTGGTGGAGATGCAATTTGTCATTGCATGCATGCATGTGGCACGTGACTCTATTGGGCAGGGACCTTCCTGCAAATTTAGAGGAAGGTAGAGTCCTCTCTTCGATTTTCCCACAGCGCGCGCGGTGCACGTGGTGCGGGAGGCTCGGGGCGGAGGCTCCAGTTCGAGAATCGAGCCTTCAGGTGGCGGTGGTGGGTGCTTCGGATGGCACGAGCCTCAAGGCATGGGTCGAGGGTCATGGAGGGTGACATGGAAGCCTTTGTGACCGTTGGATCGAGGGCTTTCCCTCGATCCAATGGTGGCTTGAAAGTAAGGCAGCTACGACAGTGAGATCGACGTCAGGAGGAGAAGGTGGATCGAGGTTGAGGCAGAGCTATGCCTTAGGCAACACATGGCCTAGGATTACGACTAGGCACGACGGAGAGTGCGGCAAAGCTGTGTCACGTCGAGGTAGAGCGCATCAGGTGGAAACAATGGAACAACTATAGTTGAATGTCAATGATGGGCATAGGCATGTACTGGAGGCCCGAAAGTCAAGGTGTTCGATGGAGATTGATGGGCGACCGAGCGTGATAGGTAGAGCGACGAAGATTGCTGGCAGTGCTGCTTGGTTGTGGTGGGCGATGGCAATCAATGAAGGTTGAGCAACGAACAGAGAGTGAGTCAGTGTCGAGGTGCAGGTGGTGTGGATAGGGATAGAATGTGTGGTGGGTGACGACAACGTGAAAGCAATAAGAAGAGGAGGAAGGGGGATGGAGTCGCGAAAGCGATCTCTAGTGATCGCCTCAGCCATGTGGTGCAACCATGGCGAGGCTTTAGCTGTTTTGAGCAGCACAAAGGTGGGAAGCCTTTGGACCGTGTCGAAGGAGGAGGTTGTCAAGCCGTTGTCACTAACGTCGAGGATAAAGGGCAGATGTCTTGAGATGCAACCTTGGGTGCGGAGGTGCTTAAGCTCAGGGATCCGAGCCTACACATGGCTCACTTAGGAGGTTCAGTTGACGAGCCTCCAAGTGGAAGGGAAAGGGAGGCTCTGACCACCCGAGCCTTAAGGTGTGTAGGGGAGGCTTGGGGGAGGTGATGTGACCGTCAAGGGGTCACTGGATCAAGGGTAAGTCCCTGATCCAACGGTTGCTGCTTGTCGAGGGTTGTCATGCGGTGTGTGTGATAAACGAGAAAATCGAGGGTTTTTTATTTAACACAAATAATGAGACTATGAAGTGAATGTTGTTGCAACCCATAATTTCCGGAATCAAATAATTATTTTATTTTTAATCCAACTAAATAAAATAAAAGATGGATTTGCTTTTTATTTACCTGCTATAGCTCCCTAGGCCGAACACAATGAGGCAACTATTGTTAAACGAGGGTTACTAAAATAAAAGAGGAATCAATGAAAACAAAGAAGGAAACTCTAAGCAAAATACTATGGATTTTTTTAAATTCTTAAATTTTTTTATGGAATTTTCATTTTTTTACTTTTTTATGTTTTCTGATTTTTAAATGTTGGTGATTTATGATTTTGCACATTTTTATATTTTAAATTTTTCAAACAAAATAAATAAAAGAAAATTGAATAAAGACACACAAGACTCTTTCTATTTTTCAAATATAGTAAAAATGTCCAGAAATTTTTTAATCCAATAAAAAATTTTTTGTGTTTTTTATATTTTCTTCTATTTTTGTGATTTTTCAGATATTTTTTAGGATTTACAATTTAATTAAAAACATGAAATGAATCAAGCAGAAAATCTAGATACAATTTTTGGATTTGAAAAATAGAAAAGAAAAGTGAAAAACTAGAAATTAATTTCAAAAATAGAATTTTTATTTAGTTTCAAACAGTACCAGAAATATATTTTTCTAATTTTTTCTAATTTTATACGATTTTTAGTGTTTTCTTATTATGGATTTTTTGTTTTTATAAAAGATTTTCAAACAAAACTTGCACAGAAATTAAAATAAATTAAAATACACCTACAATATATTTTTGGAATTTTTTATAGCATTTTTCAAATTTTTAATATTTTATAAAGCAAAAAGGATATTTTTTGAATGTTTTTGAATTATTCAAAAAACAAATCAACGACATTTTTCTGTCCAAAATTATGGATGATGAAGACACTTAGCAAGAGCTAATTATTTTTGTGGAATTTTTAGATCAATGAAACTAATTAAACAATGCAATGAGAGATCAAAATAAAATGCTATAATAAGGGGACTAATTTTCAATTTCAGAAATATATCAGAGAAATTATTGACAGATAATCGAGGTGAGTCTAAATATGCAATTTCACCAACACATTCACATAGGAACACATGCACCACTCTGACAAGGATATAATTGCAATTATTGAATCTACAGAGTGATTTATTAACAACTGTAAGAAGCTCAGGGTGATTTGTGCAATTGTACTAAATTATTTTAAATGAAAACACGTGAGGCTCACATGCAATTGAGGATTCGGGATCTGTTCGTGATAATGCAAATGCCAGAAAAAATATCGCCTCATGTGCAGCACACGTGAGGGTCTTAAACAATGGGGCGTAGGCTAGTTATTCTGGTGTCGATGCTTGGCGGGTTGGCATCTCTTGGATCAAATGTGATCCAAGGTCCCTGTATGACCTGGAGGAGGCAGTTGTTCTTTCCCAACTCAAGTGCGCATCATGAGATAACTTTTCCAGATGACTGCAAATGGTGAAGCTTCTATGCTTGGACATACAAGTGGTGCTCGTTTGTTGATCGAAGGGTGGAGGTGAGGGTTGATCCTCTTCGATTGGATCTCAGTTCTACTCCAAAAAGGGTTGACAAGGCTTCAGATCTATGAGCACTTGTTCTATTGTGAGGCTTGATTTAGGTGTTCATGCTTGAGCGATACTCTATCTCATATGCTGTAAGTGATTCAGATAATTTTTGACGACGCTCATGAAAGCTTATCGATGATCAAAGCTTCTTTTTCTGATGAATGCGTTCAACATTCCGGGCATTTGATCTGCAGGTGCTCTCGTACGCACGGTGCTGCATCCGATTGCTGATGAAGGATCTGGTTCCAACAAAATAATAATCTAAAGGTCTGACTGAGCTCCATACTTCATTTTAATGAAGATATTAATAATCAACCTTGATTCTTTTTCTTTTCTTCTCTTCTTGTTTCCACTTCTTCTTCAAATAAGTGTTTGCTAAGGGACTAGCAAAGTTAAAGTATAGAGGGTGATGAATCTATGATTCTCACTCTTTATTCTTTTATTTTAGCTCTTTCTCTACAAAACATCATGTAAATTCCTGTAAATATAATAACTTAGCAACTTGCATGCCTTTGTTAATATTGCATAATTAGCATGTTTTTGGCGAAATAAAAGAATAAAGAAAAAGAAAAAAGAATGATGTATTTAGAATAAATATAGAGTGACCCAAATCCCAAGAGAAGATCAAGACTTGACCTGATCGCTAAATAAAATAAGTAGAGGGAGATAGGGTCAACTGTGTGTTGTATATATGACCTATACCTGTGCATATTATTTATATATTTATTTTTTGACAAATAAAAATAAATTATTCTTTCGACATCCTTGTATATAATCTTAGAAATAAGATAAAAATAAAATAAAAATCATAAAAATAAATAAAAAATAAAATCTTCAATTACTTGTACAAAATGCACATGTATATATTACATTCACTAATTATTATCTACCCTTAATTATTTTGTTAAAATAAAATAAAAATTATTTTACACTTTTAAAATTAGTTTGTAAATAAATAAAATATTAAATAAGGATATTTATGTAAAAATAATAAAATAAAAATACGTGTATATAATACATAGGTACAGTATACCTGTATATAATAAAATATATTGCATATATATTATTTTTTTTCATAAAAATAATTAAAATCATAGAAAAATAGTTTGAAAAATAATAAACATTTTTATACACACTTTTATTTTAAATTTATTTGCTATTTTTATTGAATTTTTAATTATTTTGTATATTCATGCTCTCTAATTGGTCCACCTGGGATTGCTGACCTCGATCAACCCTCCCTTCCAGACGGGTCAAACCCGACTCTAGCTCGCCGGACCTTTTTCTCTCTATTTCCCCACCCAACTCCGACCACCTCTCTCCTTGACTTTTATACATGATATTCCTCAGATATCTGTGATCTTCGTGGATCCCTAGGATCATCCGGATCCCCCTACGGCTACGCTCCATCTTGCGATCTTTCCAGACCCCGAGGAACCCTATAAATGCTCTCACATGCCTCCATGGCCAGGTAGCTCATCCCTCGCACCACCTTTCTTCCCTAGACACCCTCAGTAGAGTGGCAGCTACTAGAGGACCCGTTTAGGATCGCTTGGAGGTGCGTGCAAACATGTAGCTCATCTCATCATAGGAGTTCCACAACGAGTAGCCTCCCCGCCCGCCACAGCATGGTCGAGGCCAAGACCCATCCTCCCATCTTCGCTCGGAGATTATAAGCTCATTGATGGCTTCAGGTATTGTTGTTATCTCTTGCATTCCTTTGTTTGATTTCATCTTTCCATTCCGCCTCTGTCGTAGTTTCCCTGCTCCGGCCAGCTGGTCGGAGCCTCGTTCTACTCACTCCCCCGTTTCGATCGATGACACATCTCACGCTACAGCTTCCCATGCAATCTGATCACCCTAGATATTGCTCACCAAAGCGAGATTAGGTCCGATCTCCTTCCTCCCTGTAAGCCGGAGATCCACCACCTGTCCTCTTGTTGCTTCTCTTACATCCTTATGCAATACAATGGACCAGATATTCACCCCCGGTCCCTCTATCTTCTATAGGAACTTGTTCGCGCAAAGGAGCTATCTAGACCCCTCAGCTACACCGACGGAGCAGCTCCAGGTGATCCGCCTCTACCACACCCATCCGGCCATCATCACCTCCATCGAAGCTGCTTGTCCAACGCGGACCACTTCTACGACCTTGTCGGAGCCCTCAAAACGTTCATCGGAGCTTCGGATCCCCTCCAAGGCTCGGGTGAAAGTCATCGGGGTCGTGTTCTTGCAGGCCTTTCCCCTGCCATTGGATGAGCCCAACCTCTGCTAATTTGCATCGGAGCCACTGACCACAGCAGCTTATGAGTCGTTAGATCTGATACCACCTGACACATTTGCATGTATGTTCCCGACCAGATCCCAAGCCGTCAGATCCACAACAACCGGGCGATCAGAGCCGTACGCTAGCGTTGTGCTTTGAGTCCGCCCATGTTCTGCATGGGTATATTTCCTTTTTACCCTCGTACGTTTAGTTATTTCATTTTAGTCTAGTAAATAAATATTGTAGTTAAGATATTTTTGCAGTTTGGACCTTGTGTAGCTATTTGCATTTTAGTCCCTCTCAGTTTGTGGCACGTGTATGTCCACTTGACTTTTGGGTTATTTGCACTGTATGCCCTGCACTTTTTATTTATTATGAATTGAATGGCATGTTTTTAGTATTTGCAACTATACCCCTGTGAGTCTGGATCGCGTGCGTCGCATGTGCTTGAGTGGACTTTTCACAGATACGACCTTGAGCTTTTAAAAGGTGTTATTGTTTGGTCCGTGAACTTATTTTATTTGCATATTAGTCCCTTAAACTGTGCTTATTTAGGTGTATTTTGAATTTAATAAATAGCATATTAATTCGAAAAATCACATAAAAATTACCACTAACTCCTGTTGGAGTCTAATATTTAGTGTCATTTTATTGGATTGATTCCTTTGCATTTAATATTTTTGAAAAATAAAAAACCCTTAAAAATACCCATGTTTGGCTTAGAAAACTTATAAAAATTCAAATGTTTTAAAAATTCCAAAAAAATTCCTGTTAGTGTCTTTTTGTGTGTTTTATCTACAGTATCCATTTTGTTTGAAAATTCATTCTAAAAAACCCTAAAAATCACAAAATATCTAAAAACGTAGAAAAATCATATAAAATCACATAAAAATACAAAAATTCTATTTTCGGTTCCTATTTGTAGGTTTTATTTATATTTTGTCATAAAATTACTATCCAGGACTTTAGGGCATTTTAGATATTTTTAACTTGCAATTTAGTTCTGGTTGTGTATTGTTTGTATTTTTTGCTTTATTTGATTTTTAGAAAACCACAAAACCACCAGAAAAATCCTGTAAAATTATCAAAAACATTTAGAAACATATAAAACTCAAAAATATTTTTATCTTAATTTTTCGAGCATTTTTGGCCTTAAAGAAAAATACAAAAATATTGTTGTGCTTGCTTGCTTTTATTTTTGTTGATTCATTCCCTCATTACAAAATTGCAAAATTTGAAACCACTAAAAAAACTTTTATTTTATTTCTGAGATTTGACTACTTCGTAGGTTTTTCGTGCTCCTTGTGTTCGACCCTGGTTGTTATACCAAGTAAATAAAATAGCGATCCGCTTACACATTTAGTGATTGATTGATATTTCTTTGAGTGGTTTATTCTACTTGATTGAGCCCGTCCGATTGATTGGGGTCTCAACAACCTTGATATTATGTGATACTTAACCCTAGTCAGTCGGAACGCTCATCAATCATCGTAGCACCCCCAGGTAACTTCTTTCATGCCATTTCGTCGTTTCACTCGCTTAAGCACATCAACTCTGTCGCCGCTCCACTTGCTCTGACCAGCTGGTCGGAGCCCCCTTCTGTGCACCTACCCACTCCGATCGACTTCACGACTTATCGTTCATCTCCATTCGTAATCTGATCACCCAAATCTTGCTCATCGGAGCAAGATTGGGCCTGGACTTCTTCCCCACCTACATCGGAAGTCTCATTCGCCTCCCAGTCGCTTCTCTTATTTTCATCTCGAAATAACCCTGGTCGAGGTGTCGTCTTCGAGCCGCTACGCCCCTTGCAGGTTTAGAATGCACGGGATGCTCTAATCGAGCCTCAACTCTACTGTGGGAGCCACTTCGGGAGGTGGAGCACCACCAAGCCTATCCGACCGTGCATCTCTTGATTAGAGCCAACCGGCAGAAGCGGAGCACCATTCTGAAGGTGTTGGACCTTTAGGAGCTTCGATCCGACCAACAGATCACCACATATCACAGATCTAAGTTCCCTAACCACCAGTTCCTCCAGTATCCTCCATGTCCATCAGATCCAAAGTCGTCTACCCAGATTCGATCTAAGCTGCCCGATCGGGCTGTACCATCAGAAGTCAGATCTTTTCATCCTGTTGATCTGTATCGCACGTCTAGAGGCTTTCTTGAGGTGTCAAATTTTCAGATGACGACTGATCAAAGATGTACACACGCGCCTCTCCCCCGTACTGTCAAATCCTTTTTAGAAAATCATCAGAGCCATACGCAACCTCATGCGCCACTCACTTGCTTCCAGGGTATACTTCCTTTTCATCCTACATATCTTTTTATTTTGCTTTAGTCCAATAAATAAAATTATAGTTAAGAACATTTGCAATCAGACCCATGTAGTTTTTATATTTGTTATTTAGTCCATCTGAGTTGAAGTCGCGTGCACCCGCATGTGTTTTTGTGGCGTTTTTGCATTTTTTTTCCTGAACTTCTCATTTGTTATGAAATGAATGTTACGTTGTGAGAACTTGCATTTATACCCCTGTGAGTCTGATTCACGTGCGACGTGTGACTTTTGTGGACAAATTGTAAAACGACCTCCTATAGTTACTGATTTTGTTACTCCAGAGGCCCATAAACTTAAAATAGTTACAAAAAGGTCCCTACAAATTGTTTTAATTACATGTCTTTCATTTAGCGTAATAAATAGCTAATTAATCCAAAAATTACCCAGAAATTATATGTGACTCATGTTTGCATGCTTTGTTTGTGGTAATTTTTTCTGGTTATTTTCTTTACCTTTTTCTATTATTAAAAATTTAAAACCTCTAAAAAGTATCCTGTTTATCTTAGAAAATCATAAAAAATCGAAAATATACCAAAAAATTCAAAAAAATTAGAGCAGTTGTCTTTTATTATCATTAAGCTCTAAGTTCATTTTTGCTCAAAAATATTTCCTAAAAACCAAAAAAATGCAAAACATTTGAAATCTTGTAAAATTATATATAAAATCATAGAAAAACTCAAAAATTATGATTCTAGACTCTATTTGTAGATATTTTCTTATTTCATCATTAAAATTACTTTTAACAGTTTTGGCACTTTATTTGTTTTTAATTTACAAATTACTCTTGGTTGTTCATTGTTTTTGGGTTTTATCACTGTTTGATTTTTAGAAAATTACCAAAACATCTGAAAAATATATATAAATTACCAAAAACACTATAAAACCCCAAAAACCAAAAATATTTTTATTGTATTTTTCTGATTATTTTTTACCCCTTTAAAAATACAAAAAGAGTGTTGGTGTGTGTCTTACTTATTTTATTACATTGGAAAATTAAAATTTTGAAAACTTAAAAACCACTAAAAAGAATTTTATTCCTGAAATCTCACTACTTAGCTCTTAATTGTGCTCCTTGTGTTTGACCGTAGTAGCTATACCAAGTAAATAAAAGTAGCAAACCACTCACATTCATTGTTTGATCTTTAAAGTGGTTTATTTTCTCGATCGATTGCTTGATTAATTATGGTCACAATGACATTTGATTAACTAATTACTTAACCCTGGTCAGTCTTTCGGTCATCGTAGATGATGAATCCATGATTCATCGCCTTTATTCTTTGTTTAGTTTAATTTCCGTAGTCAAACACCTGTACATACCCACTAATTCCATAAAAATACCATTTTGCATGCATTTGTTAAATATGCATTTTTAACACTTTTTGTACATAAATAAAAGAATAAAGAAGAAAAGAAAAGAAAAATAAATAATGAATTTATGCAATAAATACAGACTGACTCGAACCCTGAGAGAAGGTCAAGACTTGACCTTATCGACCAGGAATAAAGTAGGGGGAGATAGGGTCTTCTATTCAAAAATCCAAAAATATTTTGTAAATATTTTTCCCTGTATATATTTGTATAAAACTTGTATTATTTTATTTGTACATAAATTGACCTCAAATTAATTATTTTTTAAACAAAAGTTGTAAATAAAAATGTGTTGTAAATAATAAAAATAATTGTAAAAAAATAATATACATATTACAAATAATCACTCTCGGAAAAAACCGCAAATTGACAATTGAAACACTAATTCCAGCTCCATACGAACTCAAATTGAATCAAACTCACTTCCATAATACTCTAAATTAAATTATCTTTCAAATGACCGTGGTTTCATAATTTTGGAGTTACGGTTGAAAAGTCGATTTTCTAGGGTGTTTTATGCAATTTTACCACGTATATATTTGTATATTTACCAATATTTATTTTTTATACACAATGCGCATAATTGTAAATATTATTTTCATTAAAAATAAAATAAAAATAAAAATAAAAATAAAAATAAAGATATAAATCATTTCCTTATTTGTACACGTGTAAATTGTATTATATGTACATAATATGTGTATACAACTAATTTCCTTATATAAAAATCACAAAAAAATAAATATCTAATATTAATTAAATAATTTAATTTAATTACAAATTTTGTATATATATTTAACTATTTAATTCATTTATTTGATTTAAAAACCTACCTTGTATATAAGATATGATTACATGCCTTTAATAGCCACCATTAAGGTGGCTAATTAGATTTTGTGAATTAATTAATTAATCAATTTTATTTAAATCCGAAATTCGTAACTAATTAATTTATTAATTATTTGTTTAATTATTTTATTAGTTCCACCAACAAACACCTTCCTTAAGTGTATATACCTTCCTTTTCTTATTTTTCTTCTCTTTTTAATGGGCTCCTCCTCCTTCGTTATTCGTTGATCAATCTTTGGTGGAGAGGAGCATGATCTCGGAGAACTTTCTTGTTGAAGAAGGGTGCCCAGCCTCCGGGCCGTCCGGTGACAGCGCGTCGGCCCTCATTGAGGTCATCACAGCATTTCCAATTCCTGAGGTGGGATCCATTTTATTTTCTATTTTTTTCTCTTAGATAAATCGTAGGTATAATCTTTGCATCGATTTTATTAGAAATTAGATCCTAAAAAAAGAAATTCCATCACACTTTGATCCGCATCCGACATCGATTTTTCACCTCATCTCGTAATCTCTCCATTTTCATTTCTACCTCACACGACCTATCATCTCCGGTCACGCACGGTGACCGAAGACACGGATCTGTCTTCCGCTTTGCCAAGATCCACAATCGCTCACGCACTCCATTTTGTTTATAAATAAATTAAAAAAAGTATCTTGTTTTCTAACATTTTTTGTAGTACAATAAAAAATAAAATAAAATACATAGTTGTCTCTCTATTTAACATATGTTTTCCACAAAATTAAAAAAAGAAAGAATAAAAAAATATTTTCTTTTTATAGTTTGTTTTAAAAAAATATAAAAACAAAACTTTACATTTTCAGAAAACAAATAAAAAAATTAAAAAATAGCAAGCAGGTCACGGCCCGTAGCCAGGCCGCCGTCTCCGCCTCCCGTCGCCAACGTGCCTCCAGCGCGACTCGCGTGCACCTTCCTCGGTCGCCGGCGCCGCAGTACTGCCCCTCTCTTCCGACTGTGCCCAGCGCGGGCTCTCCCCAGCAGCCCGAGACCACCTCCCACGGCCGCATCCTCTGCCAACAGCCCCCTGTCATGCGACTCCTCCGCGCAAAGCGCGGGCTCCAGACTGTCGTCTCTCCGCATGTGGCGTGCGCGGCCCTCACGCCTCACCCTCCGCCTAGGCAGAACCGTCGTGCATCCTCCGCCCGTCTCACACCCTCCTCGCCCCATCCCCGATCGCACAGCTGCATCAACTACCGGCCGCGCACGTACGGCGCCACTGTGAACTCTGCCGACCCGAACTCCATCCGCGCCTACCGCGTGATCTTGGGTGGCGGCGGCCCCTGCCCCATCCTCTTGTTGACAAAAATGAAAGAAGCCCAAGGTTGGGTTTTTAGATTATCAAAATATTTTGGAAAATTACATATCTATCCCTAGAAGTTCCTAAATTTGCAATAGTGCCCCCGAGCTCTAGAAGATCACGTGCACCGCACATGTTCACTGGGTAAATTGCGAATTGTCTCCTCATTTTATTTATTGTTATATTTTTCTCCATAAACTTTGAATAATCGCATTTTAGTCCATGTGTATTAGACATTTAATTTGCATGCTCTTTTTAATGGAATAAATGTTTTTCATGGTCTAAAAATTTCCAAAAAAAATTGTATATACTCCTGCTATACCTTTTTACATTGTATGAATTTTTCATATCATTTTGTTGACATTTGATATTTTTAAAAATTCAAAAACAGTATCTTTTTGTCTTCCCGAAATTAAGAAAATTTTAAAAATTCGAAAACTTACCTAAAAAATCAAAAAAAAATACAATAGGTGTGTTTTTGTTCTTTAATTTCTGTCTAATTTTTGTGCATAGATCATTTATAAAACTCCAAAAGAATTACGAAAAATGAAAAGGCTAAAAAATTGTAGAAAATTCTAGAAAAATCTAAAAAATTCGATTCCTGTTTGTAGATATTTAATTATACTTTATTTTAAAAATAAATCCAGGTGTTTTGGGCACTTAAGGGATTTTTAAGTTGCAAAATACTCTTGGTTGTGCAATGTTTTCTATCTTTTCCACTGTTTGATTTTTATAAAATCACAAAAACATCAGAAAAATTTGAAAAAATTATCAAAAATATTTTAAAACCTATAAAACATAGAAACATTTTCTCTGTAATGTTTTGAGTATTTTGGAATTTCTGAAAAATAAAAAATTATGGTGTGTGTGTTTTATCACTTGTGCTTCATTTGAAAATAATAAAAAATTTTGAAAAAATAAAAACCACTATAAATTGTATTTTGGAAATTTGGCTACATAGCTTTTAAACCGTGCTCCTTGTGTTCAACCCTGGTCGCTACACCAGGTAAATTGAATAGCGAAACCGCTTACATTTCATTTCTTGTCATTGTTTGAATATTTTTTAAGTAGTAAAACAATTTTTTCTCGTTGATTACGCTTGGCGATTCGGGTCACAACGACCCTTTCATTATCTGATACTTAACCCGAGTTGTCAGGCGTGTCATCAGTAGACTATCCCACTTTTGAGGCATTATTGCAACCCACAACTTCTATCATAAGACCTCATGGTTACTGGATTGTATTGGAGTACAATGGCCACAAATGTGTAACTTTTGATGTTTCCATTGGCTTGTGTCTCATGTCGGCAAATCCAACCCTCTACCACTTCAACTGAGGTGAGCAAAGTGAAAGGTGCATGTGTGCAAGCTAGGTCATTATCAACAAGAGTCGTGCATGTGTTCCGAAATATTCTACTTAGCTAGTTAAGACGTCTGATGAATCCACATTTCATCATCTTTATTCTATCATTTTGGCATCAAAAACCCTAGCAAATGCCTGTAAATAGCCCTAAATAGAGCATCTTAGCATTCATGCATGTGCATCCAATTAGTGTATAAAATGTTGTAATTAAATCCAAATTATTGAATAAATAAAAGAAAAGAAAAGGAATAAAATATTGTAAATATTTTATGACCCGAAACCCCGAGACCTAGGCATCTTGATGAATAGGTCGACAAGGAATAAAGTAGGGGGCGATAAGGGCCAAATATCTATATTTATTAATTCAATCTTTATTCATTTTGAAACCTATTTTTGGTTCCACTTTTTGTGCATCAAATAAAGAAACTTTGTACATGAAAGTTGTAGATATTTTTATATAGAAAAATACAAAATTGATTTCACTGAAAAATAATGTACAGATAAAAAGTTATGGTCTGAATAAAAATCCAGAATCCCAACTACCCAGACATGTATCTCATAAATAAAAACTCCAAATGCAGCAAACTCACCTTTAATTGTATATATAATAAAATAATCTATTTAATGGTGGTGGTTTTGCATTTGGCGGAGTTACGGTTTAAAAGTTGAGTTTTGGACCCACATTGTATACATGCACAGCTTAAAATATTCAATTTATTCTTTAATCATTATTTTTGTATTTTTATATTTTTACAATTTTGTGAATATTATTTATAAAACTTATGTACATTAAAACAGGAGAAAAAACCCAAATAAAACTCAAAATAAAAATAAAATAAAATACGCAGGTATTATACCTATGTACATACCTATACAATATTTACTTATATTTTATTAAATATACAAAACATATCAATAAAATAAAATAAAAATATATTTGTGTATATAAAAGTTATCTATAATTTTAGAAAATAATAAATATAAATAATAAAATTAAAATACACAAAATAAAAATTGAAGACTAGAATATATAGGTAATATACCTATATAGGGTGTAAAAAGCAACTTGTAAAAATATATCTCATAAAAATAACTAAAAATTACCATAAAATACTTCATAAAATTACAAACAATTTTTATTTAATAATCAAAATTTAATTAATTTATTTGCTATTTTTAATTCATTTTATAATGTTTTTGCCAAGGAATTTTCTGGTTGGTCCACGTGGACCAACCAGAGAACTCCAATGGTTGACCTCGGTCAGCTCCCTGACCGAGGTCTGAACCTTGTCAGAAGTGGGTTTGACCCCGGTTTCATCCTTTTTTCGAGGATGCCTCGATCACCCTTTGGTGATAGCATCTTCATGGAATCTGTTGCTCGATCAATGGTGAATCACGCCCAAGTGATTCCTTGGGCTGTGGACCACTGATCGAGGCGTTTGACCCTCGTCTTCCACGCCGCCCGTTAACCCTTCATAAGACATCCCCCGACTTCGATTCGAATTTGATCCTTCTTCCGCCAATTCCACCCGAAAACCCCTAGACCTTCGTGTTCCTGGTGACAGCAGGCATCGAATCGAGCCTGGGTTTGAGTCGTTTGGCGTCGAATCGAAGAGATCCAACCCTCGCCGGAGCTCCGCCCGAAGCTATCCACTTCCGTCTCCGGTGAGCTTCTCCCTCTTCTTTTTCCTTTTTCTTGAAGCTTTAGCGTAGTATAGCCTAGCCTAGGAGTAATTTAGATCGCCCTCGCGTCAATCGTCGTGAATCATCGATCGAAGCCCACGGCGGAGCTGAGCTCCGCCCACCGTTTCCGATCGTCCCACACCTCATCCCGACCTCCTGTCACCTCCATCCTCTTCCCCTTCGCTCCGTCATCACGTTCCACCACTCCATTCACCTTGATCTCGCCCAGATTGAGCCCTCAGAGTTCCTCTCTCCGCCGCTCGCTGGAGCTCCATGCCCGAGCCACCTTCCGCCTCCATCGAACCATCAGAACCCCCCTTTTTGTTCGCCTGGATTTTGTGCACCTAACTCCACAGGTTCGAGCCAAGGAGAAGGCTCCATCGACCCTCGACGACCCTAGGAGCAGCTGCCCAGGCCACCTCCGCCGTCCGAGCACCCCATGTTGTCTCTGCCTCGCCGGAGACCACCTTCAGACGCGGAGAGGCCCCTGGATCATTTTGCCCTTGATCCTAGGGCCGGAGGGGCTGTGTGTCGGCCGCAATCACCAGCAAAGCTTGCCGGGGGAGGTGTTCTTCGCGAGCATCTCCCTACCGTCGGATCAGAAGCCACCCTCCAGACGCCCCAGGAGCCGTCGGATCGCCAAGCATCCCCCGCCGTCCGATCAGCCGCCCACGATTTAATCTCAGCCATCTAGGACGAAGGGGTACGGACCGACCGATGCACGCCACGTAGATAAGTAAAGCTTCCTCGGCCACAAGATCCACAGCTTGGGTATTTTGCATTTTAAACCCAAGCATTTTTGCATTAACTTTTAGTCCTAGAACTTTCATTTCCAATTTAAAAGTTTTTGTAAAAATTGCACTTAGGCCCCTGAACTTACTTTATTTGCACTTTGGTTCGCGCCACGTCACCTCAGTGACTGGGGCGCGTGCATTTTGGGCATTTTGCATTTTTGGTCCCAAACTTTCACGTATTTGCAGTTATACCCCTGTGCGTAGTTAATTAAATATGTTTTTTTGGGAAAATTGCATGTTTGCCCTGCCGGTTTTTAATATTTGCAAATATTCCCCTGTGAATGACAGAACACGTGCTTCACGCGTGTCTTTTGGTGAAATTTGCACCTAAGCCCCTGTATGTTTTTATAATTGCATATATACCCCTATTAGGCTTAGGATTTTTGTGTGCTTGATCCATTTATTTCACGCATCATTTTAATTCCAAAAATTCTCAAAAGTGAAACTTAAACTCCTGAGTGCTTGTTCTTTAACGCTATATTTTTAGTTTTTGATTTTATTGTATTTTTATATTTATTAAAAATAAAAAATAGCTATTTTCAGTACTGTCTAGCTTAGAAAATACCAAAAAATATTAAAATACCTCTAAAAATTCCAAAAAAATTACCTATGATGTATTTTATCCTATTTTAGTGTCAGTCCAAAAATCACTAAAAATCTCAAAAGAAAAACCTTAAAAATTCGAAAATACATAAAAACTTCAAAAAATATATAAAATCAGAGAAAACTCAGAAAATATAAACTCAGTTCTTGTTTCCTCTATATTTTATCCTCTTTATTTTAAAATTAGTTTGAAAAATTTTGGTGGTTGTTTGCTATTTTTAATTCCCATTTTACCCCCAGCCAGTAGCTTGTTCACTGTTTTGGTTTATTTCAGTGTTTAAAAATACCAAAAATATATTGAAAAATACCCAAAAATCACAAAAACATTAAAAAATTATAAAAATACCAAAAAGATTTTATTTCTGAATTTTTGACTATTTTTGCATATTTTTAATAAATATTTTAACACCCCTTTTATTACATTGCTTTCTATATTCCAATATTGAAAAAAAATATAAAATATAAAATTATAAAAATCAGAAAAATTAAAAACCAAAATACAAAATTAAAAATTAAATAAAAAAGAATTAATTAAATTAAAAACCCACAAATAAATTAGATTGGCTAAGTAGTCTATTAGACCTAGGACCTTGACTTTTGTCTTTACTCTGCACGTTTGTTTCCTGTGTTCGACCCCTACTTGCTTGCCATTATACATTTGTAGTAGGGTATAATAAATTTTAATCCTTGCTATTAATTGCCTGATTGATTGTGTGGGTTAATTGTTGACGAACGGGAAGGCTTGAGTAGTCGCATCAGCGACAGTGAGTCTGATTTGTCAGACCACTATTTAGCGGCTCTCACTTTTACCGTTTTTCAAATGGCGTCGTTGTCAGGGAGCATCGGCTTGTAGAGTACTTTTGAGTCTATTATCTGCTTAGCCATTTTTGCTTATTTGTTTTTCTTGCATAATTTGTTTTGAACTGTCTAACACTTCTCTTGTTTTCTTGCAAGGGACCGCTGACCGAGGAGGATCGCCTAGGGGATCCTGTGCATCCTTGGGAGGAGGAGCCGGCTATTCGACCCTAGCCGGCAGGAGAGAGCAAGAGAGCTTGAGAGAGAGACAGTTAGATTTTTTGTATTTTTGTGAGAGAGAGTCATTTAAATTGTAATAATACATGACTTGGACACTCAGACACTTCGGGCCTAATTTCCGAGTGTTTGTTCACCCGGGGGCTCGCCGTGGTTTTCTCGTGTTTCTCGACTGTCATTTTCCGGTTTTGATATCTTTTCCATTTCTTTTGTGGATTGAGCAGCCATTAGACCTAGGCATTGCTTGATCGGTTAGATTAGGTCCAAAAACCTTAACAACAATTGCATGTACCTATAGCTCGTGCTTGGACTTAGTTTAATTAAACAGCTAATTCACTCTTCTTTGATCCGCGCGCCGTGAGCTCATCCCGCCAAGCGCTTCTCCTAAACTCGATGTGTCGAGAGAAGGAGGGGTGAGCCTAGACCGGACCTTAGGATTGGAGATTAGTGGTTATCTTGTGGTTCTTCACGCTAGCAGTTGCCTATCTTAGGACGATTTCCACATTGCATATCGGCATGTAGTTAGGTTTATAAATTCTGCTTTGCATCCCGCATGGAGAGAGCTAGGATTCGCTATAAGTCTTCTTACTTTGCATCCATCATCTAGGCACAAAGGTGAGATTTCCACCTTGGTGTCGACTTGCATTGACTTTTCCGACTCTATACTCCCTCTGTTTTTGGACAAAGTAGGATCAAAGAAAATACAAACTCGTTAGGCGCTTGTTTGAATCAACTCAAAAGAAGCGATAACACCAAAAAATTAAAAAAGGGACTGCTAAGAAAACCTTGAGCAAAAATAAAATTGGTAATTGGACTCATTGACTGGGGAGAGCAACACCCTCACTTGTATTCAGGTTGCATGGGAAGGTCTCCTTCCAAGTGAGTTGAGTGCTTCGTAAGGATTAGAGCCCAAAACCCAGCTTGTGGCTGCCTTGTGTATCGCCTGGATTTCCGAAGTATTGGTGCTACTATCGTACGTTGGCGAGTAGGGCTTGGTCGCCATTGGTGATTCACTATTGTGTGAGCATCGACCTTGTCCGAAGTACTGAGCATAGGCCATGCCTTCACAGGTGTGTCTGTCTCACCGTCTGCGTCCGAGTAGGATCTTGCACGCTCACGGGTGATTCCGTTGCGAGCAAGATCCGAAGTATCGGTTTCGCCTATCGGCTTCCTCCCTCTTTTCTTTGGCTGAGTAGGGATCCAGGAAGGGTTACAAGGACCTCAAAAAGCGCAAGCTACAGGTTACACAGGAGGAGGACAAGTACGGGAATACTTTTTCAGCAGTACTCTCGCTCCTATAGGCGTAGCGCTCTAAGGACTCGTTGAAAGATAACTTCTTGAATTCAAGATAAAAATTACAAAGATAAAAGCCGAACCTTCACGGCTTCACGCGTTGAGTTGGTGAATCCCCTTGTTTTGTGTTTGATTGCTAGTTACATTTAGGTCAAGATCAAAAATATCGCGCCTTTGCGCAAATTTTGTCCTCCATCCAGTTGACCCTTGCTCATTGAGAGCCTTCTACTGTTTTATACTCCATTTGTTTCTTGTTGACCCCCGTATCTTTCATCCACATCTATCTTCCTCTTGATCTCCGAGATGGCGACGAATGGGAAGTTTAGTCGAGACTCCGTCGACACCCACATCAGTTCTATTCGCTCTCCCTCTCCAATAATTCAGGACGATACTCGAGAACCCGGTTCAAACTCCATGAACCGATCTCCAGACTCCCTGTCTTCTTTGATAAACAGGGATCACTCTCGTCCCGAATTCTGTCCATTTTGGATGGCAATTGATATCACTCCTTACACATCGCCATCCTTAACAAAATTCTGTGTTGACCTTGACACAGACCGTATCTCTCTATCTGGTGCTGCAATTCAGACTGATCGGGGCATTCTACCATGTGCAGACTTAGAGCCCGAGCTAACAAACTAAGCAGAATTCGAGATGGCAGGAAGAAGAGGAAAAGGACCACAGGCCCCACCTGAACCTGAAGTCAATCCGGGGGAAGGGCAGTACACTACGCAGAACGAGGTTTAACAGTCAACTGCTGGCTTCCATCCAAGCCATTTAGCAGCAATTGACTAACTAGGCCCTGGCCCAGACCGCCTTCCAGGATATGCTGAATGATCTGAGGAGGAGAGCCGACACAAGAGACGGCCGACAGGAGGATGATCCGAACTACGATCCCAATTTCCAAGAAGTCAGAGATGAGTTTTCAGTGGGAGGACCCAAATTTGAAGCAGTTGGAGTAGATCCACCGCAACCAAATCCTACTCTCAAGGAAACATACAACCCAGGAGCGGGACGCATCACTGAGTGGATTCAAGTTCCACGCATGCACGCCCACTTCGAGCTGAAGCCACAATTTCTGTCGCTACTGCCCACATTCCACGGGAACACCACGGAGGAACCGTACATTTTTCTCAAGAAGTTTGGCCGCATCTGTGCCACTGCCCACTACCCCGGAATTCCTTCGGGGGTAGTCAAGATGACTGTGTTTCCCTTCAGCCTTCAAGACAAGGCCCTATATTGGGTTGACCATCTTGGGAAGGTCGTCACGACCTGGGAGGAGCTGAAGTCTGCGTTTCTCCATAAATTCTATCCTCTCGGGCAATTGAATCAGATGCGTGCATGGATCTCCAGTTTCTGCCAACAGCCCCATGAGACCATCCATGAAGCGTGGGAGAGATTCAAGGATCTTCAGGAGAAGTGCCCCTACCATGACATTCCAAAGACCAATCTCGTACAACACTTCTTTGGGGGCTATCATTTGAGAGCCAAAAGCTTGTAGATGCAGCTTGCGGCGGTTCACATTTCAACAAGGACGAGGACGTGGTATGGAACGTCTTTGAAGAAATGGCTGAAGGAGAAGCAGCTCAATCCTCGTCCAGAGTATACATGAAGCCACCAACCGTCATCAGCAAGCCAGTGAACATGGCTTCTCACACCGAGGACAAGGATGAGAGCTCCAACCTGAGCATCATTGGGAGCCACTTATCCAAGGTGGATATCATTGAGAAGAGGTCACAGGACCTCGAAAAATTGGCAGTCATTGAGAAGAGGACCCAGGGTCTGGAAAAGCTCGACCAGATCTACCAACAGTTGGAGCAGCTCGTTCGTGCATTGAATGCAAACATGTGCAACGCTGTGTCTACGTCTGCCAAGCCGAACGCTGAGAAGAAGGAGCCTACAATGCAGCGAAACCCTCAGCCGACTCCACAGCAGCCCCAGCCTGTCCAGCACGTTTACTACGTGCAGGTTCCGGAGCAAACCCAGCAGCCCCAGACACAGATGGTTGTATATCAACCTGAGCCCCAGCCAGTATACTCCGAGCAGTTCTCTCCACCCGCGCCACTGATTCAGGAGATCAATGGCGTATGGAACAATGAAGCGCAGCTGACCCGTCCTCAGGGACACTCTCAGGGTCAGAACATGGGCAACATGCCCTATCACCAGCAGCAGCAGGGTGGGAGACCGTTCCAGCCCTCCTATGAATACCAGCCTCCGTCTCACAGAAACACCTGGAGGCAGAATTCTCAGTACGGTCCTCAGCAGTCCGGATATCTCGGACAGGGATATCATCAGCAACCGACTGCTCAATACAATCAACAGAATGCACAATACTCTTCCAGCCCCCCTCCTCACCAATTCTCTCAAGGCTATCAGTCGCAATCTCAGCCGCCATATCAGCATTCTAGACCCCAGTAGGGGGACTCCTCTAAGATTGTGTCGGTTAATCCGGTCCTGCCCTTTAGAGCAGTTAATGAAGAATATGGCTGAGATGAACCAGAAGATCGACGACCTGACAGCAGCCAAGACCGTCATACCAGCCCAGGTCGAAGCCAACCCGAATAACTTCCGACGCAAGGAGCAGGTAGCCGGCAGTGTCCAACCCGAATCAGGTGAATTAAATAGTTTTTCATCTAATGTTGTTACTCTCAAGAGTGGTAGGACACTCCAGCCATCAGCGACGGTGAAGGGAAAGCATCTTGCATCTAACGGGGAATCGTCAGTCCAGCCAACACTAGGGCCAGGAAGCATTTTGGGAGCAGCACCAGCATTCAGAAAATCACAAAAAAATGAAGAAAATAGCAAAATACAAAAAAATAGCAGCAACCTCGGCGGAGATCAGCCAGCATTGGAGACACCTGCACCTGCCTCACAGTCAGTTCCTGACAGTAGGAGCACTGCACCTGCAGCGAGTCTAACGCCAGCACCAGAAGCCGAGCCTGTCATTTTTGGTCCACAAACTGTAGATGAATCCATTCCTTTTTGTCATCTACCTGTACACAACAATATGGACAATATCTGGAATGAAATTGGTGAAGATTTTGTAAATATTCCTTTTCCTGAAGCAATGAAAAAACACAAAAAATGAAAAATTTGAAAAATGCTTTGTCTGATCCTGCCGTAATAGAAATCATTCAGAATTTGGTGCTGAATATGCCATTGATGAAAGCTCTTGAGTACATGCCAGCCATGAAGAAAGGATTAAAAGAGGCATGCACGACCAAGCGCAGGCCGCACCCCCACAATTCCAGAAGCAAGGGTGGCAAGTCCGAAAAGCATATCCTCACAATGGCCACCGTGAACACCATCAGCAACCTCCCGGATAAAAAGCCAGATATGGGAGCACCTCTTGTACGTTGCCAGATGTTCAATCAGGAGTTTGAACGAACACTTCTCGATAGTGGGTCTTCTGTCAATTTGATGCTAGCTTCGCTATTCACGGAGTTCAGGCTAGGACTACTCAAGCCTACAAAGATGATTCTGCAGTTTGCAGACAAGTCAGTCAAGCGGCCTAGAGGCTTGTTGGAGGATGTGATCGTCACGGTTCAGGGAAAGTCAATCTCGGCCGATTTTTTGGTCTTAGATATGGACGTCCCCTCTCCATTTCTCCTTACTCCAATCATACTTGGAAGACCATTTCTGCGAACATCAAACACAATAGTGAATTATGGGACGGGAGAAATCACTTTTGGAGCTGGCGATGAAACAATCAGAGTAGAGACCCTGTCTGAGGGAACACCCGCCGAACAGACATCTACATCATGTGCAAGGGTGATTGAATATGCTGACGACTACGACTTTCTAGCAGAAATCCAAAATACCAATTTATTTTTGGATGACAATGAGATCCATGAACTCCTCTATCCCGAGGGGGAAGTGGAGTCCGCAGTCGAATTTCCCCTTATCGATCAGGATGAGGAACTCGCTGATGTGCTGCAAGAGACCGCCGTGGGGGTGATATGCCTTCAGAACCAAGAGCAGAAGTTTGAAGAATTTTCTGATGAAGAGGACATCATTGAGGAATTCTGTCGGGATTTGAGAGAAGAACCGATTATGGTGGACACCGAACAGTTGAAAGAATCACCACCTACACTAATAGCTAAGGTCACCGCTGAAGCAGCTCAGACCCCGCCAGAGCTAAAACCCTTTCCCTCCAATATGAAGTATGCCTTCCTTGCGGGAGAACCAAATATGTACCCGGTCATCATCAATGCCCATCTGACCGAAGACCAAGAATCTCGTCTGATGGAGGTTCTCGAACGCAACCGCAAGGCGATAGGCTGGAGAACTTCTGATCTCCATGGGATCAATCCGTCACTCTGCTCGCACCGCATCTTTCTGAAAGAAGATTGCAGGCCCTCTCGAGAACTGCAGAGAAGATTGAATCCGAACCTGCGGGAGGTCGTTATGAAAGAGATCCAGAAATGGTGTGATGCGGGGTTTATCTATCCCATATCCGACAGCAAATGGGTGAGCCCTCTGCATGTTGTGCCCAAGAAATCAGGGATCACCATTGTGAAGAATGACAAAGGAGAGGAGATCGCAACCAGAGTACCCACTTCTTGGCGAGTATGCGTGGATTACAGAAGACTTAACCTTGCTACCAAGAAGGATCATTTTCCTCTACCATTCATCGACCAGATCTTGGAGAGATTGGCCGCAAAGGAATATTTCTGCTTCTTGATGGCTACTCTGGGTATAATCAAGTTGCTATAGCTCCTAAAGATCAAGAGAAAACCACGTTCACCTGTCCTTTTGGCACATATGCCTTCAAACGGATGCCGTTCGGGCTTTGCAATGCCCCAGCCACATTTCAGAGGTGTATGCTTGCAGTCTTTGCCGATATGGTGGGCAACTTCCTCGAGGTCTTTATGGACGATTTTTCAGTCTACGACGATTCATTCGACCAATGCCTGGATTATTTAGACTGAGTCCTACGGAGGTGCTGCGAAGTCAATCTTGTGCTCTCGTGGGAAAAGAGCAACTTCATGGCGACCGAAGGAATTGTGCTGGGTCAAGTTGTTTCTAAGCGTGGAATGGAGGTTGACCCAGCCAAGGTGGACGTGATTTCCAAACTTGAGCCACCTACAAACATCAAACAAGTCCGGTCATTCTTGGGCCATGTCGGTTTTTACCGACGATTCATCAAAGATTTCAATAAACTGGCCAGACCGTTGACTGAGTTACTCGGCAAGGACAATGAATTCATTGTAGATGACCGTGTGCTCCTTGCCTTTAATCAGTTGAAAGAACTCATCACTCAGGCCCCTGTCTTACAGCCACCGATTTGGACTCAGCCTTTCGAGATCATGACCGACGTGTTAGATTATGCCATCGGAGCTGTACTGAGACAGAGGAAAGATAATGTTCCATTTGCGATTCACTACGCTAGCCGAATACTCGATGAAGCCCAGAAAAACTACACTGTCACTGAAAAGGAGCTGCTAGCGGTAGTCTTTGCCTTGGAAAAGTTCAGATCATACCTCCTTGGGTCCAAAGTAATCATCTACACTGATCATTTGGCCATTCGGTACTTACAGCAGAAGAAGGACGCCAAACCACGTCTCATTCGGTGGATCCTTCTCCTCCAGGAATTTGACTTGGAAATCAAAGATAAACCTAGGGTAAAGAATGTAGTGGCTGATCATCTGTCAAGGCTTCCTGAACCAGAGTCTCCTGAGCTGAACCTGCAGCCGATCACAGAGACCTTTCCAGATGAGGCAATTCTGTCTGTCGCCTCACTTCCTTGGTATGCGGACATCGTGAACTACCTGGTTGCCAAGAAAATCCCACAGGACTGACCTAAATTGAAAATAGACAGGTTCTTGTCTAAAATCCATTTTTACCAGTGGGAAGACCCATATTTGTTTCGTGAGGGAGCTGATTGTATCTGGAGAAGGTGCATTCCTCATGAGGAAGTTCCAAGTGCCCTCGCTTTATGTCACGACCAAGATTCTAGAGGACATCATTCAGGCAAACGAACGGCAGCAAAGGTTCTTCAAAGTGGCCTCTGGTGGCCTTCATTATTCGAAGATGCAGATGAGTATGTCAAATGCTGCACTGACTGCCAGAAGATGGGCGGAACCATAGGAATGAGAGACACGATGCCTCTGAAATACATTCAGATCTCAGACGTCTTTGACGCATGGGGCATTGACTTTATGGGCCCATTTCCCAACAGTCAGGGTTATGAATATATTCTGCTTGCTGTCGATTATGTAAGTCGATGGGTGGAGGCTATTCCCGCCCGAGCCGCTGACAGTAGGACTGTCTGTCGATTCTTGAGAGATCACATCATAGCACGGTTCGGGATTCCCAAGATTCTCATATCTGACGGGGGTAGTCATTTCATAAACAGAGAGGTAAAGAAGCTGACCCAAGAATTTTGCATTGAAGATCGTGTTGCTTCACCCTACCACCCGCAGTCCAATGGCTTAGCTGAATGTTCAAACAGGGAGATCAAGACAATCTTACAGAAGCTTGTGCGTCCGGATCGCAAGAACTGGTCTCAGCTGCTTGATTCCGTTATTTGGGCTTATAGAACAGCGTACAAGTCACCCTTGGGAATGTCTCCCTACCGCCTTGTGTATGGCAAGTCATGTCATTTGCCCGTCGAACTAATTCACAAATCCTTATGGGCCATTAACATCTGTAATTTGGACTCCAAGCAAGCAGGAAAGAACAGAAAACTGGATCTGAATAGATTACTGAAATTCAGAGATTATGCATATGACAACAGCCCGATGTACAAGGAGAAGGTCAAAACATGGCATGACAAGCATATCCGTCACAAGTCCTTTGATCCAGGTCAGAAGGTGTGGTTGTTCGATGCAAAATTGAAGATCTTTCCAGGCAAATTGAAGAGTAAACGGACTGGGCCATTTATAGTTAGGCAGGTGCGTGACAACGGAAGTGTATTGACATCCAATCTGTCAGCTGACGCACAGCCATTTGTAGTCAATGGGCAGCTTCTGAAGCCATACCGTGAACATGATACATTCATGGCTGTCGTTGACTCGGTTCAAGTAATCTATGAGGATGAGCTGAATATCTCCAAAGAGGCAGAGGAAGGCGAAGCACAACAAAACACTTTTGAATGATTTTTCTTTTTCTTCTTTTCTTCTTTTCTTCTTTTCTTCTTTTCAATTTCTTTTATCCTCTTCTACCGAATTGATGCCATCCCCTTCATCATTGATACACTTAGGATGTACTTTATCCTAAGTATAGGGGGGATGCGCATCCCGAGTTGTTCATATCCACTTTCATTCCTTTTCTTCTTTTCTTCTTTTCTTCCTTTCCTTTTGATCTTCTGTATCTATCCAAAAAGTGTCGCCCCTTGTAGACAGTCTTCTATACTTAGGACATACTTTGTCCTAAGTATAGGGGGACGTGCACCCTGAGTCTTCATTCTTTCCGATCCTCTCCATTGTCTCCTCTTCTTGTCTATACTTAGGGATATCTCACCCTAAGTATAGTGGGAGACAATCTCAGTACGATCTGTTCATTCCCACCCTTGACCCTCCCTGCCTTCTGCACAGTCTGCTATACTTAGGATTATTTGATCCTAAGTATAGGGGGGACGGTCAACTTCTCATTTGTTTGTTCATCCATTCCTTAATTTATTTATTCTTTAGACTTGCCTATACTTAGTATGAGTTATGTCTTCTCTTTTCTCTCTGATCTATGAGGACATAGCTCAAGCTAAGTATAGGGGGGTCGTATATACTACGTATATACTTTAGCCATAACTCGTACTTTCGTATTTTCTTAAATAAATATGGCTAATCATTCATTAAAATTCATTAAAATCCCTAATAAAAAGGTGTCTTGTTCCTCAAATTCTTTTGTGTATTTACTGATTAATAAATCAGGTGAAAATGTTTTTTGCAAAATGTTTGAAAAATAGTTTGAAAATCCTTGAACATTTATTGAAAACTATTTTGAAAATATTTTGTTACATGTTTTCAACCTTTGTAAAAATGTGTGGCTTGTAAAATTTCTTTTCTTTGTGTGAAAGAAAATATTTGAAAATGATGTGCAAATGGTTTGAAAAATGGTTGCAAAAATATTTTGAAAAATCTATCTATACTATTTTGAAAGCCTTTGCAAAATGATTTTCAAATGTGTGAACATGTTTGTAAAATATTTGTAAAAACTATTTTGGACTATAGTTTTCAAAAATTGTGTGAAAAAGCTTGTGCCAAATAAGTTTGAGGAATATTTACATCACACCAAAATCCACTATGTACTTATAAAATTGATCACTTACACTGTAAATTCTTAAAATCCACTTCTTATATATCTAAAGAAGCACTCCCGTGTACATATTTTTCACCTAGTTTTTAGCCAAAACCTTTTGTTTTCAAAAATCCCAAAAACATTTGCAAAAGTAAAATCCAAAAACATTTGAAAAATCTTTTTGAAAAATACAAAAAAAAGGCATATGCATCATCTTTTCAAAAATCCATAAAAAGTTCAAAATCTTTGAAAAATTGCATCACAAAAATATTTTCTACATTCTGCATCGCATTTGCATAGCATTCGCATTTTCGGATTGAGTTTGATAGTTGAACAAGTCTAAGTAAAATACGGAGATTGGATCTTGATTGGACCTTAAAATCTACCTAATAACAGAAACCTTATATGAACTGGGTTTGAAATACTTCAGGTCTAGTTGACTTAATTCTTTGAGGATCACGGGACTTAGTTCAATGGATTCTTGACTGCCTAAGTAGAGTATTTCGGAGCACACACATGACTCTTGTTGATAATGACCTAACTTGGACACATGCACCTTTCACATGGCTCAACTCAGTTGGAGTGGTGAGGGGATTGGATTTGCTGGTATGAGACGCACACAAGTGGAAACATTTGTCCTCCTCTAGGGAGGGAAGTGCACCCCAACCCGTCCAGTGATAAGGAAGTCTAAAGACAGGAGGTTGTGGGTTGAGATAAAGCTTCAAAAGAGGGATAGTCTACTGGCTCAAGAGGAAAAAAACTCCTTATGTAAATGTTGTTGTATATAGTATTCAAAAAAAATAAAAAATAAAAAAATAAAAAAATGTCCAGGCATGCACAAAAATAAAAAGCCTGCAAAGTATGTACATATGTTGTAAAGTCAATAAGCAAGCTTGAGTTCTAAAGTCAAATATGTGAGCCTGCAGCAGGATTACTCGACTACACTGGTCCTGCATCCCAGGATAGGTAGCTACACTGGCTACCGTCCATTCTTCTCTCCACCCCCTCCTCTTGAGCTGGTTGCCACTTGAACTTAGAAGGGAATACCCCGCTCCTCGAGGATGGAGTTACTGTATTGGGGAATCATTGGGTTGTCGTACTGGAGAAGTCAGTTTCTTTGCCATTTTAGTTGGGGAAGGCCACCATCACTTACACTGTACAAGTCAGACTCATAGTCGTAAGGGTTTGCGTATGAATTGAGATATTTCTGACCTGGCTATTGAGGAGGCTTGAGCAGAGTCTTGGGATTCTCAGGGACTGTTGGACTTCAAATTCGGTTCTCATTAAGGTTCCGCCCGCAATAAAATTCCAAAGGTCTGACTTAAGCTCCAAACTTTGGTTTTGTAAAGACAAGTTTGATAATCAAATTAATTCCAAGTTCTTCTTTTTCTTTTCTTTCTTTTTCTTTTTGCACTTATTGCATAAGTGTTTGCTAGGGACTAGAAAAGGTAAAGTATAGGGGGATGATGAATCCACATTTCATCATCTTTATTCTATCATTTTGGCATCAAAAACCCTAGCAAATGCCTGTAAATAGCCCTAAATAGAGCATCTTAGCATTCATGCATGTGCATCCAATTAGTGTATAAAATGCTGTAATTAAAGCCAAAATTATAGAATAAATAAAAGAAAAGAAAAAGAATAAAATATTGTAAATATTTTATGACCCGAAACCCCGAGACCTAGGCATCTTGATGAATAGGTCGACAAGGAATAAAGTAGGGGGAGATAAGGGCCAAATACCTATATTTATTAATTCATTCTTTATTCATTTTGGGACCTATTTTTGGTTCTACTTTTTGTGCATCAAATAAAGAAACTTTGTACATGAAAGTTGTAGATATTTTTATATAGAAAAATACAAAATTGATTTCACTGAAAAATAATGTACAGATAAAAGTTATGGTCCGAATAAAAATCCAGAATCCCAACTTCCCAGACCTGTATCTCACAAATAAAAGCTCCAAATGCAGCAAACTCACCTTTAATTATATACAGAATAAAATAATCTATTTAATGGTGGTGGTTTCGCATTTGGCGGAGCTACAGTTTAAAAGTTGAGTTTTTGACCCACATTGTATACCTGCACAACTTAAAATATTCAATTTATTCTTTAATCATTATTTTTGTATTTTTATATTTTTATAATTTTGTGAATATTATTTATAAAACTTATGTACATTAAAACAGGAGGAAAAACCCAAATAAAACTCAAAATAAAAATAAATGCAAATAAAATACACAGGTATTATACCTATGTACATACCTATACAATATTTACTTATATTTTATTAAATATACAAAACATATCAATAAAATAAAATAAAAATATATTTGTGTATATAAAAGTATTCTATAATTTTAGAAAATAATAAATATAAATAATAAAATTAAAATACACAAAATAAAAATTAAAGACTAAAATATATAGGTAATATACCTATATAGGGTGTAAAAAGCAACTTATAAAAATATATCTCATAAAAATAAATAAAAATTACCATAAAATACTTCATAAAATTACAAACATTTTTTATTTAATAATCAAAATTTAATTAATTCATTTGCTATTTTTAATTCATTTTATAAGGTTTTTCGCCAAGGAATTTTCTGGTTGGTCCACGTGGACCAACCAGAGAACTCCATTGGTTGACCTCGGTCAACTCCCTGATCGAGGTCTGAACCTTGTCAGAAGTGGGTTTGACCCCGGTTTCATCCTTTTTTCGAGGATGCCTCGATCACCCTTTGGTGATAGCATCTTCATGGAATCTGTTCCTCGATCAATGGTGAATCACGCCCAAGTGATTCCTTGGGTTGTGGACCATTGATCGAGGCGTTTGACCCTCGTCTTCCACGCCGCCCGTCAACCCTTCATAAGACATCCCCCGACTTTGATTCGAATTTGATCCTTCTTCCACCAATTCCACCCGAAAACCCCTAGCCCTCCGTGTTCCTGGTGACAGCAGGCATCGAATCGAGCCTGGGTTTGAGTCGTTTGGCCTCGAATCGAAGAGATCCAACCCTCGCCGGAGCTCCGCCCGAAGGCTATCCACTTCCGTCTCCGGTGAGCTTCTCCCTCTTCTTTTTCCTTTTTCTTGATGCTTTAGCGTAGTATAGCCTAGCCTAGGAGTAATTTAGATCGCCCTCGCGTCAATCGCCGTGAATCATCGATCGAAGCCCACGGCGGAGCTGAGCTCCGCCCATCATTTCCGATTGTCCCACGCCTCATCCCGACCGCCTGTCACCTCCATCCTCTTTCCCTTCTCTCCGTCATCATGTTCCACCCCTCCATTCACCTCGATCTCACCCAGATCGAGCCCTCAGAGTTCCTCTCTCCACCGCTTGCCGGAGCTCCACGCCCGAGCCACCTTCCGCCTCCATCGAACCATCAGAACCCCCCTTTTTGTTCGCCTGGATTTTGTGCACCTAACTCCATAGGTTCGAGCCAAGGAGAAGGCTCCATCGACCCTCGACGACCCCAGGAGCAGCTGCCTCCGCCGTCCGAGCACCCCACGTCGTCTCCGCCTCGCCGGAGACCACCTTCAGACGCGGAGAGGCCCCAGGATCATTTTGCCCTTGATCCTAGGGCCGGAGGGGCCGTGTGTCGGCCGCAATCGCCAGCCAAAGCTCGTCGAGGGATGTGTTCTTCGCGAGCGTCTCCCTACCGTCGGATCAGAAGCCACCCTCCAGACGCCCCAGGAGTCGTCGGATCGCCAAGCGCCCCCCGCCGTCTGATCAGCCGTCCACGATTTAATCTCAGCCATCCAGGACGAAGGGGTACGGACCAACCGATGCACGTCACGTGGATAAGTAAAGCTTCCTCGGCCGCAAGATCCGCAGCTTAGGTATTTTGCATTTTAAACCCAAGCATTTTTGCATTTAACTTTTAGTCCTAGAACTTTCATTTCTAGTTTAAAAGTTTTTGTAAAAATTGCACTTAGGCCCCTGAACTTACTTTATTTGCACTTTGGTCCGCGCCACGTCACCTCACGTGACCGGGGCACGTGCATTTTGGGCATTTTGCATTTTTGGTCCCAAACTTTCATGTATTTGCAGTTATACCCCTGTGCGTAGTTAATTAAATATGTTTTTTTGGGAAAATTGCATGTTTGCCCTGCCGGTTTTTAATATTTGCAAATATTCCCCTGTGAATGACAGAACACGTGCTTCGCGTGTGTCTTTTGGTGAAATTTGCACCTAAGCCCCTGTATGTTTTTATAATTGCATATATACCCCCGCTAGGCTTAGGATTTTTGTGTGCTTGATCCATTTATTTCATGCATCGTTTTAATTCCAAAAATTCTCAAAAGTGAAACTTAAGTTCCTGAGTGCTTGTTCTTTAACGCTATATTTTTGTTTTTGATTTTATTGTATTTTTATATTTAATAAAAATAAAAAATAGCTATTTTCAGTACTGTCTAACTTAGATAATACCAAAAAAAATACTAAAATACCTCTAAAAATTCCAAAAAAATTACCTATGATGTATTTTAATCTATTTTAGTGTCAATCCAAAAATCACTAAAAATCTCAAAAGAAAAACCTTAAAAATTCGAAAATACATAAAAATTTCAAAAAATATATAAAATCAGAGAAAACTCAGAAAAATATAAACTCAGTTCTTGTTTCCTCTATATTTTATCCTCTTTATTTTAAAATTAGTTTTAAAAATTTTGATGGTTGTTTGCTATTTTTAATTCCCATTTTACCCCCAGACAGTAGCTTGTTCACTGTTTTGATTTATTTCAGTGTTTAAAAATACCAAAAATATTTTGAAAAATACCCAAAAATCACAAAAACAGTAAAAAATTATAAAAATACCAAAAAGATTTTATTTCTGAATTTTTGACTATTTTTGCATATTTTTATAAATATTTTAACACCCCTTTTATTACATTGCTTTCTATATTCCAATATTGAAAAAAATATAAAATATAAAATTATAAAAATCAGAAAAATTAAAAACCAAAATACAAAATTAAAAATTAAATAAAAAAGAATTAAATAAATTAAAAACCCACAAATAAATTAGATTGGCTAAGTAGTCTATTAGACCTAGGACCTTGACTATTGTCTTTACTCTGCACCTTTGTTTCCTGTGTTCGACCCCTACTTGCCTGATTGATTGTGTGGGTTAATTGTTGACGAGTGGGAAGGCTTGAGTAGTCGCATCAGCGACAGTGAGTCTGATTTGTCAGACCACTATTTAGCGGCTCTCACTTTTACCATTTTTCAACGTCATCGAACTAAGTCTTGTCGTCTAAAAGAATTAAGTCTAACAGACCTGAAATATCTCAATTCTAGTTCCTATAAGGTTCTTATGATTAAGTAGATTAAGGTCCTACCAAGATCCGGTCTTTGGATTTTATTTAGACTTGTTTAATTATCAATTTCAATCCGAAAAATGAAAATGTTATGTACAATGCAAGGAAAATAATTTTTGATGCAATTTTTCTAATTTTATTTTTTTATGGAATTTTGAAAAGGTTTTGCAAATTTTTATGGAATTTTTTAAAATATTTTGCAAATATTTTTGAGATTTTTCAAAAAAAACGTTTTTAGCAAAGAAATAAGTGCATATATTTACACAAGAGTTCTTCTTGGTATTTAAAAGAATTAAGATTTTTGAATTTACAAGTATTTATAAGTTTTTAAAGAATTTTTTCGCTTGAATTATGTACATAGTTCTCAAAATAATTTGAAATGATTTTTACAAATATTTTTAAAACTTTATTTTGCAAACTAATTTGACAAATAATTTTTACAAACATTTTTAAAATTTGAAAATTATTTTGTAAAGATTTTTCAAACATTATGTATAGACTTCTCAAACTATTTTTGCAACCATTTTCAAAACCATTTGCAAAATATTTTATTCAAACAAAGAAAAAGAAATATTTAAAAACAAAACATTTTTACAAAGGTTAAAAATATTTAACATAACATTTTCCAAATAGTTTTCAAAAGATTTTTCAAAAGGATTTTCAAACTATTTTTCAAATATTTTGCAAAAAGTATGTTTAACTTGATTTATTAATCATTACATACGAAGAGTTTTAATGTGTGTGTTAATTTTTATTAATTATCCATATTATTCAAATATGAAAGTATGAATTATGGCTAAAGTATATACAGAGTATATATGACCCCCCTATACTTAGCTTGAGCCGTGTCCTCATTGATCAGAGAGAAAAAGAGAAGACAAAACTCGTACCGAGTATTGAAGAGTTTTTACTACAATGACTACAGAATAATGATTCAATGATGAGAAGTCAATCATCCCCCTATACTTAGGATGAACTAATCCTAAATATACCAGGTTATATCTACATGTAGGGACAGTTGAGGGTGGGAATAAACATGTCACAACTCAGACTGTCTCCATTTATACTTAGGGCAAGAAATCCCTAGGTATAGACAAAAATATTAGCAAGAGAGGAAACAGTTAAGGGCATCAAGAAAACAAAAGAATCCGAGAAAAAGAGAAAATAGTATGGAGAATGTATGCATCACTCCCCCAAAACTTAGGGTAAAAGAGCCTTAAGTATAGGCAACAACAAGAGTGATGAAACAAAACGAAGAATGAACACCCTGCTCGTCCACCTCCTATACTTAGGACAAAGTACACCCTAAGCAAGGTAGACACAAGGAATGAGTTGGATGAGCAAAACGGTAGATGGAAGGAAGAAAACAAAAGCGCATATACAAGGTGGAGTCTATACAGAGATCAAGAAGTTAAAAAGTGTACCTTCTTGTGTGACTGCTAAGGAATGGATCTAACAAAGTGCAAGTCGGTATAGCGGTCCTCAGATGACTTAACCCAATCAGAATCGACCTGATGAAGATCCTTAGTGGTCTCAAAGCTAAAAGGCACAAACTGGTCAGTTGAAGTAATGTGGTCATGCTCGATCTGGGAAGTCTCTGCTAGTTCAAAATAAAAAGATATGAACGCATTTATGAAAGTAGTAAGGTCAAATTAGGCATGTGCAGTCTCTCCTAAGTCTTCCCTCCACTCTAAGGTGTCTACAATGAAATATCGCGGATGTCACCAATGCATATTCATTCACCAAAAGGGGGAGCTCCATGATATATGCTTTTCGAGACTTCCTCCCTAAAATGGAATTCTCGGGTCTCAGTCTCATCCATAATAAAGCAAACCTCTCTGATATCAATAGATAGGTCATAGTCCTCAGGGTCAGATAACACTAGCACACTCTCGTCAGATGCAAGTCTTTGGTCAGTGGTGGGAGTGGTAATCATGACATCTTTCTCATCAACAGAATTAATGCAAATCTCTCCAGATCCATAATCAATATTGATTCTCATAGAGGTGAGAAAAGGTCGTCCCAAGATGATAGGAGGATGCTCTACAGGGGTGGAGGTCTCCATGGCCAATACAACAAGTCATCAGTGAAGCTCATGCCCCAGATCTGAATGACATCATTTTTTATAATACCCTTCAGCCTCTTTATTGATCCATCAGCAAATTGATAAATCATCCTGGTCTTCTTGAGAGGTCCTAGATGAAAAGATTGTATCAACTAGAAGGGTATTATATTAATTGAAGCACCGCTGTCAAGGAGAGTATGGTCACAAGAATAATAAGAAATGGTGCATTTGACAAGAGGTGTAACAATGTTCCCTTTCCTAATGTGTGGACGGTGGGTGATGGCATAGGCAGTGGCCATGGTCAGGATGTTTCGCTCGGCCCTACGTCGTCGCTTTCTTTATTTAGGTGTGGGCACAAATAATTGATTCATGGTGTAGCAAAGTGAGGCCTCAACAATATCATGAATAGCTTCCACCCCTTCAAGATTGGTTAACTTTTTTTAAGATTTTCTATCTCTTCCATACAAGGGAAGAGATTGAAATCATCATCTACACAAGGATGACTAAGAGCAGTTTGTACAGTGTCATCCTTGGGGAAAAAGATGAGAACTGTGGTGTGTATGTATGTGTGATCAAACGGTCTGGCAAGGGTTTCCTCTCCTCACAAGCTGACTCGACAAGATGTCTCCCAAAATCTTTTTATATTTTTAGGTTTTTCTCATTTTTTATATTTTGGGAAATTGCAAGCTCACATAGGTGTCCTCAAGTGAATCCATGAAATCGGGCAGTGAAGCAAAGTGTGGCTCTTATATAGGCTAGTGAGGTCATCTATCCTCTGATTCATTTTCTCCATCAACCGTGTTATGTACTCAAGAGGGGTTCCCATAAGAGGTGACTCCAACAACTCAAACATGGGTTGGTGAGATGGTGGGCAATGTGAAGATGGTGGTGGTGGGTACATTTTTGATGCCTAAAACTGTAGACGAGGCATATATGTACAAAAGAAAAGTTAGGATCAGAGTCCTCCCGATAAAATGGAGGTGGACCGGGTAGAGAGGAAGAAGGATCCACAAAGTCCAGATAGAAATCACTCCGACCGGTCATATCTGAAACAAAAGATGGAGATTGGGAGAGCACGATGGTCAAGTCAAGATATGCAAGAAAAAGGCACAAATGTGCAGAGAAGATCGAGAATGCACACAAATAATCACAAATATAAACAAACAAAAACCCTCAATTCACCAACTCAACACAGTGATGACCGTGAACATTCGATCATTTTATCTTTTCAATTTTAGAGTTAGGTGAATTTCAAAAAATTGTACAAACACGTAGATAGGCCTAGGATTGGGGCACTAATCCTTAGTGTGTGCATATCAAGTATAAAATGCAAATACAATGAGGGGGTTACTCTCCCCAAGACAAAATTTTTTCCTTTTTGATTTTAGGGTCGAGTAGAGCTAGCAGTTCCAATTTTATTGGTTATCACTTTTTTGGATTATTAATAAAAATGCACGAGTCCTAACGAGGGATCAATTCCTTTAGAATCCTAAGTGGTCAAAATCAGAGGGAGAGAGTCGGAAAAGCAATGCAAGCGTAAACCAATGATGTATACTCAAATGGAGATGTTCACCTTGCCTCCAACTCTCTTCATGCATGATGCTAAGCAAAATTGAAACCTATCTATATGAAATGTTGGCCGATGAAATCGCCCTAGAATAAAAAATGCTATAAGCGTGAAGAACAAGATGATAAACACCTGGAAAGGAACCAAAGGGGTCTGGTCTTAGAGGCTCCTTAGTGCCCACCATAGTGGGTTCTGCAAGCATTGTATGGAGACCTCCCGCGGCACACGATTCCAAGTCTAAGTGAGGAGCAATTAAATTTGACTAGATCCAAAGGCGAACTATAGGTACATGTAAATTAATTAGGGCTTTGGACCTATTATATCGATCAAGAAATTTTATTCTAAGGCTCAATCACACAAAACAAATAAAATAAAGGCGAAAAACTCAAAACTTCATGAAATAAAATGAAAAGATAGGTGGAAAACCGCAAAAAAACCGACGAGGCCCCCAAGTGAACAATCACTCGGGCAATGGACCTCGTGAAGTAGCAGTATCCTAGAGAGTTTACGTATTACAATAAAATGTGTTTCTCTCTCTCTCTCACTCACTTAAATTACAAAATAAAATAAAATAAACTAAACTAAAAGACTAATGGCACTGTCTTCAAAAATCCTCCAAGTCCTCTTTTGTCGCTCTCTCCTATCAGCTTGTGTTGAAAAGCCGACTCCGCTTCATGTGGGTACATAGGTCTCATAGGAAAGCCTCCCTCGATCTGTGATCCCTTGCAACAAAGTCAAATAAGGAAGAGGTTTAAACAGCTCACAAATAATATCAAATAAAAATGAGAAATAAAGAAATGAAGATAAATAAAGAGATAAGAGAGAAGAACAAGGAAACACAATCTATATAGCATTGCTCCCTGGCAATGATGCCATTTGAAAAGAAGGATTTTCACGGGTCTAATATGTCCTCACAAGGCGAAGACAAAGTCGTTGTGACAACCCACACAAAACCCTACTAATTCAACAATTAACCCATAATATAAATCAAATAATGCAAAATAAAATACCGAATTAAAAGTTATTATAACTCTACAAAATGTGTGCATAGGTATAAGTATGTAGAGTGTCAAACATAGGGAGCAAACTTGATAGACTGACAAGTGAATGCAAAAATTATCCTTTCTAATGTCTTTTTATTTGTGTTTTTGTGTGGGATTTTAAATATATATTTTTTTCAGATTTTAATTTTTATTTTGTTATTTTTATTTTATATTTTTACTTCTTTTTATAATTTTTTGAATTTAGAATTATTTTACTTTTATTATATATAATATATATACAACTATATATAATATAGAGAAATATAATTATAAATATAACTAAAAATAACCAAAAATTAAAAAGTAAAATGTTTTTGTGTTTTATATATTTTTTTATGATTTTTGGGGAATTTTTCTATTTTTTACGTATTTTGAAAGTACAAAATATCCCAAACAGGGATTAAATAAATAAGCCGAATTGTTTTGGAATTTAGAAATGATAAATAACATCAAAATTTTCCAAAACTATTTTAAATTAATAATATATAATAAAAAGAAAATTCAAGGACAAAAATAAATATTTTAGAATTTTTAAATATTTTATGATTTTGATAAGGATTTTGGAGCTTTCTAATTTTTAGTTATTTTCTTTTTCTATTTTTAGGTATATTTGCAATTAAAATAAAAGCCAGAGGCTACAATATAAATTACCCAAAAGTTTACAGCTAATATTTAAAGTTTTAATACTGAATTGAAATAAAAAACCTACGAGAGTATACGTGCAAGATTCCTAGCTCACATGAGATGACACGTGAGTTGAGATGGACTGGGCCAAAGTGTAATTCGATGAAAGCTTGGGGTCCAATGTGCAAAATGTCCACAAAATATAAAGAGAGAATAAAATATTGCTTGACTAAAATAAAATAAAGGGGTTTTATCAGTTTTGCCCCTCTGAGATATTGCAATTTCAATTGTGCTCCTCCCTTTTTAGGAAAATCAGTTGTGCCCCTAACTTCTTGTCATTTTATCATTTGTACCCCTCAGGTTAGTGATCGTCCATCCTTAACGCAAAAGGACATTAACTTTGGGGATACAATCGGTATTAAATATAAAAAAGAGGGCTGGAAGGTATCTCATCCTCTTCCTCCTCCATCTTTTTCCTCCTCCTCCCCTTCTCCTCCTCCCCAACCTGCTGCTCTTCCTCCACCGGCTCCTCCCCTCGGCACCAGCTATTCCCTCCGCCCGCACCTCCTCCCCCTTCCCCCGCACCTCCCCCTCCGCCCTCGTGCCTCCCCCAGCCCGCCCCGAGCTCCTCCTCCTCTGCCCCTCCTCCCCAACCCGCCCCTCCTCTCTAGCCCGACCCATCCAGTCCCGAGCTCCTCCTCCCCCGCCCCTCCTCCCCAGGACGCCCCCTCCTCCCTAGCTTGACCTTCTCTAGGGTGCGACATTCTTCTCATAAATAGAGAAAACACAAAGGCTTATGCTTATCACAATGTTGTTTCGTATTTTATCCCAATTGGTTCTCGCAGAAGTAGATACGGATGTTGATTCCAACTCCATACATCTACTAAAATTGAACAAAGAAGAAGAAATTCATTACATCCAAACCACATGTATATGCATGAATATATCTGGAGTCGGTGGAGGCTCCAGATCCACCGTTTGAAGCTGTACAAAGAACCACACTCCAGATCCAACTTCAACTCTACCGGATATCCATCATCTGGGGAGTTCCTGCACATCTTCCTCCACCCCCTCCAGTCCCTCCTCCCTCGACCCGGGCTGCTAGATGTGCTCTTGCTCCTCCCGACGACAATGAAGAAGATGAAGAAGCACGATATTGATGTACTCAGATTATCAGACGATTCTCCTCCTAGACGGAAGTCCAGCTCCAGATGATTCGCTTATGGGGTTAGGGGAGATTTTATTTTGACCAAAATGCCCCTCTTAACCACACCATAGTTTGAATAAACCATGGTTATTTTAATTCATTGACGGTCAATCTGACGGAAGGGAACATGTGATAACAGAGAAAGAAGTAAGGGGCACAATTGATATTCCCAAAAAGGGAGGGGCATAACTGAAATATCAATTTCTTAGAGGGGCACAACTGATAAAAACCCTAAAATAAAACAAAAAACTGGGGCTAAATGTGTAAGTTATCCCCAACATGCGCCCTGATTGAATAGGTGAGATCATCCATTTGGACACGTGTCATGCTGAGGCCCCACAATGACTCTTTGGAGGGGATGTCCAAGATTAGTTCTCATAGAGGAGATCAACAGTTGTGGTCATTCTGATTCGACGGCACCTGCTCACCTAGGCAATGACCCATGATCCAACAGTGGAGGAGTATGTTGTACAAACAAGGAGGAATCTCTACTTGGGCGAGCTTCCTCCGACAAGATCTCCTCCCTCCGACATTGTTGTTGCTGTAAAATGGGGAGAAAGCTTCCTGGAGGTGTCCTCTAGCTACAGGAGGGATCAAAAAGTTCCACGGACTGTCAGAGTAGTCAACAAAGGTCGGGGAAGTTCAGGAGAGCTGGACACCTTCCTTGAATCCAAAATCTCCCCTTTGCTAGAATGGGGCTTCAAGACATGCACAGGGAGAAAGGAGGGTCGACGGCAAACTACCTCGACCCATTAGCGAGTGGAATGGCGACGAGATGCAGTGGGGCGGCCGTCTTCGTCGAGGTGGTGGAGTGGAGGCACTCTCCAGATCCACGGAGGATATGGGTGAGTGAAGTGGCTATGGGAGTGGAAAAACTACAGGGTAATGAAATGGTGGTAGTTGGAGGATCAGAGCACGGATGAGGGACAGTGGAAAGCTTGTCGGAGCAGAGCTCCGACGAACTATGAAGTGGTGATTACGCTACTAGAATCAATTAAACTTAAATCTAAAACAAGAAATCAAACCTACAACTACATGAAATCTAGAAAACAAGAAAGAAAACATTGAGTTGGTTGAAGCCAATGAGATGTAACGTCACGCAGACATGCGACGGAGATGGCCGGGAACTACCCTCACCATGCCTCTCCGCGTTGCAAAAGGGCTAGGCGAGTTGTTGTCACCACGCTCGAGCCCAAGAGCACGCTCTGAGGGGCTAAAATGGAGTGAAGGGGAACCAAATTCAAAGAACAGAGGAACTCTAACTAATTTACAGGGCTGAGAAGATTGAAGTGGATGGCTCGATGCAGTGATGCAATGCTCGAGGAAATGCATAAATGTGATGATGAGGCGAAAAGTCGAAGAAGGAATCGGCCCAAAAAATGCAAGTATCTAGCAGCAAAAATAAAGGGAGAATGGGTCAAAGCTTGGTCTAATCGGCGTACGACTTGGGTTAGAGAAGTTGACCCAAGTCATCGGGGGACGAGCCCTGATTGGGTCATGTCACCCGCAAAAAGACAAACCAGATTTGAAATTTAAAATAATTCAAAATAAATTAGTAATTAATTTACTCATTTTTGGGTAAAACATAAAAAATGTTTATTATTTTATGTGGTATTCTAATTCAATTTTTATTTCTTTTTACGAGTTTATTTATTATGAGTTACTTTTTGGAGGTCCATTTATAGGTATTTTTACCTATATTATGTGTATTTTATTTTTATTTTGTATTTTATTATTTTTTACACTTAATTTATATATTTATATCTTATTTAAATATGCAGAAATATATTTTTATTTAATTTTTCTAATATAATATATACACTTAAATAATTCTAGGTATAAATTATATAGGTATAAATTCATCTATGTATTTTTATATATTATTTTATTTAATGTATTTTTATTAGTTTTATTATATTCTAAATATGTACATACACTACAAATAGTTTTACAAAATTATTAAATATAAAATTATGAAAAAATTAACGAATAAATAAATGAATATTTTATTCATGTATATAGTACAATAGGGGTCCAAATCCTAACTTTTGCATCTTAATGCCAAATTGAATGAAACCACCTTCATTAAATAGCTAAAAAAACTTATATACAATTAAAGGTGATTTTAGGGTATTTTTTTATATGGAGAAGATATGGGTTTGGGAAGTTTGGGTTTTAGATTTTTATTTAGAGTATAAAATGTACATTGTATATTTTTTTTGTATAAAGTAAATTTTGTATTTTTCTATGTATTTCTATCTACAACTTTCATGTACAAAGTTTATTGATTTGACAAATAAATAATAAAGAATAAAATGTGTCCCAAAATTGAGTTATTGAAGGATAAAAATTAGAGTTTTTATTGTGTTCTTGACCCTTATCTCTCTTACTTTATTCCTTATCTACCCAGTCATCATGATGCCTAGGTCTCGGGGTTTAGGGTCATAAAATACCTTTGGCATTTTATTTCTTTTTCTTTTCTTTATTCTTTTATTTTGGCTTTAAACAATGTATTTTATACGATATTTATATAATAAATAATGAATGTTAATTTTTTGCAAAATAATGATATATACGTGCATTTAGTTAGGGTTTAAAGGCCAAAATAAAAGAATAAAGATGATGAAGTGGAGATTCATCAGCGATGCCACTTGGCCCCAAAAAAATTAAGAGAAATGAGAAAATCAAATATAATTACAAATAAAATAATTAATTATCGATTTAGAAAGGTGGTAAACATGAAAGTAATTGTAGATCTCAATGAGATCTAAAACTTTCATTTAGAAGTCAAAGAGAAATACAATCATCTGTACATAAATAAAATTAAACAAGTAATAAAATAATGAAAAAAATTATTTTATTATCTAATGTTTGTTTTTTTTATTTTATAATTTTTGTTAAAATAATTATGTACAATATTATTCTAATTTTTTATTTAATTTTATGGTAAATTACAAAAAAGGGACCCAACTATGTCTCAATTCCCGATTAAGGGACTCGTTTTTTAAATATTACAAAGAGGGGCATGATCTTATGTTTTTTTGTCTCAAATAGAGGCCTATATAGGCTTCAACGACCCTTATATGCTGACGTTAAACCCTTAAGTTGATGGTTCAAGCCCCTATTTGTTACAATTGAAAAATAAGGCCCTTAATTGGGAATCGAGGTATAGTTGGGGCCCTTTTTGCAATTTACCCTAATTTTTAATAAGAAAGAAATACATAAGATAATAGCACAATAATATGTCATATAATATAGTATAATTATAGTTAATTATTTACAACACATAAATTAATATCCAAGGTTAATTGTTATTGAATCTTGGTGCTTTCCTTAAGCGAGATAGTTAATTATATGTATTTTATGCTAACAAATCTGGGATTTATAACACATCAAGAAGAATTCCTTTGAAAATGTTTTTTACAGCATACTGACATGGAAAATACCCGATGAGATTTGATAAACATTTGTGCCCGTCCATAATTTTCCTTAGTCGACCAATAAGATGGTACTGTCTACATGCCAAGGGCCAAATAAATATTGACCAGAGATCAAGCGGGGGATGTGTGTGTAGGCATCGACTATGAAATTTCCATATGACTATGCTTAGAATATCTCAAGACTGGATGGCATGAAAAAGAACTGTTTGAATGGTATGAAAAGTCATGGTTGTCATGTCTTTATAGAGTAACTATTATAGCCGTCAAGGATAAAGGAAGAATCAAAACGGAGAGGAAGGGAGAGGCAAAATATGAGAAGAAAGGATAAAGGAAAGAAGATCTCGCGGAAGTGGAGGAAGTAGGGAGCAGAAATCCTTTTTTCTTTTTATTTTGTACGAAGAGTAATATGTTAAGTTATTAAAGAACAATAAACACAGATATATGTGCATATATATGAAACTTAGAATTTTATCAGGACATATATTTTTACCTACCTTCTTATTCTAGTAAGTGATTTTGACTTGGATGATTTCATGCTTTACATATAAATGTGCTTTATCTCTGTTATAATGTATATGTGCTTAAATGATTATAATGTTGAAGCTCGCTAAAACGACGATTCTTACGATTTAAAATGATGTTTTTATCACTATTATTGTGTATACATGAAAATCGGTCTCTTTAAATAAAGAATACAACTACAAGCATGATCAGATTACAGAAAATGTAAGTGGCAAGTAGAGGATCGAATCCACAGGGACCAAGCAAATTCGCAATATTCATTCTTCTTTCGATCTTAATTCGAATCTGAATATGTGGTGATGAGGGAAGAATTATGCTAAAGAAACTTTGAAGAGAAAATGCAATCTATGGTTAAACTACTTCCTAAAGTTCAACGTATACAAATGAGGGCATGTTTGCAACTAATTAAGAAAGTGGGGGATGAACATCAAATAAAGATGGAGGAAATAAGGTCACTTGCAATGTTTTAAGATAAAATAATAGAATGTAAAACTTGTAATGCATATATTTAAAGAAAACCTAGAGTTGAGAAGGAACCTTACAAAATAAAGATGCTTTCAAGTTCAATTTAAAAAATCACTAATATAAAAATTGCAAGAGACAAAATAAGAATGAGGAAAGGATGTTTCTTTATTATGACTTTCGGGATGGAGACAACAATGGAATCGGATGCGCAAAGATGACCATAAAGACGAGCATAGAGACGGTCACGCGTATGGATGCGTGGAGACGGTAGCGAGTTGATGGCGTTGCTGCGCACGGGAGAGACTCGTGTTGGCGCGAGTGGCTGGACAGAGAGAAGACGGACACACGAGTGGTTGCTGGGCGGAGAAAGGAGAGAGCCTTAGGCGAGAGAGACCTTAGGCGAGAGAGACAACATCGAGAGAGAGAGAGAGAGAGGGTATGTCGGAGAATAAGATTAGCGAAGGAGGAAGCCTTTGCGTGGAGTCAGGAGAAGGAGATTGTGGGAAGAGAGAGCCTGGCGGAGAGAGAGAGAGAGAGAGAGAGAGTTTCGGGGAGAGAAGAGGCTCGTGGGAAAGAGAATAGCAGGAGGAAGGGAGTTGCATGGAGAGAGGTTTGCGTGTAGGAAAGAATGGTGTGCATGTGAGGGGAGACCTCCCCTTTTATCCATGTAAAGGGTGGCTAGTACACCTACAAATAAAGAGAGATTTTAATATATTTGCATGGGAATTATGTGAGCGTGGGGAAGGTTGTGCGTGGGGCTCATGGCACATGGGTAATAGAGTGGCAAAATTGCAAAAATCTTCCTTCCTTTTCCTTCCAATAAAATGTTAAAGGAAATAGATTCAACAATGTATAACAATGTAATTGCTATATATATCCAATGAAATTTAATTTCTCATTTTCTATAATAATTATAAAAATAGTTTTTTTTAGATTATACAGATAATTATTTAAGTTGTATTGATTATCAATCTTAGTATTAAATATAATCTCACCATATAATTCATAAATAATATGTAAATTAGGATTTAGAAAACATTGCTCGGGTATATAACAATCCACTATCGATTTGTGCCGTGATTTAATCTACTCTTTGTATTTAAGGTGGTTTTCTCAATTGAGTGTATGGAATAAATAAAATGTGAATTGTGCGCAATTGGAGATTATACATCAGATATTAATGTTGTTCTTCACATAATTTGAGCGTATTATACCCGTATATAATGTAATCATCACTCGCACTAGCCCAAATTGGCCAAGTGCGAGGAGGAGTACATGGCTGATAAGGAAATGGAGGAAGAGGAGGAGGGCGAGGAAAAGATCATAAGAAGGAAGAGGATCGAGAAGAAGAAGAAGAAGAAGGAAATTGTGGGGAAGATAAGGAAGAAGAAGAAGGAGATTGTGCGGAGGAGGAGGAATAAGAAGAAGATTGTGGGGAGGAGAAGGAAGAAGGAGATTTGGAGGGAGGAGAAGACCACTACAGTACAATGGCGTGGCGCTCGACCAGGTAATACAACTAGGTATTTTAAAATTTTTTGTTCTGCTCAGAATTTGCTTCCACAAGTGGTCCCCCTTGTGGACATAAAAACCCTTCATTTTTTTCAACTCGAGCCTAGGGTGCTACCACTGGGGAAAACTGTGGCCGTGCCTGAGGACCATACTATGACCACAAACTAGTTGCACTAGGGTTTGCAGGGCTTCACATGTGAATACAATATTTCACTGCTTGCAATCAATTCGGGATCAATTTGCATCCATGTTGGGACCATTTTTTTCGACGCAAATTCCAGTGCTTGTAGTGTCCGCGGGAGCACGACACGAGATCTTTTGAATTGGATTTATACACACATATTTCATGGGATCTAACCACTAAAAAATCGACTATTATGTCTTCTTAGTTATACGATCGATTCACTCTGTCTCAGATATCAGATACATTGTTCGAATATGAGTTTTTTAATCACCACTATTCTTCCCATCCTTTTGTGACTCAAACCAATGTGGAGAGCTCATGATTCACCCCCTCTCTCTCTCTCCATTTTTTTTCTTTTCCGATGCTGACCACTCATCTCACCACCTTCATGAGCTGGAGAATATATTTGTGCTACTGGATCTGGGGTTGAATCGTACTTTGAGTCTATTGATAGTGAACACACAATCCATTGTCTATCCTGGTGCTACCTTCTTCGTTGTTCTGCTACCGGGGCTGCAACAAAATGTCGAACTCGAATACTTCATTATCCTGACTATTGTGCCTGGTTATGCATAAAACATAGCGTTTGTTGAGAAGCACCTCTGCCGTTTTTCTTATGCTTACTCTTTTATATCTTGTATACCATATTATTTTACTATGTTCATATTCTTTCAGATTCGCCATCGATAGTTTCAACTTCATCCCCAGATATTTCTCTATACTTAGGATGGCTTGATTCTAAGTATAAGAGGAAAGAGCAACTCCATTTTCTCAATTCTTTTATTTGAATTCTTGACTATATTCCTTTTTTGTACTTAGGATATTCAAATCCTAACTACGTGGTTGGGGGGAGGGGTTGATGCCCTGACTTCCAATTCATTAATTCTTTAAATTTTTTATTTGTCTCCCTTGAACTTAGGTCTGTGAAGACCTAAGTATGTGGGGTTGGTTATGTCTTCTCTCTCTTTTATCTATGAGGACATAACTCACACTAAGTATGGGAGGATGTCGTACATATTTCATATATACTTTACCCATAACTTGTACATTCACCATTTTCAAGAGTAAAAAATACATAAATGATTTCTACTTTATTTTCTCTTTGAGTCAATAAAAAACCATTAGGAATTCATTCTTTTTCAAAAATATAAAAAAGATATTTTTCAAAAAAATGTATAAAAGTGCATATTTTCATAAATCCACAAAATGCATATTTTCAAAATTGTACATTGTCAAGTTTGCATATTTTTCAAAATTACAGGTTTTCAAAATTGCATCTTTCCAAACTTGTATATTTTTAAAATTGCATATTTTTAACTTGTTTTTTCAAACTCGCGTTGCTTCTTTTCTAAGTACATCACATCCTTTAAAAAACCCATAAACAGGTGAAAAACATTTTCAATTTTTTAGAAAAAATTCAAAACTAGAAAATTTGTGTTATAAAAATATTTGTATTTGCATCACATTTTTTTGCATCTCATTCATTCGCTCTCACAATTTTTTGCATGATTGTTCACTTTTTCTCTCATTCACCAAATTTTTGGGGAAATCCTCACGTTAAAATAAAAAAGAAATATCAGGAGAAAATATTTTAGACTCGAAAAGAGATGCAGCTACCCGAACCGATTTTGTGATCATGGATGTACTTTTTAGGAAAGAAAAACATTCTAAATGGGGGAAGATCCATTAGGAAAGATCATAGCTATCTAAACAATGTCTTTCCTAATGAGTCCTATACCCAATAGGAAAACCCTTTCCTAATGGACTTTCCTCAACACCCTCATACATAACACACTCTTGTAAGGACATCTGATAGAGGTTTTCACAAATTAAGAAAAACTAAATCAACCCCACCCCATAAGAAAGACTTTCCTCAACACCCTCATACATAACACACTCTTGTAAGGACATCTGATAGAGGTTTTCACAAATTAAGAAAAAGTCATGTTTCTTGTAGTGAAAGTACAATAATAAGTTGATCCTGAAAATATGATGCTACAAAAGAATAAAATAATCAAATAAAATCCATTTTTCTGGATGTAAAGTGATCCATACTTGAGCATAATTATTATCATCATACTAACCAACATTGATCATGTGTAGAGATACTTGTTGGGCGCAAGAGTACTAGTACTCATCCAACTCACTTTACTCATCAAGTTCCTTCATGTTTACATTTGCAATGAAGCTTACAATATTTGAAAATGCATGAGTTAGAATTTAAAAATGTACGAGTTCGGTTTGGTGATTTTAGGCATGGCATAGACAACTTTGCTAGTTAGAGATCTTGGTGTACAACAGGGATCTGCTGTAAACCGGGATCGCGCCCCAGCCGCTTGATCAAGATCGAGCGGTTCGCACGATAAGGAGCCACAAAAATCTGGATGTCATGCGAATCACTCGATCATGATCGAGCGGATGGGATGCGGTCCCGATTTACAACAGATCCCTGTTGTACAACAGATGATCTGCTCTAAGAGATCTTGCACCAATATGTCCGACTACGAAGGCCAAGTTGTGCCTAGCTTAGAAAAATAGACCATCAATCGAGGCGATTTTCAATTTGTTGTATTACTTCGGCTAAGATGGATGAGACCTTAGGAAGTCAAAGAAATTTAGTTCCATGTTATCGATAATTTATAGATCTCTCAATATTGTGCCGGTGAAGGGATAGTTACCAAAGCCGTGATTAATTAATAAAACACCATTTTGCTATAGAAAATGTATATTTAACGAATCGTTGTCAAATTTAATAGGATGACATGCATGATTAGTTTATTTTACGTCACTATATATAATAAGAAAAAATTTGCTATAATGTGAAAGAGTTTGCATCAAATTTTATGATGGAAGTTAGATTTTTACCCTCCGATAGATCTAAAGAGGTTGTACAATTTTTTCTATAAGGGAGCCTCGCTAAATTGATTGCAATAATGTTCCTCTTAATTTAAGCAAATGTTTGTTAATGTAGTTTTCAATAGCACGCCCAGACTCGCAGGGACGGAGGCATGAATTTCTACTTGAGAGGAGGCGACTATTAAACAATTATTGTCTAATTTATTTTATTATTGTTTGTCATTTTAGTTGTCAAACTTTGTGAATTCATTGCTTGCATAATAATTTAAAAGTGATCAGACTAAATAAGACAATTTGCGTACATGAAGAAATTATACAATAATGAATAATTTTAATTTTATAAAAACATGCATTTAGATAATTTTATTGTGCAAAAAATAAATTTGCTCTTAAATTCCATTATATAAACCATTCTATTTTATGATAATTTCATAACTTTACAAAAATAATGAAATCATATTAAAGAGATATGAAAATGGATAGGGAAACAAAAAGATATTGAGTATACCTAATCTGAAATTACTTAAATCATACACGTCGCGGCTTTAAATCAAATTCGTCGATGATTGACTCTATTGAGAACTTCTCCTCAATATCTTTCTCAATGTAAGTTAACATAGAACTCCTTAAAAAATCATCTTCCATTTTATTACGAAGCCTGGATTTTATAATCTTCATAGCTGAAAATGCTATTTCAGTAGTTGCAGCTGATATAGGAAGTATCAGCGCAAGTCAGATCAATCTATCAACCAAATAACATATCTCTGACTTTCTTGTTTCTACTAATTTTTGACAAAGATCCCCAAGATTGGAGATATTTTTGAGAATATGATGTGCAGTGACATCTTATTTGTAATGTATCAATTGTTTCTCTAACAATATCAACTCGTGATATGTGAAATCAGCAACATAAAATTCCTTTGTTAATTTGCATATATCCATATTGTTGAATAGCTTGTAGTCATCTCTAGGATATAAAGCTGCACTTAAGGTAAGAAGACTTGTAACAGTAAATATATCTACTCACTGAATCGACTGTTTAGTTCTGATAACTGAGCGTCTATGGTAGCAGTAAATATATCTACTTGAAAATGATGCAGCAATGTAACTTGATGAACTTGACCACGAGTCCTTGTTCGACTTCGAGAATAATAAGAATTCATATTAGGAACATCAATGCTTCGTTTTTGACAAAATAATGCAATCTTCTCAAATAATGAAAACTAACCATCTTCTCGTGCTTTTTGAAGGTGCTCTTTTGTCGATGAAACAAGTTGTATCGCATTCAAAATATCCAGATTCTTCGTTGCAAATCTTGACATAAATCTTCTGTAGTTCCCATGATATATTCCATTATGTGCATGCTAAGAGTAAATTCAAAAGATGTTATAGCCTCACATGCTTCATCTAATTCTCCACGTTGTAAATAATTATCATCCTCAATTATAATTGTCAAAAGTATTTTAGATACTGCAATGTACAATTTAATAAAACTGCATATGAATCTATAATGAGATCTCCATCGAATTTCACTCGGACATTGTAACGTACCAATCTGGTTTAATCCAGTGCCTAATTGAATTTCGTTAATAGAAACGAGGTATGCAACATCCTCTGATTGAGCAGCTTGTACTTCATCATGTCGTTTAGAAGATGCATTGACAGTATTGACATCAATATTCAATTTATTGAAGAATTTATGAGAAGGAATCACTTCTATTGAAGCCTTAACAAGAGCCAATTGGAGACGATGGTCCATGTAATGAATATAATATGCATATTCACTATCTTGCGTAACCAAAGCTTGTAATCCATTCCATTCACCACGCATGTTACTTGCTCCAGCATAATTCTGTCCTCTTATTCATTTTATATAAAGATTGTTTTGCAAGAGAGCTTCAAATAGTCTATCTTTTAATGTTGTAGCTCTTATATCAGGTATATGAATTAGATCAAAAAAATCTTTCGCGTAAAATATCATTTCTATCTATAAATCTAAGAACAATGGCCATTTGTTCTCTTTTTGATTTAGCTCTTGCCTCATCAATTATTACACAGAATGTTGCATCCCCAATTTCTTCCACAATAGCATTTCTAACCTTGTTGGCTATAATATGAAGAATTTCTTTTTGTACATCAGGAGATGTGTATTTAGCATTTTTGGGAGCATTTTCTAGAACAATCTTATCCACCTCTTCACTATAAGATGCAACTAATTTGATTAATTCAATGCAATTCCCACGATTACTTGAACTCTGTCTTTCATCGTTGCCTCTAAATGCACATGCTTGAAATGTTAACCATCGAACAATATCAATTGTAGTTTTTAATCTCAATCGATTATATCGTATCAACATGTCACCTTGTTTCAGAGATACATTTTCAATGTGTTGTGACTTTTTCACTAAATTCCTCAAATGTTCTTCAACTATATTATGGGTAAATCCCTTTCCTCCCACGTGACAGATAATGAATAATTTTTCCATCACTAACTTTCTTCCAGTTTCGAAATTGATCAGTAACAAAGGCATTTGTACCATACTTGGAATTGGCTTTACCATAAAAAAGATAACAAGAGAAACAAAATGCTGCATCTTTTGAAGGAGAACCACGAATTATTTTTAAACCGTGACACTTGAAATCACCGACAATGTTTTTCACTGCAATTATATGGATAATTTTCCATAACAAATTGAAGGCCCTAAATTGATATAAGTATGTATTACATCTTCTCTCACTTCTATGAGATAGTTCGAAATCATCTGACGCAATCCAGGATCTCTTTCTACCGATATACCATCAACATTTGGAATTTCTAACCATGGAACTTTATTTTATGGATATTCATCATCTTTAGAATCACTATAGTTATGTAAAATTTCTTCAGATACACCTTTGTTCACCTTCTTAGAGAAATATGTAGTGATTGTTCGTTTTGACATTTTAATCTGAAAGTATGAAGATGAAATATGATAAACAAGAGAATTTTTTGCGTACAAGTCATCTAAGTTGCACGATAAGATATAAGCATGATTCTAGGAATAAATTTGTACGTAATTTATATACACAAACATTGGATTAATTAAATAATCATGATGTTGAAACTAATTTTGGGAATTTGAATCAAAATTGTCATCAATGATCGGGATCTCAATTCAGTGACAATATTTGACAAACTATGTCTACCTCCCAATTGTAATCCACCAGTTACCACCAGAGCAGAATAAGCAGTCTACTTGCTTTACATAAAAGTTGACTTTGTTGCATCTATCTAGTGTGAAATTTAAAAATTAATTTAATTCAAACGATGCAGGCGATTGGAAAACGAAGAGAATCTGCAATTCGAATAGAAAATATAGTATTCTATTCGAATTTCACTAATCTCAACAAGTTGATAAAAAAATAAGGTTCACATTTTATAACTATATTGCGCTACGCATGATTGTATTTACCGGTGTTTCTGAAATCGGATGGGATTTGTCATTTTGACCAATGAATTGAGCATGGACTGATCGAGTTATACAATGAAATTAGCTGGAGTAGAGCTAGTGATCCACCCCAACTTCTTCTAAAGAATGAATTAAGAATATTTTTATTCTATTATAAATGTTTAAAGTATTTAGTTATCATGTATCTATATGTATAAGAATTGATTATGTATATGTAAAAATATTTTATATAGACATTTTTTCATAAATACGTGACTACTACTATATGAAAATTTGTATGGATACCCTCACATCTACTACTCTTTTGCATAGGTCCCTGAGTTACCATGTTGTGCCGAAAAGATTCAAATACTTCACATGTATAGAATAAGGAAAGTATAAGAAATGAAGAGGGGCATTATAGAACATACAGTAGTCTTGCAGTTGCTCCGGGCTTCCACGGGAGGAGGCGAGTAGCCGATGAGTCGACGACGCGGCACATGCGTGTCTACGCATATCAATGACTTTAGATACATAAATCCTATAAAATAATTTTCTATAATGAAAATTTGAATATTATACATGCATTCTTGTGGAAGAATAATGAGAGCATACCGATTTGGAGCGTGTCGCAACTTGCAAGGTCAGGCACGCACAACATGAGCAGTGAACACACGACAAGCAGGCCGAAGGAGGACGAGCGCCGAAGTGCGATCGTGAATCTACAATGATTGGCAGTTTGGCACAGGCACAATACAAAGGAGAGGAAAATGTGATAGAAATTTGAGGTTTAGTGAAGAATCAGTAGAAGAGAGTGAGCATTTGTTTTATGAATATATATTAATATAGACAATGCATGGATATCAAAAGGTCAACTGGGAAAACCAAACGTCTACAATGGTCATCACCCGTATTGGATATAATATAAAATTTAATGGGTTGGGGTTTTCCCTGTGCACAGAGGCCAATCAGTCCTATCGTCCAACCATTCCGTCACCCATATTGGATATAATATAAAATTTAATGGATTTGGGGTCATCCCTGTGCACAGAGTTCAATCAATCCCATTTTGTCACTGTGTATTAGATATAATATAAAATTATATGATGCATGCACCTGCCCCCTAACTCCGTCCCGACTCGTCTTAGTTTGAAGAGACTGATCGAGGCCTTCTTGATATCGTGTTAGGTAACATAAATAGATGTAAAAAAAAGAATTTTTACCGCACGAACCCTTTAAATTTTGTCAATTATCTTCTCGGCATTTGAATCAATGTAATTCCCCCTTAATCTCGTAAACTTGCATTGTCTTAGTCCACAGACCCTACCGTCAACTTTTACTTTATTGGAGTCAAATACTTGGGATAAATTTGAGTTAATCTAATTAAAGAAGATTAAGCGGTGGATCTTCAATCTCCCTTTCTCCTTCCTTCTCCTCCCCCTTCTTCATCATCTTCTTCTACCAAATCAAACCGGAAGTTGAGGAGGACTTGGAGGAAGAGATGGGGGTTGAGGAGGAGGAGGCCGCCCTCGTGATAGACCAAGAGGAGGAGGGGCAGGTCGCCCTCATAGTGGACTTGGAGGAGGAGGGAGAGGTAGGAGAGGAGGAGGGCGCCCTCGTGGCGGACCTGGAGGAGGAGGGAGAGGTCGGGGAGGCATAGATCGAGGAGGAGGAGGAGGAGGAGGAGGAGGGCACCCTCGCGGTGGACCTAGAGGAGGAGGGGGGTGTCGAGGAGGCGATTACTCCTCTAGGCTCTCCATCGAGTCCTCCACCCATCTTCATCCACCCTGGGACATGGGCTCACTGTGCGTGACACCGCCGACTGCACCCTCGCATTCTCCTCCCACCGCTCGTGTGCAATGCCGCCGACCACAGCCTCAGTTCCTTTGGACCTTCAGGCAGTGCGGGAGGAGAAGGGGTGGAGGTCGGGCAGCACGGGGGAGGAGGGTGGGAGATCAGGTGGTGCGAGAGGAGGAGGGTGGGGTTAGGCAGTGCGAGGGGAGGGAGTCAGAGATCATGTGACGCGGGGAGGAGGTGGTGTTGGGGAAGGAGAGCATTTTGTAAATTTGGTAAAGAAATAGGACAACATACCTATTTCAAATGGAATTCGATTATGTTTAACGGTTAAATGAATGGAGTTAAATACAGGATCCGTGGAGTAAGAGTTATCAAGTTTACGGAATCGAGGGAGAAATTACATTATTTCAAAAGTTGAGAGGTAATCCATAACATTTATATTATTCGTGAGGTAAAAATTCCTAAAAATAATGACCGTCGTTGATATCGTGTTTAGCTGACAGCCACTCGTATTCTCTCTCTCTCTCTCTCCCTATAATCTATCCTTATCAACTTCTTCATAAATGTGCATGTACGAACCTCTTCTCTTCGTTGTCATCCCTTCTCTCATCACTCCCGGTGGCCACGAGAAGCAAATCACCTAATAATGTCTGAAGCGATTCCACCTCCTTCTTTGGGCGATAGGTACAGATCTCACATAGTTGGTGAGGGCGAGAAGGACACCAAGTGGAGGCACGGCCGTCCTCCCGTCTATGATCTCGTCAACGATCTCTTCGAACAGGGAAGAACAAAGGTACGCACGTGCTCTACCAGTGACAAGCCGGATTTTACAAGTACATCTATGTTCTACTGTAGGAATGGCCCAAAGGATCCCTGGAAGAGATCGTGCAGAACGCCATCAAGACATGGGAGATGGAGCTCTCCCACAAGATCCGTCTCCAGGACTTCAAATCGATAAATCCCACCAAATTCAAGATGGCCGTCAACGGTGCCACATGCTTCTTCTTCGTCTTCTTTGGGTGCAACGCATGCATGAGTTGAACATGTAGATAGATGTGCAGGAAGGAGCTGGTTGACGGGAGAGGAGACGTTGGAGAAGGGCAGCTACAACGCCTTGCTGGAGACATCAGTTCCCCGTGAGTTCCAGTACTACCGAGCCGACGAGGAGACGTTCGAGTCTTCGCACGAGCTTGCCGAGGGGGTTCGCGTGGGAGGTGCTGCAGGTCTACTCAGGCCCGCCTGTGATCAGCTTGAAGTTCCGGCACTGGGGGTTCATGGAGGGCCCTTACAAGGGCCGTGCGCCCACCGGAGAGAAGGTTGGGTTCATTGGCGTGGCAACCCTCAAGGTCAACTCTCTCTCCCTCCCTCCTCAAGGGAACCTTTTTTTTTTTACTTTTTTTACCACAGCCATAGGTTAAAAACAGATATTTTCGCTTCGAGTTTCGTAGAATCAAGAAATAGTCAGGTGCTAGTACTATAAAGAATCCGGATTTCCTACACTTTAAAGAATCCGGATTCGAATCTAAAGAGGACGTTCCAGATCTCTGAACTGGATCTACTGTTAAAAAAAGAAAGTTGCAGTCGTGAGTATTAAATAATAACGGAGACTGGTGTGATGTAAGGACCACCTTTTTTAAATACTTTTTCCTGCTTTTCTTGTGAAATTTCCTAATTAACACATTTAGTCACTACTCTGTCTTGTTGTTATTTATTTAATATAATAAGATTGATAAATATTTGACTTTAGGTTTTTTTAAATTGATTCAATTGTAACGTTATGGGTATCTAAGGAATAATTCCTTTAAAGTTAATTTTTCCTAGATACAATCAATTTTTAATTTTATTATAAATTAATTATTCAAATATATTATATAGACTATGTTGGAAAGTAAAAAGATGATTTTAGGATTTCCCCTATCCTCCCTTCCCGAGAGGAAGAATGTGAAGTTATTTTTTCTTTCGGCAGGGAACATGAGATTGGATCTAGCCATAAGAAGAATGCATGGTATAAATAACTCGTTTTTTGATCTTCAACCCCTCAATCACTACGAGCGCCTCCCAATCAGTGCAATGGGATACGCATTTTTATCTATCTCTTTATTCGAAATGGGAGCATATTTGAAATGAAAAGGGATCTTAGAAACTCCAAAAAGAGTATTTTTATTTCGCATGCTCTACTTATTGATCTCGTAATTTCTACAATAAATTGGGCATCGTTTCTCATCATCCATTCGTGGGGGTAACTAACCTTATGATAAACAAGAACTCTAATAGATTGAGCACATACGTCAAAGTTTTAGCTCAACATATGCATGTCTGTTTTCAAAGCCAGGAGAGTAATTGATCAAATTCATGGGCGTTCATATGAAGAAACACTTATGATATTGGTACCGTAGAGGTGGATTCAATTTCTAAAAATGAGGATTTGATTGAATATAGAGGAACAAAAGAATTTAATCCGAAATACCAAATGAAAGTATAGTGGTTTCTAAAAAATTTTCCTGTTTTTTCCTGCGAAATTTTATAATTAACACATTTAATCCCTACTCTACTCTGTTGTTATTTATTTAATATAATAAGATATTTTGTAAAGATATTGGAAACATATATTTATTAAGTGTATGTTTTACGCACATGATAGCATATGAAATGATAGCAAGAATGGAGGAGTTGCACTTGCAAAAACTCCATTTACGTATCCACTGTAACAAAATGGGTCTATAGTGCAGGGACGAAGCTAGAAATTTCCCCTTGAAGGGTCAAATTATTATCGTATTATTTATCTAGTGAATATTGTTATTTTGTTGTTAGTATTTGTTGGATTTCATATGGTTGCTTAATTGGTTATGACTAGTATTAAAAGATATTTTACAAAAAATATTATGTAAACTTACAGTTTGACATAAATATCGCTACAAACATTATATTGACAAAAATATCCTCATAAAATTCTTTATTTCACAGAAATATACTTTTATTTATTTGATGTTTAGTAATACCATTAAATCTGATATTTTTAAATAAGTAATACTATATGATGTGTTATGTTGGGAACACAAATAAATGTGTGTTTATGCGCGTGAATTCCTTATCATATATGCTACATATTTTGACATATGTACATATACAAATACAATTGCAAACAGAGGCATACAAATACAAATATAGATGTTATCATATCTCATCATATACAAATGTGTGTTTTAATATCTAGGGTTTAGGGTTTATAGAATTTGGCATACCCTAATGTAAAGCAATTCCATCTATGGTTTAACATCTAGGGTTACGTTTGGATGATTTTTTTAAATAATCAACTTAATTATAGTCTAAATATAACTAAATCAATTGTGTGGTTGGGTTGTCAAGGTCGTGCTTATAAGTGATGTAAATAAAATAGGATTGTATTTTCATATATATATATATATATACACCCTATTGGTTATAGATACTAATGCATTCATAAGGTCATATCTCTTAATAGAGTAATTTATTTTTAAAGGATCAGTTATAATTTTCAATAAACTTATAACATATAGTTATAGTCCAAAAATAATTAAATCCATTTGTGATTATAAGGTCCATTTCTTTTCGTTTGTTATTGGTTTTTCCTTTCAGAGATCATTTTCGAATGGTTGTTTCTTATTTTTTTTACTAGTAGGCTCGATAATTTCAGGGGTCCAGAGCATCTTCATTGGGATTCGAACTCGGGTTTAGGGTGTAGGCAAACTGCACTACCAATAGATCACTCCTTGAGTTCCTTATTTGCTGAAGCATTTTTACATTCGTTGACAATGTTCTTTTTCGTTTATCACTCATCGTCGTTCTTTCTCTTTGTTTGTCATCCATTCTGTGCATCCTCCTCTCTTCCTCCGAGAGGTCTATCATTAAAAGATCTTCAGGAAAAGAAAGCATAACCTCCTTGATGATTTTTTGCATTTCAGCTGGTGTAAAGAAAATTACATCGTCAATGTCTTCAAGTCAAAACATCTCAAGTCAAAATGTCTCTAAGTCGTAGGAGACGATCCTCTTGCCGAGGAGATCGGATTGTCTGTTGTAATACAACAATATTGTATTACAGGGGACCGTCTAATGGAGATGGGACGGTCCTCCTATGGGGTCAGAGATAGTCGGCACCCTATGAGGGTCGTCTACAACACATGTTGTATTACAGCAATCGATCATCTAGCAGTAGCATAATCCTTCTTTAATGGAGTGCTAAATATAGCACATGCAACTGGTCCATTCATGTTCTCACTCAGTTTATTTGAGTACGTTTGCTTGCATGTTTTCTTTATAGCGCAGATTGTCTGTTGTACCGAAAGTTGCAGCAGACTATACTGCATCATTTGGGGCCGATCATTTGGGGCCGATCGATCACGATCGAGCGGTTCCCACGAAATCTCACTTTTTGTGGGCCCGGATCGAGAGATTTCGTGGGAACCGCTCGATCATGATCGAGCGGGCCCAACACTCGGTACAGCAGACAATCCGCATCCGTTTTCTTTATCGGATGTGTCAGACTCGACGAATGAAACCCCTGTGATATGCGTGCGTATAGTACTCAATTAATCAGGTCAGCTGAATGCAGGTGGACGAGGAGCTGAAGGTGGAGGAAGTGGAGGTGTACTACGATCCAGGCGAGCTGTTCGGCGGCCTTCTCAGAGGGCCCCTGATAAATGAGCGTTCAGAAGAGGTTGCAGTAGACCCACAGTCGTCGTCCTCTTCGTGCCCATTCTTCAAAGCTGGATAGACTTCTGTTCATCCCCATGAATAAGGAAACACACAGATATATATATATATATATATATATATATATATATATATATATATATATATATATATATATATATATGCTGCCATATTATATATGCTCTGTAACGAGCAGACCTGATGCTATCCCGCTTTTCGTGTATGGTTTACTTGGATTGCTCCTGCACTTGCTCCTGGTTTTTTTCATTAGCTGATGATGTTTACTTTTGTCTGCACTGAAGGATTGATGGAGTAGCTGTTAAATTTCTCTCCTTTGATTACGTTGTTTTTGCTATCTGATTGGTGTGGCGGGCAAAATAATCTGCAGGATATTCATTAGCTTAACGTAAAAATAAAATAAAATAAAAGATACGTTTGATAGTTTTGTTTTACAGCAGTAGTCTAATGGAATGTATCCAATGAAGTAATTTCAGAATACTTGGGTTACAGATCTCTATTTCTCAGCCTTTACTTTACTGAAGAGAAATTTGGAGGGGAATATTTTATGATTACCTTTTGCCCTAATTTATAATATTAGTACTACTGCATGTCCCACGCAAAGCACTGGGAAACAATTTTACCTCTTATATGTAGCATTCGTAATGGTTATTAATATTTGCATTATAGTGATTATTTGCTGAGACTTTTAACCTTAACATCAGAGGATATAGCATTAAATCATCTAATGATTTGCATGCAATGATTATCCGCTGCTTTGTTGTTCTTCCACAATGAAAGATATTGCAATCAATAGTCAAATTATTGGTTAATGATTAAGTTATGATTATCATGATATCTAGTACAGAACCTATGTTTTGACAGTTCATATAATATTTTTTTCATATATGTCAACATCCCTGCAACCCCAGCAAGATGAGAGGCATGATCATCTTCTTCTTATTCCCAAGACAATCGACGGTTCCCCAGTGGCACTTCATCAAGGGACCAAAGTGCTCAAATTTGCAGGGCAATATAACATAGAAAGAAATAGCGTGGAATAAAAATAATATTGACTACATTTTACATGTAATCATATGTTAGGTGGTCCCCAAATGCTATGTTACGCAGCCCAAAAGTGCCGACCCATGTCTCATCACCCACTTGCATGCACAAATGATTGAAAAAATGACATCAAAAACAAAAGCAAACTAACAATAGCAATAAAAAGATGTTTACATAGTAGCACCATTTTTCCAACCTACGGTTGGGTTCACAACTATGATTTAGAAAACTATGTTGTGTTTCCTTTGAAAGTTGCATCCATTGTGAAGTCTATACAAATTTCTCTAGACTTTCGTCAGGAACCCAAGAACCAGAAATCCGTAGGTATAAGAGGGACAGAGAGGGAAAGACCCATCGTACACAACCAATCAAGTAGCATAAAAGTGTTAGAACGATTCTCGCGCGGAATGACCGAGTGGTCAAAACCGCCGCCGACGGTTGCGCGAGAGCCGGGTCTCACGGAGGCCATAACCGCAATGGGCGTAGTCGATGGAGCGGACGTGGCGAGCGCATATGCCCTATAAAAACCTCCCCATAGGGAGGGGAAAGGCATCATCTGAACTCCGCCGATCGGGAGCCCCCATCCCTCTCTAGTTCATATCCCTTCCTCTCTATCTCGTTCTCTCGCAGCCAAAACGAAAAGGACGTACATCGACGAAATCTAAACTGGTATCAGAGCTCGTACCTTGGAGATCCATCGCGGCATTGGCGGCGTAGGCGGTGTACCTCTGGAATCAAGTCCAGGCATCAGTCGCCGCTATCTCTTGAGTTTCAATGAAACCCTAAAAGAGCCCCAGATTCAAAATGACAAGCAAGACAATTGCCACTGAGGTAGGGAAAATAGAGTACCTTAACGGTACTAATTACAAGTTGTGGAGTAGGAAGATCTACTATGGCCTATTACACAATGGCATACACTCCATCATAGATGAACCCGGCCCAACTTTATCTGAAAGTCCAACTATGGAGGAAATTAGGTCCCGCGAACAGTGGAAGAAAACAGATAATCGGGGTAGGAGCTTTATGCTGACCCACATGGATTTGAACCTGATTCGGTTCTTTGAGACATGTGAATCAGCTTACGAGCTCTGGACCGCGGTTAAGGACAAATATCACTCCAAGTCGGAAGTGAGTGTCCAGCTTCTTCTACACAAGTACAACTCGTGTAGAATGAAGTAATCTGAAAGCATCCTCGAGCACGTGAATAAGATGATCGTGATGGCCAAGGATCTTGTGGCTGCTGATTGCGCAATTCCAGAGAGGATGCCGATCGCAGCCATACTGGGAAGTCTCCATCCATCATTCGACATGGTTGCCACATCTTTGCAGATGAATGGCAACATTAAGTCCGTGACGGACCTACCTGCACAGTTGGCGATTGAGCAAAGCCTCTCTAAACAAAGATTGAAAGCTGAGATCTTTGAGGTCGAGGAAGAAGCAGAAGCAAATGCCGTACACGTGAAGAAAAGGCTAGTTCCCTCCAAGGCGAATTTCAAGGGAAAGAGTGGGAAATACCCACGCGACTCTTGCTACGGTTATGGCAAATATGGCCATTTTAAGGTCAATTGTCCCAACAAGAAGAAGCGGGGAAATTCTAAAATGCCTGAAAATAAAGGCAAGAAGAAAATGGAATTTGTGGCTATCTTAGAATGCAACTCCATCATCACGGACAGTGATGGATGGTGGATCGACTCTGGAGCAACTAGACACATTGCCAAGACGAAAGAAGGCCTGGTGGACTTCAAGGAGCTGAGCAAAGGAGAACAGAGGATCTTCATGGGGAACAACACCTACCTGGACGTGGAAGGTGTTGGGACATACAGACTTGACCTGGGGGATAGCATTATGGTACTGAATGATGTACTATATGCCACAGGGATATGTCGGAACCTGATATCTGTCCCAGTGCAGCTCAAGAAAGACTTTGAAGTTAGGTTTTATAATAAGCGTGTTTCTATTGGCAAGAATAAGAAGGTCTATACGATGAGAAAGTTTGTGCCCGAGCATGACCTATTTTGTCTTCCTGTAATAAACTATAGTGAATCAATGAATGTCTCTTCTGAGTATTCCTTGTATTGTTTGTCTGACTATGACTTGTGGCACATGAGACTGGGTCATTCAGGAAATTCTAAAATGAATCAAATGATTAAGGCAAATCCGTTGCCTAAGATCACGGGTGCAAGGACATTGCCCCGCGAACACTATATGACCGGTAAAATGATGAGAAGACCCTTCTCAACTGGAATTCGGTCAACAGAGTTATTTGGTTTGATCTATTCAGACATATGTGGACCACTAAGCGTCAACACATATAAAAACAAGGAATACTTTATGACATTCATTGATGATTACTCGAAGTTCTCCTATGTCTATCTCTTAGGAAGAAAGTCGGAAGCACTTGAAACATTTAAGAGATATAAGACGGAAATGGAGACAAGATTGAAAAAACCAATCAAGACTCTTAGGACAGATAGAGGTGGGGAATATACTGATAAGACTCCCGCACCCTTAGTTAATTCGGTCAGATTAATGTTCAAATTAATTTATAATTTTCGTTACAGTCGGATAACGAGAGGGAATATCAAAAACCACTTTTAATTTAATCAAGTCAATTTCAAGCGGCAATTTTTTTACTTGATGAAGTCCAAGGTCAAACTCAGGGAGGCATCTGTCTCCTTAGGTGAATTTTAGCAAAGTCCAAGTGTTAGATTTTCGAGGAATTTTTTTGGTCCTTTTTCTATTTTCTATGCAGACATATGCAAAAATCAAGCCAATTTAGAACTTAAATCAGAAATGTGTTCAAATAAAGTCCAAAAATTATGAAAATTAGCCAGATGATGAAATATAGTGAAATTAAGCTACCCTAATGTTTTTGGAATTTTCTGACACTAAATGAATTTACTGTGAATTTAAAATGAATGCAGGGTGATTTTCACTAATTTAATTTTAATAAATATCAAATCAAAAAATTTTAGGGAAATAAAATTATCCTAGATAGATCTAATGATGAGGAATCTAGGAAAATTATCAAACCTTAATTTTAATGTGAAATGATCCTATTAAAAATAAACTAAGGAAATCACCAATTAATTTATTTAGGCCTCGAAATATGTGCAAATGAGATGAAATTTTTATGCAAGATTAAGTTAACTATCCTAGAGCTACTATGTTTTATTGAGAATTTTTGGAGTTACAAAGAATTAACTATTAATTAAAAGGTCCAAATGGGCAAAATATCACAGAATAAACCAATTAATTAATTAATAATTCTACTGCTACCACAAAAATATGACAAGTGTCACACAAGATCCAGGACAAGTTAAGCTACAACATGCAATTTTTAAAACTCAAAAATCATGAAATATGACACCTAGGTATGCGTGCAAAGACAGGGGTGTAATTGCAATACAGAAAATAAAAATTACATGAAAATAAATATGCTGACAGGGACCTGAATGCAATTACCTATGATGAAGGGGGGTGGAATGCAATTTCTCCATGGCCGCACGCGCTCCTCACGTGGGGGTGCTTCATAGGGACCTATTTGCAATTTTAGAAACTTCTCAGGGCCTCCGTGTAATTTACCCAGGTCGCACGTGCTCCTCACGTGGGGCGGCCTAGGCTCGGGTGGCGTCGGCGGCTCGGGACGAGGCTCGGGTGCTCTGGAGGTCTGGAGGAAGGCTCGGCGAAGCTTCGGGGATCCGAGCCTAGAGGTCGGGGAAGAGGCACGGATCGGGGAAGACGTGGCGTGATCACGACCGTGCAATCTTGGCAAAGATCGATGGTCGTCGTTGGCTCCGACTGATGTCGACGTGGATGATCAACAATTGTTAGATCTAAGTTGATCCAACGGTGGTTGGCGCTCGCTAAAGATGGCGACGTGGCGTGCTTCTGTCTGTGGGATCAAAGAGAGATCCAACGGCGCCTGGAAATCGAGGAAGGTGAGCGACGTGGCTGGCTAGGGACCGTTGGATCATTGATCGATCCAACGGTGATGTGTTGCTCTGGATGACGGGTGACGTAGATGGTTAGGGACCGTTCGATCAAGATGATCGAACGGTGGCTGGAGCTTCGTCCTCAACGGTCCTCCGCCACCTGCGGAGGAGTTGGCGGGGCTCCGGCGAAGGGGGGTCTGCTCCGCCCGATCCTCCTGGCATCGTTGAAGTTCGATGGCGACTCTGAAGTATCTCGAAAGGTTCGCGGCGGTGCGGTGAAGGCTCAGGAGGTCTCAGGAGCGGAGGAGGCATGCCGGAGCTCGCTGGCGATGAAGCTTGAAAGTAGCTCCGATGAGCTTCCGACCAGTGAAGGATTAAGCACCTGCAAAGGGTTAGCGATAGCCGAAGCACGTGGGGCTATGCTTGGAGAGGCGGGAGGCGAACGACGAGGCCTATGGCGGTGCACGGGTGGTCCGGCAATGGTGCTTTGCCCAAGTGGCGGAGCTGGAGTTGATGGAAGGTGGAATGCATCGTCGGAGGGTGTGGAGTATGGCACGAAGATCAGAGCTCCGTCACGGAGCTCGGAGAGATGAAAGTGAAGCAAGAGGATGAAGGCGGAAGGCAAATAAATTGGGAGAAATCAAAGGGAAAATTGAGACGAAGATCAAAGGAAGATGGAGGAGGTTAGCTGGGGATTGGAGCTCGGTCTCGAGTTTCAGGTCGTCGCTCGAAGGGGCGGTAGGGCCCTGAGCTCAAGCAGCTTTGCGGAGGAGGGGCTGCAGCACGGCGGTGGCGCCGTGGATCTCGCCGGAGAAGAAGGCTGTCTTCGCTCAAGGAGGCTCTCAATTTCTGTCACCAAATGAAGGTTCCGAGCTCTAGGTTCCTCTCTGGGGTGGCGGATGGCTGTGACAGTGGCCGGAGATGGTGTATTTATAGGCTGAAGGTGGTGGGTGAGCTAGTGACGAGGCGAGGTTCATGGCCGTCGTGGAGCGTCTCTGGGGGGAGTGGTGGCGAGTGAGGGAGTTGGCGAGGATGAGGGAAGAGTGGGGATGATCGTGGAGGCGTTGGTGGTCGGTGAGGGTGGCTGGAGTGTGGCCGAGAATAGAAAGGGGCAGCCCCTCGCGCAAGGCTGAGAACGTGGGAGAGAGGGGCGCCAGAGGTGGAAGATGAAGTCCTCACCGTTGGATCTTGTGATCCAACGGCGAAGAAGAAGGCAGGATGGAGCGGGTAGGATTAGATCTGGGGCGCGTTATCTAAGGGCTGTAGAGCGACCACGTGGCGCGTCGTGGGAGCGGCGCTGGCGAACGGTTGGGATCGGAGATGGCCATTTGATCGGGCTGTTGAGATTTGGTGTGGAGATAACGGCTGTTATGGGAGGCTTTTAAGGTGATCGGAAGGCGCAAGATGTGCCACGTGGAGGATTGTGGTGAAGGCGCTAATGGATGGCCCAGATCTGAGGCGAGATGTGATCGAATGGTGATGGATAAAGGCGCACGTGGAGCGCATCTAGCCGTTGGATCAAGAAGAGATCCAACGGTCAGAGCCGCGGGCAGCTAGGGCAAGGGTAGCGGGCCGCATGGCGCAACCAGAGGGCGCCACGTGGCCAGCTGTGATTGGTTGAGAAGAGAAATGAGTGTAGAAGGAGAAGGAGGCCGAATTTGGAAAAACTCAAAACATGAATGTTGTAGATCTTGATGAGATCTACAAGTTTCATGTTAACCAAAGGCAGAGATGAGGTTAACTATGATACAAAAATACATGAATACAAATACACACCTATATAGTATACATGGAGGCCCAAAAACCCAACTTTTTCATACGAGCTCCAAATTGGATGAAATTAGTCTCATTTTAAAGGTCTTTTAATGTGTATTATTCTGAAAGTCAGTAGACCTATTTTGGAGGTTGTATGAGGGAATTATGGGTATTTTGTGGTCCAGGGGTTCTAGGGCTTTATTGGATATTTTACAAAGGAGATCTTGACTTTCTTCCTTATATTATTATCTAAGGTGTACATATTATAAGGGAGAGGTTATTTTTAGAGTGGATATTTTCCAAGTGATCTTGGCTTCTTATTTAATGCAAATGTGAGTGCTAAAATGCATATTTTAGGAATGCATGTATGAATGCTATTTATGCATTATAAAGGGAAATATGCATCTATTTACTCGGGAATAAGCTTCTATTTTCAACTTTTAGAGTGATGAATCACATATTCATCATATACCTCAAAGGAGTTTGAGGATTACTGTATTCATATAGGAATTCATAGGCAGACTACAATGCCTTATACACCACAGCAGAATGGTGTAGCAGAAAGAAAGAATCGAACTTTGATGAATGCAGTAAAGTGTATGCTTTCACACTCAGGACTCTTCAAGAAATTCTAGGGAGAGGCAATGTTGATTGCGAACTATATACAGAAAAGGATTCCCACCAAGTCCGTAGAATCAACGCTATATGAAATATGGAATGACAGAAAACCTGAGTTGTGGCATCTTCGGAAATGGGGATGTGTAACACATGTTCTGGTACCGAGTCAACTTAGAGACAAGCTAGACTTCAGGACATTGAAGTGCAAGTTTATTGGATATAGTGATGATTCTAAAGGATATAGGTTCTTCCATGAAACTAAAGGTCTGATCGAAAGTCGTGATGCTACTTTCCTTGAAATTCATCAAGAAAAGGAGCATAAGTAGAGGAATCAGATCCTCTGATTGTCTTACAAGACAATGAAGATGACTTGAGCACTAGAAAAGAACTTGAGAATGATATCGATCATCCAAATGTAGAGAATGAACCTATGAAACATGATGATCCTTTAGAGGAAGTGGGTGGACCTACACAACCCACGAGTATAATCGGCAACAAGAGACCCAGAACACAGCCCGCATGGATGGAAGATTACCATTTCTATATATGCGAGACGTCGTGCTACACTGTGGATGAGGATGTCGCGGATTGTACAGATCCCTCATCCTTTGATGAAGATATGGCTTCATCTGAGTCGGAATCATGGTCGGCTGCCATGAGGGATGAGTTGGACTCAATCGAGAAAAACGGTGTATGGGAATTATGTGATTTGCCAGAAGGTAGGCAATCCATAGGATGTAAGTGGGTATTCAAGAAAAAGTACCGAGTTGATGGTATAGTTGATAAATACAAAGCAAGAGTTGCCAAGGGTTATACTCAGCAAGCTGGAATAGATTTCCAGGAAACCTACTCTCCAGTGGCTAAGTTTGCATCTATTCGGATGATCTTAGCCATAGTCGCATATATGGATTTGGAATTATTCCAAATGGATGTGAAGACGTTCTTTCTTAATGGAGAATCAAAGGAGGAGATTTATATGAGACAACCTGAGGGATTTCAGGTTGAAGGTGAGGAGAAAAAGGTTTACAAGTTAAAAAAGTCATTATATGGCTTAAAGCAGTCTTCACGGCAATGGTATCTCAAATTTCATGAGAAAGTTATTCAATTTGGATTTGTTTCAAATAAATTGGATAACTGTGTGTATGTCATGAAGAGTGGGAGCAGGTTTGCAATCATGTCATTGTATGTAGATGACATTCTGCTTGCAGGTAATGACATACAAATGCTCAATGAAATCAAACAGAAATTGAGCAATGAATTTGAGATGAAGGACATGGGCGAAGCATCCTATGTTCTTGGAATTCAAATAACAAGAGTCAGGGACTCAAGGACATTGAGCCTTAGTCAGGAAAGATATTTTCATACTGTATTAAGGAGATTTGGAATGCAGAATAGCACTCCAGCTCCAACACCACTTGTGATGGGAAAGAGACTCAGCAAGAGTCAGTGTTCCGGAAAGGGGCAGAGACCTTCAGATGTACCATATGCACAAGCGGTAGGAAGTCTAATGTATGCAATGATGTGTACTCGACTTGATTTAGCTTATCTAGTAAGCTTACTCAGTAGATATCAAAGTAATCCCGGTCCAGCACATTGGGAAGCTGTAAAGAGGATTCTTCGATATCTGAAAGGAACAGTACATATGAAACTTGTGTATCAAGCAGAATCGCTTAAGGTGGTAGGATACTCTGATGCTGATTTCGGAGGGGATGTGGATGATAGAAAATCCACATCGGGTTACCTGTTCATGTTTGGTGATGCATCCGTTTCTTGGGGTAGCAAGAAACAAGGTTGTGTATCTCGACATACACAGGAGGCTGAGTATATTGCATGTAGCATGGCCACCACTCATGTTGTATGGATCATGCATTTTCTAGAGAATCTAAGCCTCGAATTGGTTAAATGGCCAATTGAAATGTATTGTGACAATGAAGCTGCGATAAGCTTGATTAATAGTGGGGCTAATAGTTCCAAAGGAAAACACATTGAGATTCAATATCACTATATACAAGATATAGTGGGAAAGCAAGAAATAACGGAAACCTACATACCTACCAGTGACATGTTGGCAGATTCCCTAATCAAGAGAATAGTTGCAGGAACATACATTAAACATGTTGATTTAATGGGACTCGGGAATGTTTGAGTTAAGGAGGATATTTCATAGATATCATCACATGATAAATCTCCATGTATATACTACACGAATAGTGGGAGAATATATGTTTTGACCTCTCCGGTCAAGTGGGAGATGTTAGAACGATTCTCGCGCGGAATGACCGAGTGGTCAAAACCGCCGCTGACGGTTGCGCGAGAGTCGGGTCTCATGGAGGCCATAACCGCAATGGGCGTAGTCGATGGGGGCGGATGTGGTGAGGGCATACGCCCTATAAAAACCTCCCCATAGGGTGGGGAAAGGCATCATCTGAACTCCGTCGATCGGGAGCCCCCATCCCTCTCTAGTTTATATCCCTTCCTCTCTCTCTCGTTCTCTCGCAGCCAAAATGAAAAGGACGTACCTCGATGAAATCTAAACAAAAAGTTCATTTGAAACATTAGAGAAGAGAAATCACATAGCCAACTCTCCTCAACAAATGCTAACCCATACAAATGATCATCCAATTCCCCTCGTGTTCCCCATCACACACATCACATATTCACAGCATTGAACACCAACACCAACCTGTAAGAAAACAACCCACCTCATGAAATCTCACCTCGTTGGTGAGGAACATGGTGAGAACCTTCTCTCCCCCTACTCCACTACCATCGGCAGTGGCGACCGAAGTTCGAAGGTCGCGAACCCACATCCGATGTAGCTCAGCTGGGGGTGGTAGTGATAGTAGTGGTGATGATGGGGTGGTGGATGTGACCCACCTGGACAAGCGCTGACTAAGGATGAGCATTGAGCTGGACCGGCCCAGCCCAACCTGAAGCCCAACCCAAAAAGCTCGACCCGACCCATGCCCAAATGAACACTGAGCCGGGCTTGGGCCTAATATTTAGGCCCAATTATTTTTGGGTCGGGCTCGAGCTTGGCTCGGCCCATCCCGATCCGGCCCAAGGGCCCGACCCAAAGAGGGTCCGAACCCTTTCCCACATCCTACTAGCATGAAAACTCCCACATATTTCATGTGCACTCTCTTCTTGTATCTTGTCTTCATACAATGTTTATAAATCAAGAAAGTCGGGCGTGTGACATATGAGTTGGTTATTCATGAATTTGTTAGTGTTTATTTTTTCAATAAGAACATTTTTTTATTTTGATCCTTTACCAAATATGGGCCTTACGCCCAATTTTTAACATGTAGGGCATAACTAGGTAAGTTTATTTCACTCTTTCAATTTATCTAGCATTGAGTGCACGTGTGTGTAAAATGAGAAATCCTCGGATTTGGTAGGATTGAATTTTAGTTGTTTCACAAGATATTATGGCACATGTTTTAAACAATTTTAGCTTGTGTAACTTGAGTTGAGATTAACTTGAAACAAAAGACTCAAGGTTAATAATCTCTAATGGTGGAGATGGTCCAGCCCGGCCCAAGTCTGACCCAAAGGAATTGGGCCAGGCCTGGAATTGGGCTGAACAAAAAAATTTTGTGGGCCTAAGCCCGATCCAATGCCCAAATTTTTAAACGGGCATGGGCCCTTCAGGGCCCGGCCCATGCTCATCCCTAATGGTGACCCGGGCCTATTGAGAAAAGGGTATGGGACAGCGGTGAAGAGGTGGTCATAGAAGAGAAGCTGCACATTCGTTTACAAATCCATTCCTCTATGGCATAAGCATATGGAATATCAAAGGAACCGAGGAGAAGAGAGGGAGAGAGATGGTTACCGTGCACCGCTCCGCCTCCTCAGCAATCGGTCACTCAAACATGGCCATCGACGTACATCGACAGCACATGTCACTTTCCTCGATTCTTCTCCTTTTTGATCTCATCGTTGTTGCAGTAACCATCAACCATCATAAACGTGTGTCCTAAACGCCTGCAAGAGTTGAAACATGATCGGATCTGGAGGGCAGAGGGGGCAACGAAAGATGCTTTCGATGGGAGAGGGGGGAGAAAAGGGCCATGAAGAGAGGGGGTAATAAAGCATGGTGAGATGTAGAGGGAGATGTTATCATGGAAGTGGAGACAGGCAGGTGGCAACGTTAAGGATAGGGGGTCAGACAAGGTTGACAATACATGGACATCTGATTTTCGTCCAGGGAAGTACCTGTAAGAGAGGGTGGGGGGATCGTCCATTCGAGGAAGTGGGGAAGGGCGGTGAAGAGAGAGTGAGTTAGGAGAGTGCGAGAAACTGCAAATGCCGGAAGCACATGCTATCTACATTGCAGCGAATAAGGAAAAAACTCAGGTTTAGATAGGTATCAGCCGACCACAGTGGATGGCGTACATCAAGAGATATATACGTGCCGAAACATGGTGCATCCCATTGAAGCAAAAACGTGTCCACGTGTTAGAAAATGCTGGGAAAATCCAACTTTAGTAATATTAAGAGATAGTAATAGTAATCCTTTTTTATATTTGATAAGATAGTAACAGTAATCCTTTTTTATATTTGTTAACAATTGTTATATTATATTAGAATGATTTTCTTCTATTTTTTTATTTTTATATCAAAAGATATAGCATCAAAACATCTAAAGGTTCATTACCAATAATAAACAATGATTTTTTTGTCTGAGATATTGTAATTGCAGAAGTAAGCTTTGAAGGTCATGAATTTAAGGGTTTTTGTCAGTTGTACCCTTCTGAGATATTGTAATTTCAGTTATACCTCTCTCTTTTGGGAATATCAATAATGCAACGGCTTCTTGTCATTCTATCACGTGTGCCCTTCCATAACTTTAACAGTCACTAAGTTGAAATTAACCTAAATTTTTGAAATCACGGTACGATTAAGAAAGGTATAACTGTCCAAATACCTCCCACACATCTTCCCCCACCTCTTCTTCTGCCCGAATCGTTTCTTCCCTCTTGATCTACGATGGGAAGGCTGAAGATCATGGAGGGGCTTGACCCATGGATCCACACCACCAACGACCACGTCGGGAGGCAGATCTGGGAGTTCAACTTGAGGTCGTGGGGGAAGTACACTGTCGGTGCAAGCAGAGGCGAAGGAAAACAAAGAAGATGGGAGATGGAGGATCAAGGGACGGAGTAGGATGGGCGAAGGAGATTTGGGCGGCCGAGGAAGGGGCTCGAGGGGGAGGAGGATGTGGCAGAGGGAGTTGGAGAAGCTTGTGGTCAAAGGAGGCGCGAGTGGAGGATGGAATCAGAAGAGGTGGAGGAAGGAAGGGGGGAATGGGGAGGGAGAGATGTGGGCAGTGGAGAAAGGGGCTATAGGGGATTGGGGGGGGGGGGGCGGTGGGAGCTGGATGAAGTGGGGGCCAAAGGAGCTGCAGGGGGAGGACATTGTTGTTTTTTAAAATTTAATTATTTACGATGTTTGTTCACTTTCAAAAGAAAAAAACACACACATATGAGCCAATAAGTACAAAAGAGAAACACAAACATCGAGTAACCCTGCATGTGATCCACCCTGATCTCACCACTATACATTCACAAATTATGTATTTTGAGTTTTGTTTTTATTATTGACTGTCTAGATTATATTTAATTAACAATGACATTATTCTCCAGTCATATTGCCCGTGATGTAGACACATCAAATCAAACACACACCCATACATATACATTACATATGCGCACGCATGCACACCCAAACACACACAGATGCACACATAACACACATCCAAACACACAACACACATTTGGATATGCACACACACATACAAACGAGTAAAACCCCTACACATTGACCAAATAATATACAAAAAATCGCAAGCATATAACACATCTAATAAAAAAAGTATCTATGAATAATCATATTGTTTATCAAACAGTACTTACTGTCATAATATAAAAAACAATTCATTCTTTTCTCACAAGCTTTTTCACGAACACGAAACACGCATTCCATGGTGGTGGAGAATGTGGTGAAATAAGGGCGTTGGCTATGGTCTTGGTGAAGGTGGCAATCATGGTGACTGTAGTGGTAAAGATGGTAGCAGTAGCAAGGGTAGCAGAAGTCGTGGTGGTTGCGATGGTAAGCATAGCAGTGGCAATCATGGTAGCGGTGGTCAAAAGGACAAGGGCCATGGTGGTTTTGGCAGTGGGCATGACGATGACAGAGATGGTCATGGCCATCAGCAATTGTGGGGGTCAATGGTAGTGGTGTATGACGACAACGTTCTCATCGATCAAGGAAAATATACAAGTAATAAGCTACCGAGACGGTATGCAAGGATATCAAGGTGGGACATTACAGATGTATGCAGCTGGTGGAAAGGATGTTCTAAAAGAAAGGAATTAACTTACGGGTAAAACGTAACAAAAGCGGAAAACTTTCGTATGCAACACCATTAAAAGCACAACATACGTAGTACGCCACTTTAACGAAGTTTACATCAAAACCTGATCCAAATACGCCACATTAACAGAGTTTACATCAAAACCTGATTCAAATATAAAAAGTGATCAAGTCTACAACTTTTGCTCACTGTGTGTATAAGCAATAAGTAGAGAAACAAGCATGATTTGTTCATGTTGCATGTTTCATTGGTTAGATTAGATTACTACACAAGGAGTAGCAACTAGTGTGACCATCTTATCTAGAGATTGCTTACTCCAACATAAACTCAGATTATCGGGATATGACATCATTATGAATCATCTTAATGAGGTATTAAGGAACCTAGATTTTATGAAGGCATATGTATATAACCAAATAAGATCTTAATCGATGTATATAGCATTACCCAGCTGTGCAAACATCATGTCTATCATGACGGTTCTCTTTCGCAATCTAGTAACCTTCTGAACCATCAAGATCGTGATGCCTAGATGTAGAATAGCAATAACTATACAGGACACCAACCCTATAGCATCGATAGTAAGACTTACCAGTGAATATCAAAAGAAATTGCATCATAGATTAGTAGTCCACTGTTAGAGGTCTTCAGAGCTCACTAATTTCAAAATCAATTACCGTAATGATCAAGAAGCTTCATTTTTTCCCAATTTCCATCATGTTTAAGTCCAGTAGGAGGCCATTCAATGCTGAGAAAACCAAATTATTACTTCCAACCAATAGCATGGCAATTTTATTATAGGGCACAATTTCCCCATCAGTAACTGCCACAGAAGACACCATCACAGAAAAATCTAGTCACAAACTTAGGAATATAAGCATATCCCCGGAAATAAGATATTATCAGAGGAAGATCACTATTATGTCAGCCAAGAGACTGCAGAAACATTTCACTCAGATATCACAACAATTTACAAGGTAAAAAATAACAGGTGGAATGAAGGTGCTTGAAGGCAGCCAAGCATCTCTACTGTCATCGTCGCCATCGCTGTCATTCCATTCCTGGAGTTTATTTAACCAAATACCAAGGTCAGGAATCTGTCATACTCCATCAGAATTTGGTCTAAGGCCTGCTATAATTCTGACTGCTGGTTTAGTTGCACAGAGCTCATTCTATCAGAAGCTGTTATGGCAACAGGAATTCCAAAATAAAAACCACAGGTTTCCTTTGGGGAGAGAAGTTTAATAATCCCTTCCTTTATATGGCATTTCCTGTCCTCAAAAAACAAATTGGCAGTTTATATCATCGAAAGGGCTATTGAATAGTCTAATGAAATATAATAAAAAATCGTAGATGGGTAAGTTGGATCATCTTACAGGTGGGTAAGTTGGCATGTACACAACTGAACGTGGCTGAGTAAAATACATCTGCTGTCCATACTGCAACCAAAATACAATGACCATAATGTTCAGATCAACAGACCTTAGGCAAAGAGGAAAGCATGACAAGGCTAGTCCCTAAGTTGGCAAGCCAAGATGTGTGTGTGTGGGGGGGGGGGGGGGGGGGATAGGTTCAAAGGAAAGGAGGAAACAACCTCGCTCTAGGAGAAGAGCAAGTCAGACCAAGGGTGTGCAAAGCCAGTTCCATTAGATTTTCACGCAACTCGTTGCACCAAACTGGTTTTATGTTTGGTTTATCAACCAGTTTAAATCAGTTTGATTTTGTCAAAAGCCATTTCATTCTGTTGTGCATGAGAAAGGTTGCTGGCCCACACTTTTCATCAAAAAGAAAATTTTATATGTTTGATTGTGATTTAAATAATTAATATGGAAGCACCCTTAAAAAGAATTGCGACCATGTGAATCTTGCTACACAATGCACAAGCATGTTCATGTAAAAAGCACATAGCTACACATACAGGCACATGCACACATGCATGCAAGGCATGCAGTCACATGTGCGCAGACAATATTTTTAAAATAGGTTCACTCAGTTCAATTCAATCTGGTTAATGATGAATGAACTGTAACCTGACTGAAATCTTGGCTTGTTAAAAACAATTAACCAATAAATGAACAGATTCTTGGAAAAATCCATTTTCGGTTCAGGACTTTCGTTCAAGCCGGAGCATTACACACTTCAATTTGCGGGCCTTTCTTTCGGAGCAGATGCCATAAGGCATACAGCGCATAAACATATGGGAAGTGAATGGCAACTCAGGTGCTTACATGTCAGCATATCCTTCTCCCTATTGGTTCTAGCCGAAATATCGACACAAGCTCTCGTGATTTTCATACAATAGTTGTCATACTTGACTGGACATAACATCGGTCCTCGATTGATTCAGTCTTCAAACCAACTATACATTTCAATAGTCCATAACATCCGGCAAATCCAAAAGGTCGTTGAACTTCCATCAACGGTTGATGTAGCCTTAAATTCTATTTCATTCATTAGTTGATATATGCTTACTTGTGTAATATTTTGTTGTAGTTGTAAATAAATGGTCTTATTGTATTGTAGATCCACTGCAATTTTGGAACATTACTTAAGGAAACTCAACCCTAATCATCATCTTCAAATCTGATCAACTTGTAAGTTTTACTGGGTATGCATGTATGTGTTAGGTTTGGCGCAAGCCGACGAGGTGTCACGGGCCATTTGCAGAGCGCAAATGATGCCACTCAATGGTTGTCTGATGCAAGATGTTAGCAGGAGACCTCAAGATGTGGGACTGTCGAGCATCTGCGGGACAAGTTCTTGGGTGAAATCTCGCATCTAGGTGGATTGTTATGATTTCATTGGCTGATGAGTGATAACTGAGGTAATGTTGCTCAGGAGTCAAGGGTGGAGTGGAAGGAAAGGATATGGGTACTATGGATGTGACCTCGCCTAAGGAACGAGGCTTGTCACAAATGTCATTGCCACCAGCTTCTGCTGGAAGAGTTGTTGAGGCACCAAGACCATTGATCTCCAATGGGTTGTCATTGAGCAAACCTCTGTGGGGTGTGGTGGACTAAGACCCTGCGAGCTACAATGCGTACAAGGCGGGTCAGGCAACTTTCCTAATGACGGTCATGGATATGGAGGTCAAAGAAATGCTGTCAAAGTTGGAGATGGCATCAATGTCTAGAGTGAAGGAGCCTTTTGCGGAAGAGAAGTTGTAGTCACCTGAGGACCCGAGCTGCTCGACGTTGGCTATCGCCAACCCACATCAGGAGCCAACTTTGACACTAATTATACATGGTCGATGAAACTTATTTTTCATTTTCTTAAAGCATTTGACATCAATATTGGATGTCTTTTGTTAATAGTTGTAGATCATATTTTACGGGACAACAGGAAGGAAAGAAGCACATGGTAGATAAGCCGGCTCATCCTTCAATTGGTACCTCCACTTCAGTTTTCCAAGAGTCGGAGTGCAGCATGCTGGGATCCAACCTATGTATCCTTGTTAAGAGATTCACTTCGTAATCCAAGTTTGAAGCCTCCCATTTCCTTCACGAGTAGTTTCCTTGTGGGAGCCTTCAACCAAGTCAGCTTCGTGAGGGGACTTACCCACTTTGCAATTGGAGAAGACTAAGGGAGTAAGGCAGTCCTCGGAGGAGAGGGATTGGTTAGTGGGAGAAGAAACATTTCCAAGGAGACCATAATTCTCATGTTGGATTGGGACTTCTCCATTGTTGCGGGTTTGAATATCCGTCAAGACAAGAGTGAGCAATTCGTGTGACATCAAGAAAAACTTGCAGGAGACTGACACATTAACCGTCGAGGCTATGAAGGCATATCTTCATGTAAGATAAGAGTAAGAATGATCTTCATGCAAGGTAAAGAACAACAGAGTCACCAAAGAGAATTCTAAAGAGTAACTTCAGAAGCACCGATGAGCTCATGTGAATAAAGAATTAAAAGGCAAAGCCATCTGCATTATCGAGCCAAAAATACCTCTACTGGCTACTAGAACTGAAAACTAATGTCATCTAGATCATTGACAATCGAAGAGTAGTGCTGTACCTATTATCAAGTAGGCTTATCCCACACTAAACATCAAAAGATGCAGGCTTTCCTTGGAATATCAATTGGGTTCCCTTTTGATGCAATCCCAAATTAGAGATTTTTGCCTCATTAGGAAGTTGAAAGTTTTTGTCACTAATTTGGGATTGTCATAATTTTTATTTCATTTTAGATACGTTTTCGATCTCTAATTTTGATTCTAGATGTACCAAGTTTAAAGAAATTAGAATATCTATTAGGAGTCATTCAATTAAAGTCGCAAGGATATAATTATGATTTGATTTTCTTTCATTATCCTTTTGGAAGTTCAACCCCTGATATAAAAGAGGATCAATATGTTGTGGTAATGAAAGAAGCTACATGAGTCAAAGAAATTAAAGTAACTCTCAGATCACCATTTGCTTTATTTTCAATGGAATCTGACCCTTTGTACACTCAGCGAGGCTATTCTAGCACGTTCCCCTTCTTTTCATCCCAAATCCTCGCCTGCATCACCCTTCATGGGATACCCCCCAAAGAGTATAAAGAGGGAAGCTGTAGACATAGGGACCTCGCTGGTTGATTTCTCTTTGGTATCCTTAAAGGAAACATATGTCCTAAAAGTTTGACTTTGACTTCTCAAATATTGAAAACCAAAAAAAGCTCTGCCCATGTTTTGAGAAACCCTAAATGGGTAGAATATATAGTTTAGATTCGTCTTGGGGATAAGTCTTCGCCTTTTGAAAACAAAGCGGACTTCCTAGCATGCATTTCAACATGTATAATTCTTTCTTGAATCCAAAAATAGAGGTAGAGAATTCCTAATATATTATTGTAGAGATATATTATTCACTTCTGTACTTTTCTTGTATTTTTCTTTTCCTGTTGGACTCTTTATGTATTTTACCCATACGCTACTCTCCTATATAAGAGAGCCTAGGGCGGATGGAATAAACAAGGTTTCTCATTTTCCCAACATGGTATCAGAGCGACGGTCCTAGACCGGGGTTCTCGAACAAAACCCTAACCCTAGCCTCCACCTTCAAGCCCTCCGCACGCGCCGCCTCGCGCCACAGCGCTCTGCCCCGGCGTCGTGCCCCTGTGCGCCGCCTCTCGCCTGACTGTGCACGCTTGCGTAGGCACATCTGTGCGTCCGCGCATGTGCATCTGCGTGCATGTGCACGCGCATCTGCGTGCCTGCGTGTGTGCTTGCACACGCCCATGTGTGCCCCTTGCTCGCGCTTGCGCGTCTGCGCGCGTTCTTGCAAGCGCCCGTGCATGCCCTTGCTCGCGAGCTTGCACATGCACATGTGCATCTGCACGCGCATCTGCGTGCCTGCGCGTGTTCTTGCTCGTGATCCTCCACGCACATCTACGCGCACATCTGTGCATGTGATTTCCGTGCGCGTGCAACCCTAGACCGACGCGCGTGCGACTCCAGCCCCGTTCCACGCGCGCGCGTTTCCAGATTGATGGGTTTGGTTGCTTGCGTCTACACATGCAACTGAACCCGTTAATGTCAGACTGTCAGTGTAGACAGTCACATCTTTAGTCTACTCCCATAGTTTTCCAATATCATAATGTCAGAAAGCAAGGCAGATATTTCCTCTACAGGCGTCTTCAAAGATCCAGCGCCTATTGTGAAGATGGATGGTTCAAACTATGAAGTGTGGGCCGTGCATTTCATGAGCATGATGAAGTCAACCGACAAGAAGCACATTCTTACTGAGGAAGAGTCCTGCTGAGAAGACAGGGGTTAATGCTTCTTGGGAGGCAGATGATGCATATGCCAAAGTCTGGCTTTCCGGAACATTAGCAATTGAGATTGCTAACGATATTCTCCATCAGCCCACTACCAAAGCAATGTGGGGCATCCTGGCTGCCACCTACTCACAGGCAAAGGAATGAGACGAAGATTCTACAGCTTCAGCATGACATCTTTACAATCAAGCAGAATGGACGGCCTCTACACTCATTGTACACGTCTTTACGTGGAATGTTTGAGAAGCTTTATAGCTTCATGCCTCTCACAGCTACTCCAGGGCAACAGAAGACCTATCGGAATGCCACTATGGTGGGTGTTTTTCTTGCTGCCCCTTGATCCAGAGTACGAGGCAACACGTTCCCGAATCTAGGCGGATTCTACTATTCCTCCTATGGAGGAAGCTTTTCATAGGCTGAGTCGTATCACTGTTCCTTCGTCTGCTACGAATCAGACCGCCTCAGCCATGGCAGCCAATCGAGGTCGTCATCAGTTCCGTGGCCGTGGACCTCGTGGCAGGGGAGGCCATTTCGGCCATCATGTACTTTTTGCCATCGTTCTGGACATACCGAAGACACATGCTATTCTAAGCATGGGGTTTCCTGCTTCTGCATGAGTCCTGAACAGATCGAGCCCCCATCTGCTTCATCTATGGATCAACGCTTTGATGATCTTGTATCCCGTCTGAGGGGCATCATTCCTCCGTCTAGTCCCACTGCATCAACACCTACTTCAGAGAGTCACTCCAATGTTGTCGCGTCTGCATCTGCATCCACCAGTACATCAGGTAGCACCTATGCATTCACTAGCAGTAGTGGATCAGATACTTTATAGTGGATTATAGACTCTGGTGCCACACATCATCCGTATGGTGATCAAGGTCTACTTACAGGATACAAACATATTTCTCCAGGCCATACTATGGTTATTGCTAATGGAACACATTCCCCGATTACTGTTCAGGGGGAGATTAGACTGACACCATCCATGCATCTCAAGAATGTGTTACATGCACCTGATTTTTCGATGAATTTGTTGTCCATTAGCCAACTTACAAAGGATTTAGACTGTCGAGCAATTTTGATCCATCTTCTCTTGTTTTTCAGGACATCCTTATGGGCAACATGATTGGCCGTGGCTATGAGCAAGGCGGCCTCTATCGCCTTAGTCGGACTCCTTATGCTAGAACCTCATCTCTACCTGTTGGATCCATCTCCCCATTACTGTGGCACCTGCGCTTTGGACATCTACCGCTTCAGAAACTGTGTCATGTGTTACCTCACGTTTCACCTCACACGTCCATTCAATGTGAGGCTTGTCAATTGGGAAAGCATCATCGGTCTACTTTTCCCAGTCGTCAGTGTCGGACTAGTACCTCCAAGTTTGAGGTGTTTCATATCTGGGGGTCCTGGTCGTGTTCCTGATCATCAGGGACACAGGTTTTATATAGTTATTGTGGATGATTTCTCTCGTGTGTCGTGGGTATTTCTGTTAAAGAATAAATCTGAAGCGGGGAATATTATCATCAATTTCATTAATGAAGTTCGTAATGTTTTTCTGCATCTGTTAAAATTGTGAGAAGTGATAATGCCCTGGAATTTTGTACTCATACCCTATCCGGTTATTTTTCATCTCAAGGGATCATCCACCAAACATCATGTGCCTATACTTCCCAACAGAATGGGGTTGCTGAAAGAAAACATCGTCATTTACTTTATGTCACCAGGTCGCTTTCTTATACAGAGTCATGCCCCTTTCTTTCCGGGGCGATGATGTTCTTACGGCATGTTATCTCATTAATCGTATGCCGTCATCTGTCTTAGGTGAGAAGATTCCTTTCTCTCTTATTTTTCCTAACAAAAGAATTGTTCTCCCTTACTCCTCGTGTGTTTGGCTCGGTCGCCTTTGTCCACCAGTTGCCTCCCGGGACTGACAAGCTCTCTCCTAGGGTTGTCAAGTGTGTCTTCGTCGGATACTCAAGAACACAGAAGGGGTACAAGTGTTATGATCCATTGCGCAGGAGGTATCTAGTTAGTGTTGATGTTACCTTTTTCGAATCTGTTATGTATTTCTCATCTACAGGTGATCAGTTGGTACCCTCTGACACTACTGATGCTATATGCATGCCACCACCACCAGCACCGCTACCATCTCCTACACCTCCTGTCATTGTGCATGTTTCATTATTGCCATTCCACTATACCCGTAGGCCTACTTCTGCTCATGGCATCGCTCATCATCTAGCTCGCCTGAGGTATGTTCTGAAAATATTACTATTGATGGATCTGATGATTTTCCTAAGCAAGATGTGTTACAGAGGCCAGATGAGGAGGCAAATGATTTAGATGTACCTATTGCTCTACGAAAGCAGAAGCGGAGCTGCGCGTCATATCCTATAGCATCTTATGTTTCCTTTGATCGACTAACTGGAGAATTCAGGAACTTTGTCATTGCATTGTCAACAGTGGATATTCCACGGAATTACCAAGATGCGCTGAAGGATAGTCGATGGCGTTTAACTATGGAGGAAGAAATAGCAGATCTTCAGTCTAGATGCACCCGGAGCCTTGTTCCAGCACCTGCTGATGTGTCTACAGTTAGCTGCAAGTGGGTCTTTACAGTTAAGCAGAATGCAGATGGCAGCATTGACAGATACAAGGCTCGCCTTGTTGCTCGTGGCTTTATACAGACATATAGGGTGGATTATCTTGATATATTCTCGTCGGTTGCTCGCCATTCCACCCTACGATCCTCCTTTCTGTTGCAGTTACTCGTGATTGGCCGCTATACCAATTAGATGTGAAGAATGCATTCTTATACGGTGAGTTACAGGAGGAAGTCTACATGCAACAACCACCTGGTTTTGCTGTTGAGGGGGAGTAACCTAAGGTGTGCAGACTTCATAAGTCTATCTATGGCCTTAAGAAGAGCCCCAGAGCTTGGTTCCAGAAGCTCTCAAACCTGTTTGAGAAACAGGGGTACAACGTTCTAATGCTGATCATTCCTTGTTCGTACAGAAGACACCCAGAGGTATTATTGCAAATATCGTCTATGTAGACGATATTCTGATTACAGGTGATGATGAACAGGGAATCCAGGGGGCAAAAGAAATGCTGGGTCGTGAATTCGTCACCAACGACCTTGAAGTCTTAGATGTTTTCTGGGACTGGAGTTTTCCAGAAATCCTCATGGGTTGGTAATGACCCAGAGAATATATGTCACTGACCTGTTGAGTGAAACAGGAATGCTTGGTTGCCGACCTGCCAATACACATATGGATCCCAGTATGAAATTATATGATGATGACACTGATGAGGTGGATAGGAGAAGATACAGAGACTGTTGGGCAAACTTCTCTATGTTACTATAACTAGGACCGATATCTCCTTTGATGTGTGTCGAGTAAGCCAGTTCATGGAGCAACCACGTCAGGTACACATGGATGCTATACATATGATCTCAGGTACCTTAAGTCATCTCCAGGTGCGGGTCTGTTGTTTAAGAAGGCAAGGAGGTTACTATCTCAGCTTGTGCAGATGCAGATTACGCAGGGTGTCCCAAGGATAGGAAGTCCACCACTGGGTTTGATGTGTATGTTGGAGATTCTCTAGTCTCATGGAAAAGCAAGAAGCAAACGGTTGTAGCAAGGTCTAGTGTTGAGTCTGAATATAGGGCTATGGCCCAGGTCAGTACACAAATGATATAGGTAAAGGTTGTGCTTACAGATCTATATATAGAAGTCCCGCTTCCTATGGCTCTGGAATGTGACAATCAGGCGGCCCTATTCATTGCAAATAATCCGGCATTTCATAAAGAACCAAGCACATTGAGGTTGATTGTCACTTTATACATGATGATTCAGAAGGGTTTATTGTTACATCCATGTTAGCTCAGAGGATCAAACTGCAGACATTTTTACCAAGGCATTACTTCGAGGGTCGTTCCAGAAGTGTTCGTCCAAGCTGAGCATGATTGATATCTATGCTCCACCTTGAGGGGAGTGTAGAGATATATTATTCACTTCTGTACTTTTCTTGTATTTTTCTTTTCCTGTTGGATTCTTTATGTATTTTACCCCTAGGATACTCTCCTATATAAGAGAGCCTAGGGCGGATGGAATAAACAAGTTTTTCTCATTTTCCCAACAATTATAGTAGCCACTACTGCTAATAAAACATCGATTTCACTCCTTCCACTCCCTGGCGCTCTCCCAGTATAAGCTGAGGAACTGGGTCGACTATGGCGAATCATCTGAAACAAGACTGCAAACTCAATTATCTTTGCCGAGAGCCCGGAGCATTTCGTGAAACCAGTGAACCACATGCCATTTCTGTATTAATGTGTGGGACAATGGACTCGCCCATGTCGAGCAATACGGGAGACTAGAGAATGGGGGAGAGGTCAAGTTAGGGTCAACAACAAAACACGAATTCTTCATAAGGGAATTAATAGAGGCACTTCTACTAAGTCTTGATGCATCTTCGATCAATTCAAATATTGCAAAATAATGGTTCAAGCTTTTCGAGAGGCACCCCTAAGCTTTCTAGCTTAAAGGCCATGTTGGCCACTCTTGCTTTATTCATGCTATAGGTCATGTTGACCATCTTTCCTTATGTTTTTCTTTTTAAAGGCCATGTTGGCCATAAACCTTTAAGAAAGACTCATCCTTCTCCTATGTTTTCATGTACGTACCTTTCATGAATGAAAGGGGATACCCGGACCCCACAATTTACCGGGTGCAAAAAAAATTAATAGGGGCAATGTCAATCATATTGCAGGAAAACTTGAGCAGTGGGTAAGAGGGGAAGGGAAGGCGATGAAGTCTAGTTCAAAAGTCAAATATTAGATTAGGATCGAGTGGAGCAACAGAGATACAAAGTTCCCGTCGGCTGGATCTCGGGGTTCATCGCCATACTCAAACATGAGCATTTTTACGAAGGTCGGAGGGATTTTATATTTATATATATAGGAAAGAAGAGAGCGAGGTGCCAACTCTTAACCGGATATGTGCACAGAATGAGATCAACGCGATGTGGAAAGGTAGGAATACCGAATACCACGAGTCATCAAGGAAACCCCTCCTCCGGGCACCACCTCCCTGCCACATGGGACGAGCAGATCAACTCATCAAGATCTTATTGGAATAGGATCAACAGAAGGACAAGCACTTCTCATTGGTTGGTTGGTGGGTTATTATGTCTAGTAAAAGCCTCAAGCATCGTCGACCCGCTAAGCCATTCCATGTGATTTCTTTATATACATAAATTCCGTTTGGGGGCTTTTTTTTAATAGCTTGAGACGGGTTATTCGTCAAAGACAGAATCTAAGTCTAAATGCTGTCAGAATCAAGCATGACAAAAGGGGGATAGCATCAGGGATGGACTGAGTGAGGTGAGAAGTCAATTTTCAAGGTTGACTATGTGACTTTTAGAGTTACAGGATCTCGCTTAGGCAAAGCTATATATTCTATGTAAGGCTATTGACCAATGGAAAAAAAAGAGTAGCCTCAAGTATCATTCTTTGAGATCGACAATTAAAGGGGGAGACTAGTAGCACGAAAATGGCATGGATACTAAAAAAAGAAAGACTTCGATTTTTGCTATGATCTCCGTAGTAAACGAGATTTGCTTGATGACTTTCTTTTTGGGAAAACAACTTTCTTATTCCAATGGTTATAATCCACCCTCAACACAAAACCTCAACCAACTTGCCTTGCTTTTTCCCTTATGTTATCAACTATTCACCTATCCTAGAAATCAAGAATCATATTCAAAGGTCATTATGACTAGAATATTAGAGGAAGCATCGGGTCTCGGGGAGGTTGATTGCTTTTTCTCCATTTCTACGCTGGAAAGTGGGGCCCTTCTCTGCTTGACCCCCAACCTCATGCTCAATAACATGCAAAGGATCAATATTGAATTTCCTCAGCATAGAAAGATGGAATACAACATGCAAATGTTCGTACTGGGGTGAAAATGCAACCCGATAAGAAACTTTGTCCATCCTCTCTAAGATCTCAAATCGACCCACATATAACGGACTTAGCTTACTCTTTTTGCCAAACCGCTAACTATATATTTGGGGTTGACTCTCAAAGTTCTAGAGGCTCCCATAAATCTTCCTCGATATGGGTCCATTGTTTCATTTCGCCCATCAGCAGGTCAAAATATTGGTATTACAAAGGGACAGTCAACTTAGTAATTCCAATATCATTTCGTGGCATCGGAAGTGTAGAAGTTTATTTTACGTTCTTGTATCTTTTATCTATTTCTCTTTTCGTTTGTCTACCGTATGTAATTTGCCCATAGACTCTCTGATATAAGAGAGTCTAGGGGCTCAAGGAATAAACATAACTCTTATTTTTCCCAACATGGTATCAGAGCGGCGGTCCTAGATCGGAGATCTCATACCGAACCCTAACCCTAATCCCTCCACCTTCAAACCGTCCAGGTCTCGACCTCCGTGCGCCGCCCGGCCCCGGTGCTCCTAGGCTGGTTCCCTGCGCCGCCCGTCCCCCTCGCTGCCCGGCCTCCATTCTCCTAGGTCGGTCCTCCGCGTGACACATGGGGACCTATGCGTGCCTATTCTAGGCCCTAGGGCTCCTCCAGTTCGTCATTCTAGGCCCACGATGTGCCGTTAGGTCCTTGTTGTTGTCCCTAGGATCACGCCGCCCCTAGGGTTCTGCAGTTCATATCTAAGGGACCCTTCGCTCGCTTCCAGGTTGATGGGTTGGGTTGTGTAGGTCTACACATGCAACCAAACCTCGTCATGTCAGTGTAGACTAAAGTTTATCTTGTCTACAACCCTAGTTTTCTCCAGTCACCATGTCATAAAGCAATGTAGAAATCCCCACCACATGCGCCTTCAGAGGTCCTGCACCTATTGTGAAGATGGATGGGTCAACTACGAGCTATGGGTCATGCAGTTCATGAGCCTAATGACATCGATGGGTAAGAAACATATTCTTACCGAAGATGAGCCAACGGAGAAGACAGGGTTGTATGCCTCATGGGAGGCTGACGATGCATATGCTTAGGTCTGGTTGTCTGGTACTTTGATTCCAGACATTGTTAATTGTAAAGACTTATATTACTATGTTTTGTACTGTTTCTTAATTCCTGATTACTTTCTGGACTCTTATGTATTTTACACGTGAGTTCTCTCTATATATAAGAGAGACTAGGGTTCCTTGGAATAATAGATTGCTAACTTTTCCCAACATGGTATCAGAGCCCAGGGGCTAACCCTAACCCTAGGCCTTTCCACCGCTGTCGCCGGATCTCTCCTCCTCCACCACCCTTCCGCCGCCTCCTTCCCCCCACCCCTTCTTCCCTCCAAACCGCCGTAGGGACCCCCCCTTCCTCCCTCTTCACGTCGCCGGGTCCACCCCCCCTCTTCACGCCGGGCCCCCTCCTCCACGTCGGGCCCCCTCCTCCACGCCGGGCCCCCTCCTCCACGCCGCCCCCCCTTCCACCGTCGGGCCCCCTCCTCCACGTCGGGCCCCCTTCTCCATGTTGTCGGGGCCCCCACCATGTCGTAGGCCAACCTACTTCGCCGATTCAAGCCCTAGGTAGGGGACCCTAACCGCCGGGTCCACCTTACACGCCGACACCAACTCTTTCGTCGGTTGTTCTATCTCCATGGATTTGAGTACGTAACGTCTACATATGCACTCAAATCCGGTCAAGTTTTTGAGTCTCATGAAGTCAAACGGTAAGAAGCATATACTTACCGAAGATGAGCCGGCAGAGAAGACTGAGATATATGCCTCTTGGGAGGCTGATGATTCTTATGCCAAGGTTTGGCTGTCAGGCACACTGTCGACGGAGATTGCCAATGATGTCCTCCATCAGCCCACTGCCAAGGCAATGTGGGATATTCTGGCCGCTACATATTCCCAAGTGCGGAATGAGACCAAGATGTTACAGCTCCAGCATGAAATATTCACGATGAAGCAGAATGGCAGGCCACTTCACTCATTGTACACGTCCCTGAGAGGGATGTTCGAGAAGTTATACAATACCATACCACTCACGGCGACTCCAGAGCAACAGAAGACATTTCGGAATGCTACCATGGTGGGCGTACTACTTGCAGCCCTCGATCCTGAGTACGAGGCAACCCGCTCTCAGATATTGGCTGATGCAGTCATTCCTCTAATGGAGGATGTTTACCGGAGGCTCAGTCGCATATCAGTTTCTTCCAGTACATCTACTCCACCCCCATCGGCGATGATAGTATCGCGTGGGAGAGGTGGTCAGTCTTCTGGTCATGGACGTGGACCACGTGGACGGGGAGGTCGCTTTCGCCAGCCATGTTCGTTCTGTCATCGCACATGCCACTCGGAGGATACATGCTACTCTAAGCATGGGTTTCCAGCATCAGCGCGTGTAGCCGAGCATGTACTTCCCCAGTCAACATCCACTGCAGATAACCGATTAGAAGAGCTTGTGGCACGTCTACGTGATATTATGCCACAATCGTCTACTGAATCTCCAGGTGGACCTTCAGATGTTGCTGCTACAGCTTCTGCCAGTTTGTCTGCTGCTGCTAGTACCTCGGGTAGTGCTACTGCCTTTACATCTTGTCATGATATATCTGATTGGATTATAGATTCTGGCGCCACCCAACATCTCTGTCGCGATAGAGAGAGACTTGAGTCCTACAGGGACATCCCACATGGCCGCTCAGTGCTGATAGAAGATGGTACTCATTCCCCCCTTGTTGGACAGGGGGAGGTTTCCTTATCACCCTCTATGCATCTACAGAATGTTCTACATGCTCTTGATCTCCATGAATTTGTTATCTATTAGTCAGATTACGAAGGATTTGCACTGTCGTGCTATATTTGACCCCTCATCTCTTATTTTTCATGACATACTAACGGGCAGGGTGATTGGCTGTGGCTCTGAGCAGAATGATTTGTATCGGCTGGTCCGGAATTCTTATGCTGGCGTCTCTTCTCATTCCGTCGGACCAGTATCTCCATACATTTGGCATCTTCGCTTTGACCATCTCCCGCTCCAGAAAATGCGACATCTATTGCCTCGGATCTCTCTCTGTTCCTCATTTCGCTGTGAAGAGTGTCAGTTGGGAAAGCATCATCGGTCTAGCTTTCCTAGTCGGCAGAGTCGGAGCAGTAGCTCCCCGTTTGAGTTATTTCACATAGATATTTGGGGTCCGAGTCGTATACCTGATCATCAGGGACACAGGTTTTATCTAGTGGTGGTGGATGACTTTTCTCGTGTATCTTGGGTCTTTCTTTTTAAAGAATAAATCTGAAGCAGGGGGTGTTATTAAAATTTTGATTAATGAAGTGCATAATGTTTTTTCTTCTACTGTCAAATATGTTCGTACAGATAATGCATTGGAATTCTGCACCTGATCTCTCTCTCAGTTTCTCTAGTCTAAGGGTATTATTCACCAAACCACCTGTGCTTACACATCTCAGCAGAATGGCGTGGCAGAAAGAAAGCATCGTCACCTTCTTGACATCACTCGAACCCTCCTTAATTCAGAGTTGTGCTCCTATCACTTTCTGGGGAAATGTTGTCCTTATAGCCTGCTATCTGGTCAATCGTATGCCATCATCGTCCCTTGGTGAGAAAATTCCTCTTTCTATCATTTTTCCTGATAAGGAATTATTCTCACTTACTCCTCGTGTCTTTGGTACTGTTGCGTTTGTTCATCTCTTGTTCCCTGGACTTGACAAACTCTCTCCTAAAGCTATCAAGTGTATCTTTGTAGGTTACTCTCGGACTCAGAAGGGCTATCGCTGTTATGACCCCATCAACAAGAAATATTTTGTCAGTGCTTATGTCACGTTTTTGAGTCCGTTATGTACTTTTCCCCTACAGGTGACAGGCTGGTCTCGTCCACTACCAACGATGATGTCTATGTTCCTCCTCCTCCTAGTTTGAGTTCACCTAAGTCCACTCCAGCTCCAGTTTCTACGCCACCACCACCACCGCCACCTCTACCACCACCACCTCCACAGCCTCCTATTCCACCTTTACCAAAATTCTATACGAGTCGGACAGGTCATGTTCAGGCTACACGTCAGGCATCCATCACGCCTCAGGTATGTTCAGATGGCATCACTACTGACGGGTCAGATATGTTACATGTGCAGGGATTCTTCATTGCAGGAGGAGACTATACCATCCAGTACAGTGGACGACGACCTGGATATTCCCATTGCTATCCGGAAGCAGAAACGGACTTGTGCGTCTTATCCTTTTGCTTCCCATGTGTCCTTTCATCGCCTCACAGGCGACTTTCAGAGATTTGTTGCGGCTTTGTCTTCCGTGGACATACCACGGACCTATCAAGAAGCTATGAAGATTGATTGATGGCGACTGGCTATGGAAGACAAGATGCGTGCCTTACAGTCTCGTGGCACATGGAGCTTGGTTAATGCACCTCCTGACGCATCCATTGTTAGTTGCAAGTGGGTATTCACAGTTAAATACCATGTTGATGGCAGTTTAGATCGATACAAGGCACGGCTGGTTGCGAGAGGTTTCACACAAACCTATGGCGTTGACTATACGGATACATTTTCTCCAGTGGCTCGTCACTCTACTCTTCGCATTCTTTTATCAGTTGCTGTGGTACGTGATTGGACTATATCTCAACTTGATGTCAAGAATGCATTCTTGTATGGAGATTTGCAAGAGGAAGTCTACATCCAGCAGCCACCAGGGTTCACTGCTGAGGGGGAGAAGCATATGGTGTGTAGACTTCACAAGGCAATTTTTGGCCTTAAACAGAGCCCAAGGGCGTGGTATCCAGAAGCTTTCCCATCTGATTGAACGACAGGAGTTCAAAAGATCCAATGCAGATCACTCGTTGTTCATTCAGAAGTCTTCTACAGGTATGTGATTGGACTATATCTGTTGCTGTGGTACGTGATTGGACTATATCTACAGGTATGTGATTGGACTATATCTGTTGTTGTGGTATGGTTGTCATCATGGTCTATGTGGATGATATTCTGGTTACAGGAGATGATGTTCAGGGAATACAGAGAGCAAAAGCATTCATGGGGCGTCAGTTCGTCACGAAGGATCTTGGAACCCTAAGATATTTTCTGGGGTTGGAATTTGCCAGGAATGCACAGGGTCTGGTGATGACCCAAAGGAAGTACATTACAGATTTTTTGGTTGAAACAGGCATGGTTGGATGTAGACCATCGAGTACTCCTATGGCTCCAAGCATGAAGCTGTATGATGATGACACCGCAGAAGTAGACAAGAGGAGATAGAGAGAGATGGTGGGTAAGCTCCTTTATATTACCATAACTCGACCCGATATTGCCTTTGCAGTAAGCCGGGTGAGTCAATTTATGGAGCAGCCAAGACAAGTTCAAATGGATGCCATATACATGATACTGAGGTATATGAAGTCTTCTCCAGGCTCAGGGCTGCTATTTCGAAAAGGCACAGATTTATCTATTTCAGCATGTGCAGACGCCGATTATACAGGGTGCCCTAAGGATCGAAAATCGACCTCAGGTTTTGCCAATTTTTGTTGGGAGCTCTCTGGTTTCTTGGAAAAGAAAGAAACAAACTGTTGTGGCAAGGTCCAGTACTGAATCTGAATATAGGGTCATGGCGCAAGCAAGCCCGGAAATGATGTGGGTTCGATCTGTGCTAGAGGATCTACATATAGCCGTACCTTTACCCATGCAGCTTCAGTGTGACAATCAGGCAGCATTGTTTATTGGCAACAATCCAGCATTCCATGAAAGAACAAAGCATATCGAAGTTGACTGCCACTACACGAGAGACTTGATCCAGAGAGGCTTGATATATACATCTCACATTAGCTCAGGGGATCAGACTGCTGACATATTCACCAAGCCGTTGCTCAGAGGACCCTTCTAGAGATGTTCTTCCAAGCTGAGCATGATAGACATCTATGCTCCACCTTGAGGGGGAGTGTAGAGACTTATATTATTATGTTTTGTACTGCTTCTTAATTCATGTTTACTTTCTGGACTCTTATGTATTTTACCCGTGAGGTCTCTCTCTATATAAGAGAGACTAGGGTTCCTTGGAATAATAGATTGCTAACTTTTCCCAACATTAATGATGTCTTGCACCAACCTACTGCCAAAGTCACGTGGGATATTCTTGTTGCCACGTATTCTCAAGCCAAGAATGAGACAAAAATCCTACAGCTCCAGCATGACATCTTCACGATAAAGCAAAATGATCGACCCCTGCATGCTCATTACACTGCGTTGCGGGGAATGTTTGAGAGGCTTCATAGCTTCATGCCTCTCACAGCTACTCCAGAGCAGTTAAAGACATATCGGAATGCCGCGATGGTGGGAGTCTTTCTAGCCTCTCTTGACTTATAGTATGAGGCTGCTTCATCTCACATTCTGGCGGATGCCACTATTCCTCCTATGGAGGAGGCTTTTCGGAGATTGAGCTGAATCAACATCTCGAGCCATGATACTGTGCCAAATTCTTTTGTTATGGCGGCCTCTCGCGGAAGAGTCAATCCATCTCAGTTTCGTGGACGAGGACCACGTGGTAGGGGTGGCCATGGTCGTGGATCATAGTGCACTTACTGTCATTGGACTGGACATACAGAAGATACATGCTACTCCAAGCATGGTTTCCCAGCATCTGCCCGTGCAGCAGAACAGATTCAGCATCAGGATGCTACACATGCATTAGATCCACGATATGATGAACTTGTATCTCGATTGCGAGAAATCATGCCTCCGACAAGTACCCCTTCACCTGTTTCAGAGAGCAGCTTGGACGTTGCTGCTATTGTAGAAGCTAGTACCTCAGGTAGTGCTCATACTTCTACTTTCTACCATGGTTCAGGTACCTCAGAATGGATTGTAGATTCAGGTGCCACACATCATTTATGTGGAGATAGACACCAACTCACATCCTACAAGCAAGTTCCCCCAGGAAGGACAGTTGTCATAGCAGATGGGACTCACTCTCCCATCACATGACAAGGACAGATTGCCTTAACACCTTCTATGCAGTTGCAGAATGTGCTACATGCTCCTAATTTCTCAATGAATTTACTGTCAATTAGTCAGATTACTAAGGATTTACATTGTCGAGCGATATTTGACTCATCATCTCTTGTGTTTCAGGACATTCTCATGGGCAAAGTGATTGGTCATGGCCGTGAGCAAGGCGAGCTGTATCTACTGATCCATACACCTTATGTTGGAGCATCATCTCATTCCACTGGATCTGTCTCTCCTTATCTATGGCATCTGCGCTTCGGTCATCTTCCGTTTCAGAAACTGCATCAAGTCCTTCCTCAATTCACCCCGCTCGTCGTTTAATTGTAAAGCTTGTCAGTTAGGGAAGCATCATCGGTCCGTCTTCCCTAGTCGTCAGAGTTGGAGCAGTAGATCTCCATTTGATTTTTTCATATTGATATTTGGGGTCCAAGTCGTGTTCCCGACCATCAGGGATACATGTTCTATTTAGTTGTTGTGGATGATTTTAGTCGTTTGTCTTGAAGCGGGCAACACTATTACGCATTTTATTAAAGAAGTGCAGAATGTTCTTTCTGTTTCTGTCCAAATTGTGCAAACTGATAATGCCCTTGAATTTTGTCCTCATACATTATCTCAATTTCTTTTATCCCATGGCATTCTTCATCAAACGTCTTGTACCTACACGTCCCAACAGAATGGTGTCGCGGAAAAAAAACACCGCCACCTTCTTGATGTCACTTGTACGCTTCTTATCAAGAGTTGTGCTCCGCACTCGTTCGGGGGCGATGTGGTTCTCATTGCATGTTACCTCATTAACCGTATGCCCTCGTCTATGTTGGGGGAGAAGATACATTTCTCCCTTGTCTTTCCTGACAAGGAGTTGTTCTCCCTTACTCTTGTCTTTGGATCCGTTGCATTTGTTCACCAATTGTCTCCAGCGATTGACAAGCTCTCTCCTAGGGCTGCCAAATGCATTTTTGTCGGGTATTCCAGGACTCAAAAGGGGTATCATTGCTATGATCCGTTACGTCGAAGATATTATGTCAGTGCAAATGTCACATTTTTTGAGTCAGTCATGTTTTTCTCTCCTACAGGTGACAGGCACCTCCACCACCACCTCCACCACCGCTACTACCTCCACCATCTTCCCTTTCTTTGGTTCCTCCTCTACCACACCACTACAGTCGACGGCCAGCCCCTAGTCATGATCATGGTCAATCATCAACAATACCCCAGGTTTGTTCTGACGACATAATTCTAATGATGGGACTGATGGTATTTCTCAGGATGACACGGATGGTGGTACAGTTGATGCAGAACTTGATTTGCCTATCGCACTAAAAAAGCAGAAGAGGTCATGTGCTTCATATCCGATTGCCTCTCATATTACCTTTGAGCGTCTACAGGAGACTTCAGGAGATTTGTAGTTGTTTTATCCGCTGTGAACATTTTACGGACTCACCAGGAGGCATTAGCTGATAGTAGATGGCGTCTGGCTATGGAGGAGGAGATGGTTGTCCTTCAGTTGAGAGATACTTGGAGCCTTGTTCCAGCTCCTACTGGCATGGAAGGACATATCGATATCGGTATCGATATCGGTACCATGTCGATATGATATATCGTCGATATAGCGACGATATATCGACGCCATATCGCCAACATTGAACCGAGATTATGAATAAAATGACCTGTATCGACCCGATATCGACCATATCGGCGATATATCGGTGACCTGTCGAAACCGATATATCGTCGATATATCGCGATATGGCCATCCATGCTACTGGGGCATCTATTATGAGTTGCAAGTGGGTTTTTACAGTGAAGCAAAAAGCAGATGGCAGTATTGATAGGTACAAGGCTCGATTGGTTGCTCGGGGCTTTACTCAGACTCGATTGGCAGTATTGATGGTTGTCCCTTTCCTCCCACGTGACAGATAATGAATAATTTTTCCATCACTAACTTTCTTCCAGTTTCGAAATTGATCAGTAACAAAGGCATTTGTACCATACTTGGAATTAGCTTTACCATAAAAAAGATAACAAGAGAAACAAAATGCTGCATCTTTTGAAGGAGAACCACGAATTATTTTTAAACCGTGACACTTGAAATCACCGACAATGTTTTTCACTGCAATTATATGGATAATTTTCCATAACAAATTGAAGGCCCTAAATTGATATAAGTATGTATTACATCTTCTCTCACTTCTATGAGATAGTTCGAAATCATCTGACGCAATCCAGGATCTCTTTCTACCGATATACCATCAACATTTGGAATTTCTAACCATGGAACTTTATTTTATGGATATTCATCATCTTTAGAATCACTATAGTTATGTAAAATTTCTTCAGATACACCTTTGTTCACCTTCTTAGAGAAATATGTAGTGATTGTTCGTTTTGACATTTTAATCTGAAAGTATGAAGATGAAATATGATAAACAAGAGAATTTTTTGCGTACAAGTCATCTAAGTTGCACGATAAGATATAAGCATGATTCTAGGAATAAATTTGTACGTAATTTATATACACAAACATTGGATTAATTAAATAATCATGATGTTGAAACTAATTTTGGGAATTTGAATCAAAATTGTCATCAATGATCGGGATCTCAATTCAGTGACAATATTTGACAAACTATGTCTACCTCCCAATTGTAATCCACCAGTTACCACCAGAGCAGAATAAGCAGTCTACTTGCTTTACATAAAAGTTGACTTTGTTGCATCTATCTAGTGTGAAATTTAAAAATTAATTTAATTCAAACGATGCAGGCGATTGGAAAACGAAGAGAATCTGCAATTCGAATAGAAAATATAGTATTCTATTCGAATTTCACTAATCTCAACAAGTTGATAAAAAATAAGGTTCACATTTTATAACTATATTGCGCTACGCATGATTGTATTTACCGGTGTTTCTGAAATCGGATGGGATTTGTCATTTTGACCAATGAATTGAGCATGGACTGATCGAGTTATACAATGAAATTAGCTGGAGTAGAGCTAGTGATCCACCCCAACTTCTTCTAAAGAATGAATTAAGAATATTTTTATTCTATTATAAATGTTTAAAGTATTTAGTTATCATGTATCTATATGTATAAGAATTGATTATGTATATGTAAAAATATTTTATATAGACATTTTTTCATAAATACGTGACTACTACTATATGAAAATTTGTATGGATACCCTCACATCTACTACTCTTTTGCATAGGTCCCTGAGTTACCATGTTGTGCCGAAAAGATTCAAATACTTCACATGTATAGAATAAGGAAAGTATAAGAAATGAAGAGGGGCATTATAGAACATACAGTAGTCTTGCAGTTGCTCCGGGCTTCCACGGGAGGAGGCGAGTAGCCGATGAGTCGACGACGCGGCACATGCGTGTCTACGCATATCAATGACTTTAGATACATAAATCCTATAAAATAATTTTCTATAATGAAAATTTGAATATTATACATGCATTCTTGTGGAAGAATAATGAGAGCATACCGATTTGGAGCGTGTCGCAACTTGCAAGGTCAGGCACGCACAACATGAGCAGTGAACACACGACAAGCAGGCCGAAGGAGGACGAGCGCCGAAGTGCGATCGTGAATCTACAATGATTGGCAGTTTGGCACATGCACAATACAAAGGAGAGGAAAATGTGATAGAAATTTGAGGTTTAGTGAAGAATCAGTAGAAGAGAGTGAGCATTTGTTTTATGAATATATATTAATATAGACAATGCATGGATATCAAAAGGTCAACTGGGAAAACCAAACGTCTACAATGGTCATCACCCGTATTGGATATAATATAAAATTTAATGGGTTGGGGTTTTCCCTGTGCACAGAGGCCAATCAGTCCTATCGGCCAACCATTCCGTCACCCATATTGGATATAATATAAAATTTAATGGATTTGGGGGTCATCCCTGTGCACAGAGTTCAATCAATCCCATTTTGTCACTGTGTATTAGATATAATATAAAATTATATGATGCATGCACCTGCCCCCTAACTCCGTCCCGACTCGTCTTAGTTTGAAGAGACTGATCGAGGCCTTCTTGATATCGTGTTAGGTAACATAAATAGATGTAAAAAAAAGAATTTTTACCGCACGAACCCTTTAAATTTTGTCAATTATCTTCTCGGCATTTGAATCAATGTAATTCCCCCTTAATCTCGTAAACTTGCATTGTCTTAGTCCACAGACCCTACCGTCAACTTTTACTTTATTGGAGTCAAATACTTGGGATAAATTTGAGTTAATCTAATTAAAGAAGATTAAGCGGTGGATCTTCAATCTCCCTTTCTCCTTCCTTCTCCTCCCCCTTCTTCATCATCTTCTTCTACCAAATCAAACCGGAAGTTGAGGAGGACATGGAGGAAGAGATGGGGGTTGAGGAGGAGGAGGCCGCCCTCGTGATAGACCAAGAGGAGGAGGGGCAGGTCGCCCTCATAGTGGACTTGGAGGAGGAGGGAGAGGTAGGAGAGGAGGAGGGCGCCCTCGTGGCGGACCTGGAGGAGGAGGGAGAGGTCGGGGAGGCATAGATCGAGGAGGAGGAGGAGGAGGGCACCCTCGCGGTGGACCTAGAGGAGGAGGGGGGTGTCGAGGAGGCGATTACTCCTCTAGGCTCTCCATCGAGTCCTCCACCCATCTTCATCCACCCTGGGACATGGGCTCACTGTGCGTGACACCGCCGACTGCACCCTCGCATTCTCCTCCCACCGCTCGTGTGCAATGCCGCCGACCACAGCCTCAGTTCCTTTGGACCTTCAGGCAGTGCGGGAGGAGAAGGGGTGGAGGTCGGGCAGCACGGGGGAGGAGGGTGGGAGATCAGGTGGTGCGAGAGGAGGAGGGTGGGGTTAGGCAGTGCGAGGGGAGGGAGTCAGAGATCATGTGACGCGGGGAGGAGGTGGTGTTGGGGAAGGAGAGCATTTTGTAAATTTGGTAAAGAAATAGGACAACATACCTATTTCAAATGGAATTCGATTATGTTTAACGGTTAAATGAATGGAGTTAAATACAGGATCCGTGGAGTAAGAGTTATCAAGTTTACGGAATCGAGGGAGAAATTACATTATTTCAAAAGTTGAGAGGTAATCCATAACATTTATATTATTCGTGAGGTAAAAATTCCTAAAAATAATGACCGTCGTTGATATCGTGTTTAGCTGACAGCCACTCGTATTCTCTCTCTCTCTCTCTCCCTATAATCTATCCTTATCAACTTCATAAATGTGCATGTACGAACCTCTTCTCTTCGTTGTCATCCCTTCTCTCATCACTCCCGGTGGCCACGAGAAGCAAATCACCTAATAATGTCTGAAGCGATTCCACCTCCTTCTTTGGGCGATAGGTACAGATCTCACATAGTTGGTGAGGGCGAGAAGGACACCAAGTGGAGGCACGGCCGTCCTCCCGTCTATGATCTCGTCAACGATCTCTTCGAACAGGGAAGAACAAAGGTACGCACGTGCTCTACCAGTGACAAGCCGGATTTTACAAGTACATCTATGTTCTACTGTAGGAATGGCCCAAAGGATCCCTGGAAGAGATCGTGCAGAACGCCATCAAGACATGGGAGATGGAGCTCTCCCACAAGATCCGTCTCCAGGACTTCAAATCGATAAATCCCACCAAATTCAAGATGGCCGTCAACGGTGCCACATGCTTCTTCTTCGTCTTCTTTGGGTGCAACGCATGCATGAGTTGAACATGTAGATAGATGTGCAGGAAGGAGCTGGTTGACGGGAGAGGAGACGTTGGAGAAGGGCAGCTACAACGCCTTGCTGGAGACATCAGTTCCCCGTGAGTTCCAGTACTACCGAGCCGACGAGGAGACGTTCGAGTCTTCGCACGAGCTTGCCGAGGGGGTTCGCGTGGGAGGTGCTGCAGGTCTACTCAGGCCCGCCTGTGATCAGCTTGAAGTTCCGGCACTGGGGGTTCATGGAGGGCCCTTACAAGGGCCGTGCGCCCACCGGAGAGAAGGTTGGGTTCATTGGCGTGGCAACCCTCAAGGTCAACTCTCTCTCCCTCCCTCCTCAAGGGAACCTTTTTTTTTTTACTTTTTTTACCACAGCCATAGGTTAAAAACAGATATTTTCGCTTCGAGTTTCGTAGAATCAAGAAATAGTCAGGTGCTAGTACTATAAAGAATCCGGATTTCCTACACTTTAAAGAATCCGGATTCGAATCTAAAGAGGACGTTCCAGATCTCTGAACTGGATCTACTGTTAAAAAAAGAAAGTTGCAGTCGTGAGTATTAAATAATAACGGAGACTGGTGTGATGTAAGGACCACCTTTTTTAAATACTTTTTCCTGCTTTTCTTGTGAAATTTCCTAATTAACACATTTAGTCACTACTCTGTCTTGTTGTTATTTATTTAATATAATAAGATTGATAAATATTTGACTTTAGGTTTTTTTAAATTGATTCAATTGTAACGTTATGGGTATCTAAGGAATAATTCCTTTAAAGTTAATTTTTCCTAGATACAATCAATTTTTAATTTTATTATAAATTAATTATTCAAATATATTATATAGACTATGTTGGAAAGTAAAAAGATGATTTTAGGATTTCCCCTATCCTCCCTTCCCGAGAGGAAGAATGTGAAGTTATTTTTTCTTTCGGCAGGGAACATGAGATTGGATCTAGCCATAAGAAGAATGCATGGTATAAATAACTCGTTTTTTGATCTTCAACCCCTCAATCACTACGAGCGCCTCCCAATCAGTGCAATGGGATACGCATTTTTATCTATCTCTTTATTCGAAATGGGAGCATATTTGAAATGAAAAGGGATCTTAGAAACTCCAAAAAGAGTATTTTTATTTCGCATGCTCTACTTATTGATCTCGTAATTTCTACAATAAATTGGGCATCGTTTCTCATCATCCATTCGTGGGGGTAACTAACCTTATGATAAACAAGAACTCTAATAGATTGAGCACATACGTCAAAGTTTTAGCTCAACATATGCATGTCTGTTTTCAAAGCCAGGAGAGTAATTGATCAAATTCATGGGCGTTCATATGAAGAAACACTTATGATATTGGTACCGTAGAGGTGGATTCAATTTCTAAAAATGAGGATTTGATTGAATATAGAGGAACAAAAGAATTTAATCCGAAATACCAAATGAAAGTATAGTGGTTTCTAAATTTTTTTCCTGTTTTTTCCTGCGAAATTTTATAATTAACACATTTAATCCCTACTCTACTCTGTTGTTATTTATTTAATATAATAAGATATTTTGTAAAGATATTGGAAACATATATTTATTAAGTGTATGTTTTACGCACATGATAGCATATGAAATGATAGCAAGAATGGAGGAGTTGCACTTGCAAAAACTCCATTTACGTATCCACTGTAACAAAATGGGTCTATAGTGCAGGGACGAAGCTAGAAATTTCCCCTTGAAGGGTCAAATTATTATCGTATTATTTATCTAGTGAATATTGTTATTTTGTTGTTAGTATTTGTTGGATTTCATATGGTTGCTTAATTGGTTATGACTAGTATTAAAAGATATTTTACAAAAAATATTATGTAAACTTACAGTTTGACATAAATATCGCTACAAACATTATATTGACAAAAATATCCTCATAAAATTCTTTATTTCACAGAAATATACTTTTATTTATTTGATGTTTAGTAATACCATTAAATCTGATATTTTTAAATAAGTAATACTATATGATGTGTTATGTTGGGAACACAAATAAATGTGTGTTTATGCGCGTGAATTCCTTATCATATATGCTACATATTTTGACATATGTACATATACAAATACAATTGCAAACAGAGGCATACAAATACAAATATAGATGTTATCATATCTCATCATATACAAATGTGTGTTTTAATATCTAGGGTTTAGGGTTTATGGAATTTGGCATACCCTAATGTAAAGCAATTCCATCTATGGTTTAACATCTAGGGTTACGTTTGGATGATTTTTTTAAATAATCAACTTAATTATAGTCTAAATATAACTAAATCAATTGTGTGGTTGGGTTGTCAAGGTCGTGCTTATAAGTGATGTAAATAAAATAGGATTGTATTTTCATTATATATATATATATATATACACCCTATTGGTTATAGATATTAATGCATTCATAAGGTCATATCTCTTAATAGAGTAATTTATTTTTAAAGGATCAGTTATAATTTTCAATAAACTTATAACATATAGTTATAGTCCAAAAATAATTAAATCCATTTGTGATTATAAGGTCCATTTCTTTTCGTTTGTTATTGGTTTTTCCTTTCAGAGATCATTTTCGAATGGTTGTTTCTTATTTTTTTTACTAGTAGGCTCGATAATTTCAGGGGTCCAGAGCATCTTCATTGGGATTCGAACTCGGGTTTAGGGTGTAGGCAAACTGCACTACCAATAGATCACTCCTTGAGTTCCTTATTTGCTGAAGCATTTTTACATTCGTTGACAATGTTCTTTTTCGTTTATCACTCATCGTCGTTCTTTCTCTTTGTTTGTCATCCATTCTGTGCATCCTCCTCTCTTCCTCCGAGAGGTCTATCATTAAAAGATCTTCAGGAAAAGAAAGCATAACCTCCTTGATGATTTTTTGCATTTCAGCTGGTGTAAAGAAAATTACATCGTCAATGTCTTCAAGTCAAAACATCTCAAGTCAAAATGTCTCTAAGTCGTAGGAGACGATCCTCTTGCCGAGGAGATCGGATTGTCTGTTGTAATACAACAATATTGTATTACAGGGGACCGTCTAATGGAGATGGGACGGTCCTCCTATGGGGTCAGAGATAGTCGGCACCCTATGAGGGTCGTCTACAACACATGTTGTATTACAGCAGTCGATCATCTAGCAGTAGCATAATCCTTCTTTAATGGAGTGCTAAATATAGCACATGCAACTGGTCCATTCATGTTCTCACTCAGTTTATTTGAGTACGTTTGCTTGCATGTTTTCTTTATAGCGCAGATTGTCTGTTGTACCGAAAGTTGCAGCAGACTATACTGCATCATTTGGGGCCGATCGATCACGATCGAGCGGTTCCCACGAAATCTCACTTTTTGTGGGCCCGGATCGAGAGATTTCGTGGGAACCGCTCGATCATGATCGAGCGGGCCCAACACTCGGTACAGCAGACAATCCGCATCCGTTTTCTTTATCGGATGTGTCAGACTCGACGAATGAAACCCCTGTGATATGCGTGCGTATAGTACTCAATTAATCAGGTCAGCTGAATGCAGGTGGACGAGGAGCTGAAGGTGGAGGAAGTGGAGGTGTACTACGATCCAGGCGAGCTGTTCGGCGGCCTTCTCAGAGGGCCCCTGATAAATGAGCGTTCAGAAGAGGTTGCAGTAGACCCACAGTCGTCGTCCTCTTCGTGCCCATTCTTCAAAGCTGGATAGACTTCTGTTCATCCCCATGAATAAGGAAACACACAGATATATATATATATATATATATATATATATATATATATATATATATATATATGCTGCCATATTATATATGCTCTGTAACGAGCAGACCTGATGCTATCCCGCTTTTCGTGTATGGTTTACTTGGATTGCTCCTGCACTTGCTCCTGGTTTTTTTCATTAGCTGATGATGTTTACTTTTGTCTGCACTGAAGGATTGATGGAGTAGCTGTTAAATTTCTCTCCTTTGATTACGTTGTTTTTGCTATCTGATTGGTGTGGCGGGCAAAATAATCTGCAGGATATTCATTAGCTTAACGTAAAAATAAAATAAAATAAAAGATACGTTTGATAGTTTTGTTTTACAGCAGTAGTCTAATGGAATGTATCCAATGAAGTAATTTCAGAATACTTGGGTTACAGATCTCTATTTCTCAGCCTTTACTTTACTGAAGAGAAATTGGAGGGGAATATTTTATGATTACCTTTTGCCCTAATTTATAATATTAGTACTACTGCATGTCCCACGCAAAGCACTGGGAAACAATTTTACCTCTTATATGTAGCATTCGTAATGGTTATTAATATTTGCATTATAGTGATTATTTGCTGAGACTTTTAACCTTAACATCAGAGGATATAGCATTAAATCATCTAATGATTTGCATGCAATGATTATCCGCTGCTTTGTTGTTCTTCCACAATGAAAGATATTGCAATCAATAGTCAAATTATTGGTTAATGATTAAGTTATGATTATCATGATATCTAGTACAGAACCTATGTTTTGACAGTTCATATAATATTTTTTTCATATATGTCAACATCCCTGCAACCCCAGCAAGATGAGAGGCATGATCATCTTCTTCTTATTCCCAAGACAATCGACGGTTCCCCAGTGGCACTTCATCAAGGGACCAAAGTGCTCAAATTTGCAGGGCAATATAACATAGAAAGAAATAGCGTGGAATAAAAATAATATTGACTACATTTTACATGTAATCATATGTTAGGTGGTCCCCAAATGCTATGTTACGCAGCCCAAAAGTGCCGACCCATGTCTCATCACCCACTTGCATGCACAAATGATTGAAAAAATGACATCAAAAAACAAAAGCAAACTAACAATAGCAATAAAAAGATGTTTACATAGTAGCACCATTTTTCCAACCTACGGTTGGGTTCACAACTATGATTTAGAAAACTATGTTGTGTTTCCTTTGAAAGTTGCATCCATTGTGAAGTCTATACAAATTTCTCTAGACTTTCGTCAGGAACCCAAGAACCAGAAATCCGTAGGTATAAGAGGGACAGAGAGGGAAAGACCCATCGTACACAACCAATCAAGTAGCATAAAAGTGTTAGAACGATTCTCGCGCGGAATGACCGAGTGGTCAAAACCGCCGCCGACGGTTGCGCGAGAGCCGGGTCTCACGGAGGCCATAACCGCAATGGGCGTAGTCGATGGAGCGGACGTGGCGAGCGCATATGCCCTATAAAAACCTCCCCATAGGGAGGGGAAAGGCATCATCTGAACTCCGCCGATCGGGAGCCCCCATCCCTCTCTAGTTCATATCCCTTCCTCTCTATCTCGTTCTCTCGCAGCCAAAACGAAAAGGACGTACATCGACGAAATCTAAACTGGTATCAGAGCTCGTACCTTGGAGATCCATCGCGGCATTGGCGGCGTAGGCGGTGTACCTCCGGAATCAAGTCCAGGCATCAGTCGCCGCTATCTCTTGAGTTTCAATGAAACCCTAAAAGAGCCCCAGATTCAAAATGACAAGCAAGACAATTGCCACTGAGGTAGGGAAAATAGAGTACCTTAACGGTACTAATTACAAGTTGTGGAGTAGGAAGATCTACTATGGCCTATTACACAATGGCATACACTCCATCATAGATGAACCCGGCCCAACTTTATCTGAAAGTCCAACTATGGAGGAAATTAGGTCCCGCGAACAGTGGAAGAAAACAGATAATCGGGGTAGGAGCTTTATGCTGACCCACATGGATTTGAACCTGATTCGGTTCTTTGAGACATGTGAATCAGCTTACGAGCTCTGGACCGCGGTTAAGGACAAATATCACTCCAAGTCGGAAGTGAGTGTCCAGCTTCTTCTACACAAGTACAACTCGTGTAGAATGAAGTAATCTGAAAGCATCCTCGAGCACGTGAATAAGATGATCGTGATGGCCAAGGATCTTGTGGCTGCTGATTGCGCAATTCCAGAGAGGATGCCGATCGCAGCCATACTGGGAAGTCTCCATCCATCATTCGACATGGTTGCCACATCTTTGCAGATGAATGGCAACATTAAGTCCGTGACGGACCTACCTGCACAGTTGGCGATTGAGCAAAGCCTCTCTAAACAAAGATTGAAAGCTGAGATCTTTGAGGTCGAGGAAGAAGCAGAAGCAAATGCCGTACACGTGAAGAAAAGGCTAGTTCCCTCCAAGGCGAATTTCAAGGGAAAGAGTGGGAAATACCCACGCGACTCTTGCTACGGTTATGGCAAATATGGCCATTTTAAGGTCAATTGTCCCAACAAGAAGAAGCGGGGAAATTCTAAAATGCCTGAAAATAAAGGCAAGAAGAAAATGGAATTTGTGGCTATCTTAGAATGCAACTCCATCATCACGGACAGTGATGGATGGTGGATCGACTCTGGAGCAACTAGACACATTGCCAAGACGAAAGAAGGCCTGGTGGACTTCAAGGAGCTGAGCAAAGGAGAACAGAGGATCTTCATGGGGAACAACACCTACCTGGACGTGGAAGGTGTTGGGACATACAGACTTGACCTGGGGGATAGCATTATGGTACTGAATGATGTACTATATGCCACAGGGATATGTCGGAACCTGATATCTGTCCCAGTGCAGCTCAAGAAAGACTTTGAAGTTAGGTTTTATAATAAGCGTGTTTCTATTGGCAAGAATAAGAAGGTCTATACGATGAGAAAGTTTGTGCCCGAGCATGACCTATTTTGTCTTCCTGTAATAAACTATAGTGAATCAATGAATGTCTCTTCTGAGTATTCCTTGTGTTGTTTGTCTGACTATGACTTGTGGCACATGAGACTGGGTCATTCAGGAAATTCTAAAATGAATCAAATGATTAAGGCAAATCCGTTGCCTAAGATCACGGGTGCAAGGACATTGCCCCGCGAACACTATATGACCGGTAAAATGATGAGAAGACCTTCTCAACTGGAATTCGGTCAACAGAGTTATTTGGTTTGATCTATTCAGACATATGTGGACCACTAAGCGTCAACACATATAAAAACAAGGAATACTTTATGACATTCATTGATGATTACTCGAAGTTCTCCTATGTCTATCTCTTAGGAAGAAAGTCGGAAGCACTTGAAACATTTAAGAGATATAAGACGGAAATGGAGACAAGATTGAAAAAACCAATCAAGACTCTTAGGACAGATAGAGGTGGGGAATATACTGATAAGACTCCCGCACCCTTAGTTAATTCGGTCAGATTAATGTTCAAATTAATTTATAATTTTCGTTACAGTCGGATAACGAGAGGGAATATCAAAAACCACTTTTAATTTAATCAAGTCAATTTCAAGCGGCAATTTTTTTACTTGATGAAGTCCAAGGTCGAACTCAGGGAGGCATCTGTCTCCTTAGGTGAATTTTAGCAAAGTCCAAGTGTTAGATTTTCGAGGAATTTTTTTGGTCCTTTTTCTATTTTCTATGCAGACATATGCAAAAATCAAGCCAATTTAGAACTTAAATCAGAAATGTGTTCAAATAAAGTCCAAAAATTATGAAAATTAGCCAGATGATGAAATATAGTGAAATTAAGCTACCCTAATGTTTTTGGAATTTTCTGACACTAAATGAATTTACTGTGAATTTAAAATGAATGCAGGGTGATTTTCACTAATTTAATTTTAATAAATATCAAATCACAAAATTTTAGGGAAATAAAATTATCCTAGATAGATCTAATGATGAGGAATCTAGGAAAATTATCAAACCTTAATTTTAATGTGAAATGATCCTATTAAAAATAAACTAAGGAAATCACCAATTAATTTATTTAGGCCTCGAAATATGTGCAAATGAGATGAAATTTTTATGCAAGATTAAGTTAACTATCCTAGAGCTACTATGTTTTATTGAGAATTTTTGGAGTTACAAAGAATTAACTATTAATTAAAAGGTCCAAATGGGCAAAATATCACAGAATAAACCAATTAATTAATTAATAATTCTACTGCTACCACAAAAATATGACAAGTGTCACACAAGATCCAGGACAAGTTAAGCTACAACATGCAATTTTTAAAACTCAAAAATCATGAAATATGACACCTAGGTATGCGTGCAAAGACAGGGGTGTAATTGCAATACAGAAAATAAAAATTACATGAAAATAAATATGCTGACAGGGACCTGAATGCAATTACCTATGATGAAGGGGGGTGGAATGCAATTTCTCCATGGCCGCACGCGCTCCTCACGTGGGGGTGCTTCATAGGGACCTATTTGCAATTTTAGAAACTTCTCAGGGCCTCCGTGTAATTTACCCAGGTCGCACGTGCTCCTCACGTGGGGCGGCCTAGGCTCGGGTGGCGTCGGCGGCTCGGGACGAGGCTCGGGTGCTCTGGAGGTCTGGAGGAAGGCTCGGCGAAGCTTCGGGGATCCGAGCCTAGAGGTCGGGGAAGAGGCACGGATCGGGGAAGACGTGGCGTGATCACGACCGTGCAATCTTGGCAAAGATCGATGGTCGTCGTTGGCTCCGACTGATGTCGACGTGGATGATCAACAATTGTTAGATCTAAGTTGATCCAACGGTGGTTGGCGCTCGCTAAAGATGGCGACGTGGCGTGCTTCTGTCTGTGGGATCAAAGAGAGATCCAACGGCGCCTGGAAATCGAGGAAGGTGAGCGACGTGGCTGGCTAGGGACCGTTGGATCATTGATCGATCCAACGGTGATGTGTTGCTCTGGATGACGGGTGACGTAGATGGTTAGGGACCGTTCGATCAAGATGATCGAACGGTGGCTGGAGCTTCGTCCTCAACGGTCCTCCGCCACCTGCGGAGGAGTTGGCGGGGCTCCGGCGAAGGGGGGTCTGCTCCGCCCGATCCTCCTGGCATCGTTGAAGTTCGATGGCGACTCTGAAGTATCTCGAAAGGTTCGCGGCGGTGCGGTGAAGGCTCAGGAGGTCTCAGGAGCGGAGGAGGCATGCCGGAGCTCGCTGGCGATGAAGCTTGAAAGTAGCTCCGATGAGCTTCCGACCAGTGAAGGATTAAGCACCTGCAAAGGGTTAGCGATAGCCGAAGCACGTGGGGCTATGCTTGGAGAGGCGGGAGGCGAACGACGAGGCCTATGGCGGTGCACGGGTGGTCCGGCAATGGTGCTTTGCCCAAGTGGCGGAGCTGGAGTTGATGGAAGGTGGAATGCATCGTCGGAGGGTGTGGAGTATGGCACGAAGATCAGAGCTCCGTCACGGAGCTCGGAGAGATGAAAGTGAAGCAAGAGGATGAAGGCGGAAGGCAAATAAATTGGGAGAAATCAAAGGGAAAATTGAGACGAAGATCAAAGGAAGATGGAGGAGGTTAGCTGGGGATTGGAGCTCGGTCTCGAGTTCCAGGTCGTCGCTCGAAGGGGCGGTAGGGCCCTGAGCTCAAGCAGCTTTGCGGAGGAGGGGCTGCAGCACGGCGGTGGCGCCGTGGATCTCGCCGGAGAAGAAGGCTGTCTTCGCTCAAGGAGGCTCTCAATTTCTGTCACCAAATGAAGGTTCCGAGCTCTAGGTTCCTCTCTGGGGTGGCGGATGGCCGTGACAGTGGCCGGAGATGGTGTATTTATAGGCTGAAGGTGGTGGGTGAGCTAGTGACGAGGCGAGGTTCATGGCCGTCGTGGAGCGTCTCTGGGGGGAGTGGTGGCGAGTGAGGGAGTTGGCGAGGATGAGGGAAGAGTGGGGATGATCGTGGAGGCGTTGGTGGTCGGTGAGGGTGGCTGGAGTGTGGCCGAGAATAGAAAGGGGCAGCCCCTCGCGCAAGGCTGAGAACGTGGGAGAGAGGGGCGCCAGAGGTGGAAGATGAAGTCCTCACCGTTGGATCTTGTGATCCAACGGCGAAGAAGAAGGCAGGATGGAGCGGGTAGGATTAGATCTGGGGCGCGTTATCTAAGGGCTGTAGAGCGACCACGTGGCGCGTCGTGGGAGCGGCGCTGGCGAACGGTTGGGATCGGAGATGGCCATTTGATCGGGCTGTTGAGATTTGGTGTGGAGATAACGGCTGTTATGGGAGGCTTTTAAGGTGATCGGAAGGCGCAAGATGTGCCACGTGGAGGATTGTGGTGAAGGCGCTAATGGATGGCCCAGATCTGAGGCGAGATGTGATCGAATGGTGATGGATAAAGGCGCACGTGGAGCGCATCTAGCCGTTGGATCAAGAAGAGATCCAACGGTCAGAGCCGCGGGCAGCTAGGGCAAGGGTAGCGGGCCGCATGGCGCAACCAGAGGGCGCCACGTGGCCAGCTGTGATTGGTTGAGAAGAGAAATGAGTGTAGAAGGAGAAGGAGGCCGAATTTGGAAAAACTCAAAACATGAATGTTGTAGATCTTGATGAGATCTACAAGTTTCATGTTAACCAAAGGCAGAGATGAGGTTAACTATGATACAAAAATACATGAATACAAATACACACCTATATAGTATACATGGAGGCCCAAAAACCCAACTTTTTCATACGAGCTCCAAATTGGATGAAATTAGTCTCATTTTAAAGGTCTTTTAATGTGTATTATTCTGAAAGTCAGTAGACCTATTTTGGAGGTTGTATGAGGGAATTATGGGTATTTTGTGGTCCAGGGGTTCTAGGGCTTTATTGGATATTTTACAAAGGAGATCTTGACTTTCTTCCTTATATTATTATCTAAGGTGTACATATTATAAGGGAGAGGTTATTTTTAGAGTGGATATTTTCCAAGTGATCTTGGCTTCTTATTTAATGCAAATGTGAGTGCTAAAATGCATATTTTAGGAATGCATGTATGAATGCTATTTATGCATTATAAAGGGAAATATGCATCTATTTACTCGGGAATAAGCTTCTATTTTCAACTTTTAGAGTGATGAATCACATATTCATCGTATACCTCAAAGGAGTTTGAGGATTACTGTATTCATATAGGAATTCATAGGCAGACTACAATGCCTTATACACCAAGGCAGAATGGTGTAGCAGAAAGAAAGAATCGAACTTTGATGAATGCAGTAAAGTGTATGCTTTCACACTCAGGACTCTTCAAGAAATTCTAGGGAGAGGCAATGTTGATTGCGAACTATATACAGAAAAGGATTCCCACCAAGTCCGTAGAATCAACGCTATATGAAATATGGAATGACAGAAAACCTGAGTTGTGGCATCTTCGGAAATGGGGATGTGTAACACATGTTCTGGTACCGAGTCAACTTAGAGACAAGCTAGACTTCAGGACATTGAAGTGCAAGTTTATTGGATATAGTGATGATTCTAAAGGATATAGGTTCTTCCATGAAACTAAAGGTCTGATCGAAAGTCGTGATGCTACTTTCCTTGAAATTCATCAAGAAAAGGAGCATAAGTAGAGGAATCAGATCCTCTGATTGTCTTACAAGACAATGAAGATGACTTGAGCACTAGAAAAGAACTTGAGAATGATATCGATCATCCAAATGTAGAGAATGAACCTATGAAACATGATGATCCTTTAGAGGAAGTGGGTGGACCTACACAACCCTCGAGTATAATCGGCAACAAGAGACCCAGAACACAGCCCGCATGGATGGAAGATTACCATTTCTATATATGCGAGACGTCGTGCTACACTGTGGATGAGGATGTCGCGGATTGTACAGATCCCTCATCCTTTGATGAAGATATGGCTTCATCTGAGTCGGAATCATGGTCGGCTGCCATGAGGGATGAGTTGGACTCAATCGAGAAAAACGGTGTATGGGAATTATGTGATTTGCCAGAAGGTAGGCAATCCATAGGATGTAAGTGGGTATTCAAGAAAAAGTACCGAGTTGATGGTACAGTTGATAAATACAAAGCAAGAGTTGCCAAGGGTTATACTCAGCAAGCTGGAATAGATTTCCAGGAAACCTACTCTCCAGTGGCTAAGTTTGCATCTATTCGGATGATCTTAGCCATAGTCGCATATATGGATTTGGAATTATTCCAAATGGATGTGAAGACGTTCTTTCTTAATGGAGAATCAAAGGAGGAGATTTATATGAGACAACCTGAGGGATTTCAGGTTGAAGGTGAGGAGAAAAAGGTTTACAAGTTAAAAAAGTCATTATATGGCTTAAAGCAGTCTTCACGGCAATGGTATCTCAAATTTCATGAGAAAGTTATTCAATTTGGATTTGTTTCAAATAAATTGGATAACTGTGTGTATGTCATGAAGAGTGGGAGCAGGTTTGCAATCATGTCATTGTATGTAGATGACATTCTGCTTGCAGGTAATGACATACAAATGCTCAATGAAATCAAACAGAAATTGAGCAATGAATTTGAGATGAAGGACATGGGCGAAGCATCCTATGTTCTTGGAATTCAAATAACAAGAGTCAGGGACTCAAGGACATTGAGCCTTAGTCAGGAAAGATATTTTCATACTGTATTAAGGAGATTTGGAATGCAGAATAGCACTCCAGCTCCAACACCACTTGTGATGGGAAAGAGACTCAGCAAGAGTCAGTGTTCCGGAAAGGGGCAGAGACCTTCAGATGTACCATATGCACAAGCGGTAGGAAGTCTAATGTATGCAATGATGTGTACTCGACTTGATTTAGCTTATCTAGTAAGCTTACTCAGTAGATATCAAAGTAATCCTGGTCCAGCACATTGGGAAGCTGTAAAGAGGATTCTTCGATATCTGAAAGGAACAGTACATATGAAACTTGTGTATCAAGCAGAATCGCTTAAGGTGGTAGGATACTCTGATGCTGATTTCGGAGGGGATGTGGATGATAGAAAATCCACATCGGGTTACCTGTTCATGTTTGGTGATGCATCCGTTTCTTGGGGTAGCAAGAAACAAGGTTGTGTATCTCGACATACACAGGAGGCTGAGTATATTGCATGTAGCATGGCCACCACTCATGTTGTATGGATCATGCATTTTCTAGAGAATCTAAGCCTCGAATTGGTTAAATGGCCAATTGAAATGTATTGTGACAATGAAGCTGCGATAAGCTTGATTAATAGTGGGGCTAATAGTTCCAAAGGAAAACACATTGAGATTCAATATCACTATATACAAGATATAGTGGGAAAGCAAGAAATAACGGAAACCTACATACCTACCAGTGACATGTTGGCAGATTCCCTAATCAAGAGAATAGTTGCAGGAACATACATTAAACATGTTGATTTAATGGGACTCGGGAATGTTTGAGTTAAGGAGGATATTTCATAGATATCATCACATGATAAATCTCCATGTATATACTACACGAATAGTGGGAGAATATATGTTTTGACCTCTCCGGTCAAGTGGGAGATGTTAGAACGATTCTCGCGCGGAATGACCGAGTGGTCAAAACCGCCGCTGACGGTTGCGCGAGAGTCGGGTCTCATGGAGGCCATAACCGCAATGGGCGTAGTCGATGGGGGCGGATGTGGTGAGGGCATACGCCCTATAAAAACCTCCCCATAGGGTGGGGAAAGGCATCATCTGAACTCCGTCGATCGGGAGCCCCCATCCCTCTCTAGTTTATATCCCTTCCTCTCTCTCTCGTTCTCTCGCAGCCAAAATGAAAAGGACGTACCTCGATGAAATCTAAACAAAAAGTTCATTTGAAACATTAGAGAAGAGAAATCACATAGCCAACTCTCCTCAACAAATGCTAACCCATACAAATGATCATCCAATTCCCCTCGTGTTCCCCATCACACACATCACATATTCACAGCATTGAACACCAACACCAACCTGTAAGAAAACAACCCACCTCATGAAATCTCACCTCGTTGGTGAGGAACATGGTGAGAACCTTCTCTCCCCCTACTCCACTACCATCGGCAGTGGCGACCGAAGTTCGAAGGTCGCGAACCCACATCCGATGTAGCTCAGCTGGGGGTGGTAGTGATAGTAGTGGTGATGATGGGGTGGTGGATGTGACCCACCTGGACAAGCGCTGACTAAGGATGAGCATTGAGCTGGACCGGCCCAGCCCAACCTGAAGCCCAACCCAAAAAGCTCGACCCGACCCATGCCCAAATGAACACTGAGCCGGGCTTGGGCCTAATATTTAGGCCCAATTTTTTTTGGGTCGGGCTCGAGCTTGGCTCGGCCCATCCCGATCCGGCCCAAGGGCCCGACCCAAAGAGGGTCCGAACCCTTTCCCACATCCTACTAGCATGAAAACTCCCACATATTTCATGTGCACTCTCTTCTTGTATCTTGTCTTCATACAATGTTTATAAATCAAGAAAGTCGGGCGTGTGACATATGAGTTGGTTATTCATGAATTTGTTAGTGTTTATTTTTTCAATAAGAACATTTTTTTATTTTGATCCTTTACCAAATATGGGCCTTACGCCCAATTTTTAACATGTAGGGCATAACTAGGTAAGTTTATTTCACTCTTTCAATTTATCTAGCATTGAGTGCACGTGTGTGTAAAATGAGAAATCCTCGGATTTGGTAGGATTGAATTTTAGTTGTTTCACAAGATATTATGGCACATGTTTTAAACAATTTTAGCTTGTGTAACTTGAGTTGAGATTAACTTGAAACAAAAGACTCAAGGTTAATAATCTCTAATGGTGGAGATGGTCCAGCCCGGCCCAAGTCTGACCCAAAGGAATTGGGCCAGGCCTGGAATTGGGCTGAACAAAAAAATTTTGTGGGCCTAAGCCCGATCCAATGCCCAAATTTTTAAACGGGCATGGGCCCTTCAGGGCCCGGCCCATGCTCATCCCTAATGGTGACCCGGGCCTATTGAGAAAAGGGTATGGGACAGCGGTGAAGAGGTGGTCATAGAAGAGAAGCTGCACATTCGTTTACAAATCCATTCCTCTATGGCATAAGCATATGGAATATCAAAGGAACCGAGGAGAAGAGAGGGAGAGAGATGGTTACCGTGCACCGCTCCGCCTCCTCAGCAGTCGGTCACTCAAACATGGCCATCGACGTACATCGACAGCACATGTCACTTTCCTCGATTCTTCTCCTTTTTGATCTCATCGTTGTTACAGTAACCATCAACCATCATAAACGTGTGTCCTAAACGCCTGCAAGAGTTGAAACATGATCGGATCTGGAGGGCAGAGGGGGCAACGAAAGATGCTTTCGATGGGAGAGGGGGGAGAAAAGGGCCATGAAGAGAGGGGGTAATAAAGCATGGTGAGATGTAGAGGGAGATGTTATCATGGAAGTGGAGACAGGCAGGTGGCAACGTTAAGGATAGGGGGTCAGACAAGGTTGACAATACATGGACATCTGATTTTCGTCCAGGGAAGTACCTGTAAGAGAGGGTGGGGGGATCGTCCATTCGAGGAAGTGGGGAAGGGCGGTGAAGAGAGAGTGAGTTAGGAGAGTGCGAGAAACTGCAAATGCCGGAAGCACATGCTATCTACATTGCAGCGAATAAGGAAAAAACTCAGGTTTAAATAGGTATCAGCCGACCACAGTGGATGGCGTACATCAAGAGATATATACGTGCCGAAACATGGTGCATCCCATTGAAGCAAAAACGTGTCCACGTGTTAGAAAATGCTGGGAAAATCCAACTTTAGTAATATTAAGAGATAGTAATAGTAATCCTTTTTTATATTTGATAAGATAGTAACAGTAATCCTTTTTTATATTTGTTAACAATTGTTATATTATATTAGAATGATTTTCTTCTATTTTTTTATTTTTATATCAAAAGATATAGCATCAAAACATCTAAAGGTTCATTACCAATAATAAACAATGATTTTTTTGTCTGAGATATTGTAATTGCAGAAGTAAGCTTTGAAGGTCATGAATTTAAGGGTTTTTGTCAGTTGTACCCTTCTGAGATATTGTAATTTCAGTTATACCTCTCTCTTTTGGGAATATCAATAATGCAACGGCTTCTTGTCATTCTATCACGTGTGCCCTTCCATAACTTTAACAGTCACTAAGTTGAAATTAACCTAAATTTTTGAAATCACGGTACGATTAAGAAAGGTATAACTGTCCAAATACCTCCCACACATCTTCCCCCACCTCTTCTTCTGCCCGAATCGTTTCTTCCCTCTTGATCTACGATGGGAAGGCTGAAGATCATGGAGGGGCTTGACCCATGGATCCACACCACCAACGACCACGTCGGGAGGCAGATCTGGGAGTTCAACTTGAGGTCGTGGGGGAAGTACACTGTCGGTGCAAGCAGAGGCGAAGGAAAACAAAGAAGATGGGAGATGGAGGATCAAGGGACGGAGTAGGATGGGCGAAGGAGATTTGGGCGGCCGAGGAAGGGGCTCGAGGGGGAGGAGGATGTGGCAGAGGGAGTTGGAGAAGCTTGTGGTCAAAGGAGGCGCGAGCAGAGGATGGAATCAGAAGAGGTGGAGGAAGGAAGGGGGGAATGGGGAGGGAGAGATGTGGGCAGTGGAGAAAGGGGCTATAGGGGATTGGGGGGGGGGGGGCGGTGGGAGCTGGATGAAGTGGGGGCCAAAGGAGCTGCAGGGGGAGGACATTGTTGTTTTTTAAAATTTAATTATTTACGATGTTTGTTCACTTTCAAAAGAAAAAAACACACACATATGAGCCAATAAGTACAAAAGAGAAACACAAACATCGAGTAACCCTGCATGTGATCCACCCTGATCTCACCACTATACATTCACAAATTATGTATTTTGAGTTTTGTTTTTATTATTGACTGTCTAGATTATATTTAATTAACAATGACATTATTCTCCAGTCATATTGCCCGTGATGTAGACACATCAAATCAAACACACACCCATACATATACATTACATATGCGCACGCATGCACACCCAAACACACACAGATGCACACATAACACACATCCAAACACACAACACACATTTGGATATGCACACACACATACAAACGAGTAAAACCCCTACACATTGACCAAATAATATACAAAAAATCGCAAGCATATAACACATCTAATAAAAAAAGTATCTATGAATAATCATATTGTTTATCAAACAGTACTTACTGTCATAATATAAAAAACAATTCATTCTTTTCTCACAAGCTTTTTCACGAACACGAAACACGCATTCCATGGTGGTGGAGAATGTGGTGAAATAAGGGCGTTGGCTATGGTCTTGGTGAAGGTGGCAATCATGGTGACTGTAGTGGTAAAGATGGTAGCAGTAGCAAGGGTAGCAGAAGTCGTGGTGGTTGCGATGGTAAGCATAGCAGTGGCAATCATGGTAGCGGTGGTCAAAAGGACAAGGGCCATGGTGGTTTTGGCAGTGGGCATGACGATGACAGAGATGGTCATGGCCATCAGCAATTGTGGGGGTCAATGGTAGTGGTGTATGACGACAACGTTCTCATCGATCAAGGAAAATATACAAGTAATAAGCTACCGAGACGGTATGCAAGGATATCAAGGTGGGACATTACAGATGTATGCAGCTGGTGGAAAGGATGTTCTAAAAGAAAGGAATTAACTTACGGGTAAAACGTAACAAAAGCGGAAAACTTTCGTATGCAACACCATTAAAAGCACAACATACGTAGTACGCCACTTTAACGAAGTTTACATCAAAACCTGATCCAAATACGCCACATTAACAGAGTTTACATCAAAACCTGATTCAAATATAAAAAGTGATCAAGTCTACAACTTTTGCTCACTGTGTGTATAAGCAATAAGTAGAGAAACAAGCATGATTTGTTCATGTTGCATGTTTCATTGGTTAGATTAGATTACTACACAAGGAGTAGCAACTAGTGTGACCATCTTATCTAGAGATTGCTTACTCCAACATAAACTCAGATTATCGGGATATGACATCATTATGAATCATCTTAATGAGGTATTAAGGAACCTAGATTTTATGAAGGCATATGTATATAACCAAATAAGATCTTAATCGATGTATATAGCATTACCCAGCTGTGCAAACATCATGTCTATCATGACGGTTCTCTTTCGCAATCTAGTAACCTTCTGAACCATCAAGATCGTGATGCCTAGATGTAGAATAGCAATAACTATACAGGACACCAACCCTATAGCATCGATAGTAAGACTTACCAGTGAATATCAAAAGAAATTGCATCATAGATTAGTAGTCCACTGTTAGAGGTCTTCAGAGCTCACTAATTTCAAAATCAATTACCGTAATGATCAAGAAGCTTCATTTTTTCCCAATTTCCATCATGTTTAAGTCCAGTAGGAGGCCATTCAATGCTGAGAAAACCAAATTATTACTTCCAACCAATAGCATGGCAATTTTATTATAGGGCACAATTTCCCCATCAGTAACTGCCACAGAAGACACCATCACAGAAAAATCTAGTCACAAACTTAGGAATATAAGCATATCCCCGGAAATAAGATATTATCAGAGGAAGATCACTATTATGTCAGCCAAGAGACTGCAGAAACATTTCACTCAGATATCACAACAATTTACAAGGTAAAAAATAACAGGTGGAATGAAGGTGCTTGAAGGCAGCCAAGCATCTCTACTGTCATCGTCGCCATCGCTGTCATTCCATTCCTGGAGTTTATTTAACCAAATACCAAGGTCAGGAATCTGTCATACTCCATCAGAATTTGGTCTAAGGCCTGCTATAATTCTGACTGCTGGTTTAGTTGCACAGAGCTCATTCTATCAGAAGCTGTTATGGCAACAGGAATTCCAAAATAAAAACCACAGGTTTCCTTTGGGGAGAGAAGTTTAATAATCCCTTCCTTTATATGGCATTTCCTGTCCTCAAAAAACAAATTGGCAGTTTATATCATCGAAAGGGCTATTGAATAGTCTAATGAAATATAATAAAAAATCGTAGATGGGTAAGTTGGATCATCTTACAGGTGGGTAAGTTGGCATGTACACAACTGAACGTGGCTGAGTAAAATACATCTGCTGTCCATACTGCAACCAAAATACAATGACCATAATGTTCAGATCAACAGACCTTAGGCAAAGAGGAAAGCATGACAAGGCTAGTCCCTAAGTTGGCAAGCCAAGATGTGTGTGTGTGGGGGGGGGGGGGGGGGGGATAGGTTCAAAGGAAAGGAGGAAACAACCTCGCTCTAGGAGAAGAGCAAGTCAGACCAAGGGTGTGCAAAGCCAGTTCCATTAGATTTTCACGCAACTCGTTGCACCAAACTGGTTTTATGTTTGGTTTATCAACCAGTTTAAATCAGTTTGATTTTGTCAAAAGCCATTTCATTCTGTTGTGCATGAGAAAGGTTGCTGGCCCACACTTTTCATCAAAAGAAAATTTTATATGTTTGATTGTGATTTAAATAATTAATATGGAAGCACCCTTAAAAAGAATTGCGACCATGTGAATCTTGCTACACAATGCACAAGCATGTTCATGTAAAAAGCACATAGCTACACATACAGGCACATGCACACATGCATGCAAGGCATGCAGTCACATGTGCGCAGACAATATTTTTAAAATAGGTTCACTCAGTTCAATTCAATCTGGTTAATGATGAATGAACTGTAACCTGACTGAAATCTTGGCTTGTTAAAAACAATTAACCAATAAATGAACAGATTCTTGGAAAAATCCATTTTCGGTTCAGGACTTTCGTTCAAGCCGGAGCATTACACACTTCAATTTGCGGGCCTTTCTTTCGGAGCAGATGCCATAAGGCATACAGCGCATAAACATATGGGAAGTGAATGGCAACTCAGGTGCTTACATGTCAGCATATCCTTCTCCCTATTGGTTCTAGCCGAAATATCGACACAAGCTCTCGTGATTTTCATACAATAGTTGTCATACTTGACTGGACATAACATCGGTCCTCGATTGATTCAGTCTTCAAACCAACTATACATTTCAATAGTCCATAACATCCGGCAAATCCAAAAGGTCGTTGAACTTCCATCAACGGTTGATGTAGCCTTAAATTCTATTTCATTCATTAGTTGATATATGCTTACTTGTGTAATATTTTGTTGTAGTTGTAAATAAATGGTCTTATTGTATTGTAGATCCACTGCAATTTTGGAACATTACTTAAGGAAACATCAACCCTAATCATCATCTTCAAATCTGATCAACTTGTAAGTTTTACTGGGTATGCATGTATGTGTTAGGTTTGGCGCAAGCCGACGAGGTGTCACGGGCCATTTGCAGAGCGCAAATGATGCCACTCAATGGTTGTCTGATGCAAGATGTTAGCAGGAGACCTCAAGATGTGGGACTGTCGAGCATCTGCGGGACAAGTTCTTGGGTGAAATCTCGCATCTAGGTGGATTGTTATGATTTCATTGGCTGATGAGTGATAACTGAGGTAATGTTGCTCAGGAGTCAAGGGTGGAGTGGAAGGAAAGGATATGGGTACTATGGATGTGACCTCGCCTAAGGAACGAGGCTTGTCACAAATGTCATTGCCACCAGCTTCTGCTGGAAGAGTTGTTGAGGCACCAAGACCATTGATCTCCAATGGGTTGTCATTGAGCAAACCTCTGTGGGGTGTGGTGGACTAAGACCCTGCGAGCTACAATTGCGTACAAGGCGGGTCAGGCAACTTTCCTAATGACGGTCATGGATATGGAGGTCAAAGAAATGCTGTCAAAGTTGGAGATGGCATCAATGTCTAGAGTGAAGGAGCCTTTTGCGGAAGAGAAGTTGTAGTCACCTGAGGACCCGAGCTGCTCGACGTTGGCTATCGCCAACCCACATCAGGAGCCAACTTTGACACTAATTATCATGGTCGATGAAACTTATTTTTCATTTCTTAAAGCATTTGACATCAATATTGGATGTCTTTTGTTAATAGTTGTAGATCATATTTTACGGGACAACAGGAAGGAAAGAAGCACATGGTAGATAAGCCGGCTCATCCTTCAATTGGTACCTCCACTTCAGTTTTCCAAGAGTCGGAGTGCAGCATGCTGGGATCCAACCTATGTATCCTTGTTAAGAGATTCACTTCGTAATCCAAGTTTGAAGCCTCCCATTTCCTTCACGAGTAGTTTCCTTGTGGGAGCCTTCAACCAAGTCAGCTTCGTGAGGGGACTTACCCACTTTGCAATTGGAGAAGACTAAGGGAGTAAGGCAGTCCTCGGAGGAGAGGGATTGGTTAGTGGGAGAAGAAACATTTCCAAGGAGACCATAATTCTCATGTTGGATTGGGACTTCTCCATTGTTGCGGGTTTGAATATCCGTCAAGACAAGAGTGAGCAATTCGTGTGACATCAAGAAAAACTTGCAGGAGACTGACACATTAACCGTCGAGGCTATGAAGGCATATCTTCATGTAAGATAAGAGTAAGAATGATCTTCATGCAAGGTAAAGAACAACAGAGTCACCAAAGAGAATTCTAAAGAGTAACTTCAGAAGCACCGATGAGCTCATGTGAATAAAGAATTAAAAGGCAAAGCCATCTGCATTATCGAGCCAAAAATACCTCTACTGGCTACTAGAACTGAAAACTAATGTCATCTAGATCATTGACAATCGAAGAGTAGTGCTGTACCTATTATCAAGTAGGCTTATCCCACACTAAACATCAAAAGATGCAGGCTTTCCTTGGAATATCAATTGGGTTCCCTTTTGATGCAATCCCAAATTAGAGATTTTTGCCTCATTAGGAAGTTGAAAGTTTTTGTCACTAATTTGGGATTGTCATAATTTTTATTTCATTTTAGATACGTTTTCGATCTCTAATTTTGATTCTAGATGTACCAAGTTTAAAGAAATTAGAATATCTATTAGGAGTCATTCAATTAAAGTCGCAAGGATATAATTATGATTTGATTTTCTTTCATTATCCTTTTGGAAGTTCAACCCCTGATATAAAAGAGGATCAATATGTTGTGGTAATGAAAGAAGCTACATGAGTCAAAGAAATTAAAGTAACTCTCAGATCACCATTTGCTTTATTTTCAATGGAATCTGACCCTTTGTACACTCAGCGAGGCTATTCTAGCACGTTCCCCTTCTTTTCATCCCAAATCCTCGCCTGCATCACCCTTCATGGGATACCCCCCAAAGAGTATAAAGAGGGAAGCTGTAGACATAGGGACCTCGCTGGTTGATTTCTCTTTGGTATCCTTAAAGGAAACATATGTCCTAAAAGTTTGACTTTGACTTCTCAAATATTGAAAACCAAAAAAAGCTCTGCCCATGTTTTGAGAAACCCTAAATGGGTAGAATATATAGTTTAGATTCGTCTTGGGGATAAGTCTTCGCCTTTTGAAAACAAAGCGGACTTCCTAGCATGCATTTCAACATGTATAATTCTTTCTTGAATCCAAAAATAGAGGTAGAGAATTCCTAATATATTATTGTAGAGATATATTATTCACTTCTGTACTTTTCTTGTATTTTTCTTTTCCTGTTGGACTCTTTATGTATTTTACCCATACGCTACTCTCCTATATAAGAGAGCCTAGGGCGGATGGAATAAACAAGGTTTCTCATTTTCCCAACATGGTATCAGAGCGACGGTCCTAGACCGGGGTTCTCGAACAAAACCCTAACCCTAGCCTCCACCTTCAAGCCCTCCGCACGCGCCGCCTCGCGCCACAGCGCTCTGCCCCGGCGTCGTGCCCCTGTGCGCCGCCTCTCGCCTGACTGTGCACGCTTGCGTAGGCACATCTGTGCGTCCGCGCATGTGCATCTGCGTGCATGTGCACGCGCATCTGCGTGCCTGCGTGTGTTCTTGCACACGCCCATGTGTGCCCTTGCTCGCGCTTGCGCGTCTGCGCGCGTTCTTGCAAGCGCCCGTGCATGCCCTTGCTCGCGAGCTTGCACATGCACATGTGCATCTGCACGCGCATCTGCGTGCCTGCGCGTGTTCTTGCTCGTGATCCTCCACGTACATCTACGCGCACATCTGTGCATGTGATTTCCGTGCGCGTGCAACCCTAGACCGACGCGCGTGCGACTCCAGCCCCGTTCCACGCGCGCGCGTTTCCAGATTGATGGGTTTGGTTGCTTGCGTCTACACATGCAACTGAACCCGTTAATGTCAGACTGTCAGTGTAGACAGTCACATCTTTAGTCTACTCCCATAGTTTTCCAATATCATAATGTCAGAAAGCAAGGCAGATATTTCCTCTACAGGCGTCTTCAAAGATCCAGCGCCTATTGTGAAGATGGATGGTTCAAACTATGAAGTGTGGGCCGTGCAGTTCATGAGCATGATGAAGTCAACCGACAAGAAGCACATTCTTACTGAGGAAGAGTCTGCTGAGAAGACAGGGGTTAATGCTTCTTGGGAGGCAGATGATGCATATGCCAAAGTCTGGCTTTCCGGAACATTAGCAATTGAGATTGCTAACGATATTCTCCATCAGCCCACTACCAAAGCAATGTGGGGCATCCTGGCTGCCACCTACTCACAGGCAAAGAATGAGACGAAGATTCTACAGCTTCAGCATGACATCTTTACAATCAAGCAGAATGGACGGCCTCTACACTCATTGTACACGTCTTTACGTGGAATGTTTGAGAAGCTTTATAGCTTCATGCCTCTCACAGCTACTCCAGGGCAACAGAAGACCTATCGGAATGCCACTATGGTGGGTGTTTTTCTTGCTGCCCTTGATCCAGAGTACGAGGCAACACGTTCCCGAATCTAGGCGGATTCTACTATTCCTCCTATGGAGGAAGCTTTTCATAGGCTGAGTCGTATCACTGTTCCTTCGTCTGCTACGAATCAGACCGCCTCAGCCATGGCAGCCAATCGAGGTCGTCATCAGTTCCGTGGCCGTGGACCTCGTGGCAGGGGAGGCCATTTCGGCCATCATGTACTTTTTGCCATCGTTCTGGACATACCGAAGACACATGCTATTCTAAGCATGGGTTTCCTGCTTCTGCATGAGTCCTGAACAGATCGAGCCCCCATCTGCTTCATCTATGGATCAACGCTTTGATGATCTTGTATCCCGTCTGAGGGGCATCATTCCTCCGTCTAGTCCCACTGCATCAACACCTACTTCAGAGAGTCACTCCAATGTTGTCGCGTCTGCATCTGCATCCACCAGTACATCAGGTAGCACCTATGCATTCACTAGCAGTAGTGGATCAGATACTTTATAGTGGATTATAGACTCTGGTGCCACACATCATCCGTATGGTGATCAAGGTCTACTTACAGGATACAAACATATTTCTCCAGGCCATACTATGGTTATTGCTAATGGAACACATTCCCCGATTACTGTTCAGGGGGAGATTAGACTGACACCATCCATGCATCTCAAGAATGTGTTACATGCACCTGATTTTTCGATGAATTTGTTGTCCATTAGCCAACTTACAAAGGATTTAGACTGTCGAGCAATTTTTGATCCATCTTCTCTTGTTTTTCAGGACATCCTTATGGGCAACATGATTGGCCGTGGCTATGAGCAAGGCGGCCTCTATCGCCTTAGTCGGACTCCTTATGCTAGAACCTCATCTCTACCTGTTGGATCCATCTCCCCATTACTGTGGCACCTGCGCTTTGGACATCTACCGCTTCAGAAACTGTGTCATGTGTTACCTCACGTTTCACCTCACACGTCCATTCAATGTGAGGCTTGTCAATTGGGAAAGCATCATCGGTCTACTTTTCCCAGTCGTCAGTGTCGGACTAGTACCTCCAAGTTTGAGGTGTTTCATATCTGGGGTCCTGGTCGTGTTCCTGATCATCAGGGACACAGGTTTTATATAGTTATTGTGGATGATTTCTCTCGTGTGTCGTGGGTATTTCTGTTAAAGAATAAATCTGAAGCGGGGAATATTATCATCAATTTCATTAATGAAGTTCGTAATGTTTTTTCTGCATCTGTTAAAATTGTGAGAAGTGATAATGCCCTGGAATTTTGTACTCATACCCTATCCGGTTATTTTTCATCTCAAGGGATCATCCACCAAACATCATGTGCCTATACTTCCCAACAGAATGGGGTTGCTGAAAGAAAACATCGTCATTTACTTTATGTCACCAGGTCGCTTCTTATACAGAGTCATGCCCCTTTCTTTCCGGGGCGATGATGTTCTTACGGCATGTTATCTCATTAATCGTATGCCGTCATCTGTCTTAGGTGAGAAGATTCCTTTCTCTCTTATTTTTCCTAACAAAGAATTGTTCTCCCTTACTCCTCGTGTGTTTGGCTCGGTCGCCTTTGTCCACCAGTTGCCTCCCGGGACTGACAAGCTCTCTCCTAGGGTTGTCAAGTGTGTCTTCGTCGGATACTCAAGAACACAGAAGGGGTACAAGTGTTATGATCCATTGCGCAGGAGGTATCTAGTTAGTGTTGATGTTACCTTTTTCGAATCTGTTATGTATTTCTCATCTACAGGTGATCAGTTGGTACCCTCTGACACTACTGATGCTATATGCATGCCACCACCACCAGCACCGCTACCATCTCCTACACCTCCTGTCATTGTGCATGTTTCATTATTGCCATTCCACTATACCCGTAGGCCTACTTCTGCTCATGGCATCGCTCATCATCTAGCTCGCCTGAGGTATGTTCTGAAAATATTACTATTGATGGATCTGATGATTTTCCTAAGCAAGATGTGTTACAGAGGCCAGATGAGGAGGCAAATGATTTAGATGTACCTATTGCTCTACGAAAGCAGAAGCGGAGCTGCGCGTCATATCCTATAGCATCTTATGTTTCCTTTGATCGACTAACTGGAGAATTCAGGAACTTTGTCATTGCATTGTCAACAGTGGATATTCCACGGAATTACCAAGATGCGCTGAAGGATAGTCGATGGCGTTTAACTATGGAGGAAGAAATAGCAGATCTTCAGTCTAGATGCACCCGGAGCCTTGTTCCTGCACCTGCTGATGTGTCTACAGTTAGCTGCAAGTGGGTCTTTACAGTTAAGCAGAATGCAGATGGCAGCATTGACAGATACAAGGCTCGCCTTGTTGCTCGTGGCTTTATACAGACATATAGGGTGGATTATCTTGATATATTCTCGTCGGTTGCTCGCCATTCCACCCTACGATCCTCCTTTCTGTTGCAGTTACTCGTGATTGGCCGCTATACCAATTAGATGTGAAGAATGCATTCTTATACGGTGAGTTACAGGAGGAAGTCTACATGCAACAACCACCTGGTTTTGCTGTTGAGGGGGAGTAACCTAAGGTGTGCAGACTTCATAAGGCTATCTATGGCCTTAAGAAGAGCCCCAGAGCTTGGTTCCAGAAGCTCTCAAACCTGTTTGAGAAACAGGGGTACAACGTTCTAATGCTGATCATTCCTTGTTCGTACAGAAGACACCCAGAGGTATTATTGCAAATATCGTCTATGTAGACGATATTCTGATTACAGGTGATGATGAACAGGGAATCCAGGGGGCAAAAGAAATGCTGGGTCGTGAATTCGTCACCAACGACCTTGAAGTTCTTAGATGTTTTCTGGGACTGGAGTTTTCCAGAAATCCTCATGGGTTGGTAATGACCCAGAGGAAATATGTCACTGACCTGTTGAGTGAAACAGGAATGCTTGGTTGCCGACCTGCCACTACACATATGGATCCCAGTATGAAATTATATGATGATGACACTGATGAGGTGGATAGGAGAAGATACAGAGAACTGTTGGGCAAACTTCTCTATGTTACTATAACTAGGACCGATATCTCCTTTGATGTGTGTCGAGTAAGCCAGTTCATGGAGCAACCACGTCAGGTACACATGGATGCTATACATATGATCTCAGGTACCTTAAGTCATCTCCAGGTGCGGGTCTGTTGTTTAAGAAAGGCAAGGAGGTTACTATCTCAGCTTGTGCAGATGCAGATTACGCAGGGTGTCCCAAGGATAGGAAGTCCACCACTGGGTTTGATGTGTATGTTGGAGATTCTCTAGTCTCATGGAAAAGCAAGAAGCAAACGGTTGTAGCAAGGTCTAGTGTTGAGTCTGAATATAGGGCTATGGCCCAGGTCAGTACACAAATGATATAGGTAAAGGTTGTGCTTACAGATCTATATATAGAAGTCCCGCTTCCTATGGCTCTGGAATGTGACAATCAGGCGGCCCTATTCATTGCAAATAATCCGGCATTTCATAAACGAACCAAGCACATTGAGGTTGATTGTCACTTTATACATGATGATTCAGAAGGGGTTTATTGTTACATCCCATGTTAGCTCAGAGGATCAAACTGCAGACATTTTTACCAAGGCATTACTTCGAGGGTCGTTCCAGAAGTGTTCGTCCAAGCTGAGCATGATTGATATCTATGCTCCACCTTGAGGGGAGTGTAGAGATATATTATTCACTTCTGTACTTTTCTTGTATTTTTCTTTTCCTGTTGGATTCTTTATGTATTTTACCCCTAGGATACTCTCCTATATAAGAGAGCCTAGGGCGGATGGAATAAACAAGTTTTCTCATTTTCCCAACAATTATAGTAGCCACTACTGCTAATAAAACATCGATTTCACTCCTTCCACTCCCTGGCGCTCTCCCAGTATAAGCTGAGGAACTGGGTCGACTATGGCGAATCATCTGAAACAAGACTGCAAACTCAATTATCTTTGCCGAGAGCCCGGAGCATTTCGTGAAACCAGTGAACCACATGCCATTTCTGTATTAATGTGTGGGACAATGGACTCGCCCATGTCGAGCAATACGGGAGACTAGAGAATGGGGAGAGGTCAAGTTAGGGTCAACAACAAAACACGAATTCTTCATAAGGGAATTAATAGAGGCACTTCTACTAAGTCTTGATGCATCTTCGATCAATTCAAATATTGCAAAATAATGGTTCAAGCTTTTCGAGAGGCACCCCTAAGCTTTCTAGCTTAAAGGCCATGTTGGCCACTCTTGCTTTATTCATGCTATAGGTCATGTTGACCATCTTTCCTTATGTTTTTCTTTTTAAAGGCCATGTTGGCCATAAACCTTTAAGAAAGACTCATCCTTCTCCTATGTTTTCATGTACGTACCTTTCATGAATGAAAGGGGATACCCGGACCCCACAATTTACCGGGTTGCAAAAAAAATTAATAGGGGCAATGTCAATCATATTGCAGGAAAACTTGAGCAGTGGGTAAGAGGGGAAGGGAAGGCGATGAAGTCTAGTTCAAAAGTCAAATATTAGATTAGGATCGAGTGGAGCAACAGAGATACAAAGTTCCCGTCGGCTGGATCTCGGGGTTCATCGCCATACTCAAACATGAGCATTTTTACGAAGGTCGGAGGGATTTTATATTTATATATATAGGAAAGAAGAGAGCGAGGTGCCAACTCTTAACCGGATATGTGCACAGAATGAGATCAACGCGATGTGGAAAGGTAGGAATACCGAATACCACGAGTCATCAAGGAAACCCCTCCTCCGGGCACCACCTCCCTGCCACATGGGACGAGCAGATCAACTCATCAAGATCTTATTGGAATAGGATCAACAGAAGGACAAGCACTTCTCATTGGTTGGTTGGTGGGTTATTATGTCTAGTAAAAGCCTCAAGCATCGTCGACCCGCTAAGCCATTCCATGTGATTTCTTTATATACATAAATTCCGTTTGGGGGCTTTTTTTTAATAGCTTGAGACGGGTTATTCGTCAAAGACAGATCTAAGTCTAAATGCTGTCAGAATCAAGCATGACAAAAGGGGGATAGCATCAGGGATGGACTGAGTGAGGTGAGAAGTCAATTTTCAAGGTTGACTATGTGACTTTTAGAGTTACAGGATCTCGCTTAGGCAAAGCTATATATTCTATGTAAGGCTATTGACCAATGGAAAAAAAAGAGTAGCCTCAAGTATCATTCTTTGAGATCGACAATTAAAGGGGGAGACTAGTAGCACGAAAATGGCATGTATAATATAGAAATGCTACGGATACTAAAAAAAGAAAGACTTCGATTTTTGCTATGATCTCCGTAGTAAACGAGATTTGCTTGATGACTTTCTTTTTGGGAAAACAACTTTCTTATTCCAATGGTTATAATCCACCCTCAACACAAAACCTCAACCAACTTGCCTTGCTTTTTCCCTTATGTTATCAACTATTCACCTATCCTAGAAATCAAGAATCATATTCAAAGGTCATTATGACTAGAATATTAGAGGAAGCATCGGGTCTCGGGGAGGTTGATTGCTTTTTCTCCATTTCTACGCTGGAAAGTGGGGCCCTTCTCTGCTTGACCCCCAACCTCATGCTCAATAACATGCAAAGGATCAATATTGAATTTCCTCAGCATAGAAAGATGGAATACAACATGCAAATGTTCGTACTGGGGTGAAAATGCAACCCGATAAGAAACTTTGTCCATCCTCTCTAAGATCTCAAATCGACCCACATATAACGGACTTAGCTTACTCTTTTTGCCAAACCGCTAACTATATATTTGGGGTTGACTCTCAAAGTTCTAGAGGCTCCCATAAATCTTCCTCGATATGGGTCCATTGTTTCATTTCGCCCATCAGCAGGTCAAAATATTGGTATTACAAAGGGGACAGTCAACTTAGTAATTCCAATATCATTTCGTGGCATCGGAAGTGTAGAAGTTTATTTTACGTTCTTGTATCTTTTATCTATTTCTCTTTTCGTTTGTCTACCGTATGTAATTTGCCCATAGGACTCTCTGATATAAGAGAGTCTAGGGCTCAAGGAATAAACATAACTCTTATTTTTCCCAACATGGTATCAGAGCGGCGGTCCTAGATCGGAGATCTCATACCGAACCCTAACCCTAATCCCTCCACCTTCAAACCGTCCAGGTCTCGACCTCCGTGCGCCGCCCGGCCCCGGTGCTCCTAGGCTGGTTCCCTGCGCCGCCCGTCCCCCTCGCTGCCCGACCTCCATTCTCCTAGGTCGGTCCTCCGCGTGACACATGGGGACCTATGCGTGCCTATTCTAGGCCCTAGGGCTCCTCCAGTTCGTCATTCCTAGGCCCACGATGTGCCGTTAGGTCCTTGTTGTTGTCCCTAGGATCACGCCGCCCCTAGGGTTCTGCAGTTCCATATCTAAGGGACCCTTCGCTCGCTTCCAGGTTGATGGGTTTGGTTGTGTAGGTCTACACATGCAACCAAACCTCGTCATGTCAGTGTAGACTAAAGTTTATCTTGTCTACAACCCTAGTTTTCTCCAGTCACCATGTCATAAAGCAATGTAGAAATCCCCACCACATGCGCCTTCAGAGGTCCTGCACCTATTGTGAAGATGGATGGGTCCAACTACGAGCTATGGGTCATGCAGTTCATGAGCCTAATGACATCGATGGGTAAGAAACATATTCTTACCGAAGATGAGCCAACGGAGAAGACAGGGTTGTATGCCTCATGGGAGGCTGACGATGCATATGCTTAGGTCTGGTTGTCTGGTACTTTGATTCCAGACATTGTTAATTGTAAAGACTTATATTACTATGTTTTGTACTGTTTCTTAATTCCTGATTACTTTCTGGACTCTTATGTATTTTACACGTGAGTTCTCTCTATATATAAGAGAGACTAGGGTTCCTTGGAATAATAGATTGCTAACTTTTCCCAACATGGTATCAGAGCCCAGGGGCTAACCCTAACCCTAGGCCTTTCCACCGCTGTCGCCGGATCTCTCCTCCTCCACCACCCTTCCGCCGCCTCCTTCCCCCCACCCCTTCTTCCCTCCAAACCGCCGTAGGGACCCCCCTTCCTCCCTCTTCACGTCGCCGGGTCCACCCCCCCTCTTCACGCCGGGCCCCCTCCTCCACGCCGGGCCCCCTCCTCCACGCCGGGCCCCCTCCTCCACGCCGCCCCCCCTTCCACGTCGGGCCCCCTCCTCCACGTCGGGCCCCCTTCTCCATGTTGTCGGGGCCCCCACCATGTCGTAGGCCAACCTACTTCACCGATTCAAGCCCTAGGTAGGGGACCCTAACCGCCGGGTCCACCTTACACGCCGACACCAACTCTTTCGTCGGTTGTTCTATCTCCATGGATTTGAGTACGTAACGTCTACATATGCACTCAAATCCGGTCAAGTTTTTGAGTCTCATGAAGTCAAACGGTAAGAAGCATATACTTACCGAAGATGAGCCGACAGAGAAGACTGAGATATATGCCTCTTGGGAGGCTGATGATTCTTATGCCAAGGTTTGGCTGTCAGGCACACTGTCGACGGAGATTGCCAATGATGTCCTCCATCAGCCCACTGCCAAGGCAATGTGGGATATTCTGGCCGCTACATATTCCCAAGTGCGGAATGAGACCAAGATGTTACAGCTCCAGCATGAAATATTCACGATGAAGCAGAATGGCAGGCCACTTCACTCATTGTACACGTCCCTGAGAGGGATGTTCGAGAAGTTATACAGTACCATACCACTCACGGCGACTCCAGAGCAACAGAAGACATTTCGGAATGCTACCATGGTGGGCGTACTACTTGCAGCCCTCGATCCTGAGTACGAGGCAACCCGCTCTCAGATATTGGCTGATGCAGTCATTCCTCTAATGGAGGATGTTTACCGGAGGCTCAGTCGCATATCAGTTTCTTCCAGTACATCTACTCCACCCCCATCGGCGATGATAGTATCGCGTGGGAGAGGTGGTCAGTCTTCTGGTCATGGACGTGGACCACGTGGACGGGGAGGTCGCTTTCGCCAGCCATGTTCGTTCTGTCATCGCACATGCCACTCGGAGGATACATGCTACTCTAAGCATGGGTTTCCAGCATCAGCGCGTGTAGCCGAGCATGTACTTCCCCAGTCAACATCCACTGCAGATAACCGATTAGAAGAGCTTGTGGCACGTCTACGTGATATTATGCCACAATCGTCTACTGAATCTCCAGGTGGACCTTCAGATGTTGCTGCTACAGCTTCTGCCAGTTCGTCTGCTGCTGCTAGTACCTCGGGTAGTGCTACTGCCTTTACATCTTGTCATGATATATCTGATTGGATTATAGATTCTGGCGCCACCCAACATCTCTGTCGCGATAGAGAGAGACTTGAGTCCTACAGGGACATCCCACATGGCCGCTCAGTGCTGATAGAAGATGGTACTCATTCCCCCCTTGTTGGACAGGGGGAGGTTTCCTTATCACCCTCTATGCATCTACAGAATGTTCTACATGCTCTTGATCTCCATGAATTTGTTATCTATTAGTCAGATTACGAAGGATTTGCACTGTCGTGCTATATTTGACCCCTCATCTCTTATTTTTCATGACATACTAACGGGCAGGGTGATTGGCTGTGGCTCTGAGCAGAATGATTTGTATCGGCTGGTCCGGAATTCTTATGCTGGCGTCTCTTCTCATTCCGTCGGACCAGTATCTCCATACATTTGGCATCTTCGCTTTGACCATCTCCCGCTCCAGAAAATGCGACATCTATTGCCTCGGATCTCTCTCTGTTCCTCATTTCGCTGTGAAGAGTGTCAGTTGGGAAAGCATCATCGGTCTAGCTTTCCTAGTCGGCAGAGTCAGAGCAGTAGCTCCCCGTTTGAGTTATTTCACATAGATATTTGGGGTCCGAGTCGTATACCTGATCATCAGGGACACAGGTTTTATCTAGTGGTGGTGGATGACTTTTCTCGTGTATCTTGGGTCTTTCTTTTAAAGAATAAATCTGAAGCAGGGGGTGTTATTAAAATTTTGATTAATGAAGTGCATAATGTTTTTTCTTCTACTGTCAAATATGTTCGTACAGATAATGCATTGGAATTCTGCACCTGATCTCTCTCTCAGTTTCTCTAGTCTAAGGGTATTATTCACCAAACCACCTGTGCTTACACATCTCAGCAGAATGGCGTGGCAGAAAGAAAGCATCGTCACCTTCTTGACATCACTCGAACCCTCCTTATTCAGAGTTGTGCTCCTATCACTTTCTGGGGGAAATGTTGTCCTTATAGCCTGCTATCTGGTCAATCGTATGCCATCATCGTCCCTTGGTGAGAAAATTCCTCTTTCTATCATTTTTCCTGATAAGGAATTATTCTCACTTACTCCTCGTGTCTTTGGTACTGTTGCGTTTGTTCATCTCTTGTTCCCTGGACTTGACAAACTCTCTCCTAAAGCTATCAAGTGTATCTTTGTAGGTTACTCTCGGACTCAGAAGGGCTATCGCTGTTATGACCCCATCAACAAGAAATATTTTGTCAGTGCTTATGTCACGTTTTTTGAGTCCGTTATGTACTTTTCCCCTACAGGTGACAGGCTGGTCTCGTCCACTACCAACGATGATGTCTATGTTCCTCCTCCTCCTAGTTTGAGTTCACCTAAGTCCACTCCAGCTCCAGTTTCTACGCCACCACCACCACCGCCACCTCTACCACCACCACCTCCACAGCCTCCTATTCCACCTTTACCAAAATTCTATACGAGTCGGACAGGTCATGTTCAGGCTACACGTCAGGCATCCATCACGCCTCAGGTATGTTCAGATGGCATCACTACTGACGGGTCAGATATGTTACATGTGCAGGATTCTTCATTGCAGGAGGAGACTATACCATCCAGTACAGTGGACGACGACCTGGATATTCCCATTGCTATCCGGAAGCAGAAACGGACTTGTGCGTCTTATCCTTTTGCTTCCCATGTGTCCTTTCATCGCCTCACAGGCGACTTTCAGAGATTTGTTGCGGCTTTGTCTTCCGTGGACATACCACGGACCTATCAAGAAGCTATGAAGATTGATTGATGGCGACTGGCTATGGAAGACAAGATGCGTGCCTTACAGTCTCGTGGCACATGGAGCTTGGTTAATGCACCTCCTGACGCATCCATTGTTAGTTGCAAGTGGGTATTCACAGTTAAATACCATGTTGATGGCAGTTTAGATCGATACAAGGCACGGCTGGTTGCGAGAGGTTTCACACAAACCTATGGCGTTGACAATACGGATACATTTTCTCCAGTGGCTCGTCACTCTACTCTTCGCATTCTTTTATCAGTTGCTGTGGTACGTGATTGGACTATATCTCAACTTGATGTCAAGAATGCATTCTTGTATGGAGATTTGCAAGAGGAAGTCTACATCCAGCAGCCACCAGGGTTCACTGCTGAGGGGGAGAAGCATATGGTGTGTAGACTTCACAAGGCAATTTTTGGCCTTAAACAGAGCCCAAGGGCGTGGTTCCAGAAGCTTTCCCATCTGATTGAACGACAGGAGTTCAAAAGATCCAATGCAGATCACTCGTTGTTCATTCAGAAGTCTTCTACAGGTATGTGATTGGACTATATCTGTTGCTGTGGTACGTGATTGGACTATATCTACAGGTATGTGATTGGACTATATCTGTTGTTGTGGTATGGTTGTCATCATGGTCTATGTGGATGATATTCTGGTTACAGGAGATGATGTTCAGGGAATACAGAGAGCAAAAGCATTCATGGGGCGTCAGTTCGTCACGAAGGATCTTGGAACCCTAAGATATTTTCTGGGGTTGGAATTTGCCAGGAATGCACAGGGTCTGGTGATGACCCAAAGGAAGTACATTACAGATTTTTTGGTTGAAACAGGCATGGTTGGATGTAGACCATCGAGTACTCCTATGGCTCCAAGCATGAAGCTGTATGATGATGACACCGCAGAAGTAGACAAGAGGAGATAGAGAGAGATGGTGGGTAAGCTCCTTTATATTACCATAACTCGACCCGATATTGCCTTTGCAGTAAGCCGGGTGAGTCAATTTATGGAGCAGCCAAGACAAGTTCAAATGGATGCCATATACATGATACTGAGGTATCTGAAGTCTTCTCCAGGCTCAGGGCTGCTATTTCGAAAAGGCACAGATTTATCTATTTCAGCATGTGCAGACGCCGATTATACAGGGTGCCCTAAGGATCGAAAATCGACCTCAGGTTTTGCCATTTTTGTTGGGAGCTCTCTGGTTTCTTGGAAAAGAAAGAAACAAACTGTTGTGGCAAGGTCCAGTACTGAATCTGAATATAGGGTCATGGCGCAAGCAAGCACGGAAATGATGTGGGTTCGATCTGTGCTAGAGGATCTACATATAGCCGTACCTTTACCCATGCAGCTTCAGTGTGACAATCAGGCAGCATTGTTTATTGGCAACAATCCAGCATTCCATGAAAGAACAAAGCATATCGAAGTTGACTGCCACTACACGAGAGACTTGATCCAGAGAGGCTTGATATATACATCTCACATTAGCTCAGGGGATCAGACTGCTGACATATTCACCAAGCCGTTGCTCAGAGGACCCTTCTAGAGATGTTCTTCCAAGCTGAGCATGATAGACATCTATGCTCCACCTTGAGGGGGAGTGTAGAGACTTATATTATTATGTTTTGTACTGCTTCTTAATTCATGTTTACTTTCTGGACTCTTATGTATTTTACCCGTGAGGTCTCTCTCTATATAAGAGAGACTAGGGTTCCTTGGAATAATAGATTGCTAACTTTTCCCAACATTAATGATGTCTTGCACCAACCTACTGCCAAAGTCACGTGGGATATTCTTGTTGCCACGTATTCTCAAGCCAAGAATGAGACAAAAATCCTACAGCTCCAGCATGACATCTTCACGATAAAGCAAAATGATCGACCCCTGCATGCTCATTACACTGCGTTGCGGGGAATGTTTGAGAGGCTTCATAGCTTCATGCCTCTCACAGCTACTCCAGAGCAGTTAAAGACATATCGGAATGCCGCGATGGTGGGAGTCTTTCTAGCCTCTCTTGACTTATAGTATGAGGCTGCTTCATCTCACATTCTGGCGGATGCCACTATTCCTCCTATGGAGGAGGCTTTTCGGAGATTGAGCTGAATCAACATCTCGAGCCATGATACTGTGCCAAATTCTTTTGTTATGGCGGCCTCTCGCGGAAGAGTCAATCCATCTCAGTTTCGTGGACGAGGACCACGTGGTAGGGGTGGCCATGGTCGTGGATCATAGTGCACTTACTGTCATTGGACTGGACATACAGAAGATACATGCTACTCCAAGCATGGTTTCCCAGCATCTGCCCGTGCAGCAGAACAGATTCAGCATCAGGATGCTACACATGCATTAGATCCACGATATGATGAACTTGTATCTCGATTGCGAGAAATCATGCCTCCGACAAGTACCCCTTCACCTGTTTCAGAGAGCAGCTTGGACGTTGCTGCTATTGTAGAAGCTAGTACCTCAGGTAGTGCTCATACTTCTACTTTCTACCATGGTTCAGGTACCTCAGAATGGATTGTAGATTCAGGTGCCACACATCATTTATGTGGAGATAGACACCAACTCACATCCTACAAGCAAGTTCCCCCAGGAAGGACAGTTGTCATAGCAGATGGGACTCACTCTCCCATCACATGACAAGGACAGATTGCCTTAACACCTTCTATGCAGTTGCAGAATGTGCTACATGCTCCTAATTTCTCAATGAATTTACTGTCAATTAGTCAGATTACTAAGGATTTACATTGTCGAGCGATATTTGACTCATCATCTCTTGTGTTTCAGGACATTCTCATGGGCAAAGTGATTGGTCATGGCCGTGAGCAAGGCGAGCTGTATCTACTGATCCATACACCTTATGTTGGAGCATCATCTCATTCCACTGGATCTGTCTCTCCTTATCTATGGCATCTGCGCTTCGGTCATCTTCCGTTTCAGAAACTGCATCAAGTCCTTCCTCAATTCACCCCGCTCGTCGTTTAATTGTAAAGCTTGTCAGTTAGGGAAGCATCATCGGTCCGTCTTCCCTAGTCGTCAGAGTTGGAGCAGTAGATCTCCATTTGATTTTTTTCATATTGATATTTGGGGTCCAAGTCGTGTTCCCGACCATCAGGGATACATGTTCTATTTAGTTGTTGTGGATGATTTTAGTCGTTTGTCTTGAAGCGGGCAACACTATTACGCATTTTATTAAAGAAGTGCAGAATGTTCTTTCTGTTTCTGTCCAAATTGTGCAAACTGATAATGCCCTTGAATTCTGTCCTCATACATTATCTCAATTTCTTTTATCCCATGGCATTCTTCATCAAACGTCTTGTACCTACACGTCCCAACAGAATGGTGTCGCGGAAAAAAAACACCGCCACCTTCTTGATGTCACTTGTACGCTTCTTATCCAGAGTTGTGCTCCGCACTCGTTCGGGGGCGATGTGGTTCTCATTGCATGTTACCTCATTAACCGTATGCCCTCGTCTATGTTGGGGGAGAAGATACATTTCTCCCTTGTCTTTCCTGACAAGGAGTTGTTCTCCCTTACTCTTGTCTTTGGATCCGTTGCATTTGTTCACCAATTGTCTCCAGGGATTGACAAGCTCTCTCCTAGGGCTGCCAAATGCATTTTTGTCGGGTATTCCAGGACTCAAAAGGGGTATCATTGCTATGATCCGTTACGTCGAAGATATTATGTCAGTGCAAATGTCACATTTTTTGAGTCAGTCATGTTTTTCTCTCCTACAGGTGACAGGCACCTCCACCACCACCTCCACCACCGCTACTACCTCCACCATCTTCCCTTTCTTTGGTTCCTCCTCTACCACACCACTACAGTCGACGGCCAGCCCCTAGTCATGATCATGGTCAATCATCAACAATACCCCAGGTTTGTTCTGACGACATAATTCTAATGATGGGACTGATGGTATTTCTCAGGATGACACGGATGGTGGTACAGTTGATGCAGAACTTGATTTGCCTATCGCACTAAAAAAGCAGAAGAGGTCATGTGCTTCATATCCGATTGCCTCTCATATTACCTTTGAGCGTCTACAGGAGACTTCAGGAGATTTGTAGTTGTTTTATCCGCTGTGAACATTTTACGGACTCACCAGGAGGCATTAGCTGATAGTAGATGGCGTCTGGCTATGGAGGAGGAGATGGTTGTCCTTCAGTTGAGAGATACTTGGAGCCTTGTTCCAGCTCCTACTGGCATGGAAGGACATATCGATATCGGTATCGATATCGGTACCATGTCGATATGATATATCGTCGATATAGCGACGATATATCGACGCCATATCGCCAACATTGAACCGAGATTATGAATAAAATGACCTGTATCGACCCGATATCGACCATATCGGCGATATATCGGTGACCTGTCGAAACCGATATATCGTCGATATATCGCGATATGGCCATCCATGCTACTGGGGCATCTATTATGAGTTGCAAGTGGGTTTTTACAGTGAAGCAAAAAGCAGATGGCAGTATTGATAGGTACAAGGCTCGATTGGTTGCTCGGGGCTTTACTCAGACTCGATTGGCAGTATTGATGGTTGTCCCTTTCCTCCCACGTGACAGATAATGAATAATTTTTCCATCACTAACTTTCTTCCAGTTTCGAAATTGATCAGTAACAAAGGCATTTGTACCATACTTGGAATTAGCTTTACCATAAAAAAGATAACAAGAGAAACAAAATGCTGCATCTTTTGAAGGAGAACCACGAATTATTTTTAAACCGTGACACTTGAAATCACCGACAATGTTTTTCACTGCAATTATATGGATAATTTTCCATAACAAATTGAAGGCCCTAAATTGATATAAGTATGTATTACATCTTCTCTCACTTCTATGAGATAGTTCGAAATCATCTGACGCAATCCAGGATCTCTTTCTACCGATATACCATCAACATTTGGAATTTCTAACCATGGAACTTTATTTTATGGATATTCATCATCTTTAGAATCACTATAGTTATGTAAAATTTCTTCAGATACACCTTTGTTCACCTTCTTAGAGAAATATGTAGTGATTGTTCGTTTTGACATTTTAATCTGAAAGTATGAAGATGAAATATGATAAACAAGAGAATTTTTTGCGTACAAGTCATCTAAGTTGCACGATAAGATATAAGCATGATTCTAGGAATAAATTTGTACGTAATTTATATACACAAACATTGGATTAATTAAATAATCATGATGTTGAAACTAATTTTGGGAATTTGAATCAAAATTGTCATCAATGATCGGGATCTCAATTCAGTGACAATATTTGACAAACTATGTCTACCTCCCAATTGTAATCCACCAGTTACCACCAGAGCAGAATAAGCAGTCTACTTGCTTTACATAAAAGTTGACTTTGTTGCATCTATCTAGTGTGAAATTTAAAAATTAATTTAATTCAAACGATGCAGGCGATTGGAAAACGAAGAGAATCTGCAATTCGAATAGAAAATATAGTATTCTATTCGAATTTCACTAATCTCAACAAGTTGATAAAAAAATAAGGTTCACATTTTATAACTATATTGCGCTACGCATGATTGTATTTACCGGTGTTTCTGAAATCGGATGGGATTTGTCATTTTGACCAATGAATTGAGCATGGACTGATCGAGTTATACAATGAAATTAGCTGGAGTAGAGCTAGTGATCCACCCCAACTTCTTCTAAAGAATGAATTAAGAATATTTTTATTCTATTATAAATGTTTAAAGTATTTAGTTATCATGTATCTATATGTATAAGAATTGATTATGTATATGTAAAAATATTTTATATAGACATTTTTTCATAAATACGTGACTACTACTATATGAAAATTTGTATGGATACCCTCACATCTACTACTCTTTTGCATAGGTCCCTGAGTTACCATGTTGTGCCGAAAAGATTCAAATACTTCACATGTATAGAATAAGGAAAGTATAAGAAATGAAGAGGGGCATTATAGAACATACAGTAGTCTTGCAGTTGCTCCGGGCTTCCACGGGAGGAGGCGAGTAGCCGATGAGTCGACGACGCGGCACATGCGTGTCTACGCATATCAATGACTTTAGATACATAAATCCTATAAAATAATTTTCTATAATGAAAATTTGAATATTATACATGCATTCTTGTGGAAGAATAATGAGAGCATACCGATTTGGAGCGTGTCGCAACTTGCAAGGTCAGGCACGCACAACATGAGCAGTGAACACACGACAAGCAGGCCGAAGGAGGACGAGCGCCGAAGTGCGATCGTGAATCTACAATGATTGGCAGTTTGGCACAGGCACAATACAAAGGAGAGGAAAATGTGATAGAAATTTGAGGTTTAGTGAAGAATCAGTAGAAGAGAGTGAGCATTTGTTTTATGAATATATATTAATATAGACAATGCATGGATATCAAAAGGTCAACTGGGAAAACCAAACGTCTACAATGGTCATCACCCGTATTGGATATAATATAAAATTTAATGGGTTGGGGTTTTCCCTGTGCACAGAGGCCAATCAGTCCTATCGGCCAACCATTCCGTCACCCATATTGGATATAATATAAAATTTAATGGATTTGGGGTCATCCCTGTGCACAGAGTTCAATCAATCCCATTTTGTCACTGTGTATTAGATATAATATAAAATTATATGATGCATGCACCTGCCCCCTAACTCCGTCCCGACTCGTCTTAGTTTGAAGAGACTGATCGAGGCCTTCTTGATATCGTGTTAGGTAACATAAATAGATGTAAAAAAAAGAATTTTTACCGCACGAACCCTTTAAATTTTGTCAATTATCTTCTCGGCATTTGAATCAATGTAATTCCCCCTTAATCTCGTAAACTTGCATTGTCTTAGTCCACAGACCCTACCGTCAACTTTTACTTTATTGGAGTCAAATACTTGGGATAAATTTGAGTTAATCTAATTAAAGAAGATTAAGCGGTGGATCTTCAATCTCCCTTTCTCCTTCCTTCTCCTCCCCCTTCTTCATCATCTTCTTCTACCAAATCAAACCGGAAGTTGAGGAGGACTTGGAGGAAGAGATGGGGGTTGAGGAGGAGGAGGCCGCCCTCGTGATAGACCAAGAGGAGGAGGGGCAGGTCGCCCTCATAGTGGACTTGGAGGAGGAGGGAGAGGTAGGAGAGGAGGAGGGCGCCCTCGTGGCGGACCTGGAGGAGGAGGGAGAGGTCGGGGAGGCATAGATCGAGGAGGAGGAGGAGGAGGAGGAGGGCACCCTCGCGGTGGACCTAGAGGAGGAGGGGGGTGTCGAGGAGGCGATTACTCCTCTAGGCTCTCCATCGAGTCCTCCACCCATCTTCATCCACCCTGGGACATGGGCTCACTGTGCGTGACACCGCCGACTGCACCCTCGCATTCTCCTCCCACCGCTCGTGTGCAATGCCGCCGACCACAGCCTCAGTTCCTTTGGACCTTCAGGCTGAGCGGGAGGAGAAGGGGTGGAGGTCGGGCAGCACGGGGGAGGAGGGTGGGAGATCAGGTGGTGCGAGAGGAGGAGGGTGGGGTTAGGCAGTGCGAGGGGAGGGAGTCAGAGATCATGTGACGCGGGGAGGAGGTGGTGTTGGGGAAGGAGAGCATTTTGTAAATTTGGTAAAGAAATAGGACAACATACCTATTTCAAATGGAATTCGATTATGTTTAACGGTTAAATGAATGGAGTTAAATACAGGATCCGTGGAGTAAGAGTTATCAAGTTTACGGAATCGAGGGAGAAATTACATTATTTCAAAAGTTGAGAGGTAATCCATAACATTTATATTATTCGTGAGGTAAAAATTCCTAAAAATAATGACCGTCGTTGATATCGTGTTTAGCTGACAGCCACTCGTATTCTCTCTCTCTCTCTCCCTATAATCTATCCTTATCAACTTCTTCATAAATGTGCATGTACGAACCTCTTCTCTTCGTTGTCATCCCTTCTCTCATCACTCCCGGTGGCCACGAGAAGCAAATCACCTAATAATGTCTGAAGCGATTCCACCTCCTTCTTTGGGCGATAGGTACAGATCTCACATAGTTGGTGAGGGCGAGAAGGACACCAAGTGGAGGCACGGCCGTCCTCCCGTCTATGATCTCGTCAACGATCTCTTCGAACAGGGAAGAACAAAGGTACGCACGTGCTCTACCAGTGACAAGCCGGATTTTACAAGTACATCTATGTTCTACTGTAGGAATGGCCCAAAGGATCCCTGGAAGAGATCGTGCAGAACGCCATCAAGACATGGGAGATGGAGCTCTCCCACAAGATCCGTCTCCAGGACTTCAAATCGATAAATCCCACCAAATTCAAGATGGCCGTCAACGGTGCCACATGCTTCTTCTTCGTCTTCTTTGGGTGCAACGCATGCATGAGTTGAACATGTAGATAGATGTGCAGGAAGGAGCTGGTTGACGGGAGAGGGAGACGTTGGAGAAGGGCAGCTACAACGCCTTGCTGGAGACATCAGTTCCCCGTGAGTTCCAGTACTACCGAGCCGACGAGGAGACGTTCGAGTCTTCGCACGAGCTTGCCGAGGGGGTTCGCGTGGGAGGTGCTGCAGGTCTACTCAGGCCCGCCTGTGATCAGCTTGAAGTTCCGGCACTGGGGGTTCATGGAGGGCCCTTACAAGGGCCGTGCGCCCACCGGAGAGAAGGTTGGGTTCATTGGCGTGGCAACCCTCAAGGTCAACTCTCTCTCCCTCCCTCCTCAAGGGAACCTTTTTTTTTTTACTTTTTTTACCACAGCCATAGGTTAAAAACAGATATTTTCGCTTCGAGTTTCGTAGAATCAAGAAATAGTCAGGTGCTAGTACTATAAAGAATCCGGATTTCCTACACTTTAAAGAATCCGGATTCGAATCTAAAGAGGACGTTCCAGATCTCTGAACTGGATCTACTGTTAAAAAAAGAAAGTTGCAGTCGTGAGTATTAAATAATAACGGAGACTGGTGTGATGTAAGGACCACCTTTTTTAAATACTTTTTCCTGCTTTTCTTGTGAAATTTCCTAATTAACACATTTAGTCACTACTCTGTCTTGTTGTTATTTATTTAATATAATAAGATTGATAAATATTTGACTTTAGGTTTTTTTAAATTGATTCAATTGTAACGTTATGGGTATCTAAGGAATAATTCCTTTAAAGTTAATTTTTCCTAGATACAATCAATTTTTAATTTTATTATAAATTAATTATTCAAATATATTATATAGACTATGTTGGAAAGTAAAAAGATGATTTTAGGATTTCCCCTATCCTCCCTTCCCGAGAGGAAGAATGTGAAGTTATTTTTTCTTTCGGCAGGGAACATGAGATTGGATCTAGCCATAAGAAGAATGCATGGTATAAATAACTCGTTTTTTGATCTTCAACCCCTCAATCACTACGAGCGCCTCCCAATCAGTGCAATGGGATACGCATTTTTATCTATCTCTTTATTCGAAATGGGAGCATATTTGAAATGAAAAGGGATCTTAGAAACTCCAAAAAGAGTATTTTTATTTCGCATGCTCTACTTATTGATCTCGTAATTTCTACAATAAATTGGGCATCGTTTCTCATCATCCATTCGTGGGGGTAACTAACCTTATGATAAACAAGAACTCTAATAGATTGAGCACATACGTCAAAGTTTTAGCTCAACATATGCATGTCTGTTTTCAAAGCCAGGAGAGTAATTGATCAAATTCATGGGCGTTCATATGAAGAAACACTTATGATATTGGTACCGTAGAGGTGGATTCAATTTCTAAAAATGAGGATTTGATTGAATATAGAGGAACAAAAGAATTTAATCCGAAATACCAAATGAAAGTATAGTGGTTTCTAAATTTTTTTCCTGTTTTTTCCTGCGAAATTTTATAATTAACACATTTAATCCCTACTCTACTCTGTTGTTATTTATTTAATATAATAAGATATTTTTTAAAGATATTGGAAACATATATTTATTAAGTGTATGTTTTACGCACATGATAGCATATGAAATGATAGCAAGAATGGAGGAGTTGCACTTGCAAAAACTCCATTTACGTATCCACTGTAACAAAATGGGTCTATAGTGCAGGGACGAAGCTAGAAATTTCCCCTTGAAGGGTCAAATTATTATCGTATTATTTATCTAGTGAATATTGTTATTTTGTTGTTAGTATTTGTTGGATTTCATATGGTTGCTTAATTGGTTATGACTAGTATTAAAAGATATTTTACAAAAAATATTATGTAAACTTACAGTTTGACATAAATATCGCTACAAACATTATATTGACAAAAATATCCTCATAAAATTCTTTATTTCACAGAAATATACTTTTATTTATTTGATGTTTAGTAATACCATTAAATCTGATATTTTTAAATAAGTAATACTATATGATGTGTTATGTTGGGAACACAAATAAATGTGTGTTTATGCGCGTGAATTCCTTATCATATATGCTACATATTTTGACATATGTACATATACAAATACAATTGCAAACAGAGGCATACAAATACAAATATAGATGTTATCATATCTCATCATATACAAATGTGTGTTTTAATATCTAGGGTTTAGGGTTTATAGAATTTGGCATACCCTAATGTAAAGCAATTCCATCTATGGTTTAACATCTAGGGTTACGTTTGGATGATTTTTTTAAATAATCAACTTAATTATAGTCTAAATATAACTAAATCAATTGTGTGGTTGGGTTGTCAAGGTCGTGCTTATAAGTGATGTAAATAAAATAGGATTGTATTTTCATATATATATATATATATATATACACCCTATTGGTTATAGATATTAATGCATTCATAAGGTCATATCTCTTAATAGAGTAATTTATTTTTAAAGGATCAGTTATAATTTTCAATAAACTTATAACATATAGTTATAGTCCAAAAATAATTAAATCCATTTGTGATTATAAGGTCCATTTCTTTTCGTTTGTTATTGGTTTTTCCTTTCAGAGATCATTTTCGAATGGTTGTTTCTTATTTTTTTTACTAGTAGGCTCGATAATTTCAGGGGTCCAGAGCATCTTCATTGGGATTCGAACTCGGGTTTAGGGTGTAGGCAAACTGCACTACCAATAGATCACTCCTTGAGTTCCTTATTTGCTGAAGCATTTTTACATTCGTTGACAATGTTCTTTTTCGTTTATCACTCATCGTCGTTCTTTCTCTTTGTTTGTCATCCATTCTGTGCATCCTCCTCTCTTCCTCCGAGAGGTCTATCATTAAAAGATCTTCAGGAAAAGAAAGCATAACCTCCTTGATGATTTTTTGCATTTCAGCTGGTGTAAAGAAAATTACATCGTCAATGTCTTCAAGTCAAAACATCTCAAGTCAAAATGTCTCTAAGTCGTAGGAGACGATCCTCTTGCCGAGGAGATCGGATTGTCTGTTGTAATACAACAATATTGTATTACAGGGGACCGTCTAATGGAGATGGGACGGTCCTCCTATGGGGTCAGAGATAGTCGGCACCCTATGAGGGTCGTCTACAACACATGTTGTATTACAGCAGTCGATCATCTAGCAGTAGCATAATCCTTCTTTAATGGAGTGCTAAATATAGCACATGCAACTGGTCCATTCATGTTCTCACTCAGTTTATTTGAGTACGTTTGCTTGCATGTTTTCTTTATAGCGCAGATTGTCTGTTGTACCGAAAGTTGCAGCAGACTATACTGCATCATTTGGGGCCGATCGATCACGATCGAGCGGTTCCCACGAAATCTCACTTTTTGTGGGCCCGGATCGAGAGATTTCGTGGGAACCGCTCGATCATGATCGAGCGGGCCCAACACTCGGTACAGCAGACAATCCGCATCCGTTTTCTTTATCGGATGTGTCAGACTCGACGAATGAAACCCCTGTGATATGCGTGCGTATAGTACTCAATTAATCAGGTCAGCTGAATGCAGGTGGACGAGGAGCTGAAGGTGGAGGAAGTGGAGGTGTACTACGATCCAGGCGAGCTGTTCGGCGGCCTTCTCAGAGGGCCCCTGATAAATGAGCGTTCAGAAGAGGTTGCAGTAGACCCACAGTCGTCGTCCTCTTCGTGCCCATTCTTCAAAGCTGGATAGACTTCTGTTCATCCCCATGAATAAGGAAACACACAGATATATATATATATATATATATATATATATATATATATATATATATATATATATATATATATATATGCTGCCATATTATATATGCTCTGTAACGAGCAGACCTGATGCTATCCCGCTTTTCGTGTATGGTTTACTTGGATTGCTCCTGCACTTGCTCCTGGTTTTTTTCATTAGCTGATGATGTTTACTTTTGTCTGCACTGAAGGATTGATGGAGTAGCTGTTAAATTTCTCTCCTTTGATTACGTTGTTTTTGCTATCTGATTGGTGTGGCGGGCAAAATAATCTGCAGGATATTCATTAGCTTAACGTAAAAATAAAATAAAATAAAAGATACGTTTGATAGTTTTGTTTTACAGCAGTAGTCTAATGGAATGTATCCAATGAAGTAATTTCAGAATACTTGGGTTACAGATCTCTATTTCTCAGCCTTTACTTTACTGAAGAGAAATTTGGAGGGGAATATTTTATGATTACCTTTTGCCCTAATTTATAATATTAGTACTACTGCATGTCCCACGCAAAGCACTGGGAAACAATTTTACCTCTTATATGTAGCATTCGTAATGGTTATTAATATTTGCATTATAGTGATTATTTGCTGAGACTTTTAACCTTAACATCAGAGGATATAGCATTAAATCATCTAATGATTTGCATGCAATGATTATCCGCTGCTTTGTTGTTCTTCCACAATGAAAGATATTGCAATCAATAGTCAAATTATTGGTTAATGATTAAGTTATGATTATCATGATATCTAGTACAGAACCTATGTTTTGACAGTTCATATAATATTTTTTTCATATATGTCAACATCCCTGCAACCCCAGCAAGATGAGAGGCATGATCATCTTCTTCTTATTCCCAAGACAATCGACGGTTCCCCAGTGGCACTTCATCAAGGGACCAAAGTGCTCAAATTTGCAGGGCAATATAACATAGAAAGAAATAGCGTGGAATAAAAATAATATTGACTACATTTTACATGTAATCATATGTTAGGTGGTCCCCAAATGCTATGTTACGCAGCCCAAAAGTGCCGACCCATGTCTCATCACCCACTTGCATGCACAAATGATTGAAAAAATGACATCAAAAACAAAAGCAAACTAACAATAGCAATAAAAAGATGTTTACATAGTAGCACCATTTTTCCAACCTACGGTTGGGTTCACAACTATGATTTAGAAAACTATGTTGTGTTTCCTTTGAAAGTTGCATCCATTGTGAAGTCTATACAAATTTCTCTAGACTTTCGTCAGGAACCCAAGAACCAGAAATCCGTAGGTATAAGAGGGACAGAGAGGGAAAGACCCATCGTACACAACCAATCAAGTAGCATAAAAGTGTTAGAACGATTCTCGCGCGGAATGACCGAGTGGTCAAAACCGCCGCCGACGGTTGCGCGAGAGCCGGGTCTCACGGAGGCCATAACCGCAATGGGCGTAGTCGATGGAGCGGACGTGGCGAGCGCATATGCCCTATAAAAACCTCCCCATAGGGAGGGGAAAGGCATCATCTGAACTCCGCCGATCGGGAGCCCCCATCCCTCTCTAGTTCATATCCCTTCCTCTCTATCTCGTTCTCTCGCAGCCAAAACGAAAAGGACGTACATCGACGAAATCTAAACTGGTATCAGAGCTCGTACCTTGGAGATCCATCGCGGCATTGGCGGCGTAGGCGGTGTACCTCCGGAATCAAGTCCAGGCATCAGTCGCCGCTATCTCTTGAGTTTCAATGAAACCCTAAAAGAGCCCCAGATTCAAAATGACAAGCAAGACAATTGCCACTGAGGTAGGGAAAATAGAGTACCTTAACGGTACTAATTACAAGTTGTGGAGTAGGAAGATCTACTATGGCCTATTACACAATGGCATACACTCCATCATAGATGAACCCGGCCCAACTTTATCTGAAAGTCCAACTATGGAGGAAATTAGGTCCCGCGAACAGTGGAAGAAAACAGATAATCGGGGTAGGAGCTTTATGCTGACCCACATGGATTTGAACCTGATTCGGTTCTTTGAGACATGTGAATCAGCTTACGAGCTCTGGACCGCGGTTAAGGACAAATATCACTCCAAGTCGGAAGTGAGTGTCCAGCTTCTTCTACACAAGTACAACTCGTGTAGAATGAAGTAATCTGAAAGCATCCTCGAGCACGTGAATAAGATGATCGTGATGGCCAAGGATCTTGTGGCTGCTGATTGCGCAATTCCAGAGAGGATGCCGATCGCAGCCATACTGGGAAGTCTCCATCCATCATTCGACATGGTTGCCACATCTTTGCAGATGAATGGCAACATTAAGTCCGTGACGGACCTACCTGCACAGTTGGCGATTGAGCAAAGCCTCTCTAAACAAAGATTGAAAGCTGAGATCTTTGAGGTCGAGGAAGAAGCAGAAGCAAATGCCGTACACGTGAAGAAAAGGCTAGTTCCCTCCAAGGCGAATTTCAAGGGAAAGAGTGGGAAATACCCACGCGACTCTTGCTACGGTTATGGCAAATATGGCCATTTTAAGGTCAATTGTCCCAACAAGAAGAAGCGGGGAAATTCTAAAATGCCTGAAAATAAAGGCAAGAAGAAAATGGAATTTGTGGCTATCTTAGAATGCAACTCCATCATCACGGACAGTGATGGATGGTGGATCGACTCTGGAGCAACTAGACACATTGCCAAGACGAAAGAAGGCCTGGTGGACTTCAAGGAGCTGAGCAAAGGAGAACAGAGGATCTTCATGGGGAACAACACCTACCTGGACGTGGAAGGTGTTGGGACATACAGACTTGACCTGGGGGATAGCATTATGGTACTGAATGATGTACTATATGCCACAGGGATATGTCGGAACCTGATATCTGTCCCAGTGCAGCTCAAGAAAGACTTTGAAGTTAGGTTTTATAATAAGCGTGTTTCTATTGGCAAGAATAAGAAGGTCTATACGATGAGAAAGTTTGTGCCCGAGCATGACCTATTTTGTCTTCCTGTAATAAACTATAGTGAATCAATGAATGTCTCTTCTGAGTATTCCTTGTGTTGTTTGTCTGACTATGACTTGTGGCACATGAGACTGGGTCATTCAGGAAATTCTAAAATGAATCAAATGATTAAGGCAAATCCGTTGCCTAAGATCACGGGTGCAAGGACATTGCCCCGCGAACACTATATGACCGGTAAAATGATGAGAAGACCCTTCTCAACTGGAATTCGGTCAACAGAGTTATTTGGTTTGATCTATTCAGACATATGTGGACCACTAAGCGTCAACACATATAAAAACAAGGAATACTTTATGACATTCATTGATGATTACTCGAAGTTCTCCTATGTCTATCTCTTAGGAAGAAAGTCGGAAGCACTTGAAACATTTAAGAGATATAAGACGGAAATGGAGACAAGATTGAAAAAACCAATCAAGACTCTTAGGACAGATAGAGGTGGGGAATATACTGATAAGACTCCCGCACCCTTAGTTAATTCGGTCAGATTAATGTTCAAATTAATTTATAATTTTCGTTACAGTCGGATAACGAGAGGGAATATCAAAAACCACTTTTAATTTAATCAAGTCAATTTCAAGCGGCAATTTTTTTACTTGGTGAAGTCCAAGGTCGAACTCAGGGAGGCATCTGTCTCCTTAGGTGAATTTTAGCAAAGTCCAAGTGTTAGATTTTCGAGGAATTTTTTTGGTCCTTTTTCTATTTTCTATGCAGACATATGCAAAAATCAAGCCAATTTAGAACTTAAATCAGAAATGTGTTCAAATAAAGTCCAAAAATTATGAAAATTAGCCAGATGATGAAATATAGTGAAATTAAGCTACCCTAATGTTTTTGGAATTTTCTGACACTAAATGAATTTACTGTGAATTTAAAATGAATGCAGGGTGATTTTCACTAATTTAATTTTAATAAATATCAAATCACAAAATTTTAGGGAAATAAAATTATCCTAGATAGATCTAATGATGAGGAATCTAGGAAAATTATCAAACTTTAATTTTAATGTGAAATGATCCTATTAAAAATAAACTAAGGAAATCACCAATTAATTTATTTAGGCCTCGAAATATGTGCAAATGAGATGAAATTTTTATGCAAGATTAAGTTAACTATCCTAGAGCTACTATGTTTTATTGAGAATTTTTGGAGTTACAAAGAATTAACTATTAATTAAAAGGTCCAAATGGGCAAAATATCACAGAATAAACCAATTAATTAATTAATAATTCTACTGCTACCACAAAAATATGACAAGTGTCACATAAGATCCAGGACAAGTTAAGCTACAACAAGCAATTTTTAAAACTCAAAAATCATGAAATATGACACCTAGGTATGCGTGCAAAGACAGGGGTGTAATTGCAATACAGAAAATAAAAATTACATGAAAATAAATATGCTGACAGGGACCTGAATGCAATTACCTATGATGAAGGGGGGTGGAATGCAATTTCTCCATGGCCGCACGCGCTCCTCACGTGGGGGTGCTTCATAGGGACCTATTTGCAATTTTAGAAACTTCTCAGGGCCTCCGTGTAATTTACCCAGGTCGCACGTGCTCCTCACGTGGGGCGGCCTAGGCTCGGGTGGCGTCGGCGGCTCGGGACGAGGCTCGGGTGGCGTCGGCGGCTCGGGACGAGGCTCGGGTGCTCTGGAGGTCTGGAGGAAGGCTCGGCGAAGCTTCGGGGATCCGAGCCTAGAGGTCGGGGAAGAGGCACGGATCGGGGAAGACGTGGCGTGATCACGACCGTGCAATCTTGGCAAAGATCGATGGTCGTCGTTGGCTCCGACTGATGTCGACGTGGATGATCAACAACTGTTAGATCTAAGTTGATCCAACGGTGGTTGGCGCTCGCTAAAGATGGCGACGTGGCGTGCTTCTGTCTGTGGGATCAAAGAGAGATCCAACGGCGCCTGGAAATCGAGGAAGGTGAGCGACGTGGCTGGCTAGGGACCGTTGGATCATTGATCGATCCAACGGTGATGTGTTGCTCTGGATGACGGGTGACGTAGATGGTTAGGGACCGTTCGATCAAGATGATCGAACGGTGGCTGGAGCTTCGTCCTCAACGGTCCTCCGCCACCTGCGGAGGAGTTGGCGGGGCTCCGGCGAAGGGGGGTCTGCTCCGCCCGATCCTCCTGGCATCGTTGAAGTTCGATGGCGACTCTGAAGTATCTCGAAAGGTTCGCGGCGGTGCGGTGAAGGCTCAGGAGGTCTCAGGAGCGGAGGAGGCATGCCGGAGCTCGCTGGCGATGAAGCTTGAAAGTAGCTCCGATGAGCTTCCGACCAGTGAAGGATTAAGCACCTGCAAAGGGTTAGCGATAGCCGAAGCACGTGGGGCTATGCTTGGAGAGGCGGGAGGCGAACGACGAGGCCTATGGCGGTGCACGGGTGGTCCGGCAATGGTGCTTTGCCCAAGTGGCGGAGCTGGAGTTGATGGAAGGTGGAATGCATCGTCGGAGGGTGTGGAGTATGGCACGAAGATCAGAGCTCCGTCACGGAGCTCGGAGAGATGAAAGTGAAGCAAGAGGATGAAGGCGGAAGGCAAATAAATTGGGAGAAATCAAAGGGAAAATTGAGACGAAGATCAAAGGAAGATGGAGGAGGTTAGCTAGGGATTGGAGCTCGGTCTCGAGTTCCAGGTCGTCGCTCGAAGGGGCGGTAGGGCCCTGAGCTCAAGCAGCTTTGCGGAGGAGGGGCTGCAGCACGGCGGTGGCGCCGTGGATCTCGCCGGAGAAGAAGGCTGTCTTCGCTCAAGGAGGCTCTCAATTTCTGTCACCAAATGAAGGTTCCGAGCTCTAGGTTCCTCTCTGGGGTGGCGGATGGCCGTGACAGTGGCCGGAGATGGTGTATTTAAGGCTGAAGGTGGTGGGTGAGCTAGTGACGAGGCGAGGTTCATGGCCGTCGTGGAGCGTCTCTGGGGGGAGTGGTGGCGAGTGAGGGAGTTGGCGAGGATGAGGGAAGAGTGGGGATGATCGTGGAGGCGTTGGTGGTCGGTGAGGGTGGCTGGAGTGTGGCCGAGAATAGAAAGGGGCAGCCCCTCGCGCAAGGCTGAGAACGTGGGAGAGAGGGGCGCCAGAGGTGGAAGATGAAGTCCTCACCGTTGGATCTTGTGATCCAACGGCGAAGAAGAAGGCAGGATGGAACGGGTAGGATTAGATCTGGGGCGCGTTATCTAAGGGCTGTAGAGCGACCACGTGGCGCGTCGTGGGAGCGGCGCTGGCGAACGGTTGGGATCGGAGATGGCCATTTGATCGGGCTGTTGAGATTTGGTGTGGAGATAACGGCTGTTATGGGAGGCTTTTAAGGTGATCGGAAGGCGCAAGATGTGCCATGTGGAGGATTGTGGTGAAGGCGCTAATGGATGGCCCAGATCTGAGGCGAGATGTGATCGAATGGTGATGGATAAAGGCGCACGTGGAGCGCATCTAGCCGTTGGATCAAGAAGAGATCCAACGGTCAGAGCCGCGGGCAGCTAGGGCAAGGGTAGCGGGCCGCATGGCGCAACCAGAGGGCGCCACGTGGCCAGCTGTGATTGGTTGAGAAGAGAAATGAGTGTAGAAGGAGAAGGAGGCCGAATTTGGAAAAACTCAAAACATGAATGTTGTAGATCTTGATGAGATCTACAAGTTTCATGTTAACCAAAGGCAGAGATGAGGTTAACTATGATACAAAAATACATGAATACAAATACACACCTATATAGTATACATGGAGGCCCAAAAACCCAACTTTTTCATACGAGCTCCAAATTGGATGAAATTAGTCTCATTTTAAAGGTCTTTTAATGTGTATTATTCTGAAAGTCAGTAGACCTATTTTGGAGGTTGTATGAGGGAATTATGGGTATTTTGTGGTCCAGGGGTTCTAGGGCTTTATTGGATATTTTACAAAGGAGATCTTGACTTTCTTCCTTATATTATTATCTAAGGTGTACATATTATAAGGGAGAGGTTATTTTTAGAGTGGATATTTTCCAAGTGATCTTGGCTTCTTATTTAATGCAAATGTGAGTGCTAAAATGCATATTTTAGGAATGCATGTATGAATGCTATTTATGCATTATAAAGGGAAATATGCATCTATTTACTCGGGAATAAGCTTCTATTTTCAACTTTTAGAGTGATGAATCACATATTCATCATATACCTCAAAGGAGTTTGAGGATTACTGTATTCATATAGGAATTCATAGGCAGACTACAATGCCTTATACACCACAGCAGAATGGTGTAGCAGAAAGAAAGAATCGAACTTTGATGAATGCAGTAAAGTGTATGCTTTCACACTCAGGACTCTTCAAGAAATTCTAGGGAGAGGCAATGTTGATTGCGAACTATATACAGAAAAGGATTCCCACCAAGTCCGTAGAATCAACGCTATATGAAATATGGAATGACAGAAAACCTGAGTTGTGGCATCTTCGGAAATGGGGATGTGTAACACATGTTCTGGTACCGAGTCAACTTAGAGACAAGCTAGACTTCAGGACATTGAAGTGCAAGTTTATTGGATATAGTGATGATTCTAAAGGATATAGGTTCTTCCATGAAACTAAAGGTCTGATCGAAAGTCGTGATGCTACTTTCCTTGAAATTCATCAAGAAAAGGAGCATAAGTAGAGGAATCAGATCCTCTGATTGTCTTACAAGACAATGAAGATGACTTGAGCACTAGAAAAGAACTTGAGAATGATATCGATCATCCAAATGTAGAGAATGAACCTATGAAACATGATGATCCTTTAGAGGAAGTGGGTGGACCTACACAACCCACGAGTATAATCGGCAACAAGAGACCCAGAACACAGCCCGCATGGATGGAAGATTACCATTTCTATATATGCGAGACGTCGTGCTACACTGTGGATGAGGATGTCGCGGATTGTACAGATCCCTCATCCTTTGATGAAGATATGGCTTCATCTGAGTCGGAATCATGGTCGGCTGCCATGAGGGATGAGTTGGACTCAATCGAGAAAAACGGTGTATGGGAATTATGTGATTTGCCAGAAGGTAGGCAATCCATAGGATGTAAGTGGGTATTCAAGAAAAAGTACCGAGTTGATGGTACAGTTGATAAATACAAAGCAAGAGTTGCCAAGGGTTATACTCAGCAAGCTGGAATAGATTTCCAGGAAACCTACTCTCCAGTGGCTAAGTTTGCATCTATTCGGATGATCTTAGCCATAGTCGCATATATGGATTTGGAATTATTCCAAATGGATGTGAAGACGTTCTTTCTTAATGGAGAATCAAAGAGGGAGATTTATATGAGACAACCTGAGGGATTTCAGGTTGAAGGTGAGGAGAAAAAGGTTTACAAGTTAAAAAAGTCATTATATGGCTTAAAGCAGTCTTCACGGCAATGGTATCTCAAATTTCATGAGAAAGTTATTCAATTTGGATTTGTTTCAAATAAATTGGATAACTGTGTGTATGTCATGAAGAGTGGGAGCAGGTTTGCAATCATGTCATTGTATGTAGATGACATTCTGCTTGCAGGTAATGACATACAAATGCTCAATGAAATCAAACAGAAATTGAGCAATGAATTTGAGATGAAGGACATGGGCGAAGCATCCTATGTTCTTGAAATTCAAATAACAAGAGTCAGGGACTCAAGGACATTGAGCCTTAGTCAGGAAAGATATTTTCATACTGTATTAAGGAGATTTGGAATGCAGAATAGCACTCCAGCTCCAACACCACTTGTGATGGGAAAGAGACTCAGCAAGAGTCAGTGTTCCGGAAAGGGGCAGAGACCTTCAGATGTACCATATGCACAAGCGGTAGGAAGTCTAATGTATGCAATGATGTGTACTCGACTTGATTTAGCTTATCTAGTAAGCTTACTCAGTAGATATCAAAGTAATCCCGGTCCAGCACATTGGGAAGCTGTAAAGAGGATTCTTCGATATCTGAAAGGAACAGTACATATGAAACTTGTGTATCAAGCAGAATCGCTTAAGGTGGTAGGATACTCTGATGCTGATTTCGGAGGGGATGTGGATGATAGAAAATCCACATCGGGTTACCTGTTCATGTTTGGTGATGCATCCGTTTCTTGGGGTAGCAAGAAACAAGGTTGTGTATCTCGACATACACAGGAGGCTGAGTATATTGCATGTAGCATGGCCACCACTCATGTTGTATGGATCATGCATTTTCTAGAGAATCTAAGCCTCGAATTGGTTAAATGGCCAATTGAAATGTATTGTGACAATGAAGCTGCGATAAGCTTGATTAATAGTGGGGCTAATAGTTCCAAAGGAAAACACATTGAGATTCAATATCATTATATACAAGATATAGTGGGAAAGCAAGAAATAACGGAAACCTACATACCTACCAGTGACATGTTGGCAGATTCCCTAATCAAGAGAATAGTTGCAGGAACATACATTAAACATGTTGATTTAATGGGACTCGGGAATGTTTGAGTTAAGGAGGATATTTCATAGATATCATCACATGATAAATCTCCATGTATATACTACACGAATAGTGGGAGAATATATGTTTTGACCTCTCCGGTCAAGTGGGAGATGTTAGAACGATTCTCGCGCGGAATGACCGAGTGGTCAAAACCGCCGCTGACGGTTGCGCGAGAGTCGGGTCTCATGGAGGCCATAACCGCAATGGGCGTAGTCGATGGGGGCGGATGTGGTGAGGGCATACGCCCTATAAAAACCTCCCCATAGGGTGGGGAAAGGCATCATCTGAACTCCGTCGATCGGGAGCCCCCATCCCTCTCTAGTTTATATCCCTTCCTCTCTCTCTCGTTCTCTCGCAGCCAAAATGAAAAGGACGTACCTCGATGAAATCTAAACAAAAAGTTCATTTGAAACATTAGAGAAGAGAAATCACATAGCCAACTCTCCTCAACAAATGCTAACCCATACAAATGATCATCCAATTCCCCTCGTGTTCCCCATCACACACATCACATATTCACAGCATTGAACACCAACACCAACCTGTAAGAAAACAACCCACCTCATGAAATCTCACCTCGTTGGTGAGGAACATGGTGAGAACCTTCTCTCCCCCTACTCCACTACCATCGGCAGTGGCGACCGAAGTTCGAAGGTCGCGAACCCACATCCGATGTAGCTCAGCTGGGGGTGGTAGTGCTAGTAGTGGTGATGATGGGGTGGTGGATGTGACCCACCTGGACAAGCGCTGACTAAGGATGAGCATTGAGCTGGACCGGCCCAGCCCAACCTGAAGCCCAACCCAAAAAGCTCGACCCGACCCATGCCCAAATGAACACTGAGCCGGGCTTGGGCCTAATATTTAGGCCCAATTTTTTTTGGGTCGGGCTCGAGCTTGGCTCGGCCCATCCCGATCCGGCCCAAGGGCCCGACCCAAAGAGGGTCCGAACCCTTTCCCACATCCTACTAGCATGAAAACTCCCACATATTTCATGTGCACTCTCTTCTTGTATCTTGTCTTCATACAATGTTTATAAATCAAGAAAGTCGGGCGTGTGACATATGAGTTGGTTATTCATGAATTTGTTAGTGTTTATTTTTTCAATAAGAACATTTTTTTATTTTGATCCTTTACCAAATATGGGCCTTACGCCCAATTTTTAACATGTAGGGCATAACTAGGTAAGTTTATTTCACTCTTTCAATTTATCTAGCATTGAGTGCACGTGTGTGTAAAATGAGAAATCCTCGGATTTGGTAGGATTGAATTTTAGTTGTTTCACAAGATATTATGGCACATGTTTTAAACAATTTTAGCTTGTGTAACTTGAGTTGAGATTAACTTGAAACAAAAGACTCAAGGTTAATAATCTCTAATGGTGGAGATGGTCCAGCCCGGCCCAAGTCTGACCCAAAGGAATTGGGCCAGGCCTGGAATTGGGCTGAACAAAAAAATTTTGTGGGCCTAAGCCCGATCCAATGCCCAAATTTTTAAACGGGCATGGGCCCTTCAGGGCCCGGCCCATGCTCATCCCTAATGGTGACCCGGGCCTATTGAGAAAAGGGTATGGGACAGCGGTGAAGAGGTGGTCATAGAAGAGAAGCTGCACATTCGTTTACAAATCCATTCCTCTATGGCATAAGCATATGGAATATCAAAGGAACCGAGGAGAAGAGAGGGAGAGAGATGGTTACCGTGCACCGCTCCGCCTCCTCAGCAGTCGGTCACTCAAACATGGCCATCGACGTACATCGACAGCACATGTCACTTTCCTCGATTCTTCTCCTTTTTGATCTCATCGTTGTTGCAGTAACCATCAACCATCATAAACGTGTGTCCTAAACGCCTGCAAGAGTTGAAACATGATCGGATCTGGAGGGCAGAGGGGGCAACGAAAGATGCTTTCGATGGGAGAGGGGGGAGAAAAGGGCCATGAAGAGAGGGGGTAATAAAGCATGGTGAGATGTAGAGGGAGATGTTATCATGGAAGTGGAGACAGGCAGGTGGCAACGTTAAGGATAGGGGGTCAGACAAGGTTGACAATACATGGACATCTGATTTTCGTCCAGGGAAGTACCTGTAAGAGAGGGTGGGGGGATCGTCCATTCGAGGAAGTGGGGAAGGGCGGTGAAGAGAGAGTGAGTTAGGAGAGTGCGAGAAACTGCAAATGCCGGAAGCACATGCTATCTACATTGCAGCGAATAAGGAAAAAACTCAGGTTTAGATAGGTATCAGCCGACCACAGTGGATGGCGTACATCAAGAGATATATACGTGCCGAAACATGGTGCATCCCATTGAAGCAAAAACGTGTCCACGTGTTAGAAAATGCTGGGAAAATCCAACTTTAGTAATATTAAGAGATAGTAATAGTAATCCTTTTTTATATTTGATAAGATAGTAACAGTAATCCTTTTTTATATTTGTTAACAATTGTTATATTATATTAGAATGATTTTCTTCTATTTTTTTATTTTTATATCAAAAGATATAGCATCAAAACATCTAAAGGTTCATTACCAATAATAAACAATGATTTTTTTGTCTGAGATATTGTAATTGCAGAAGTAAGCTTTGAAGGTCATGAATTTAAGGGTTTTTGTCAGTTGTACCCTTCTGAGATATTGTAATTTCAGTTATACCTCTCTCTTTTGGGAATATCAATAATGCAACGGCTTCTTGTCATTCTATCACGTGTGCCCTTCCATAACTTTAACAGTCACTAAGTTGAAATTAACCTAAATTTTTGAAATCACGGTACGATTAAGAAAGGTATAACTGTCCAAATACCTCCCACACATCTTCCCCCACCTCTTCTTCTGCCCGAATCGTTTCTTCCCTCTTGATCTACGATGGGAAGGCTGAAGATCATGGAGGGGCTTGACCCATGGATCCACACCACCAACGACCACGTCGGGAGGCAGATCTGGGAGTTCAACTTGAGGTCGTGGGGGAAGTACACTGTCGGTGCAAGCAGAGGCGAAGGAAAACAAAGAAGATGGGAGATGGAGGATCAAGGGACGGAGTAGGATGGGCGAAGGAGATTTGGGCGGCCGAGGAAGGGGCTCGAGGGGGAGGAGGATGTGGCAGAGGGAGTTGGAGAAGCTTGTGGTCAAAGGAGGCGCGAGCAGAGGATGGAATCAGAAGAGGTGGAGGAAGGAAGGGGGGAATGGGGAGGGAGAGATGTGGGCAGTGGAGAAAGGGGCTATAGGGGATTGGGGGGGGGGGGGGCGGTGGGAGCTGGATGAAGTGGGGGCCAAAGGAGCTGCAGGGGGAGGACATTGTTGTTTTTTAAAATTTAATTATTTACGATGTTTGTTCACTTTCAAAAGAAAAAAACACACACATATGAGCCAATAAGTACAAAAGAGAAACACAAACATCGAGTAACCCTGCATGTGATCCACCCTGATCTCACCACTATACATTCACAAATTATGTATTTTGAGTTTTGTTTTTATTATTGACTGTCTAGATTATATTTAATTAACAATGACATTATTCTCCAGTCATATTGCCCGTGATGTAGACACATCAAATCAAACACACACCCATACATATACATTACATATGCGCACGCATGCACACCCAAACACACACAGATGCACACATAACACACATCCAAACACACAACACACATTTGGATATGCACACACACATACAAACGAGTAAAACCCCTACACATTGACCAAATAATATACAAAAAATCGCAAGCATATAACACATCTAATAAAAAAAGTATCTATGAATAATCATATTGTTTATCAAACAGTACTTACTGTCATAATATAAAAAACAATTCATTCTTTTCTCACAAGCTTTTTCACGAACACGAAACACGCATTCCATGGTGGTGGAGAATGTGGTGAAATAAGGGCGTTGGCTATGGTCTTGGTGAAGGTGGCAATCATGGTGACTGTAGTGGTAAAGATGGTAGCAGTAGCAAGGGTAGCAGAAGTCGTGGTGGTTGCGATGGTAAGCATAGCAGTGGCAATCATGGTAGCGGTGGTCAAAAGGACAAGGGCCATGGTGGTTTTGGCAGTGGGCATGACGATGACAGAGATGGTCATGGCCATCAGCAATTGTGGGGGTCAATGGTAGTGGTGTATGACGACAACGTTCTCATCGATCAAGGAAAATATACAAGTAATAAGCTACCGAGACGGTATGCAAGGATATCAAGGTGGGACATTACAGATGTATGCAGCTGGTGGAAAGGATGTTCTAAAAGAAAGGAATTAACTTACGGGTAAAACGTAACAAAAGCGGAAAACTTTCGTATGCAACACCATTAAAAGCACAACATACGTAGTACGCCACTTTAACGAAGTTTACATCAAAACCTGATCCAAATACGCCACATTAACAGAGTTTACATCAAAACCTGATTCAAATATAAAAAGTGATCAAGTCTACAACTTTTGCTCACTGTGTGTATAAGCAATAAGTAGAGAAACAAGCATGATTTGTTCATGTTGCATGTTTCATTGGTTAGATTAGATTACTACACAAGGAGTAGCAACTAGTGTGACCATCTTATCTAGAGATTGCTTACTCCAACATAAACTCAGATTATCGGGATATGACATCATTATGAATCATCTTAATGAGGTATTAAGGAACCTAGATTTTATGAAGGCATATGTATATAACCAAATAAGATCTTAATCGATGTATATAGCATTACCCAGCTGTGCAAACATCATGTCTATCATGACGGTTCTCTTTCGCAATCTAGTAACCTTCTGAACCATCAAGATCGTGATGCCTAGATGTAGAATAGCAATAACTATACAGGACACCAACCCTATAGCATCGATAGTAAGACTTACCAGTGAATATCAAAAGAAATTGCATCATAGATTAGTAGTCCACTGTTAGAGGTCTTCAGAGCTCACTAATTTCAAAATCAATTACCGTAATGATCAAGAAGCTTCATTTTTTCCCAATTTCCATCATGTTTAAGTCCAGTAGGAGGCCATTCAATGCTGAGAAAACCAAATTATTACTTCCAACCAATAGCATGGCAATTTTATTATAGGGCACAATTTCCCCATCAGTAACTGCCACAGAAGACACCATCACAGAAAAATCTAGTCACAAACTTAGGAATATAAGCATATCCCCGGAAATAAGATATTATCAGAGGAAGATCACTATTATGTCAGCCAAGAGACTGCAGAAACATTTCACTCAGATATCACAACAATTTACAAGGTAAAAAATAACAGGTGGAATGAAGGTGCTTGAAGGCAGCCAAGCATCTCTACTGTCATCGTCGTCATCGCTGTCATTCCATTCCTGGAGTTTATTTAACCAAATACCAAGGTCAGGAATCTGTCATACTCCATCAGAATTTGGTCTAAGGCCTGCTATAATTCTGACTGCTGGTTTAGTTGCACAGAGCTCATTCTATCAGAAGCTGTTATGGCAACAGGAATTCCAAAATAAAAACCACAGGTTTCCTTTGGGGAGAGAAGTTTAATAATCCCTTCCTTTATATGGCATTTCCTGTCCTCAAAAAACAAATTGGCAGTTTATATCATCGAAAGGGCTATTGAATAGTCTAATGAAATATAATAAAAAATCGTAGATGGGTAAGTTGGATCATCTTACAGGTGGGTAAGTTGGCATGTACACAACTGAACGTGGCTGAGTAAAATACATCTGCTGTCCATACTGCAACCAAAATACAATGACCATAATGTTCAGATCAACAGACCTTAGGCAAAGAGGAAAGCATGACAAGGCTAGTCCCTAAGTTGGCAAGCCAAGATGTGTGTGTGTGTGTGGGGGGGGGGAGGGGGGGGGGGATAGGTTCAAAGGAAAGGAGGAAACAACCTCGCTCTAGGAGAAGAGCAAGTCAGACCAAGGGTGTGCAAAGCCAGTTCCATTAGATTTTCACGCAACTCGTTGCACCAAACTGGTTTTATGTTTGGTTTATCAACCAGTTTAAATCAGTTTGATTTTGTCAAAAGCCATTTCATTCTGTTGTGCATGAGAAAGGTTGCTGGCCCACACTTTTCATCAAAAGAAAATTTTATATGTTTGATTGTGATTTAAATAATTAATATGGAAGCACCCTTAAAAAGAATTGCGACCATGTGAATCTTGCTACACAATGCACAAGCATGTTCATGTAAAAAGCACATAGCTACACATACAGGCACATGCACACATGCATGCAAGGCATGCAGTCACATGTGCGCAGACAATATTTTTAAAATAGGTTCACTCAGTTCAATTCAATCTGGTTAATGATGAATGAACTGTAACCTGACTGAAATCTTGGCTTGTTAAAAACAATTAACCAATAAATGAACAGATTCTTGGAAAAATCCATTTTCGGTTCAGGACTTTCGTTCAAGCCGGAGCATTACACACTTCAATTTGCGGGCCTTTCTTTCGGAGCAGATGCCATAAGGCATACAGCGCATAAACATATGGGAAGTGAATGGCAACTCAGGTGCTTACATGTCAGCATATCCTTCTCCCTATTGGTTCTAGCCGAAATATCGACACAAGCTCTCGTGATTTTCATACAATAGTTGTCATACTTGACTGGACATAACATCGGTCCTCGATTGATTCAGTCTTCAAACCAACTATACATTTCAATAGTCCATAACATCCGGCAAATCCAAAAGGTCGTTGAACTTCCATCAACGGTTGATGTAGCCTTAAATTCTATTTCATTCATTAGTTGATATATGCTTACTTGTGTAATATTTTGTTGTAGTTGTAAATAAATGGTCTTATTGTATTGTAGATCCACTGCAATTTTGGAACATTACTTATGGAAACATCAACCCTAATCATCATCTTCAAATCTGATCAACTTGTAAGTTTTACTGGGTATGCATGTATGTGTTAGGTTTGGCGCAAGCCGACGAGGTGTCACGGGCCATTTGCAGAGCGCAAATGATGCCACTCAATGGTTGTCTGATGCAAGATGTTAGCAGGAGACCTCAAGATGTGGGACTGTCGAGCATCTGCGGGACAAGTTCTTGGGTGAAATCTCGCATCTAGGTGGATTGTTATGATTTCATTGGCTGATGAGTGATAACTGAGGTAATGTTGCTCAGGAGTCAAGGGTGGAGTGGAAGGAAAGGATATGGGTACTATGGATGTGACCTCGCCTAAGGAACGAGGCTTGTCACAAATGTCATTGCCACCAGCTTCTGCTGGAAGAGTTGTTGAGGCACCAAGACCATTGATCTCCAATGGGTTGTCATTGAGCAAACCTCTGTGGGGTGTGGTGGACTAAGACCCTGCGAGCTACAATTGCGTACAAGGCGGGTCAGGCAACTTTCCTAATGACGGTCATGGATATGGAGGTCAAAGAAATGCTGTCAAAGTTGGAGATGGCATCAATGTCTAGAGTGAAGGAGCCTTTTGCGGAAGAGAAGTTGTAGTCACCTGAGGACCCGAGCTGCTCGACGTTGGCTATCGCCAACCCACATCAGGAGCCAACTTTGACACTAATTATCATGGTCGATGAAACTTATTTTTCATTTCTTAAAGCATTTGACATCAATATTGGATGTCTTTTGTTAATAGTTGTAGATCATATTTTACGGGACAACAGGAAGGAAAGAAGCACATGGTAGATAAGCCGGCTCATCCTTCAATTGGTACCTCCACTTCAGTTTTCCAAGAGTCGGAGTGCAGCATGCTGGGATCCAACCTATGTATCCTTGTTAAGAGATTCACTTCGTAATCCAAGTTTGAAGCCTCCCATTTCCTTCACGAGTAGTTTCCTTGTGGGAGCCTTCAACCAAGTCAGCTTCGTGAGGGGACTTACCCACTTTGCAATTGGAGAAGACTAAGGGAGTAAGGCAGTCCTCGGAGGAGAGGGATTGGTTAGTGGGAGAAGAAACATTTCCAAGGAGACCATAATTCTCATGTTGGATTGGGACTTCTCCATTGTTGCGGGTTTGAATATCCGTCAAGACAAGAGTGAGCAATTCGTGTGACATCAAGAAAAACTTGCAGGAGACTGACACATTAACCGTCGAGGCTATGAAGGCATATCTTCATGTAAGATAAGAGTAAGAATGATCTTCATGCAAGGTAAAGAACAACAGAGTCACCAAAGAGAATTCTAAAGAGTAACTTCAGAAGCACCGATGAGCTCATGTGAATAAAGAATTAAAAGGCAAAGCCATCTGCATTATCGAGCCAAAAATACCTCTACTGGCTACTAGAACTGAAAACTAATGTCATCTAGATCATTGACAATCGAAGAGTAGTGCTGTACCTATTATCAAGTAGGCTTATCCCACACTAAACATCAAAAGATGCAGGCTTTCCTTGGAATATCAATTGGGTTCCCTTTTGATGCAATCCCAAATTAGAGATTTTTGCCTCATTAGGAAGTTGAAAGTTTTTGTCACTAATTTGGGATTGTCATAATTTTTATTTCATTTTAGATACGTTTTCGATCTCTAATTTTGATTCTAGATGTACCAAGTTTAAAGAAATTAGAATATCTATTAGGAGTCATTCAATTAAAGTCGCAAGGATATAATTATGATTTGATTTTCTTTCATTATCCTTTTGGAAGTTCAACCCCTGATATAAAAGAGGATCAATATGTTGTGGTAATGAAAGAAGCTACATGAGTCAAAGAAATTAAAGTAACTCTCAGATCACCATTTGCTTTATTTTCAATGGAATCTGACCCTTTGTACACTCAGCGAGGCTATTCTAGCACGTTCCCCTTCTTTTCATCCCAAATCCTCGCCTGCATCACCCTTCATGGGATACCCCCCAAAGAGTATAAAGAGGGAAGCTGTAGACATAGGGACCTCGCTGGTTGATTTCTCTTTGGTATCCTTAAAGGAAACATATGTCCTAAAAGTTTGACTTTGACTTCTCAAATATTGAAAACCAAAAAAAGCTCTGCCCATGTTTTGAGAAACCCTAAATGGGTAGAATATATAGTTTAGATTCGTCTTGGGGATAAGTCTTCGCCTTTTGAAAACAAAGCGGACTTCCTAGCATGCATTTCAACATGTATAATTCTTTCTTGAATCCAAAAATAGAGGTAGAGAATTCCTAATATATTATTGTAGAGATATATTATTCACTTCTGTACTTTTCTTGTATTTTTCTTTTCCTGTTGGACTCTTTATGTATTTTACCCATACGCTACTCTCCTATATAAGAGAGCCTAGGGCGGATGGAATAAACAAGGTTTCTCATTTTCCCAACATGGTATCAGAGCGACGGTCCTAGACCGGAGTTCTCGAACAAAACCCTAACCCTAGCCTCCACCTTTAAGCCATCCGCACGCGCCGCCTCGCGCCACAGCGCTCTGCCCCGGCGTCGTGCCCCTGTGCGCCGCCTCTCGCCTGACTGTGCACGCTTGCGTGGGCACATCTGTGCGTCCGCGCATGTGCATCTGCGCGCATGTGCACGCGCATCTGCGTGCCTGCGTGTGTTCTTGCACACGCCCATGTGTGCCCTTGCTCGCGCTTGCGCGTCTGCGCGCGTTCTTGCAAGCGCCCGTGCATGCCCTTGCTCGCGAGCTTGCACATGCACATGTGCATCTGCACGCGCATCTGCGTGCCTGCGCGTGTTCTTGCTCGTGATCCTCCACGCACATCTACGCGCACATCTGTGCATGTGATTTCCGTGCGCGTGCAGCCCTAGACCGACGCGCGTGCGACTCCAGCCCCGTTCCACGCGCGCGCGTTTCCAGATTGATGGGTTTGGTTGCTTGCGTCTACACATGCAACTGAACCCGTTAATGTCAGACTGTCAGTGTAGACAGTCACATCTTTAGTCTACTCCCATAGTCTTCCAATATCATAATGTCAGAAAGCAAGGCAGATATTTCCTCTACAGGCGTCTTCAAAGATCCAGCGCCTATTGTGAAGATGGATGGTTCAAACTATGAAGTGTGGGCCGTGCAGTTCATGAGCATGATGAAGTCAACCGACAAGAAGCACATTCTTACTGAGGAAGAGTCTGCTGAGAAGACAGGGGTTAATGCTTCTTGGGAGGCAGATGATGCATATGCCAAAGTCTGGCTTTCCGGAACATTAGCAATTGAGATTGCTAACGATATTCTCCATCAGCCCACTACCAAAGCAATGTGGGGCATCCTGGCTGCCACCTACTCACAGGCAAAGAATGAGACGAAGATTCTACAGCTTCAGCATGACATCTTTACAATCAAGCAGAATGGACGGCCTCTACACTCATTGTACACGTCTTTACGTGGAATGTTTGAGAAGCTTTATAGCTTCATGCCTCTCACAGCTACTCCAGGGCAACAGAAGACCTATCGGAATGCCACTATGGTGGGTGTTTTTCTTGCTGCCCTTGATCCAGAGTACGAGGCAACACGTTCCCGAATCTAGGCGGATTCTACTATTCCTCCTATGGAGGAAGCTTTTCATAGGCTGAGTCGTATCACTGTTCCTTCGTCTGCTACGAATCAGACCGCCTCAGCCATGGCAGCCAATCGAGGTCGTCATCAGTTCCGTGGCCGTGGACCTCGTGGCAGGGGAGGCCATTTCGGCCATCATGTACTTTTTGCCATCGTTCTGGACATACCGAAGACACATGCTATTCTAAGCATGGGTTTCCTGCTTCTGCATGAGTCCTGAACAGATCGAGCCCCCATCTGCTTCATCTATGGATCAACGCTTTGATGATCTTGTATCCCGTCTGAGGGGCATCATTCCTCCGTCTAGTCCCACTGCATCAGCACCTACTTCAGAGAGTCACTCCAATGTTGTCGCGTCTGCATCTGCATCGACCAGTACATCAGGTAGCACCTATGCATTCACTAGCAGTAGTGGATCAGATACTTTAGAGTGGATTATAGACTCTGGTGCCACACATCATCCGTATGGTGATCAAGGTCTACTTACAGGATACAAACATATTTCTCCAGGCCATACTATGGTTATTGCTAATGGAACACATTCCCCGATTACTGGTCAGGGGGAGATTAGACTGACACCATCCATGCATCTCAAGAACGTGTTACATGCACCTGATTTTTCGATGAATTTGTTGTCCATTAGCCAACTTACAAAGGATTTAGACTGTCGAGCAATTTTTTATCCATCTTCTCTTGTTTTTCAGGACATCCTTATGGGCAACATGATTGGTCGTGGCTATGAGCAAGGCGGCCTCTATCGCCTTAGTCGGACTCCTTATGCTAGAACCTCATCTCTACCTGTTGGATCCATCTCCCCATTACTGTGGCACCTGCGCTTTGGACATCTACCGCTTCAGAAACTGTGTCATGTGTTACCTCACGTTTCACCTCACACGTCCATTCAATGTGAGGCTTGTCAATTGGGAAAGCATCATCGGTCTACTTTTCCCAGTCGTCAGTGTCGGACTAGTACCTCCAAGTTTGAGGTGTTTCATATATGGGGTCCTGGTCGTGTTCCTGATCATCAGGGACACAGGTTTTATATAGTTATTGTGGATGATTTCTCTCGTGTGTCGTGGGTATTTCTGTTAAAGAATAAATCTGAAGCGGGGAATATTATCATCAATTTCATTAATGAAGTTCGTAATGTTTTTTCTGCATCTGTTAAAATTGTGAGAAGTGATAATGCCCTGGAATTTTGTACTCATACCCTATCCGGTTATTTTTCATCTCAAGGGATCATCCACCAAACATCATGTGCCTATACTTCCCAACAGAATGGGGTTGCTGAAAGAAAACATCGTCATTTACTTTATGTCACCAGGTCGCTTCTTATACAGAGTCATGCCCCTTTCTTTCCGGGGCGATGATGTTCTTACGGCATGTTATCTCATTAATCGTATGCCGTCATCTGTCTTAGGTGAGAAGATTCCTTTCTCTCTTATTTTTCCTAACAAAGAATTGTTCTCCCTTACTCCTCGTGTGTTTGGCTCGGTCGCCTTTGTCCACCAGTTGCCTCCCGGGACTGACAAGCTCTCTCCTAGGGTTGTCAAGTGTGTCTTCGTCGGATACTCAAGAACACAGAAGGGGTACAAGTGTTATGATCCATTGCGCAGGAGGTATCTAGTTAGTGTTGATGTTACCTTTTTCGAATCTGTTATGTATTTCTCATCTACAGGTGATCAGTTGGTACCCTCTGACACTACTGATGCTATATGCATGCCACCACCACCAGCACCGCTACCATCTCCTACACCTCCTGTCATTGTGCATGTTTCATTATTGCCATTCCACTATACCCGTAGGCCTACTTCTGCTCATGGCATCGCTCATCATCTAGCTCGCCTGAGGTATGTTCTGAAAATATTACTATTGATCGATCTGATGATTTTCCTAAGCAAGATGTGTTACAGAGGCCAGATGAGGAGGCAAATGATTTAGATGTACCTATTGCTCTACGAAAGCAGAAGCGGAGCTGCGCGTCATATCCTATAGCATCTTATGTTTCCTTTGATCGACTAACTGGAGAATTCAGGAACTTTGTCATTGCATTGTCAACAGTGGATATTCCACGGAATTACCAAGATGCGCTGAAGGATAGTCGATGGCGTTTAACTATGGAGGAAGAAATAGCAGATCTTCAGTCTAGATGCACCTGGAGCCTTGTTCCTGCACCTGCTGATGTGTCTACAGTTAGCTGCAAGTGGGTCTTTACAGTTAAGCAGAATGCAGATGGCAGCATTGACAGATACAAGGCTCGCCTTGTTGCTCGTGGCTTTATACAGACATATAGGGTGGATTATCTTGATATATTCTCGTCGGTTGCTCGCCATTCCACCCTACGATCCTCCTTTCTGTTGCAGTTACTCGTGATTGGCCGCTATACCAATTAGATGTGAAGAATGCATTCTTATACGGTGAGTTACAGGAGGAAGTCTACATGCAACAACCACCTGGTTTTGCTGTTGAGGGGGAGTAACCTAAGGTGTGCAGACTTCATAAGGCTATCTATGGCCTTAAGCAGAGCCCCAGAGCTTGGTTCCAGAAGCTCTCAAACCTGTTTGAGAAACAGGGGTACAACGTTCTAATGCTGATCATTCCTTGTTCGTACAGAAGACACCCAGAGGTATTATTGCAAATATCGTCTATGTAGACGATATTCTGATTACAGGTGATGATGAACAGGGAATCCAGGGGGCAAAAGAAATGCTGGGTCGTGAATTCGTCACCAACGACCTTGAAGTTCTTAGATGTTTTCTGGGACTGGAGTTTTCCAGAAATCCTCATGGGTTGGTAATGACCCAGAGGAAATATGTCACTGACCTGTTGAGTGAAACAGGAATGCTTGGTTGCCGACCTGCCACTACACATATGGATCCCAGTATGAAATTATATGATGATGACACTGATGAGGTGGATAGGAGAAGATACAGAGAACTGTTGGGCAAACTTCTCTATGTTACTATAACTAGGACCGATATCTCCTTTGATGTGTGTCGAGTAAGCCAGTTCATGGAGCAACCACGTCAGGTACACATGGATGCTATACATATGATCTCAGGTACCTTAAGTCATCTCCAGGTGCGGGTCTGTTGTTTAAGAAAGGCAAGGAGGTTACTATCTCAGCTTGTGCAGATGCAGATTATGCAGGGTGTCCCAAGGATAGGAAGTCCACCACTGGGTTTGATGTGTATGTTGGAGATTCTCTAGTCTCATGGAAAAGCAAGAAGCAAACGGTTGTAGCAAGGTCTAGTGTTGAGTCTGAATATAGGGCTATGGCCCAGGTCAGTACACAAATGATATAGGTAAAGGTTGTGCTTACAGATCTATATATAGAAGTCCCGCTTCCTATGGCTCTGGAATGTGACAATCAGGCGGCCCTATTCATTGCAAATAATCCGGCATTTCATAAACGAACCAAGCACATTGAGGTTGATTGTCACTTTATACATGATGATTCAGAAGGGGTTTATTGTTACATCCCATGTTAGCTCAGAGGATCAAACTGCAGACATTTTTACCAAGGCATTACTTCGAGGGTCGTTCCAGAAGTGTTCGTCCAAGCTGAGCATGATTGATATCTATGCTCCACCTTGAGGGGAGTGTAGAGATATATTATTCACTTCTGTACTTTTCTTGTATTTTTCTTTTCCTGTTGGATTCTTTATGTATTTTACCCCTAGGCTACTCTCCTATATAAGAGAGCCTAGGGCGGATGGAATAAACAAGTTTTCTCATTTTCCCAACAATTATAGTAGCCACTACTGCTAATAAAACATCGATTTCACTCCTTCCACTCCCTGGCGCTCTCCCAGTATAAGCTGAGGAACTGGGTCGACTATGGCGAATCATCTGAAACAAGACTGCAAACTCAATTATCTTTGCCGAGAGCCCGGAGCATTTCGTGAAACCAGTGAACCACATGCCATTTCTGTATTAATGTGTGGGACAATGGACTCGCCCATGTCGAGCAATACGGGAGACTAGAGAATGGGGAGAGGTCAAGTTAGGGTCAACAACAAAACACGAATTCTTCATAAGGGAATTAATAGAGGCACTTCTACTAAGTCTTGATGCATCTTCGATCAATTCAAATATTGCAAAATAATGGTTCAAGCTTTTCGAGAGGCACCCCTAAGCTTTCTAGCTTAAAGGCCATGTTGGCCACTCTTGCTTTATTCATGCTATAGGTCATGTTGACCATCTTTCCTTATGTTTTTCTTTTTAAAGGCCATGTTGGCCATAAACCTTTAAGAAAGACTCATCCTTCTCCTATGTTTTCATGTACGTACCTTTCATGAATGAAAGGGGATACCCGGACCCCACAATTTACCGGGTTGCAAAAAAAATTAATAGGGGCAATGTCAATCATATTGCAGGAAAACTTGAGCAGTGGGTAAGAGGGGAAGGGAAGGCGATGAAGTCTAGTTCAAAAGTCAAATATTAGATTAGGATCGAGTGGAGCAACAGAGATACAAAGTTCCCGTCGGCTGGATCTCGGGGTTCATCGCCATACTCAAACATGAGCATTTTTACGAAGGCCGGAGGGATTTTATATTTATATATATAGGAAAGAAGAGAGCGAGGTGCCAACTCTTAACCGGATATGTGCACAGAATGAGATCAACGCGATGTGGAAAGGTAGGAATACCGAATACCACGAGTCATCAAGGAAACCCCTCCTCCGGGCACCACCTCCCTGCCACATGGGACGAGCAGATCAACTCATCAAGATCTTATTGGAATAGGATCAACAGAAGGACAAGCACTTCTCATTGGTTGGTTGGTGGGTTATTATGTCTAGTAAAAGCCTCAAGCATCGTCGACCCGCTAAGCCATTCCATGTGATTTCTTTATATACATAAATTCCGTTTGGGGGCTTTTTTTTAATAGCTTGAGACGGGTTATTCGTCAAAGACAGATCTAAGTCTAAATGCTGTCAGAATCAAGCATGACAAAAGGGGGATAGCATCAGGGATGGACTGAGTGAGGTGAGAAGTCAATTTTCAAGGTTGACTATGTGACTTTTAGAGTTACAGGATCTCGCTTAGGCAAAGCTATATATTCTATGTAAGGCTATTGACCAATGGAAAAAAAAGAGTAGCCTCAAGTATCATTCTTTGAGATCGACAATTAAAGGGGGAGACTAGTAGCACGAAAATGGCATGGATACTAAAAAAAGAAAGACTTCGATTTTTGCTATGATCTCCGTAGTAAACGAGATTTGCTTGATGACTTTCTTTTTGGGAAAACAACTTTCTTATTCCAATGGTTATAATCCACCCTCAACACAAAACCTCAACCAACTTGCCTTGCTTTTTCCCTTATGTTATCAACTATTCACCTATCCTAGAAATCAAGAATCATATTCAAAGGTCATTATGACTAGAATATTAGAGGAAGCATCGGGTCTCGGGGAGGTTGATTGCTTTTTCTCCATTTCTACGCTGGAAAGTGGGCCCTTCTCTGCTTGACCCCCAACCTCATGCTCAATAACATGCAAAGGATCAATATTGAATTTCCTCAGCATAGAAAGATGGAATACAACATGCAAATGTTCGTACTGGGGTGAAAATGCAACCCGATAAGAAACTTTGTCCATCCTCTCTAAGATCTCAAATCGACCCACATATAACGGACTTAGCTTACTCTTTTTGCCAAACCGCTAACTATATATTTGGGGTTGACTCTCAAAGTTCTAGAGGCTCCCATAAATCTTCCTCGATATGGGTCCATTGTTTCATTTCGCCCATCAGCAGGTCAAAATATTGGTATTACAAAGGGGACAGTCAACTTAGTAATTCCAATATCATTTCGTGGCATCGGAAGTGTAGAAGTTTATTTTACGTTCTTGTATCTTTTATCTATTTCTCTTTTCGTTTGTCTACCGTATGTAATTTGCCCATAGGACTCTCTGATATAAGAGAGTCTAGGGCTCAAGGAATAAACATAACTCTTATTTTTCCCAACATGGTATCAGAGCGGCGGTCCTAGATCGGAGATCTCATACCGAACCCTAACCCTAATCCCTCCACCTTCAAACCGTCCAGGTCTCGACCTCCGTGCGCCGCCCGGCCCCGGTGCTCCTAGGCTGGTTCCCTGCGCCGCCCGTCCCCCTCGCTGCCCGGCCTCCATTCTCCTAGGTCGGTCCTCCGCGTGACACATGGGGACCTATGCGTGCCTATTCTAGGCCCTAGGGCTCCTCCAGTTCGTCATTCCTAGGCCCACGATGTGCCGTTAGGTCCTTGTTGTTGTCCCTAGGATCACGCCGCCCCTAGGGTTCTGCAGTTCCATATCTAAGGGACCCTTCGCTCGCTTCCAGGTTGATGGGTTTGGTTGTGTAGGTCTACACATGCAACCAAACCTCGTCATGTCAGTGTAGACTAAAGTTTATCTTGTCTACAACCCTAGTTTTCTCCAGTCACCATGTCATAAAGCAATGTAGAAATCCCCACCACATACGCCTTCAGAGGTCCTGCACCTATTGTGAAAATGGATGGGTCCAACTACGAGCTATGGGTCATGCAGTTCATGAGCCTAATGACATCGATGGGTAAGAAACATATTCTTACCGAAGATGAGCCAACGGAGAAGACAGGGTTGTATGCCTCATGGGAGGCTGACGATGCATATGCTTAGGTCTGGTTGTCTGGTACTTTGATTCCAGACATTGTTAATTGTAAAGACTTATATTACTATGTCTTGTACTGTTTCTTAATTCCTGATTACTTTCTGGACTCTTATGTATTTTACACGTGAGTTCTCTCTATATATAAGAGAGACTAGGGTTCCTTGGAATAATAGATTGCTAACTTTTCCCAACATGGTATCAGAGCCCAGGGGCTAACCCTAACCCTAGGCCTTTCCACCGCTGTCGCCGGATCTCTCCTCCTCCACCACCCTTCCGCCGCCTCCTTCCCCCCACCCCTTCTTCCCTCCAAACCGCCGTAGGGACCCCCCCTTCCTCCCTCTTCACGTCGCCGGGTCCACCCCCCCTCTTCACGCCGGGCCCCCTCCTCCACGCCGGGCCCCCTCCTCCACGCCGCCCCCCCTTCCACGTCGGGCCCCCTCCTCCACGTCGGGCCCCCTTCTCCATGTTGTCGGGGCCCCCACCATGTCGTAGGCCAACCTACTTCGCCGATTCAAGCCCTAGGTAGGGGACCCTAACCGCCGGGTCCACCTTACACGCCGACACCAACTCTTTCGTCGGTTGTTCTATCTCCATGGATTTGAGTACGTAACGTCTACATATGCACTCAAATCCGGTCAAGTTTTTGAGTCTCATGAAGTCAAACGGTAAGAAGCATATACTTACCGAAGATGAGCCGGCAGAGAAGACTGAGATATATGCCTCTTGGGAGGCTGATGATTCTTATGCCAAGGTTTGGCTGTCAGGCACACTGTCGACGGAGATTGCCAATGATGTCCTCCATCAGCCCACTGCCAAGGCAATGTGGGATATTCTGGCCGCTACATATTCCCAAGTGCGGAATGAGACCAAGATGTTACAGCTCCAGCATGAAATATTCACGATGAAGCAGAATGGCAGGCCACTTCACTCATTGTACACGTCCCTGAGAGGGATGTTCGAGAAGTTATACAGTACCATACCACTCACGGCGACTCCAGAGCAACAGAAGACATTTCGGAATGCTACCATGGTGGGCGTACTACTTGCAGCCCTCGATCCTGAGTACGAGGCAACCCGCTCTCAGATATTGGCTGATGCAGTCATTCCTCTAATGGAGGATGTTTACCGGAGGCTCAGTCGCATATCAGTTTCTTCCAGTACATCTACTCCACCCCCATCGGCGATGATAGTATCGCGTGGGAGAGGTGGTCAGTCTTCTGGTCATGGACGTGGACCACGTGGACGGGGAGGTCGCTTTCGCCAGCCAAGTTCGTTCTGTCATCGCACATGCCACTCGGAGGATACATGCTACTCTAAGCATGGGTTTCCAGCATCAGCGCGTGTAGCCGAGCATGTACTTCCCCAGTCAACATCCACTGCAGATAACCGATTAGAAGAGCTTGTGGCACGTCTACGTGATATTATGCCACAATCGTCTACTGAATCTCCAGGTGGACCTTCAGATGTTGCTGCTACAGCTTCTGCCAGTTCGTCTGCTGCTGCTAGTACCTCGGGTAGTGCTACTGCCTTTACATCTTGTCATGATATATCTGATTGGATTATAGATTCTGGCGCCACCCAACATCTCTGTCGCGATAGAGAGAGACTTGAGTCCTACAGGGACATCCCACATGGCCGCTCAGTGCTGATAGAAGATGGTACTCATTCCCCGCTTGTTGGACAGGGGGAGGTTTCCTTATCACCCTCTATGCATCTACAGAATGTTCTACATGCTCTTGATCTCCATGAATTTGTTATCTATTAGTCAGATTACGAAGGATTTGCACTGTCGTGCTATATTTGACCCCTCATCTCTTATTTTTCATGACATACTAACGGGCAGGGTGATTGGCTGTGGCTCTGAGCAGAATGATTTGTATCGGCTGGTCCGGAATTCTTATGCTGGCGTCTCTTCTCATTCCGTCGGACCAGTATCTCCATACATTTGGCATCTTCGCTTTGACCATCTCCCGTTCCAGAAAATGCGACATCTATTGCCTCGGATCTCTCTCTGTTCCTCATTTCGCTGTGAAGAGTGTCAGTTGGGAAAGCATCATCGGTCTAGCTTTCCTAGTCGGCAGAGTCGGAGCAGTAGCTCCCCGTTTGAGTTATTTCACATAGATATTTGGGGTCCGAGTCGTATACCTGATCATCAGGGACACAGGTTTTATCTAGTGGTGGTGGATGACTTTTCTCGTGTATCTTGGGTCTTTCTTTTAAAGAATAAATCTGAAGCAGGGGGTGTTATTAAAATTTTGATTAATGAAGTGCATAATGTTTTTTCTTCTACTGTCAAATATGTTCGTACAGATAATGCATTGGAATTCTGCACCTGATCTCTCTCTCAGTTTCTCTAGTCTAAGGGTATTATTCACCAAACCACCTGTGCTTACACATCTCAGCAGAATGGAGTGGCAGAAAGAAAGCATCGTCACCTTCTTGACATCACTCGAACCCTCCTTATTCAGAGTTGTGCTCCTATCACTTTCTGGGGGAAATGTTGTCCTTATAGCCTGCTATCTGGTCAATCGTATGCCATCATCGTCCCTTGGTGAGAAAATTCCTCTTTCTATCATTTTTCCTGATAAGGAATTATTCTCACTTACTCCTCGTGTCTTTGGTACTGTTGCGTTTGTTCATCTCTTGTTCCCTGGACTTGACAAACTCTCTCCTAGAGCTATCAAGTGTATCTTTGTAGGTTACTCTCGGACTCAGAAGGGCTATCGCTGTTATGACCCCATCAACAAGAAATATTTTGTCAGTGCTTATGTCACGTTTTTTGAGTCCGTTATGTACTTTTCCCCTGCAGGTGACAGGCTGGTCTCGTCCACTACCAACGATGATGTCTATGTTCCTCCTCCTCCTAGTTTGAGTTCACCTAAGTCCACTCCAGCTCCAGTTTCTACGCCACCACCACCACCGCCACCTCTACCACCACCACCTCCACAGCCTCCTATTCCACCTTTACCAAAATTCTATACGAGTCGGACAGGTCATGTTCAGGCTACACGTCAGGCATCCATCACGCCTCAGGTATGTTCAGATGGCATCACTACTGACGGGTCAGATATGTTACATGTGCAGGATTCTTCATTGCAGGAGGAGACTATACCATCCAGTACAGTGGACGACGACCTGGATATTCCCATTGCTATCCGGAAGCAGAAACGGACTTGTGCGTCTTATCCTTTTGCTTCCCATGTGTCCTTTCATCGCCTCACAGGCGACTTTCAGAGATTTGTTGCGGCTTTGTCTTCCGTGGACATACCACGGACCTATCAAGAAGCTATGAAGATTGATTGATGGCGACTGGCTATGGAAGACAAGATGCGTGCCTTACAGTCTCGTGGCACATGGAGCTTGGTTAATGCACCTCCTGACGCATCCATTGTTAGTTGCAAGTGGGTATTCACAGTTAAATACCATGTTGATGGCAGTTTAGATCGATACAAGGCACGGCTGGTTGCGAGAGGTTTCACACAAACCTATGGCGTTGACTATACGGATACATTTTCTCCAGTGGCTCGTCACTCTACTCTTCGCATTCTTTTATCAGTTGCTGTGGTACGTGATTGGACTATATCTCAACTTGATGTCAAGAATGCATTCTTGTATGGAGATTTGCAAGAGGAAGTCTACATCCAGCAGCCACCAGGGTTCACTGCTGAGGGGGAGAAGCATATGGTGTGTAGACTTCACAAGGCAATTTTTGGCCTTAAACAGAGCCCAAGGGCGTGGTTCCAGAAGCTTTCCCATCTGATTGAACGACAGGAGTTCAAAAGATCCAATGCAGATCACTCGTTGTTCATTCAGAAGTCTTCTACAGGTATGTGATTGGACTATATCTGTTGTTGTGGTACGTGATTGGACTATATCTACAGGTATGTGATTGGACTATATCTGTTGTTGTGGTATGGTTGTCATCATGGTCTATGTGGATGATATTCTGGTTACAGGAGATGATGTTCAGGGAATACAGAGAGCAAAAGCATTCATGGGGCGTCAGTTCGTCACGAAGGATCTTGGAACCCTAAGATATTTTCTGGGGTTGGAATTTGCCAGGAATGCACAGGGTCTGGTGATGACCCAAAGGAAGTACATTACAGATTTTTTGGTTGAAACAGGCATGGTTGGATGTAGACCATCGAGTACTCCTATGGCTCCAAGCATGAAGCTGTATGATGATGACACCGCAGAAGTAGACAAGAGGAGATAGAGAGAGATGGTGGGTAAGCTCCTTTATATTACCATAACTCGACCCGATATTGCCTTTGCAGTAAGCCGGGTGAGTCAATTTATGGAGCAGCCAAGACAAGTTCAAATGGATGCCATATACATGATACTGAGGTATCTGAAGTCTTCTCCAGGCTCAGGGCTGCTATTTCGAAAAGGCACAGATTTATCTATTTCAGCATGTGCAGACGCCGATTATACAGGGTGCCCTAAGGATCGAAAATCGACCTCAGGTTTTGCCATTTTTGTTGGGAGCTCTCTGGTTTCTTGGAAAAGAAAGAAACAAACTGTTGTGGCAAGGTCCAGTACTGAATCTGAATATAGGGTCATGGCGCAAGCAAGCACGGAAATGATGTGGGTTCGATCTGTGCTAGAGGATCTACATATAGCCGTACCTTTACCCATGCAGCTTCAGTGTGACAATCAGGCAGCATTGTTTATTGGCAACAATCCAGCATTCCATGAAAGAACAAAGCATATCGAAGTTGACTGCCACTACACGAGAGACTTGATCCAGAGAGGCTTGATATATACATCTCACGTTAGCTCAGGGGATCAGACTGCTGACATATTCACCAAGCCGTTGCTCAGAGGACCCTTCTAGAGATGTTCTTCCAAGCTGAGCATGATAGACATCTATGCTCCACCTTGAGGGGGAGTGTAGAGACTTATATTATTATGTTTTGTACTGCTTCTTAATTCATGTTTACTTTCTGGACTCTTATGTATTTTACCCGTGAGGTCTCTCTCTATATAAGAGAGACTAGGGTTCCTTGGAATAATAGATTGCTAACTTTTCCCAACATTAATGATGTCTTGCACCAACCTACTGCCAAAGTCACGTGGGATATTCTTGTTGCCACGTATTCTCAAGCCAAGAATGAGACAAAAATCCTACAGCTCCAGCATGACATCTTCACGATAAAGCAAAATGATCGACCCCTGCATGTTCATTACACTGCGTTGCGGGGAATGTTTGAGAGGCTTCATAGCTTCATGCCTCTCACAGCTACTCCAGAGCAGTTAAAGACATATCGGAATGCCGCGATGGTGGGAGTCTTTCTAGCCTCTCTTGACTTATAGTATGAGGCTGCTTCATCTCACATTCTGGCGGATGCCACTATTCCTCCTATGGAGGAGGCTTTTCGGAGATTGAGCTGAATCAACATCTCGAGCCATGATACTGTGCCAAATTCTTTTGTTATGGCGGCCTCTCGCGGAAGAGTCAATCCATCTCAGTTTCGTGGACGAGGACCACGTGGTAGGGGTGGCCATGGTCGTGGATCATAGTGCACTTACTGTCATTGGACTGGACATACAGAAGATACATGCTACTCCAAGCATGGTTTCCCAGCATCTGCCCGTGCAGCAGAACAGATTCAGCATCAGGATGCTACACATGCATTAGATCCACGATATGATGAACTTGTATCTCGATTGCGAGAAATCATGCCTCCGACAAGTACCCCTTCACCTGTTTCAGAGAGCAGCTTGGACGTTGCTGCTATTGTAGAAGCTAGTACCTCAGGTAGTGCTCATACTTCTACTTTCTACCATGGTTCAGGTACCTCAGAATGGATTGTAGATTCAGGTGCCACACATCATTTATGTGGAGATAGACACCAACTCACATCCTACAAGCAAGTTCCCCCAGGAAGGACAGTTGTCATAGCAGATGGGACTCACTCTCCCATCACATGACAAGGACAGATTGCCTTAACACCTTCTATGCAGTTGCAGAATGTGCTACATGCTCCTAATTTCTCAATGAATTTACTGTCAATTAGTCAGATTACTAAGGATTTACATTGTCGAGCGATATTTGACTCATCATCTCTTGTGTTTCAGGACATTCTCATGGGCAAAGTGATTGGTCATGGCCGTGAGCAAGGCGAGCTGTATCTACTGATCCATACACCTTATGTTGGAGCATCATCTCATTCCACTGGATCTGTCTCTCCTTATCTATGGCATCTGCGCTTCGGTCATCTTCCGTTTCAGAAACTGCATCAAGTCCTTCCTCAATTCACCCCGCTCGTCGTTTAATTGTAAAGCTTGTCAGTTAGGGAAGCATCATCGGTCCGTCTTCCCTAGTCGTCAGAGTTGGAGCAGTAGATCTCCATTTGATTTTTTTCATATTGATATTTGGGGTCCAAGTCGTGTTCCCGACCATCAGGGATACATGTTCTATTTAGTTGTTGTGGATGATTTTAGTCGTTTGTCTTGAAGCGGGCAACACTATTACGCATTTTATTAAAGAAGTGCAGAATGTTCTTTCTGTTTCTGTCCAAATTGTGCAAACTGATAATGCCCTTGAATTCTGTCCTCATACATTATCTCAATTTCTTTTATCCCATGGCATTCTTCATCAAACGTCTTGTACCTACACGTCCCAACAGAATGGTGTCGCGGAAAAAAAACACCGCCACCTTCTTGATGTCACTTGTACGCTTCTTATCCAGAGTTGTGCTCCGCACTCGTTCGGGGGCGATGTGGTTCTCATTGCATGTTACCTCATTAACCGTATGCCCTCGTCTATGTTGGGGGAGAAGATACATTTCTCCCTTGTCTTTCCTGACAAGGAGTTGTTCTCCCTTACTCTTGTCTTTGGATCCGTTGCATTTGTTCACCAATTGTCTCCAGGGATTGACAAGCTCTCTCCTAGGGCTGCCAAATGCATTTTTGTCGGGTATTCCAGGACTCAAAAGGGGTATCATTGCTATGATCCGTTACGTCGAAGATATTATGTCAGTGCAAATGTCACATTTTTTGAGTCAGTCATGTTTTTCTCTCCTACAGGTGACAGGCACCTCCACCACCACCTCCACCACCGCTACTACCTCCACCATCTTCCCTTTCTTTGGTTCCTCCTCTACCACACCACTACAGTCGACGGCCAGCCCCTAGTCATGATCATGGTCAATCATCAACAATACCCCAGGTTTGTTCTGACGACATAATTCTAATGATGGGACTGATGGTATTTCTCAGGATGACACGGATGGTGGTACAGTTGATGCAGAACTTGATTTGCCTATCGCACTAAAAAAGCAGAAGAGGTCATGTGCTTCATATCCGATTGCCTCTCATATTACCTTTGAGCGTCTACAGGAGACTTCAGGAGATTTGTAGTTGTTTTATCCGCTGTGAACATTTTACGGACTCACCAGGAGGCATTAGCTGATAGTAGATGGCGTCTGGCTATGGAGGAGGAGATGGTTGTCCTTCAGTTGAGAGATACTTGGAGCCTTGTTCCAGCTCCTACTGGCATGGAAGGACATATCGATATCGGTATCGATATCGGTACCATGTCGATATGATATATCGTCGATATAGCGACGATATATCGACGCCATATCGCCAACATTGAACCGAGATTATGAATAAAATGACCTGTATCGACCCGATATCGACCATATCGGCGATATATCGGTGACCTGTCGAAACCGATATATCGTCGATATATCGCGATATGGCCATCCATGCTACTGGGGCATCTATTATGAGTTGCAAGTGGGTTTTTACAGTGAAGCAAAAAGCAGATGGCAGTATTGATAGGTACAAGGCTCGATTGGTTGCTCGGGGCTTTACTCAGACATACGGGTAGATTATCTTGACACGTTTTCTCCGGTTGCTCGTCATTCTACCTTACGGATTCTTTTATCTGTTGTTGTGATTCAAGATTGGCCCATGTTTCAATTGGATGTCAAAAATGCCTTTTTATACGGTGATCTTCAGGAGGAAGTTTACATGCAGCATACACCTGAGTTTACTGCTGAGGGGGAGCGTGTACATGTATGCAGGCTTCATAAGGTGATCTATGGCCTAAAGCAGAGCCCAAGAGCTTGGTTCCAGAAGCTCTCAGACTTTTTGAGAAGCAAGGGTTCAAAAAGTCGAATGCAGACCATTCTCACTTTGTACAGAGGACATCCAAAGGTACGACTATCATTATGGTGTGTGTTGACGATATACTTATTACAGGAGATGATATGCAGGGAATAAAAAGAGCAAAAGAATTCTTGGGCCATGAATTCGTTACCAAGGATCTAGGAGTACTTAGATATTTCATGGGATTGGAGTTGCTAGAAATGAACAAGGACGTGTGATGACACAGAGAAAATATGTCACTGACTTGTTAAGTGACACAGGTATGCTTGGATGTCGACTTGCTTCTACACCCATGGATCCAAGCATGAAAATGCATAATGACGATATTGAGGAGGTTGATAGGAGATACATGGAACTGGTAGGGAGACTTCTTTATATTACTATTACCAGACCAGATATTTCATTTGCAGTAAATAAAGTGAGCCAGTTCATGGAGCAACCTCGTCAGGTACACATGGATGCCATACATATGATACTAAGGTATCTTAAGTCATCTCCAGGTGCAGGGTTATTGTTTAGGAAGGAGGGTACTATTACTATCTCAACATGCGCAGATACAGACTATGCAGGGTGTCCACAAGATAGGAAGTCTACACCAGGCTTTGCTATATTTGTTGGAGTCATTTGTCTCATGGAAGAGTAAGAAGCAAACAGTAGTAGCGAAATCCATTGCTGAATCGAAGCATAGAGCTATGGCCCAAGCATGTGCAGAAGTGATGTGGGTTCGTGCAGTTCTGACAGATCTACATATAGATGTTCCTCTTCCCATGTCGCTAAAATGTGGCAATCAGGCTGCATTATTCATTGCAAATAACCCTGCATTTCACGAGAGGACAAAGCACATCGAGGTTGATTGCCATTATATCCGTGATATGATCCAGAAGGCTTCATTTCTACAACCGATGTCAGCTCAGGAGACCAAGCGGCAGACATTCTTACCAAAGCTTTACTTTGGGTCCCTTCCAGAGTGCTTATCCAAGATGAGCATGATAGATATCTATGCTCCATCTTAAGGAGTGTAGAAGTTTATTTTACGTTCCTGTATCTTTTATCTATTTCTCTTTTCGTTTGTCTACCGTATGTAATTTGCTCATAGGCCTTTCTCTATATAAGAGAGTCTAGGACTAAGGAATAAACATAACTCTTATTTTTCCCAACAGGAAGGGAGTCTCGTAAATCAAATTAGTTATAAACACATATGGGGCATCTCCTTCAATAAAAGCAAGAGAATAGAATCTTGAAATCAGATGATAATTCAAGCAGTTGGTGACAAAATGATCGCGAGCTGGATATATGGGAATTATTCAATTGGCGCAATGACGATATAGATTATAAGGCATAGCGGCATCTTTTTGACTTAAAAAGTTGGAAAAGGTCGCACCGAAGCCAAGATCTAGGTGCAAAGCTGGAAACTTTTATAAGAAGTTTATAATCTAGTTGCAGTAAACAATATAGCTAACAAAAACATCAAGTTGAAAGCTAGCTCTAATTAGAAGTGGATTCTTTTTACTGCCAACCCCCCCCCCCCCAAACCCCCTGCCCTACATTTCCCATATTTGTCAGGTTAAGATAAAATAGATGTTTCTGACCAATTAGGGAGAAAAATTAAAAATAAATAATGACATGATTTCCCTTTTCTACCTTTTCTTTCCGTCCATATTTTTTTCTTCTCTCAGCTTAATTTCCTTTCGATGAAATAAAAAATAACTAAAGCAACCATTAAAATGACATGAATCAGGAGAAATTAACTTAAAGACCTAAGATAAAAAAAAGGAAAAAGGGGCAAATGTTCATAACAAGATAAAAAAGAAAAAACTCTACATTGCAACAGAGAAACAGGAGGGTTCATACAATCAAACGGCTCAGGATGGTATCCCAACTGAGATTATGCATTAAAACTGACTGCCGACGTGGAGGATTGATAGTATCACTGCTGCCGACGAGGATCTCTTACTTGCAATTGGAAAAGTATGTGCAACAAAGCAATTGAAAGAATGGTAGGTATGGAGATGCGATGCATGCACTAGATGCTTAAAGTGGAGCTTTTTCAGATCAGATGAGTAGGACATAACGGGCAACTGTTAAATATTAAATGATGTGCAAGATGGGGATGGTGAGGGAATGATATAGGATGAATGGTATGACCTCTGAATTATGTGTCCACCATGCTTTTAATGTGCAAGATAAAACTGCATCACGGAAACACGAGAGGACTATTGAAAGAATACCCTTTTAGAATGATAAAATAAATGCTATCACAATAAACAATTATGGCATATAATAATAATCACCATTATACTAAAAATCAATCCATGAAACGAATGCACTCATAATACACGGGTATTTTACTATGGAAACTTATTGGTTAAAAACGATCCGAATCCTTTGGCTTGGGATTTCCGATCAATTGTGTAGATCAACTAATCCAGTAATGAGTTATTTACATGTGGATAACTCAACTACTTACAAGTACAATAACAATGCAATCAACACCAAAAACTTTACACACCTTGTATCATAAACCAAGGTTCATATTACAATAATAATGTAAGTAAACATGGCGATTTTTACACCCATAACCATGTATACTACGTATATAACCTTCCCTAATAGTGAATTACAGCAAGAATCATGAATAATGCTCAGCCATACACGACATAACTATGTGTTAAGTTCCATCCATTTCCTCCATTAATTTTGATGAAATCTGTCAATTTTTTGACAATTGTATCCCTTGAACAAAATTACATTTCCAAAAGATGCCCAAAATTACATTTCCAAAAGATGCCCAAATTAAGATCTGTTGGTGTTGATGGACGATGTCTGGGGTTGCGCTTGGGTAGCATAGTCTTGGTCTCGATTCTTTGGCATCCAAGAAAATGCTTGAGCAGCTACGAGCAGCTGCATACAATGGGTGTTCGATGAATCCCAACGGATATCGCTGGAGTTGAGAGAGCACTCATCTTAGCTCGATCGATATACTCTTTGTCACGGGTAGATAGGAACCGGAATGGTTCTTCCCTTAGAAGCAAATAAAGGTTTCCTTGCAGGGAGCTCGATGATTTCTATCAGTGTTGTAAAAGTCACCCGACTGGCCCAACTAGTAGGTCCGACTAGTATAGTCAATGGGGTGGCTGACCGAGTCCCGACTAATTCCGACTAGGCACACTAGTCGATCAACTTTTGCTTGGAGATACCATATTTTCTCATGTCTTGCTTTTTAAGGAAAATTATTATAATATGCTTAATGTTTTATTTAAATTCAATTACTTCTTTTATTTTATTATGATAGTATAAAAATGTACAAAATATATGTAAATATATGTATAAAAATGAGTTATATATTTAAAATAATCATAAAATTCAAAGCCGATTAAAGTCCGACTAAATCCGATTAGTCGCCCGACTGTCGATTAATCCTTAGTCAATGGCCCACCTGACTGAGTACAGACTACCGACTTTTGCAACCTTGATTTCTATATGTGGGAATAATCAAAGGGGTAATTCGATTAAAGCAGTGAGGTTGATCTGGAGAGTACGAAGGGCATCAAGATTCAAGGAGATGAAATGGTTGTTGTCGTAATTATATTGTCAACGGGGATAAGGGGAAGTTGCAGATGCTCTCAGTGGTTGGAGGTTGCAAACGAGGCATGTTATCAAATGGGGAGATCGCTGATGGTTTGAGTCCGGTGGTCAACGAGATTTTTTTAAAAGGATGGGGTGAACCTCCAATAGAGGTTGGTTGTCGACGGAAATTGGGGGGAAATGACATGTGGTTGCTTCGAGTGGAGTGGACATTGGCAATTGCTGACAAAGAGTGATGGTGACGACGATTCGTGTTGGCATATTGTGGTATTCGAGGTGGTACAGACGAGAGAGAGAGAGAGGGGGGGAAAGAAAAGAGGAGATCAAGGTGGTACGCCATCCACGTCGTCAACGACTTGCAGGACCTTACGCTGCTTCTGCAGGAGGAGAAGAGGCTGAGGGGCGGTGAATGGGCGTCGGAGCTGTGATTGTTGCTGCTGCAGGACGAGAGGCTGCGGAGGAAGAAGGAAGGCGAGTTGGCATTTAGGTTAGTTAGATTAACTCAACTGTTAGGTTAGGTCAGTGGATAAACTTAACGGAGGGGCGTGTGTGTAAGACGGAGACATTATTCAGGATTCTAGGAGAAATCCACGATTATAGAGGGTAATGTGTGTAAAATTAAAAGTATACAAGGTTATGGATGTAAAAATCCCAAAACATATAATAGCAATCTACATAGCCTCCATATAAATTTACAATGGTAAATGAGCAAATACATGCTACAAACGAATAAAGAATTGCAAATCCTGTATATAAAAGAATGGTTCCAAGATTTAATCATTGTGTAGAGAATAAAAGAGATGGGCTCAAATTAAACCTTAAAAGAGAGGCATGTGTGATTAATATTTCTATGGCGTGTAAGTGTTTTCTGTTACTCCTCGAGATAATAGCCATGTATACTTACATGAGAACCATCAAGGCATAACAAGGGAGGTGTCGCTTTAGGAAAATACAATGGCTAGAAAATCAAGCAATATCTCTCCGACACAAAAATACGAGAAAATCAAAAGGGCTCCTCATAAGATACTTACAAAGTAAGCTAACTAATAGAAAATTCCTAAATAAATAACTTGATGAATGGTTGATGCATGTTCTAATGTTCTTTTGGCATAGTGAATGGCAACTAGGAGTCCATTCCTCCTCTATCCTAATACAGCCTCGATCGCAACATCTAAAGCAAATGCCATGACCTCAAAGGGTAAAAATCAATCAGTTGGATGTAGGATACAAGCAATGATAATCATATGCTTTAATGTGAGGAAAGCATCAAGACACTTGTTATCTACCAAAATCTCAGTGTCTTTACCTAATAATTCAATAAGCGGTCGGGTAATATTAGAGAAATCCTTAATCAAACGACAATGAAAACTAACATGCCCTAGAAAAGACCGCACTTGCTTGATATTGGTCGGTGGATCGAGATGCTCAGAGTTACCGATCAAAGTGTCCAAGTGATCAAGCAGGCAAATATGATTGATCAATCAAGACAACAACACGATCGATTACCAATAGTGATCAGTCGATCAAGTGGTTATTGGAGAATTAAATATCAACATAAAAATGTGATCTATCAACTCAAGATTGATTGATCATCAAATAGACACTAGATGAGAGTATTGATCAAGTAAAATGGGATGATCGGTTAGTCACAAGACAACAAGTTCGAGCGATCGATTAATCAATAGTGTGTGATTGATCAATATATAAACAATTGCTTCAAGTGATTGACAAACAGGGTGATCGATTAGTGTGTAAACAGTAAAGACTGTTGATCAATCTAATTACTAAAGGTGAATACGATAATGTCGAAGAAAGATCCCATCATGTATGTAAATACATTAAGACTCTTTTATAAATTCATATTACAAAAGTCTTATTCTTCTTCTTTAGATTGTCCACAGCTTCCTGCTTACCTTTAGATTTGGATCCTAATTAAATCATGTGCTTTAACAGCTGAGTGGATCTTCTTTTATCTTTCATTCTGAATATAATGCTCCTTTCTACTTCATACAGGGAGTGAATCTGTCATGGAGTCCGTAGTAGTTGTTGTACTCAGAAAGTTTGTTATTATCAAAACAACAGTATTGAAAGGTACAATTTTTGCTAACATGTTGGTAGGGGTATTAAACGAATTAAATACCTTCGAATCCACCAGGAATCAGATTCGATTCATTTTAAAACTTTTGAATCCGACTAAAATCAAATTTTAAACGAATTTGCTAACTTGAGGTCAGATTCGATTCATTTTGAGTTTCGAATATTCAAATTCGATTCATTTTATTTTGAATTTGAAATGTTAACTCTTGTATAAATTATTAATGTAAAGAATATTATAATTCTGAACGTTGTATTTTATAATCCCATTTTTAAATACATGTTACTAAGATAAGTTGAAAAATTATATAATCAAGGAAGATACCATCAGATAATATATAACATATTAAAATATCTAATGTTTACGGATATTGTATGCTTTTTACAATCTGAATTTACTCGTTTTCCTATGACAAAAGAAATATATGGATAAAAAATGGTGAGCCTTCTCCCACTTTAAGTAAGATAAGGCCAATCTCTTATAGAAAATGAATACAAAACTGGTCTTATTATTTGAAACAACGAGAATAGCAACAAATAATTTAGCATGATAAAATCACTTCATATATCGTGATTATCATTGTTATATTGAAAACAAATGTCATGAATCACAAAATATTTTCAATATACATTTAACAACTAACCTGATAGTTCGAAGAACATGTAAATTATTCAGGTGATGGTTAATGTCATCTTAACAATGATAGTCATCATCATAGATTGTCTTACAAGGATAACCAACAAAACAAGAAGGCAAAGGAGGAATACATTGATATAGATATACCATAAACCATGACATATGCGAAGGAGGAACTCAGTGTAACATGACTATCATATCCACATGCAAGAAATTGGAACACCATCGTTTACCTAATGATTGATGGATCTTTGATCAAGATTCAAGAATGAAATAAAAGGGAAAAGGTGCAGTAGGGAAAATGGAACATGGAAATAAATGTAAGGCGGGAACAGGGATAAAACTCTTAAATATATCTTCTTTCCTACCAGACTTTATGGTTATTTACCATTGTATGTTGAAGAAATATAAGACCAGGATCCTATAGAAAATTAATGCAAACTAAGTTTGTTATTTAAAACAATGAGAATAGCAAGAAATAACTTATCACAATAAAATCACTTCATGCATCGCAATGGTCATTATTATCTTAAAACAACAATCATGAATTGCACGTGATTATACAAAATAGATACGAATAACCAACATGATGGTGACAAGAACTTGTAAATTATTCATGTTATATATCAATGTCATCTTGACAATGATAGTCGTCACCATGGATTGCCTTGCAAGGATAACCAACAAAACAAGAAGGCGGAGGAGGAATACTTTGATATGCCACAAGCCACAACGGACGTGAAGGATGAACTCAACGTAACATGACCGTCGTAATCACATGCAAGAAGAAGGAGTGTTGCCATATACTTTATGTTTGATGGATCTTTAATAATGAAAAGAAAAAGGGAAAAATTTTGGTAGAGAATGTGGGAACATGGAAATAAATGTAAGGTGTGGTATTGGGATAAAACTCTTAAATATGTGTTCTTTTTACTAGACTTTATGGCTATATTTCCACGGTATTTTTTAACGCCGGAAACTTAGACATTAATAAATGTATTTACATGTACACACACATACACACCTGCATACATGTATTTATGTATGCGTACATGTGTTTGTATGTGTATATATATATAATATATAAATATAAATATATGTGTGTACATATATATATATATGTATATAAGTATCGAATCAAATCGAATTATTATCAAATAAATACATGTTAATTCAGATTCAATTCATTTTGGAATCGAATCCACATGTCAAATTCACATTTGATTCAAAGTAACTTTTATCATATTTAGTGTTGTAAAAGTCGTCCGACTGGCCCGACTAGTAGGTCCGACTAGTCTAGTCAGTGGGGTGGCCGACCGAGTGCCGACTAATTCCGACTAAGCACTTTAGTCAACCAATTTTTTGCTTGGAGATACCACATTTTTTTAGATCTTGAATTTTTTATAAGCAAACTTATTATAATATGCCTAATGATTTATTTAAATTCAATACTTCTTTTATTTTATTATGATAGTATAAAAATGTACAAAATCTATGTAAATATATGTATAAAAATGAGTTATATATTTAAAATAATCATAAAATTCGAAGCCGATTAAAGTCCGACTAAATCTGATTAGTCGCCCGACTACCGATTAATCCTTAGTCAGTGACTCGGCCGACCGAGTACCGACTACCGACTTTTGCAACCTTGATCATATTTTTTCGAACAAATCACACAATCGAATTCGAATGATTCAATTCAATCAGCACCCTTACACGTTGGAGGACATAATCTCATGCAACCTCATCTATCTCCTATTGAAAGGTTGCAATTAGATAACGAATGATAGAAATTTGAAGGTGTGGCCTATACCCTAAGGATCTTACCTTCTTTGGTGCCAAGTTGAGAAACTAAAAGGGGATCATTGTTGTTATTGCACTCAAGAGAAACAACGGCTCTCTTTCTGGAATATAAGAGGTTTTACTTGATATTTGGCCATCATCTAGACTGTGCGCTTACCTAAGGCCCTTGCCCCTTTATGTGGTTACAATAATTATAAGGTCTCACGTCTAACTTCACATGTCCGCATCTCAAATAAAAGAAAAGTTTTCCTGAAATTCACCAGGAGTATTTTTCAAAAGCATCTCCTTGCTCAACTCTTTTCCTCTTTTGCTCAAATAAATTAAATGTCATAAAATGAAAAAATTGTAATTTACAGCAATATAAGCAAAGTATAAGGTATGATATGGTGAAATGAGGTAGAGTAGATTGAGGCCAGCGAAGGAACGAAAAGGCATAGCAACTGCAGGATGAAGGGTGTCGGCTCCATCTCTCCAGACCTAGCTTGGTAGTTTTCCATCATGGGTTTTCGATAAATAAATTGAACCACTGGAAAGGATCTCACTCTTATCAAAGGAGAAACTGAAGCCCTTTTAGTAATTTGTAAGTTCAAAATGGAAAAAAATATTTTACATCAATAAAAATATTTTTGATAATCCATTCATACATATGGATTTAATATATTTAAACAATAGGTACGTGAAAATCTATAAATTAAATTTTGAATGTTTCGACACTGTATGAAAATCAAATCATGTGTCTGTGTTGTGTATGTGTCTGTGTGCATGTGCATGTGTGTGACTCCCCCTCAAGTTCAAGCAATATCTTTCCCAGCTTTGAAAATAACCCAAGAGATGTGTTTCTTCGGAAGGACCTCCATAAATATATATATATATATATTTAGATATAGATGCAGGCTGAAGATCTGAGAATATATGAGTAGTGATCTTCCCACTTTGTATTGCATCCCAAATGAAATGACAATCAATTTCAATGTATTTAGTCTGCTCACGGAATACAGGATTGGTAGCAATCAAGGCTTTAAAAAACACGAGGTGGATTGAAGCGGTTTTTCATTATTGAGACAAGGTGTAAGCATCGACGCGATCGAGGTGTATGCCTCAGTTTATGCAGAAAATATTGTAAATGCCATTATTAAACATAATTATATTGTCATAAAATCCAAACTTCAAATATTTACAAAATATATTATCATAAAACATAACTTTGAATATTTTCAAATTGTATAGATGTGCACAATATACCATATTAACCATATATGCAAGTTTGAATTTGTGATATGTAATATTAACATTGTAAACATGTGAATTTCCTAATATTCTTACAAAAATATGAAAATACACCATACTCATTGTAATGATACAAGCAACTGAATATCATTTGTTGATAGAAAATTTGATCATACTAATTAGAAACAATCATTGTCCAATTGCGTGATTTCGGGAATAACTTATAATGATACTATAATACATTATAATTGATGATGATACTATAATACATTATAATAACTAATTGATGATGATTATAATATAAATGTAAAATACATGTCAATGAAAGAATATATTTCGGGACTAACTTATAATGATACTATAATACATTTTTTGAGTCATGTGACTAATATATATATAACGGAACTACCCCCTCTCTTATTTTTCTTATTTTTTACGGCATTTTCTGAAAACACCTGAGAGATTTTAATCACTATATGACAGCATGTTCTCATTCAAATTTCAACTCAATTCAAGACCCCTATCACATCAATCAATCCTGTCAATTTTAAGGATCACGGGACTCCTAAAATCAACCCTTTATAGATGAACCGATTAGGAATGTCTATTTCACACGAAATTTGAAAAACATGTTGTCATCTAGTGGACTAAATTCCCCGAGCATTTTCAGAAAATATCTTAAAAAGTAAAAAAAAATAAGTGTGGTGGTAGCCAAGTTGGTTCCCCACTAGGGGTAGCCCCATTAAACCCTACATGTGTGAGGAAATGTCTAACATATATGTGTACTACTTGACATATATGTTTCATTCAATATATGATGTTTGTTACTAGATATGTAGACAATAATATTATATATATTGTGATTGTGACTCGTACGTTTGTGACTAATATATGCTTTATAGCTTTAATATTTTTGTAAATGTATAGCATTTTTATAATTCATTATTTATTTTTCACTAAAAAATACACAGCAAACCGAGGCAGCACCTCGGTACCGCCTCGACCACCTCGGGTTTGTGAGGCTTACACATCGGATATCCAAATAGAGGCTATAGCTTCAAGGTAGTTTTCATGGAAAACTACGTCGAAGCTTATACCTCAGTGCCTCGAGGCGTGTTTTTTAAAGCCATAGTGGCAACGTACGTAGTCGAGTTATTGTCACGATACAAAGGTCACATGACTAAAAGCAAGAAGTCCAAATTTCCGTAGAAAGGAGACTAGCCATATAATCTCACAAGTGGCTTGAGTCATCGACCTATATTCGGCATCGACATTCAATCTAACATTGTCTGCTTCTTGCTCCGCATGTAACAAGATTGCCACCAACAAACATGACATAACATGTGGTATATCATTTTTCCTTAAGATAACTAGCACAATCCGCACATGTATAGACAGTAATATCGGTATGGACCATTGTTGTAAAAGTCAATCGGCTAGGCCAGCTAATCGAGTCGGGGGGGTAGCCGACTCGACTAGGCCTAGTCGGCCATTAGTCGGTCAACCGGACTAGTCAGCCGACTACTCGGCTGACTTTTACATGGAGTTTTTTTATTTTTTTAAAATTTTTTTCGGTTAACCCAATTACTCGACTGACTTTTACATAGAGTTTTTTAAATTTTTTTTGCTTTTTTCTAAAGCAAACTTATTCTATTATGCTTAATGTTATATTTAAAGTCAATTACTTCATTTGTTTCGTTATGATAGTATAGAAAGTATACAAATAATCTTTCAAAAACTGAAAAACATACAAATCTATGCAAATATATAACAACATATGTATAAAAATGATTTATATAATTTAAAATAATTAAAAAAATCAAAACCGACTAATGACCGACTAAATATGATTACTGTTGATTAATCCTTAATCGGTGACCCCGCCGACTGAGTATCGACTACCGATTTTTGCAAATATGGTATGGACATTAATCCCATAGAAGAGACCTCTTCTTCGAGATTCCTTCAGATATCAAAGGATCTAATGAACATCCTGCCAATTATTGTAGAGAGGTCTCTCCATGTATTGGCCATCTCTACTTACAGCTTACGATATATCTGACCTAGTGGCAATGAGGAAGGGTAATTTTCCTACTAGACTTTTATATCGTGTAGTACACTCAAACTCATGATCAATGTATGGAGCATGTTTCCGCAACTCCGCTCGAATTCCAGATGGTTTGCATCCAAATAAGCTAGCCCCGTAAGAATATCCAGGAAAAATACTACCTTTGTGATAGGTGTAATCCATTTGCAACGCAAATCACTTCAATGCCAAGTATTAGAGTTGACACGGGTCCTTAGTGCCAAAGACCTTCTGGAGGACGGCCTTGATCTCTAGAATGTATGCTTCATCACCACCGGTAACCACCATATCATCAACATAAGCTGCCAGTATCACGGTGTTAGTAGACCATCGTCAAACAAATAGAGTAATCAAATATCATCCTATGGAGGCAAAGTGAGTTGATCTAAGTGGTAAGCATGTTAAACCGTGCTCGAGGACTCTGTTTAAGGCCATAAATGGCATTACGGAGTCAGCACACACTCTTCCCCTCGACGGAATAACCTAACGACTGAATCATATAGACCTGCTCCTAGAAGTTACCTTACAAAAATGCATTCTTCACATCGAGCTGAAAGACGGGCCAATTCTTATTGGCAACAACTGAAAGAATAGTATGAATTGAACCCATCCTAACCACTGGAGAAAAGGTCTCAAAGTAATCCACTCCATAAGTATGAGTAATACCCTTTATCACAAACCTTGCCTTTAGTCTGTCAGTAGAACCATTACGTGACTATTTTGTCATAAAGATCCATTGGCACGCAACAAGCTTGACACCTAAAGGATGACACAAGATCATGTGTGCCCCAACGGGTAAGCACATACATCTCCTCATCCCCTTTTCCAACCATGATCCTATAGTGCACTATGATGATTACAAGGAATAGCCATAAGAGCATCTGTAAAGTGTCAATCACAACTAGACAGACTATTAGGGGAAGTGAAATGTGACAACATATGTACAATACATTACCTTTTTGTCCTCTGCGATGTTATAGGGAGTTCTGATGGAGCACTCAGAGCTGTAGTGACGGAGAGATTCGAAGACGACACGTCATCCTGCAAGGAACAGGTAACGGTACAGGATCACAATAAACAGTGGGTTTCCTTTTCTAGACAATGGATGGTGACGGAAGCTCCAAGGCAAGGCCTTAAATGTCGGTTTCGGTCACCGTTTCGGTACCGATCAAAACAGAATTTCGATGGAATTTCGGTGGAATTTCGACCAAAATTTCGATCATTTCGGTCATTTTTTGTACTAGGACCCCCATATTTCGGTCATTTCGGTCGAATTTCGATTTCGACTGGATATCGATATTCGACAGAAATTCGACCGAATTTCGCTGAAATTTGAGGCCATGCTCCAAGGGTATGTTACAGACAGACTAAGTAGATGGTATGTTCAAAGAAAGTGATGTCAGAGGAAATGTAGTAATGATGACCAATAGGGTCATAACACATGTACCCCTTTTGGGTGCGACAATAGCCAAAGAAAACATATTTCATAGCACAATGAGACAATTTATCTGTAGTCTGAAAATTATGAGCAAAAGCAGTGCAACCAAAAATTCTCAATGGGAGCGGAAAGGGTGTCTCATTGAGATACAAGAACAGAAAGGAGTTACCCTATTGAGAATAAAAGGTATAATGCTATTGACGAGATAAATGGCAGAGAAAATGGCATCCCACAGTAGGTCTTATGAACCTTAATGTGAGTACGTAATGTTCCAGCTTGTCTAGAAGGTGGCGAAGTTTCCATTCTGTTATTTCCATTGTGCTGAGATGTATATGTACAGGATGTCTAGTGAAGGGTTCCCTGAAAAGCAAAGAAATATCATGTCTTGTTGGGTAAGTCAAGAGTATTGTCAGTCCATATAGTATGAATACGAGTAGAGAAAGATGTTTTAATAAACTGAAAGAAAGGTTTGACAATTTTTATTAATATATGTTCATTCCTTTATTAAATAGACCCAAGAAGAGCTGTTATAATTATCTACAAAGATAGCAAAATATCGATGATCATAAATAATACGGATTGGAGAATGCCTCCAAATATCACAATGGACCAAAGAAAAGGGTAAAGATCGATGTGGCGAAACCTTAGGAAGAAAAAAAAGCCCGATGATGTTTTCTGAATTGGTAGAATTCACATTCAAACAGCTGCAGTGAGGAAAGCAAGGGAAACGCCCGGGAAATAGCTTTGATAGAACGGTGATCAAATGCAAACACCACATGAATGGGTTAGTGGAAATGGAGACAGCACCAGGGAAGGTAGAATTGGCCGGGATATCAAGGTAATAAAGGTAGTTCTTCTCATGTCCCCTACAAAAAAAATCCACATCGTCTGGAAGTCCTGAAAATAGCAATAGAACTCATCAAAAATCACTTAACAATTCAGCTCAACACAAAGCTTATAATTAGACAAGAAGCTCAAAGGAAAGTTAGGAGCGCCTCTAGTGAACTAGAGCTTAGAGGAAAACACCATGGTCCGAACAGTGGTAATAGAAGAATGAGCACCATTGGTAACGCAAACTGATTTCAAAGTGGAAGAGGGTTGAAAGGAGGTCAACAGATTACCTTCTCACATTAGATGAGTAGACGCACCAAAGCAATAATCCGTGTTGGTGTTCTGGCAGTAGTAAGATTGTTGACTACGGTACATGAAGTAGTGCCAGGTGCACAGTAGTAGTCTTATTGGGAGTGTCATAGGAGTTTCGAAGTAACTGCACTAGGCAGTAGTAATCTGTGGCTGAAAGGTGGACTGTATGTCCACCGGAGTCCTGATTATAAGGTGCATATGAACCTGACGTGTCTTAGTCAGATGTATATGCAGCATTGGCCTGATAGGGAAAACCAAACTTCGCACAGCACCGCTCAGAAGGATGGCTTCATCGCTAAAAATGAATACACAGACGATTACTAGAATCACGATGGCTAGGAGTCACAACCATGTCCTCCACAAAAATTGTGTTGACCACCTCTCCCGAAGGAGGTGAGGAAGACAGAATTCTCTACAGGATGTAGAGAGGAAGCACGTCTAGTAGAAGCGGCGACCACCTGAAGACGGCCAAAGATAACCTTGATGGATGGAAAAGTATCAGATGTAAGGAATTGTTCCTTCATGATGTAGGATGGCTAGAAATCTGTAGACCTGTCACTTTCATCTCTCTGTCGCTTGTTTGGTACAACAGGACGGCTCAAATATGGCAAGCTCCTCGTAAAGGCCAGTGAGATGGTGATAGTACTCCACAAGAGTGAACTCTCCTTAAGATGCGGACCAGATCTTCATATCGATGTTAGCAAGACGAGACTTGGTAGTCTACTGAGAGTACGTCTATGCCAGTTCATCCCACATGTCTTTTGTGGTATCATTATATAAAATATTCTTCGTAATATGGGACTCAACGTCGTTGGGCATCATGTCATAACCTGATAATTGTCTTTAAGCCAGTACGCATAGTCCTTGTCAGTTTCCTTCAATGGATCCTTCGTGAGAATAGAGATATTCTTGTAACTGCCAATAAACACCTTGAAGACCGTAAATCAAAGCATGGCCTCAAATGTCAATGAAATTCCATAAAATTTCTCCGAAAATTACATTTATTTAGGTCACCAAAATCGAAACGTTACCTTATTCCTTTTTCTAGGATTTCAATGAAATATTATCATAATGTCAAGGAAATTTCATCGAAATTATGTCGTTTTGGTGAAACAGTAAAAATAAGGGAATTTACCGTTTGCTTTCATCGAAAATTGCATATATTAGTATATTTTCAAGTGTTTATTCGTCGATGTGTTGAGTTGTTAGAGTGTTTTACATTGTTTGAAGATGTTTCTTTAGTTAGTTCTAAATTTTAGATCCAAGTACAAAGCCAAATTTGTAAACACAAGATTTAAGAGATAAATACAAGTTTTAGTTGAAGAGCTTTATTTTTTTGTTTTTTCTTTATTTTGATGTATGTGTTTTGATTAATGGTTATTATGTGTCACCTCATTCTTACCGAAGAGGTGACTATCATGGCTTTTGCTTCCAGATTAGCATACAGATCTCACTTTAAGCAACATGTTGCTCTCGATTTAGATATTTCGCTCAAAATATAAAGAAAAATGGAGATAAGGGGCAACCCTAGGCCATTAGAGGGAAAGATTCTCTCATAAGATGAATCATTAATGAGCAAGTAGTAGAAAACCTTTGTGATGTAAGAAATGGTCAGATTGATGATAGTTTGAGGGGGTCTGTTTTCCTGTGATCGTGTTTTTGCTTCTGAGTCTGAGTGATGATTTTATATATTTAATAAGAGCATGCTTGTGTGATACTTCTTCTATATATCTATCTAGCATATTCAAACACTTTATGACTAACTAGCTGAAAATTAACACTAGCACATATGAGACCTTTGTTGAATCAATCAACCCTCTAAAGAGATTTCTACTTAGGGAAGAAGAAAGTAGTTTCGCAAGGAGTTACCACCATCTCTTTGGAAGCTGAGCCATGAAAGTGATGCGTCTTTATTTCTTTGAGTCTTCTCTTCCTAACTAGAAAAACAGAGCGACATTATGTACAATTCATGTCCTTGGTGTGTCCTAGCAATGCAACCAAGTAGTGTGATGATTATGACGATAATACTATTTCAAAACTTATATTTGTACTTTAATTTTACAAATAAGTATGCATTTCTATTTATTTATTGATAGGAATATTAAAAACCTTAGGTTTTGGAAGACAAAGAGTCAAGTTTAGAGTCATTTCAAATATTTCCGATGATTTCAACGAAATTCCATCGAAATTCCCTAAAATTTCTCTTTCCGAACTCTGGCGAAACGAAACCAAAATTCGAAACTTAAGGCCTTGGATCAAAGGATCAGTAGTCTCCTATACCATCATAGAAAATGTAGCGTATAGAGGGTGGGTCTCAATAGGATTTATTGTCATCGCGGTAAAATATAGGGGTCAAGATGTACTTGTAGGAACTCAAACACTCATAAGATTAGGGTGCAAGGCCCCTGTTTTGCAGGCTAGTTCTTCACGAATAAGAGGGCTGCATGGTGCACAAGAGGGCCGTGATAGCTAGGTCTTCACACACAACAGTGATGTGTGATTCTGCCCTTCAGAAATTTTCATGACAACTCAAATATCGGAATCCCTGAAGGGTGATGAATCCATGGAATGCTGGAAATTAGGACGATAAGTCCCTGGAAAAACCCCTGGCAACGAATCCTTTGTGAACCCCAAGAACCCTGGCGATGAATCCCTGGAAATCAAATCCCCGGGAATTAATTATCTTCATAGCGATAGATCCCTGGAAATACCAATGGTGATAAATCACTGGGAAATTCACTAGTGCTGCACGGGAAGGAGTCCATGGAAGAGCGATAAGTCCCCGTAGCGCCATGAAAGGGTGGGAAGGAATCCCTGGAAAAGCGAAAAGTCCCCAGTAGCTGCCATGAAAGGGTGATACCATAGTGCTGCGCGAAAGGGCTGCAGCCTACAGTGTCGTGCCCAGGAGAAACATCACCCTGAGAGGGTGATCTGACAGCACTTCTTGCAGAGGGCGAAGATAAGAAGCACCACACGGGGCCTTGCACCGATTATAGAGGCCCGTGCGGGCCAGAAGGCTGGTGGTGGCAGCAGGAATGAGGGCACAGGCTCCGGCCTAGAACCATGACATTGATGCCATGTTGAGAATTGTTGAGAATGAATAGAATACTTTATTCAAGGGATACGGGTTATATAGGTTGAAACCCTAGAGCCCAAAAAGAGGTAATTACATACATGACCCCGAAGGGGTACAGGACTCAATAAGAGCTAATAAAATCAAATAACTTTAAAAGTATGTACGTATGTGCGTATGTATGTAAATCCATACGTAAAAGAGACGAAGATTCTAAAATCTGTAATGCTGGATATATCATTAATCACATTTACTGATATTTTTCGCATTCACGATCATGTTTGATGGATTTAATTATACTAATTATACTGAGACTATATGTACGCAAAAATCTAAAATTTAAATTTGGAAAGTAGTACCACTGTTTAAAAACCCAACCTCAGAGATGTATTAGGCATGTTTAAAATAGGGATTGTAAAAATATAAAATAGAATGCATAGAACAAAAGAAAAAGAAAACAATATGAATTTACTTGATTAGAAATTGTTAGAAAATCGGAAGCGGAAGTATGACATGGAATAAAAGATAAACAAAATAAAGAACGCGGGATTTAACGTGGAACCCTACTCCGTGAGGAGCGGGATGAAACCACGGGAGAAGCCCTCTACGGGGCGTGTTATGCATTGCACTTTCTCAATGAGTACAGGAGGTCTGGGGCTCCTTATATAGCCTCTCCAGAGCCTCCGAGTCCCACCACTGGACGATGTGGGACTAAACAACTGGGTGGGGTAAATGGATCTCCTCCAGGATCCATTTACCCTGCTACAACACAATAGGCGCTTACAACTTATGCTCCAACACTCCCCCTCAAGCTGGAGCATGCAATGCTCAGCTTGGACAAACAGACAGAAACTCAACTCAACGCTACAAGACACTACGGACAATATCAACCCAACGCGCACATGCTGCAGTCGAGGACGTTGCTTCTCATGCCGTGCAGGTGAGGAGGACGAACGGGCTGGAGTGTGAGTCAACTGAAGACTCGGAATCTGACCATCGAGTCTGAACTTGCGCCTGAAGTCTCCTCGTCGGAGAACTGGGTCTCTCCCATCTGGCTCAGAGAATGGTGCACTGCTCTGGTGTACCTATGATACCACATGAAAACCCTTGCCCTCAAGGGAATGGTCCTCTGCTCTGGAGTCCCTATGGCTCACATGAAAACTCTGGCCTGACAACAAGAAGAATGATGGGGACCGCGAAACAAATGATGGCAACTTATGCTCCTCTGACAATGACCGCACACTCGTGCGTGTCTGAAACTGGAGACTCGGAAACAATGATCGTCGAGTCTGAAACCGAACTGTAGAGTCTGAACGAATGGCTGGTCTGGAAATCTGCATCTGGCGTCTGAATCTGGAACACAAGACCGGTGACTCTACATATATACTCCCCCTTTCTCCCATACTGATCGGAATGAAGACATCGACAGTTGGGAGAAGACAAGATAAATGGGGAGAAAATAAAACATGAACTTGTGGCTTTTATCATCAATTTTTTTTTAAGCCGCCAATATTTTTTCTTTAAGCCGTTGACATTTTTTTTTAAACAGCTTTTTTTTTCAAATCAAATTTTTTAAATATGCGTACGACTTTTTTTTTTATTGTACGCGGCTTTTTTTTTTTGAAACATAACTTGGCCTACATGGGCCCAAAGATACGAACCTCCATATCTGCTCAATGGGAAAAAAAACCAATAAGCCGCTCACAAATTGTTCGGCTTCTCAAAATCATGAATAACCTTTGGTCGTTTCCCTTTTTTTTATAAACTTTGCGTACGGCTTTTTCTTGTACGCGCCTCTTTTTTTTCTAACTTCTCTCTCTCTCTTTTTTTTTTAATTCCCAAACTCCCTTTTGTCCTCTCTCTCTCTCTCTATTTTTTTCTATCTTTTTTTTCTTTTTTTTTTTACAACCTATCGGCCCCCAGGACAAGCTCATTCACCTTTTTTTTAAAGGAGGTACGGCCCACTTGGGCCCTACCTTAACAGCAATTTTTTTTCTTCTGACCCAAACCGCAAACCCCCCGTGGGATTTAATTAGGGTTCCCCACGAGGGAACTCCTTCCCAATCGAGCTTCGCCCCGATGGGGCCATCCTTGCGCCGCCAGCGAGTTGCGCCAACAGCGGCGGCTGGAGCAGTCGGACCTGGAGCAGAGGGCAGCCGACGCGTGCAGGAGAAGATCACGCGGCTGCTCTTGCCGCTGGACTTGTGCGTGCTGGACTTGTGCGTGGAGTCGCCGCCAGGAGGATTTATTGGAGTCTGTCGCCTGGGCCCTGGGGTCGGGACTGGAGAATAGCGCGTGGAGAGAGGGAGATTTCTTCTGCGAGATCGTGAGGGGCAGCCTGGATCGTGCCTCTTGGGTGCGTGCCACACCGAGGAGACGCCGTGATGTTCTTTGCGCCTGGAGCGCCTTCGTGCGCCAGAGCGACGCGCAGACACGCTGGAAGGCCCCCGCACAACGCACCGCTTGTGTGTGCAGACACGCACATCGCACCGCTTGTGTGCGCTAGGGGCTGGAGACCGGATGATGCTCCGCGCCTGGAGCAGCGGAGATGCGCCAAGGAGAGAGCCTGGAGATCGCGCCAGACCGGGGGTTCGCCGTCAGGGCTCGGGATTCGAGGAAGGCGCGCGGCGCTGCGTCGTCGGTTGCGCCGTCTGCCTGGGCTCGCATAGCGATGGAGCATGCAGCCATCGACCTGGATCTTGAATCACAACTTGAATCTCCCAGCAGGATGTATTTAGGGTCTTGAATAACCCCAGCATTCGAACTTGAACATGATCTCTCAAAAAAAAATTCTTTATGGATAAACAATGAATCGAATCTCGAACAAATAAAGAAAAAAAAACTCCTCGAGAATCGAACCCGCTTTGATACCATGTTAGAAAATCGGAAGCGGAAGTATGACATGGAATAAAAGATAAACAAAATAAAGAACGCGGGATTTAACGTGGAACCCTACTCCGTGAGGAGCGGGATGAAACCACGGGAGAAGCCCTCTACGGGGCGTGTTATGCATTGCACTTTCTCAATGAGTACAGGAGGTCTGGGGCTCCTTATATAGCCTCTCCAGAGCCTCCGAGTCCCACCACTGGACGATGTGGGACTAAACAACTGGGTGGGGTAAATGGATCTCCTCCAGGATCCATTTACCCTGCTACAACACAATAGGCGCTTACAACTTATGCTCCAACAGAAATCGTGTGACATATCTAACTATTAGCTTTCTCACTAAATACAAAAGGTAAGAAGCTATATAAAGAGGTGTCGGCCACTATATATAGTCCCATCAGCATGCCCAAGTCCTGCCACCAGACAATACAGGGCGAACCATATAGAAGGCTGGCAAGTCCAATAACCAATTAAGTCAACTTTTTAATACTCGTAGTATCCCCCCCCCCAACTTGGAGTATGGTGTGCTCAACATGGACAGACTAAAATATCACTCATTGGGAATTAGGGTTAAAATAGATTTTTTATTAAATCTGGATTTTTCATCTATCCAATTAGAGTCTAATTCAACTAGGTTATGGTCAGTTGTTTTTTTATTAAATCTGGATTTTTCATCTATCCAATTACAGTCTAATTCAACTAGGGTTATGGTCAGTTGTTATTTTAGCCTAACGTCAGTCCGTTGGAAAGTCCTTCCGTTGGAAAGTCCTGTTTTATTTAAATAATGAGATCATGTGTGATCTCCAATTAGTTATTTGGTTGAAGCGACTCAAGAGTGATTAGGGATTACTTTCCTTTTTGTCTTATTTTGTAATCCCACCCTTCTTATATATAGGGGATATAAATTGTTGAACGTTATTGTTGGTGAAAATGAGCAATTTGTTTATTCCATAGTACCCTAGGCTCTCTTATATAGAGAGGACCCGTGGGTAAATTACATAAGAGGCTATAGAGAAAATAATAATAAAGAAAAAGATACACCGACTACTAATATTCTCTACACTCCCCCTCAAGATGGAGCATAGATATCAATCATGCTCAGCTTGGAAGAGCATCTCTGAAAAGGTCCTCTGAGCAATGGCTTGGTAAAAATGTTGGCGGTCTGCTCCTCTGAACTAACATGTGAAGTAGAAATCAAGCCCTTCTGGATCATATCTCTAGTGTAGTGGCAGTCTACTTCGATATGTTTTGTTCTTTCATGAAATGCTGGATTGTTGGCAATAAACAAAGCTGGTTGATTGTCACACTGTAGCTGCATGGGTAGCGGTACATCTATATGCAAGTCTTCTAATACGGCTCGAACCCACATCATCTCCGTGCTTGCTTGCGCCATGGCCCTATATTCAGATTCAGCACTGGATCTCACCACAACAGTTTGTTTCTTGCTTTTCCAAGAAATCAAAGAGCTCCCCACAAAAACTGCAAAGCCTGAAGTAGACTTACGATCCTTAGGACACCTGCATAGTCTGCGTCAGCACAAGCTGAAATAGATAAATCTGTGTTCTTTATAAATAGCAACCCTGAGCCTGGAGAAGACTTTAGATACCTCAGTATCATGTATATAGCATCCATATGTACTTGTCTTGGCTGCTCCATAAATTGAGTCACTCGACTTACTGCAAAAGCAATATCAGGTCGAGTTATGGTGATGTAAATAAGCTTACCCACCATCTCTCTATATCTTCTCATGTCCACCTCTTCAGTGTCATTGTCATACAATTTCATACTTGGATCCATAGGAGTGCTCGATGGTCTACATCCAACCATGCCCGTTTCAACCAGCAAATCTGTAATATATTTCCTTTGGGTCATCACCAGACCCTGTGCATTCCTGGAAAATTCCAATCCCAGAAAATATCTTAGGGTACCAAGATCCTTTGTGACAAACTGACGGCCCAAGAATGCCTTTGCCATCTCTACTCCCTGAACATCATCTCTTGTAACCAGAATATCATCAATATATACCATGATGACAACCGTACCTCTAGAAGTCTTCTGAAAGAACAACGAGTGGTCCGCATTTGATCTTTTGAATCCCTATCGTTCAATTAGGTGGGAAAGCTTCTGGAACCACGCCCTTGGGCTCTGTTCAAGGTCATATATCGCCTTGTGAAGTCTACACACCATATGATTCTCCCCCTCAGCAGCAAACCCCGGTGGCTGCTGCATGTAGACTTCTTCCTGCAAATCTCCATACAAGAATGCGTTCTTGACATCAAGTTGAAATATGGACCAGTCACGTACCACAGCAACAGAAAGAAGAATGCGAAGGGTAGAGTGTCGGGCCACTGGAGAGAATGTATCCAAGTAGTCCACACCATAGGTTTGATTAAAACCTCTCGCAACAAGTCGTGCTCTGTACCGGTCAAGACTGCCATCTGCATGGTATTGAACACCCATTTGCAGCTAACAATAGAAGCGTCAGATGGAGCAGTAACCAAGCTCCATGTACCACGGGACTGTAAAGCATGTATTTCTTCTTCCATAGCCAATCTCCAGCAGTCAATTTTCATAGCCTCTTGATACGTCCGTGGTATCTCCACAGAAGACAAAGCCACAGCAAATCTCTGGAAGTCACCTGTGAGACGGTGAAAGGAAACCTGGGAAGTAAAGGGATAAGACACGCAAGTCCGTTTCTGCTTCCGAATAGCAATGGGGACATCAAGATCATCGTCCACTGTACTCGATGGTGCATCCTCCTCCTGCAAAGAAGAATCCTTCACATGCACATTATCTGACCCATCATTAGTAATAGCATCTGAACATACCTGAGGCGTGATGGATGCTTGACGTGCCGCCTGAGCAGGACCTGACCGACGTGTATAGAATTTAGGTAATGGTGGGATAGGTGGTGGTGGCGGAGATGATGTCGGCGTGACAACCGGGACAGGAACAAACACAGGTGGACTCAGACTAGAAGGAGGAGGAACATAGATGTCATCATTAGATGTGAAAGAAGCCAACCTGTCACCTGCAGGGGAAAAGTACATAACGGACTCAAAAAATCTAACATCAGCACTGATAAAATATTTTCCGGGTGTAGGGTCATATTCTGAGTCCGAGAATAACCTACAAAGACACACTTGACGGCTCTAGGAGAGAGTTTGTCAAGTCCAGGAGACAAGTGGTGAACAAAAGCAACAGCACCAAATACACGAGGGGTAAGAGAAAACAATTCCTTATCTGGGAAAATAACAGAAAGAGGAACTTTCTCACCAAGAACAAAGGACGGCATCCGATTGACAAGGTAGCAAGCCGTAAGGACAGCATCCTCCCAAAAAGTGATAGGCGCACAACTCTGGATAAGCAGGGTTCGAGTGATATCAAGAAGAAGACGATGTTTTCTCTCTGCCACTCCATTCTGTTGAGATGTGTAAGCACAGGTGGTTTGGTGAGTAATACCTTTAGACGAAAAGAAATGGGAGAGAGAACGAGTGCAGAATTCCAATGCATTATCTGTACGAACATATTTGACCGAAGAAGAAAAAACATTCTGCACTTCAATGATAAGATTTCTAATAACATCCCCTGCTTCAGATTTATTCTTTAAAAGAAATACCCACGATACACGAGAAAAGTCATCAACTACAACCAGATATAACATGTGTCCCTGATGATCAGGAACACAACTCGGACCCCAAATATCAATATGAAACAATTCAAATGGGGAGCTATTGCTCCGACACTGACGACTAGGGAAGCTAGAACGATGATGCTTTCCCAACTGACAGGCTTCACAACGAAACGACGAACTCGGAGAGATCTGAGGCAAGAGATGACACATCTTTTGGAGCGGGAGGTGACCAAAGCGTAGATGCCAGGTGTACGGAGAGGTTGATCCGGCTGAATGGGAAGAGACGCCGGCATATGAATTCCGGACTAGACGATAAAGACCATTCTGCTCAGAACCATAGCCAATCACCATGCCCGTTAGTATATCCTGAAAAATGAGAGACGATGGGTCAAATATAGCACGACAGTGCAAATCCTTCGTAATCTGGCTAATGGATAATAGATTCATGGAAAACTCAGAAGCATGTAGAACATTATGTAAATGCATAGACGGTGACAAGGTGATCCCCCTGTCCAATGATGGGGGAATGAGTCCCATCAGCTACGAGCACTGAGTGTCCAGGTGGAATATCTCTGTATGACTCAAGACTATCTATGTCACGGCAGAGGTGATGGGTGGCTGATGAATCTCCATTTCATCACTTTTATTCTATCATTTTGGCGTCAAAAACCCCAGCAAATGCATGTAAATAGCATCAAATTGTACATACTAGCATTCATTATTCATTGTATTTATTTTACATTAAATAAGGTTTTACTGCCAAAATTATAGAATAAAGAGGAGAAAAGAAAAAGGAATAAAATATTGTAAATATTTTATGACCCAAACCCCGAGACCAAGGCCAGCATGGTATTGGTCGACAAGGAATAAAGTAGGGGGAGATAAGGGCCAGTGTATAATAAATACCTCATTTATTCATGCATTTATTTATGCATTTTTTGATACCTATTTTGTACATAATTATTTATTCATCAAATAAAGAAATGTTGTACATGAAAGTTATAGATAATAATATGAATAAAAATGCAAAATTGAGTTTGTACAAAAATAATCCCCAGTGTACGTTTTATACACAGAATAAAAAGCCAAAATCTCAACTTCACAGACCCATATCTTGCAAATAAAAACTCCAAATCACCCAAACTCACCTCTAATTGTATATAGCATTCCATAAACTATTTAATAAATATGGTTTCATAATTTTTGGAGTCCATATGCAGAAGTTAGGTTTTTGGCCCTTCTTGTATATAGGACTGATTAAAATATTCACTTTATTCAATATTCATTATTTGTATAAATTCATATTTTTAGAATTTTGTAAATAATGTACTTAATGCATACACACGAAAGAAGTTGGAGAAAACCAAAATTAATTTGTAAAATAAAATAAGTCTACAAATTCATAGACAAAATACCTATGACATGTACCTATCTATAAATAAAAAGGGTTTTAATCCTTGATTCTTTTGTTCTTCTATATTTTTATAATAATGTATACATTATACATAGCTCATTAAAAATACAAAACCAAAATCAAAATCAAGAAAATATATTAAATAAATTAAGTGTATAAAATACATAGATAAAACACTTATAAGTATACCTACATACATCTATACCTATTTATTTAAAAATATACACAAACTCATAAAAATCAAACAAAAATATCTTTATACTCACAAAAATAAATTATAAATTTATAAAATAAGTCCATAAAATAATAAAAGAAAATAAACAAATTAAAAATAAAATACATGAAATACATGTAAATACATACATATACATATTATTCAAATAAAACTATAATAAAACACCTCGAAAAATTCAATAAAAATCATAAATAAATACTAGATGAAATAATACACATTTTTTATTTTATAAGAAAAAATTAATAAAATCATTTAGGGCGTCAAATAAATCAAACTTCTTTCAGATTTCCTATTTTGTCTCGTAGCGGCTGACGTGGCCCAATGAGGCGCCGGCTCTCGTTGACTCCCAGGTCAACTGTCCCATCCTTCGCCTGGCGTCTCTGAACTGTCTACTCCCCCGATTTCATGCCTTTTTCCCGGGCACACCATCCATCAATCGACAACGCTTCCTTCACAAGAATTGTTCCCTAATCATCCATGATGCCCGCCGAAATCATAGATCAACGAGATGTTCATTGGATCAGTCAATAATCGCCGGGTAATAAGGCCCCTTGCCAATGTTTATAAATAAAAAGCTCCGCCTCCTTCCTCGAATTTGGCCACTTTTATTCCAACCTAAAGCCTAGATCTTGCTCCTGGATTGTTCCTCGTGACAGGGGGAGCACCCCAGCACCTTGACTCGGCCGGAGGAAGGAGATTTTGTCGCGGCGGAGCTCCGGCGTCCGCCCTGCTCCCTGGAGGCCCCCAGGTATAAGAGCTGACCTTCTATGCATTTTTAGTTAGTTTTAGATGTTAGTTTTTCATTCCAGTCATTAGATTAGGCTTTAGTTAACTCCTGTAGTTTAAAAATCGAAATTCGAAGTTCACCGGAGCTGAGCTCCGGCGACTTCTCCACTGTGGTCCCGACTGTTTCCAACCTCCTCGTTCACCCCCTATCGTTCCTCAACGCCTTCTCCATCTATTGCGCACATTTATCCAAACCAGGACTCTAGGTCCTGGCGAATCGGGGCTCCTCCTCCGCCGTTCGCCGGAGCCCCTCCGCCCCCCTTCATTCTGCATCGTAGCTTCAAAACCCCGGGTCGAGGAGCAAGCTCTCTCGCCCGCGGTTCTTCCTGTGCAGGTACTTCGAAGAATCGAGCCCAACTGGACTCGCACGGATCCGGGAAGAGGCACCTGGGGGTCTTCTCCTTCTTTGACCTCGCTCCATCGACTCGGACCCCCAGGAGCCATGAAAGCGCGATCAGTCGACGCGGGAGGCTTCCAGCTACCTTCAGAGCACCTCAGACGCACCGGAGAGCCCAGGAGGAGCCCGAGCTCCTCGATCAAAGTTCGCCAGGCGCGAGCTTCATCCCTGTTCTTCCTGGGAGCTCTAGCGCCGTCGGATCAGGAGGCCGTCCCAGATTCAACAGGAGCCGTCCGATGGGGCATTGCATCGACCGTCAGATCAGCTTGGTTGATCTAATCTCAGCCCCCCATCGGCGAAGCGTTATCGGGCGATCAGGAGACGACGCGTGGCAAGTGAAGAGAGCAGCGCCGTTGGATGCCACGCTGTATTTAGGGGTAAATTTCATATCTCACCCCCCTTCTTTTTGTATTTAGAATTTAAACCCAAGAATAAAAGTTTTAGTTGTAGATAAATTGTAAAAATTGCAGTTGGACCCCCTGATGTTCTCATATTTACACTTTAGTCCTTCCGCGCCTCACGTGCAGTCCCACGTGAGGCGCGTGAAATTTTGCATCTAAACCCCGCCGGGTTCCTGTATTTATTAAATGGTCCTGAAAATAAAAGTTAAAGTGTATTTTTATTGTAATTTTTGCATGTATGCCCCTGTGAACTATTTTACTCGCAAAAATACCCCTGCCAGGCCATTTAATTTTTGAATGCTTTGTCTATTTATTTTGTGCTCCATATTAAATCGAAAAATCTTGCAAAAATAGCCTTAAGCTCATGTTAGTGTACCCTTGCATGCCATATTTTTAGTTTCTCAATATGTTGCATTTTTGCATTTATTAAAAATCAAAAACATGTCTTTTATTCCCTGTCTAACTTATAAAACCCCAAAAAAATATGAAAAGGCCTCTAAAAATTCCAAAAAAATTATATATGGTGCATTTTGACCTATATTAGTGTCAATCCAAAAATCCCTAAAAATCTAAAAAGGAAAACCTTAAAAATTCAAAAATACCCGAAAACTTCAAAAAAATATTAAAAACCAAAGAAAAATCAGAAAAATATAAACTCAGGCCCTATTTATGCTATATTTTATTACCTTTATTAGAAAAATAGTATGGACAATTTTGAGGCTGTTAGCTATTTTTAATATCTATTTTGGTGACGGCCAGTACCTAGTCCACTGTTTGCTATTATTTAGCTAGTTAAAAATACCAAAAATGTTTGCAAAAATACCCAAAAATCATAAAAATAGTAAAAAACCATGAAAATTCCAAAAAGACACTTTTCCTGAATTTTTGGCTATTTTTGAGTATTTCTATAAATATTATAACGCCCCCTTTATGTATGTATATATATATATCCAAAAATAATAATAAAAACAAGAAAAAAATATATTATAAATATATATATATAATTAGTTATATGTATTCTCCTTAGTCTTAATATAAAAAAAATGTGTGTGTGTATATATATATATATTATCTTTATCCCTATATATATTGCATATATTATAAGCTATATATTAACCCTCTATGTTTATACATATATTCTTATCTATAATATATATATATTACCTAATTATATTATTAAAAATTAATAATAATAATAATAATAATCAAAAACCCACACAAGGATGACTGTGATTTACATGTAGGCTATGACATTTTGTATTGCTCTCTGTGGTTCGACCTCTACATACTTGTCACTGTACATTTTATGGTAGAGTAAATAAAGATTAATTCACATTTATTTTTGAGCTTGATTGTTGTATTCTTTGGATTGTGGGTTAATTGCTGGTTGACTGGATGATTTATGAGCGGTCGCCTCAGCGACACACTTTTTATTATTCATGGAGACCCTCGCGAACAGCCTGGTTATCAGATGGCGCCGTTGCCGGGGAGCAATGAGCATAGCCTTATTATTTTGTCATTTTTGTGTAAAAAAAATTCTTGACTTATTCTTCATTTTTGTGAGCAACTATTTTTATTGCTATTAATCACCATGCTTCATTTCTTCATTTATTGTGATTATTCTCTCTGCTCTATTTAATTGATTGAGCTTTCTTAATGCATTCTTTTTGTGACTTTGATGCAAGGGACCGCCACGCGAGGATGGCTTCTTAGGAGGCCAATGCAGCCAAGCTTGGAGGAGGATGGTCTTCTTCTCATGACCATCTGGAGAGTGCACAAAAGAAGCAAGGAGATGTCCATTAGATAGAATAGACACTTAGGAGCATTTATTTTGTAATTCATGGTGAGAGAGAGACTATTTTGGCATGTATATAAACAGGACTCTACTCTTCACAATGAGGTCCAGTGCCCGGGTGATTGTTCACCTGGGGACCTCATCGCGGTTTTTTCGAGTTTTCATCGCTTTCTTTTATTTTGTTTCCCGAAGTTTTGAGCTTTCCGCCTTTCTTTTATTTTGTTTTATGTGCTTGGAGCCCCTAGATATAGGTTGCTTGACTCGGTAGCTAGGTCCAAACATTAATAAGAATGCATGTTCCTATAGTTTACCTCGATTGGATCTATTCAAACTTAAACAAGTTGTTAATTTGTCTCTTATCCCTCTGTGCCGTAGCGAACCATGTAAAGCGCTTTCTCCTAAGCTCAAGTGTGTTGAGTACAAAGGAGGGGTGAGCCAAGACCGGACTCTCTTGGGCTAGAGATGAATTAGCAGCTTATGCTTCTTCACGCTAATAGCAGCTTATGTTTAGGACGATTTTGCGCCTTGCATATCGACATGTAGATAGGTTTAAAAATTCTGTTTTGCATACCGCATGGAGAGAGCTGGGATGCACTGTAAGTCTTCTAACTCAGCATGCATCATTCGGTTCAATGGTGAGATTTCCATCATGGAACCACTTGCACGGCTTTTCCGTTATCTCCCTCTGATTTTGAGCACCTAGGACTTAAATGAAAATCTACAAAAACGTTAGGCGCTGGTATGAAACAGATCCGAAAAAAGTGAAAACCCAAAAACTTAAAACAAGGGGACTGCTAAATAAACTTTGACCTTAATTAAAATTCGTAATGGACTATCATTGTACTGGGTTCATAAAGCCCTCACTGTTTTCAGGTACCTTGGAGGGGGACCAAAACCCTACTCCCTTGAGCGAGTGCGACCCCTAAGGATTAAAGCCCAAAACCCAGTCTGCAACTGCCTTGTGTATCGCCTGGATTTCCGAAGTAATGGCGCTTCTATCGTACGTAGGCGAGTAGGACTTGGTCACCAATGGTGACTCTCTATTGTGAGAGCATCGACCCTGTCCGAAGTATTGAGCATAGGCCACGCCTTCACGGGGGTGTCTGTCTCATCGTCCTGCGTCCGAGTAGGTTCTTGCACGCTCACGGGTGATTCCGTTGCGAGCGAGAACCGAAGTATTGGTTTCGCATATCGGCTTCCTCTCTCTTTTCTTTGGCTGAGTAGGGATCCAGGAAGGGTTACAAGGACTCCAAAAAGTACAGACTACAGGTTACACAGGAGGAGGACAAGTACGGGATACTCTTCCGGCAGTACTCTCTCTCCTATAGGGTAGCGTACTAAGGACTTGTTATAAGATATGCCTAAAAATCACAACTCTAAAAATGAAAAGATAATAAATAACCGAACTTTCACGGCTTCACATGGCGTGAGTTGGTGAACCCGATTTTTGTATTGTTTTTGTATGAATCTAGATTAAGGTTCAAAGATCAAGTCCCGCGCATTTGCGCACATTTTGTTGTTTCTCCCTTTGACCACCCCGCTCAACCGAGCCTTTCTACTGTTTTACACTCCTTTTATTCCTCGTTGACCATCGTATCATTCTTCCAATAATCCGACATTCTCTTGCTTCGCGAAGTTGATCCATGGATGGTTTCGTCGGGACCATGCCGACACCTACATCGATTCCATAGACTCAACTCCGCCAATAATTTCGAGGCGATTCCCGAGAAACCGATCCGTACTTTGCGGATCGATCTCCAGACTCCTCGTCTTCTACTTTTCTCTTGGCCACCCAATAAACTGGGATCACTTTTGTCCCGCTTCCGCCATTGTGAATGGGAGTCGATTACAGTCTACATCTCTTTCCCATTCACAACATGCTGGGGTTGACCTGAATTCCAGCTTAATCACAGCAGCTGAAAGTTAATTGCAAGTGATCTGATTCGGACTACCTCATTCTGCAGATAGAAGCCAGTAGGGAAGTTCATCTCGTCCCTGGAGACTACTCCGAAGTTCATCTCGTCCGACTCAGACCCTGACATGGCTCCAGGAGGGAAGGGCAAGGGTCAGCAGCCACCCATACCAGAGGGACAGGTGCCAGATCAAAATCAAGTTAATGCACAGTTGTTGGCATCTATCCAGGCCATACAGCAGCAGCTGACCGAGCAAGCCCTGACACAAACCGCGTTCCAGGATATGTTGAATGACATGATAAACCGTGACGATGGAAGAGGAGGCAGAGGCAGAGGAGGCCGGGGAGGAGGAGGTGGAGGTGGAGGAGGTGATGATCCTCCTGATGATGACTTTGAATTACCACCACCGAAGCCAACACTAAAAGAAACATACAATCCGGGAGACAGTCAGATGACCGAGTGGATTCTCATTCCACTGGTACACGCTCACTTTGAGCTGAAGCCCCGGTTCATAGCCCTTCTCCCTGCCTTTCATGGAAACACGAACGAAGAGCCGTACATTCACCTGCAGCAATTCTCCCGCATTTGCCGCACCACCCACTATCCGAATGTCCCCCTGGACATTGTCAAGATGACGGCTTTCCCCTTCACTCTACAGGACAAGGCCCTCTATTGGGTAAATCATATGGGAAGGGTCGTGACGACCTGGGAGGAGTTGAAATCTGTCTTCCTGCACAAATACTACCCTCTCGGTCGGCTCAACCAGATGCGAGCACGTATTAGTAATTTCTCCCAAGGAGCACATGAGTCAGTACACGAGGCTTGGGAGAGATTCACTGATCTGCAGGAGAAGTGTCCCCATCATGATATCCCGAAGACCAGCTTGGTCCAGCATTTCTTTGGGGGACTGAACATTGAAAGCCAAAGGCTCGTGGACGCAGCATGTGGGGGCTCCCATTTCAACAAGGATGAAGATGTTGTCTGGCAGATTTTTGAAGAAATGGCCGAAGGAGAGGCCGCCCTATCTTCATCTAAGGCATACCAGAAGCAGCCCCAGATTCTCCAGAAACAAGTTCACATGGCTGCATCCAAGGAAGCAGAGAGAGATGAGAGCTCCAACCTCAGCATCATCGGGGACCATCTCTCTAAGGTAGATATCATTGAGAAGCGATCACAGGACCTCGAGAAATTCGCTGAGATCGAGAAGAGAACCCAGAACCTGGATAAGCTAGATCAGATCAACAAGAACCTCGAGCTGTTGGTCGGTACGATCAACTCTGTCCAGACGGCTACACCATCAGACGCTCCCGCTGAGAAGAAGGACGAGCCGCAACCGCAGCATCAACCTCAGCCGAGCCAGCAGCCACCGGCAATCCAGCACGTATACTACGTGCAGACACCTGATCAGGGCCAGCCGTAGCAGCAGATGGTCGTCTACCAGCCAGAGTTCCTTTCTATTCCTGATCCAGTCTTCCCACCACCGCCCCTTATCCAAGAAGTTTTGGGATATGGAGTAATGATGCACAGCCGACCCGTCCTCAGGGACAACCCCAGGGTCAGCAATTTGCCAACCGGCAGTACCACCAACCTCAGGGTGGTCGTTTTGGTCAATCCTCCCAGCAGTACCAGCAGCCTCCCCAGTTTGCACAACAATGGAGGCAGAACTTTCCGTATCAGCAGCAGCCGCAGTACCGCCACTCGCAGCCGTATCACCAGTACGCGGCTGCCCCCTCTCCGCAATATCAGCAGTATCCTCCTCCGTCATATCAACAGCTTCAACTTCCTGCACCACCGCACCACCAACAACAGCCTCCCCACCCATCTACCCAACAGCAGCGTGGTCTGCACGCTGAGTCTTCTGATATGTCCCCTGCTAGTCCCACCATGGAGTGTCTATCCCAGCTTGTTAAAGGGCTGGCGGAGATGACAAAACGGCTTGACGACCTGACCGCCACCCGAACCACTATTCCGGCACAGGTCGAAGCCAACCCCAACAACTTCAAGAAGAAAGAGCAGGAGCGGTAGGACATTGCCTCCGCCTGCTACTACCAGTGGGGGGAGTAAAGACACAGGTGGATCGTCATCTTCCGCATCAGCCGTGCCAGCTCCAGGGGCGGGTGAGGAGGAAGAGGAAGGAGAAGCCAGTCCAGCCGTCGTGCCTAGCCAGCATCAACCTCGGCCAAAAATACAAAAAAATCAGCAAAAGCAAAAACACCAAAAAGACGCTTGTAGCAGCAGTAAAGTCGCGCCAGCCTTGGAGGAGCCGCCAGCAGCAGCCGATCTCTCGCCAGCCGATGGAGCTGACGCTACTCTTTTTGACCGCCCAGCAGCACCAGCATGTTTAGATTCAGCTTGTACTCCTTTTTGTAGTCCGGATGTACCACCTTCTGTGGGCAATGATTTTGATGTAAATAAGAACTCTAATTTTCCTGCCAGTAATGTGAATATTCCTTTTCCGCATGCAATACAAAATTCCAAAAAAATTGCAAAACGAAAAAAGGCATTATCAGATCCAGGTGTTGTGGAGATTTTGGATAAACTGACTGTTGAGATTCCCTTGTTGAAGGCCGTTGAATACATGCCAGCTGTAAAGAAAGGACTGAAAGAGGCATGTACTAACAGGCGTCGCCCAGCGCAAGACAACAGACGCAGAGAAGTAGAAAAGCACGTTCTCTCCATGGCCACAGTTGCAGCTATCAGCAACCTCCCCCAGAAAAAGCATGATACAGGAGCACCTCTCATCAGTTGTGTGATTTTTGACCAGGTTTTCGAGCGTACTCTTCTTGACAGTGGTTCTTCCATCAACCTTCTGCCCTCGTCTATAATGCAAGAATTCAGGCTGGGACCGCTCAAGCAGACACGCATGATCCTTCAGTTCGCTGACCGATCCGTCAAGCGGCCCCGAGGTTTATTGGAAGACGTGATAGTTACAGTGCAGGAGATGAAATTCCCAGCTGACTTTGTAGTCCTTGATATGGACTCACCTGCACCCCTGCTCCAGACCCCTATCATCCTTGGCAGACCATTCCTCCGTACTTCAGGTGCCGTGGTTGATTACGGGTCTGGGAAGATCACTTTCAGCTCGAACACACAGCAAATCACGATCAGCATGAACAAAGAACAGAATGCCACGACTGATGAGAGCCAGGTGACATTGGAAGCAGACTGTGATTTCATCGCGGAGATCAGAGATTCAGAGTTATCACTGGACGACCCATGGACCCGAGAAATCCTCACTCTTGAGGAGGACTCGGAAAACGCAGTCAGCATATGCTCCGACAATTCTTGAGAGACAGATTCTCAGATGCAGGCGCATCTTCTTGAGCATTCACTCCAGACCGAACATGATCAGCTTAGTGCAGAACCGTTCGGTGCATTTCCGGGATCTCAACAGAATGATGAGGATGGTAGCAGCCTCAAAGTGCATTCCACCACCAGCATGGTATCTGAAGTGACAGATAAAGTGGACAGATCAAAACCAGAACTCAAGCCACTTCCTGCAGGCCTGAAGTATGCTTTCCTTGCGGGTGAAGAACACATGTATCCGGTCATCATCAGCAGCAGGCTGAATCCGGATCAAGAATCTCGACTTCTCGAGGTTCTAGAAAAGAACCGCAAAGCACTTGGTTGGAGCGTATCAGACCTCCGAGGGATAAATCCAGCTCTGTGTTCACACCATATCTATCTCGAAGAAGATGCCAAACCGTCCCGCGAATTTCAGAGAAGGCTGAACCCTAACCTTCGGGACGTCGTTATGAAAGCAATCACGAAATGGTGTGACGCAGGCTTCATCTATCCCATCTCCGATTCAAAATGGATAAACCCACTGCATGTAGTTCCAAAGAAATCTGGACTTACCGTGGTTACAAATGATAAAGGAGAGGAAATTTCAACTCGGGTACCGACATCCTGGCGGGTGTGTGTTGACTACCGCCGTCTTAATGCAGCAACCAAGAAGGACCACTTCCCCTTGCCATTCATTGATCAAGTTCTGGAGAGATTAGCAGGCAAGGAGTTCTTCTGCTTCCCGGATGGGTACTCCGGGTACAACCAAGTGGCGATCGCTCCTGAGGATCAAGAAAAGACTACCTTCACTTGCCCGTTCGGCACCTACGCCTTCAAGAGGATGCCCTTTGGATTATGCAATGCACCTGCAACCTTCCAAAGATGCATGCTAGCAGTCTTCGCCGAGATGGTAGGCAGTTTTCTTGAAGTGTTCATGGACGATTTCTCTGTCTATGGTGATAGTTTCGATGCTTGTCTTGAGCACCTAGACAGAGTGCTTCAGAAATGCGGTGAAGTCAATCTAGTGCTCTCATGGGAAAAGAGCCACTTTATGGTCACAGAAGGTATTGTGCTGGGCCATGTCGTTTCCAAACGTGGCATGGAAGTCGACCCAGCCAAGGTGGATGTCATTTCAAACCTTCAGCCACCTCAGTCAGTAAAGAATGTGAGGTCATTCCTGGGGCATGTGGGATTTTACAGACGATTTATCAAGGACTTCAGCCGCATTGCCCGACCTCTGACAGAACTTTTGTGCAAGGAGACTGAGTTTATTGTTGATCAACCGGTTCTCCTTGCTTTCAATCAATTGAAGGAGCTTATCACTCAGGCTCCAATCTTACAGCCTCCCGACTGGACCCTTCCATTTGAGATAATGACCGATGCGTCAGATTTTGCAGTCGGAGCTGTTCTGGGACAGAGGAAAGATAAGGCGCCCTATGCCATTCAGTATGCCAGCAGAACATTAGATGAAGCTCAAAGAAATTATACAGCGACAGAGAAAGAGCTGCTGGCTGTGGTTTTCGCCTTAGAGAAGTTCAGATCCTATTTATTGGGGTCGAAGGTCACAATTTTCACGGACCACTCTGCTATCCGTGTACCTACAGCAGAAGAAGGATGCCAAGCCAAGACTGATTCGTTGGATCCTTCTCCTCCAGGAATTTGATCTGGAAATCAAAGACAAACCTGGAGTTCAGAATGTGGTAGCAGACCATCTATCCAGAATAGAGCAGCATGAGTCTCCTCTGAGCAATGCACCTATCACAGAAACCTTCCCTGACGAAGCTATCTTAGCAGTAGATTCTCTCCCTTGGTATGCTGACATTGTCAATTACCTCGCCTCTGGGGTAATACCTTCGGATTGGACGAAGAATCAGAAGAACAAATTTATGGCGACCATCCGCTTCTACCATTGGGAGGATCCTCTTTTATTCAGAGAAGGAGCAGATTGTATTTGGCGCAGGTGCATCCCTCAGACGGAGCAATCTAGTGTCCTCAAGCATTGTCATTCGCTCGAATCTGGTGGGCACCATTCTGGAGATCGTACGGCAGCGAAAGTATTGCAGTGTGGCTTCTGGTGGCCCACATTATTCAAGGATGCAGCAGACTTTGTTAAAAGATGCATTGACTGTCAGCGACTGAAAGGTACACTCACTGCCAAAGATTCAATGCCTCTGAAAATTATTCAGATAGCCGACGTCTTCGATGCATGAGGCATTGACTTCATGGGACCTCTCCCTAACAGTCAAGGTTTTGAGCACATCCTTCTTGCCGTCGATTACGTGAGTCGTTGGGTTGAAGCTATTCCCGCCCGAGCCGCCGACAGCAAAACAGTTTGCCAGTTTCTGAAGAAGAACATCATTTCGCGGTTTGGGATACCAAAGATTCTCATCTCAGACGGGGGTAGCCATTTCATCAACAAAGAGGTTAAGAAATTAACGAAGGAATACTGCATCGATCACCGTGTCGCATCTCCTTATCACTCCGCAGACCAATGGCATGGCAGAATTATCAAACAGAGAAATCAAGACCATATTGCAGAAACTTATTAGGCCGAACAGAAAAGACTGGTCTCAACTCTTGGACTCAGCTCTATGGGCGTACCGAACGGTCTACAAGTCTCCTTTGGGCATGTCGCCCTATCGTCTTGTATATGGGAAACCATGCCATCTGCCCGTGGAATTAATTCATAAATCTCTTTGGGCAATCAACAATTGTAACTTGGACTCACGAAGAAGTGGTCAGAAGAGAAAAGACGATCTGAACAGGCTCTTGGAATTCTGAGACTGCGCATACGATAACACCTTGATGTACAAGGAGAAGGTGAAACGCTGCCATGACCGGCACATCAGACGCAAGACCTTCGACGTTGGACAGAAAGTGTGGCTGTTTGATGCAAAGTTACGGATATTCCCAGGCAAATTAAAGAGTAAGTGGACAGGGCCATTCCGAGTTTGTGAGGTGCGTGACAATGGCAGTATCGCGATATCAGATTTGTCTCCTGACGCACAGCCCTTCGTCGTCAACGGCCAACTGCTGAAGCCTTATCTCGAACCAGATGCATTCTTGGCCGTTGTTGACTCCATTCAGCTAATGCACCATGATGACACCTTCACAGCACCTGCGGCATCGAAAGATTCAGAGTATGCCATTCAACAACTGTTTATCTGATTTTCTGCTTTTCTTCTTTTCATTTTCTATTTTTGGGTTCGTAACAAAAGGTGCCGCCCTTGTAGACAGTATTCTATACTTAGGACGTACTTGGTCCTAAGTATAGGGGGGATGTGCACCCAGAGTTTTTCATTTCATTCCGATCCTCTCCATTGTCTCCTCTTCTTGTCTATACTTAGGAGTATCTTACCCTAAGTATAGGGGGAGACAATCTGAATACGATCTGTGTATTCCCACCCTTGACCCTCCCTGCTTTTTGTACAGTCTGCTCTACTTAGGATTATTTGATCCTAAGTATAGGGGGGACGGTCAACTTCTCATTCATTCATTTCTTTCATATTTATTCTTTAGATCTGTCTATACTCAGTACGAGTTATGTCTTTGCTTTTACTTTCGATCTATGAGGACATAGCTCAAGCTAAGTATAGGGGGGTCGTATATACCATGTATATACTAAAAGCCATAACTCATACTGAAAAATAAAAGACCACCACATCATAAAATAAGATGTAAAAAGTAGCTTTATAATAATGAAAGATGATTGTGAGTTCCTCAGACTCTTTGTAATTGTACTGATTATTGAGTCAGAAAAAGGTTTTGTGCAAAACATTCTCTTTTGAAAAATCTTGTGAAATTTGTTTGAAAAGAGTGTGTACAAGTATTCAAAGTTTGGAAAATTAGTTTTGTGTGTAAAATTTATTTTCTTTGAGTGAAACCAAAAAGTGTGAAAAGCAGTGTGCAAATGATTGTGAAAAATTTGATTGACAAAATTGTTTTGAAAAATCTATCTATGTTGTGTAAAACCTTTGTAAAAGGATTTTCAAATGCGTGAACATGTTTGCAAAATTATTTTGGACTATAGTTTTCAAAATCCCTGTGAAAATGATTCTCAAGTAAGTTTGAGGAGTCCGCACAAAAATTTCTCATTTGTAAATAATAAATAAGCCCGAACAAAGGCTAAAAGAACCAAACCATATTATACATCAAATACTATTTTTTCTTCTTTTGTACACACTGATTAATAAATCAGATACCTATACGACATGATTTGAAAAATAGTGTGACCAGTTTTGAAAATTTTGATGTGAAATGATTTCAAATGTGTGAAAACAGTTTGATTGCAAAATTTTTCTTTGTGTGAAAGAAAGGATTTGAAAAACCTATGTGCTAATATTTTGAAAAATGCTTGTCAAGACTATTGTGAAAATTATACATATATAGTGTGACAAATCTTTGCAAAAATAGATTTCAAATGTGTGTAAATGATTGCGAAAATTATTGTGTACTATAGTTTGCAAAAGTATTTTCAAAACCTAATAAGAACACTCTTACAACTTCTTGTCAATCATAAATAAGGCACATACAATTCTTGCTGTACAGTTCTAAATAAACTACTCCATTCAAACATGTAAAATTTTTAGAAACTCATACATTTTGTGAATAAAGCAGCACGCCCGTGTAAATAATCGTATATACTTTTTGCGTATGTCCAGTTCTTAGTTTATTTGCAAAAATTCTTTGTGTAAAAACATTCTTTGATTCTTTCCAAACTTTTTGTGAAAATTTTGCATCATTCATTATGCATAGCATAAGCATACCATTCATATTCTTTTTGAGTGAGCTTGATGATTGAATCAGTCTAATAAAGTCTCAACTTGGAGCTTGGTTGGACCTTATCGCACCTAACTGCACTGGAACCTTAGGGGAACTAGGTTTAAGATACTTCAGGTCTATACAGACTTAATTTTTTGAGAAATCAGGGCTGGGTTCAAGTCACCTCAGTGGACTAACTAGAACTTTTCGAGACACACGTACGACTCTTGCCGACCGTAACCTAACTTGGACACCTGCACTTTTCACTTGGCTCAACTCAGTTGGAGTGGTGAGGGGGTTGGATTTGCCAGTCTGAGACGCACACGGGTGGAAACATTCGTCCTCGTCTAGGGAGGGAAGTGCATCCCAACCTGGTCCAATAGCCATGAGGTCTAAAGACAGGAGATTGTGGGTTGCGATAAAGCTTCAAAAGAGGGATAGTCTACTGGCTCAAGAGGAAAAACTCCTTATGTAAATGCTGCTGTGAATAGTATGTTGAAAAAAAAATGGTTAGGCCTGTACAAAAATAAAATGCATGCAAAGTCTGTACAAAGTCAATAAGCAAGCTTGAGTTCTAAAGACAAATATGTGAGCCTGCAGCTGGATGACTTGACTACACTGGTCTTGCATCCCGGGATAGGTAGCTACACTGGCTACCGTCCATTCTTCTCTTCACCCCCTCCTCTTGAGCTGGTTGCCACTTGAACTTAAAAGGGAATACCCTGCTCCTCGAGGAAAGAGCTGTTGGGTTGGGGAATCATTGGGTCGTCATTCTGGAGAAGTCAGCTACTTTATCATTTCAGTTGGGGAGAGCCACTATCACTTACACCGTACAAGTCAGCTTCATAGTTATAAGAGTTTGCGTATGATGTAGACTAGTTCTGACCCGGCTATTGAGGTGGGTTGAACCGAATTCTGTGACTATCGAAGGCTGTTGTATTTTAGAGCTGGTTCCCGACTAGGTTCCACACACATTCACACCCAAGGTCTGACAGGAGCTCCAAATTTAGATTTTGTAAGGACATGCATTGCACTGAAAGCACCCGTATTCACTCTATCTTTCTTTGATTCTCCTTTTTCTTTTCTTTATTCTTTTCGTACTTATTGCATAAGTGTTTGCTAGGGACTAGCAAAGGCAAGTATAGGGGGGTGATGAATCTCCATTTCATCACTTTTATTCTATCATTTTGGCCTCAAAAACCCCAGCAAATACATGTAAATAGCATCAAATTGTACATACTAGCATTCATTATTCATTGTATTTATTTTACATTAAATAAGGTTTTACTGCCAAAATTATAGAATAAAGAGGAGAAAAGAAAAAGGAATAAAATATTGTAAATATTTTATGACCCAAACCCCGAGACCAAGGCCAGCATGGTATTGGTCGACAAGGAATAAAGTAGAGGGAGATAAGGGCCAGTGTATAATAAATACCTCATTTATTCATGCATTTATTTATGCATTTTTTGATACCTATTTTGCCCAACTGGACTCGCACGGATCCGGGAAGAGGCACCTGAGGGTCTTCTCCTTCTTTGACCTCGCTCCATCGACTCGGACCCCCAGGAGCCATGAAAGCGCCATCAGTCGACGCAGGAGGCTTCCAGCTACCTTCAGAGCACCTCAGACGCACCGGAGAGCCCAGGAGGAGCCCGAGCTCCTCGATCAAAGTTCGCCAGGCGCGAGCTTCGTCCCAGTTCTTCCTGGGAGCTCTAACGCCGTCGGATCAGGAGGCCGTCCCAGATTCAACAGGAGCCGTCCGATGGGGCATTGCATCGACCGTCAGATCAGCTGGGCTGATCTAATCTCAGCCCCCCATCAGCGAAGTGTCATCGGGCGATCAGGAGACGACGCGTGGCAAGTGAAGAGAGCAGCGCCGTTGGATGCCACGCTGTATTTAGGGGTAAATTTCATATCTCACCCCCCTTCTTTTTGTATTTAGAATTTAAACCCAAGAATAAAAGTTTTAGTTGTAGATAAATTGTAAAAATTGCAGTTGGACCCCCTGATGTTCTCATATTTACACTTTAGTCCTTCCGCGCCTCACGTGCAGTCCCACGTGAGGCGCGTGAAATTTTGCATCTAAACCCCGCCGGGTTCCTGTATTTATTAAATGGTCCTGAAAATAAAAGTTAAAGTGTATTTTTATTGTAATTTTTGCATGTATGCCCCTGTGAACTATTTTACTCGCAAAAATACCCCTGCCAGGCCATTTAATTTTTGAATGCTTTGTCTATTTATTTTGTGCTCCATATTAAATCGAAAAATCTTGCAAAAATAGCCTTAAGCTCCTGTTAGTGTACAATTGCACGCCATATTTTTAGTTTCTCAATATGTTGCATTTTTGCATTTATTAAAAATCAAAAACATGTCTTTTATTTCCTGTCTAACTTATAAAACCCCAAAAAAATATGAAAAGGCCTCTAAAAATTCCAAAAAAATTACATATGGTGCATTTTGACCTATATTAGTGTCAATCCAAAAATCCCTAAAAATCTAAAAAGGAAAACCTTAAAAATTCAAAAATACCCGAAAACTTCAAAAAAATATTAAAAACCAAAGAAAAATCAGAAAAAATATAAACTCAGGCCCTATTTATGCTATATTTTATTACCTTTATTAGAAAAATAGTATGGACAATTTTGAGGCTGTTAGCTATTTTTAATATCTATTTTGGTGACGGTCAGTACCTAGTCCACTGTTTGCTATTATTTAGCTAGTTAAAAATACCAAAAATGTTTGCAAAAATACCCAAAAATCATAAAAACAGTAAAAAACCATGAAAATTCCAAAAAGACACTTTTCCTGAATTTTTGGCTATTTTTGAGTATTTCTATAAATATTATAATGCCCCCTTTATGTATATATATATATATCCCAAAAAATAATAAAAACAATAAAAAAAATATATATTATAAATATATATATATAATTAGTTATATGTATTCTCCTTAGTCTTAATATAAAAAAAATGTATATATATATATTTATTTTATTATCTTTATCCCTATATATATTGCATATATTATAAGCTATATATTAACCCTCTATGTTTATACATATATTCTTATCTATAATATATATATATATATATTACCTAATTATATTATTAAAAATTAATAATAATAATAATAATAATCAAAAACCCACACAAGGATGACTGTGATTTACATGTAGGCTATGACATTTTGTATTGCTCTCTGTGGTTCGACCTCTACATACTTGTCACTGTACATTTTATGGTAGAGTAAATAAAGATTAATTCACATTTATTTTTGAGCTTGATTGTTGTATTCTTTGGATTGTGGGTTAATTGCTGGTTGACTGGATGATTTGTGAGCGGTCGCCTCAGCGACACACTTTTTATTATTCATGGAGACCCTCGCGAACAGCCTGGTTATCAGTGGCGCCAGAATCCATAATCCAATCTGAGAGATCATGACAGGATGTAAAAGCAGTAGCACTACATGAGATACTGGCAGCAGCAGAAGTACTGGGAGATGTTGAAGCGGCAATGTCTGAAGATCCACTTGGAATAAGAAATCCCCATGCTTAATTTATTCTGCAATTCAAACACCATCTAAGGTGTTTTTTCTTTTATCTCCTAGTGGCAGCCTTCAATGTCCCTTTTGCTTCATAATTAGGACTCTAAGAAGCAAAACTAATGTATGGTGGATGCTAATCATCACATTGGCATATTGTTCTCATGTTTTTGTAGTTTTAAGAGGTCTTTTCCTATGCTGTTAAATACCCAGAATAGTTAAACTTCTGCAAGTTGTATACCCCCAAAATAGGGGTTATTCATAACTCAAAGCTTTAGTTTAGAATAGTTGTACAGGACTTAGTTTCCATCTAGGCTAATGCTGGACTAAACTCAATGTAAAAACAACTAACACATTACCGGTCCACCAGGATGCACGTAGGCGGGAGGTGTTTGAATTTGAACAGCATGTGGATTATATACAACTGGCTGATTCATTCCATAGGGTGGTGCTATCTGTTAAAAGGGAAATAAAAAACTTTAATAGAAACAATAAAGACAACAAAGAAGTTACAGATAATTCTTCCAAAGTTGTGCATTACAGTAGCAGAAACTGAATATTTTACAATAAATGTTATCATGGACAAAACTTTATTGTTCAGTAAACTCTTAATGGTATTTAATTGACGTGACTCACCTCGAGATCACGCTCTAAATCTTTTCAAAGAAAGGTAAAGTCTCAGTGGTAAGTATGAAGATAAAACAGAAATTGTAAAAACTTTTAAGTATGTAGAGACTTATGTCACGTTATGTTATGTTATTCTGTACATTTTCATATTTTTCTATTTTTCTTCTGGACTCTTATTTTATTTACCCATTGATTCTCTCTATATAAGGGAGCCTAGGGTTCTATGGAATAACAGTTCTCTCATTTCCACCAACATGGTATCAGAGCCAAAACCCTAACCCTACCCTCAACCCCGCCGCCCTCTCTCTCTCCTCTCTCGACGGCGCCGCCAACACTCCCGCCGCCTTCCGCCCCCGCCGACTTCTGTCGGCCTCCCGCCAGCCTTCATCGGCCCCGGCAGCCCCCGCCGACCGCCCCTTCCAGCCCTAGTCGGCTCCCTCCGGTCCCGCAAGCCTCCGTCGGCCACTCCATCCCTATCTTGTAATGGATTTGAGTGCATAAAAGTCTACATATGCACTCAAATCCTATCAAGTCTATGTAAACACCGGTTTCTTGTCTACAAATCCTAGTTTTCGTCTCCGACAAGATGTCAAAAAGTAAAGTCGATATGCCCTCCATAGGCGCCTTCAAAGGTCCAGCGCCAATAGTCAAGATGGATGGGACGAACTATGAGCTATGGGCGATGCAGTTCATGAGTCTCGTGAAGTCGAACAGTAAGAAGCATATACTTACCGAGGATGAGCCGGCAGAGGAGACGGGGATCTATGCCCCCTGGGAGACCGATGATTCTTATGACAAGGTTTGGCTATCAGGAATACTGTCGATGGAGATTGATAATGATGTTCTCCAATCTCCATCAACCCACCGCCAAGGCGATGTGGGATATTCTGGCGGCCACATATTCACAGGTGTGGAACGAGACCAAGATGTTATAGCTCCAGCATGATATTTTTACAATGAAGCAGAATGGACAGCCGCTTCACTCGTTGTACACGTCCCTGAGGGGGATGTTCGAGAAACTTTATAGCATTATACCACTCAAAGCGACTCTAGAGCAGCAGAAGACCTTCCGGAATGCTACCATGGTGGGCGTACTACTAGCAGCACTTGATCCTGAGTATGAGGCAGCCCGCTCTCAGATACTTCCCGATGCTACTATCCCTCCTATGGAGGAAGTTTACCAGAGGCTTAGTCGCATATCTGTTTCTTCCAACACATCTACTCCACCCCCATCAGCGATGGCGGTATCACGAGGTAGAGGTGGTCAGTCTTCCTTTCATGGACGTGGATCTCATGGCCGAGGAGGTCGTTGTCGCCAGCCGTGTTCATTCTGTCATCGCACAGGTCACTCAGAGGATACATGCTACTCCAAGCATGGGTTTCCAGCTTCGGCGCGTGTAGCCGAGCATGTCACATCTTAGTCGGCATCTACTACAGATAACCGGTTCAAGAGCTAGTGGCACGTCTGCGTGATATTATGCCTCAATCATCTACTGATTCTCCAGGTGGATCTTCAGATGTTGCTGCTACAGCATCTGCGGGTTCTTCTGCTACTGCTAGTACATCAGGTAGTGCTACTGCCTTTACATCTTGTCATGATCTCTCAGATTGGATAATGGATTCTGGCGCCACCCATCACCTCTGTCGTGACAGAGATAGACTTGAGTCATACAGGGACATCCCACCTGGACGCTTGGTGCTCATAACTGATGGGACTCATTCCACGATCGTTGGACAGGGGGAGATCACCTTGTTACCTTCTATGCATTTACAGAATGTTCTACATGCTCCTGAGTTTTCTATGAATTTATTATCCATTAGTCAGATTACGAAGGATTTGCATTATCGCGCTATACTTGACCCACCGTCTCTCATTTTTCAGAACATACTAACGGGTAGGGTGATTGGTTGTGGCACTGAGTAGAATGGTCTCTATCATCTGGTCCGGAATTCATATGCCGGCGTCTCTTCACATTCAGCCGGATCAGTTTCTCCGTACACCTGACATCTTCGCTTTGGTCACCTCCCGCTCCAGAAGATGCGACATCTCTTGCCTCAGATCTCTCCGAGTTCGTCGTTTCGTTGTGAAGCTTGTCAGTTGGGAAAGCATCATCGTTCTAGCTTCCCTAACCCAAAGTCGGAGCAGTAGCTCCCCATTTTAGTTGTTTCATATTGATATTTGGGGTCCGAGTCGTGTACCTGATCATCAGGGATACAGAATCTATTTAGTTGTGCTTGATGACTTTTCTTGTGTGTCTTGGGTCTTCATTTTAAAGAATAAATCTGAAGCAGGGGATGTTATTAAAAATTTAATCAGTGAAGTGCATAATGTTTTTTCTTCTACTGTCAAATATGTTCGTACAGATAATGCATTGGAATTCTGCAATCGGTCTCTCTCCCAGTTTCTTTCGTCCAAAGGTATTATTCACCAAACCACATGTGCTTACACATCTCAACAGAATGGCGTGGCAGAGAGAAAACATCGTCACCTTCTTGATATCACTCGAACCCTGCTAATCCAGAGTTGTGCACCTATCACTGTTTGGGGAGATGTTGTCCTTACAGCCTGCTACCTGGTCAATCGCATGCCGTCCTCTGTTCTGGATGAGAAAATTCCTCTTTCCGTTATTTTTCCCTGATAAGGAATTATTTTCACTTACTCCTCTTGTCTTTGGTATTGTTGCCTTTGTTCACCACTTGTCTCCTGGACTTGACAAACTCTCTCCTAGAGCTGTCAAGTGTGTCTTTGTAGGTTACTCTCGGACTCAGAAGGGTTATCGTTGTTATGACCCCATAAACAAGAAATATTTTGTCAGTGCTGACGTTATGTTTTTTGAGTCCGTTATGTACTTCTCCCCTGCAGGTGACAGTCTCTTACACATCTAATGATGATGTCTATGTTCCTCATCCTCCTAGTCTGAGTCCACCTGAGTCCAATCCAGTTCCAGTTGTCACGCCACCACCACCACCACAACCACCTATCTCACCATTACCTAAATTCTATACACGTCGGTCAGGTCCTGCTCAGGCGGCACGTCAAGCATCCATCACGCCTCAGGTATGTTCAGATGCTATTACTAATGATGTGTCAGATAATGTGCATGTGCAAGATTTTTCTTTGCAGGAGGAGGATGCACCATCGAGTACAGTGGACGATGATCTTGATGTCCCCATTGCTATTCGGAAGCAGAAACGGACTTGTGTGTCTTATCCCTTTGCTTCACAGGTTTCCTTTCACCGTCTCACAGATGACTTCCAAAGATTTGTTGTGGCTTTGTCTTCTGTGGAGATACCACAGACGTATCAAGAGGCTATGAAAATTGACTACTGGAGATTGGCTATGGAAGAAGAAATGCATGATTTACAGTCCCGTGGTACATGGAGCTTGTTTACTGCTCCATCTGGCGCTTAAATTGTTAGATGCAAATGGGTGTTCACAGTAAAGTACCATGCAGATGGCAGTCTTGACCGGTACAGAGCACGACTTGTTGCGAGAGGTTTTACTCAAACCTATGGTGTGGACTACTTGGATACATTCTCTCTAGTGACCCGACACTCTACCCTTCACATTCTTCTTTCTGTTGTTGTGGTACGTAACTGGTCCATATTTCAACTTGATGTCAAGAACGCATTCTTGTATGGAGATTTGCAGGAAGAAGTCTACATGGAGCAGCCACCGGGGTTTGCTGCTGAGAGGGAGAATCATATGGTGTGTAGACTTCACAAGGCGATATATGGCCTTAAACAGAGCTTAAGGGCGCGGTTCCATAAGCTCTCCCACCTAATTGAACGACAGGGATTCAAAAGATCAAATGCGGATCACTCGTTGTTCATTCAGAAGACTTCTAGAGGTACGGTTGTCATCATGGTATATGTTGATGATATTCTGGTTACAGGAAATGACGTTCAGGGAATAGAGAAGGCAAAAGCATTCTTGGGCCGTCGGTTTGTCACGAAGGATCTTGGAATTTACCAGGAAATATTTTCTTGGTACCCTGAAATATTTTCTGGAGTTGGAATTTACCAGGAATGCACAGGGTCTGGTGATGACCCAAAGGAAATATATTACAGATTTTCTGATTGAAACAGGCATGGTTGGATGTAGACCATCGAGCACTCTTATGTATCCAAGTATGAAACTGTATGACAATGATACTGAAGAAGTGGACAACAGAAGATATAGAGAGATGGTGGGTAAGCTTCTTTATATTACTATAACTCGGCCCGATATTGCTTTTGCATTAAGTCGGGTGAGTCAATTTATGGAGCAGCCAAGACAAATTCATATGGATGCCATATACAGGATACTGAGGTATCTAAAATCTTCTCCAAGCTCAGAGTTGTTGTTTCGAAAGAACACAGATTTATCTATTTCAGCTTGTGCAGACGCAGATTATGCAGGTTGTCCTAAGGATCGTAAGCCTACTTCAGGCTTTGTCGTTTTTGTGGGGAGCTCTCTGGCTTCTTGGAAAAGCAAGAAACAAACTGTTGTGGCGAGGTCTAGCGTTGAATCTGAATATAGGGCCATAGCACAAGCGAGCATGAAGATGGTGTTGGTTTGAGCCGTACATATAGATGTACCTTTACCCATGCAGCTTCAGTGTGACAATCAAGCAACTTTGTTTATTGCCAACAATCCAGCATTTCACGAAAGAACAAAGCATATCGAAGTAGATTGTCACTACACTAGAGATATGATTCAGAAAGACTTGATATCTACTTCACATGTTAGTTCAGAGGATCAGACTGCTGACATATTTACCAAGTCATTGCTCAGAGGACCCTTTGAGAGATGTTCTTCCAAGCTGAGCATGTTGACATCTATGCTCCATCTTGAGGGGGAGTGTAGAGACTTATGTCACGTTATGTTATGTTATTCTGTACCTTTTCATATCTTTCTATTTTTCTTCTGGACTCTTATGTAATTTACCCATTGGTTCTCTCTATATAAGGGAGCCTAGGGTTCTATGGAATAACAGTTCTCTCATTTCCACCAACAAAGTACAATAACAAATTATAGCAAACTGCTTAAGACTTGTTTAAAAACCCCAAACTTACCAACTTAATGGCATATGAACACATCTCAGTGATCTACAGGCATTCAAAATTAATTATTTTTTTCTCAAAACATTTAGCTAAATGTATCATCTAAAGTCCTACCACTTTTGGTGAAAGAAGGTGATCTATAAAGGCATATGGATGTCATTTTGTTGAAAATAAAAGGAGATGGGTTGCATTTTGGTGACTTGTATGCAAAGTCCTGATAAAGTCAGATACGGGGAGCTGGTGCAAATGAGGGAGCTTTTCACATATGCATCTTTAATCTGGAAATGAGTTCCAATCAATTTGGGCCAGGAAGATAGAAGAATTTGGAGTGCAGGATTCAATGAGTTCATGTTTTCGGATTAGACCAGGTTGAAGACGGAATAACAATAGTTAGGGCCAATCAAATGTCCTTTTTCACAGCAGAGTAGGACGCAACTTCCAGATCCAGCATTGACAACTTCCTCCACAAGATCCCCGCAGTGCCAAGATTGTTCTCAAAACATATGATGGTTATGTGGCTGTTCAAAGAGATTTTAAGACCATCAAACCTACTTCAACTTCAGAGATTTGCGCTTTAGGAAAAGGGTTCAGAGAGTTAAGGGGTATAAAGCGACTTCCCGTATCAAGATCCAGGCAGTGTCAATACCAGTTTTCAGATCATATGTTGGTCACGTGGTTGTTTACAGAGGTTTTAAGGCTTCCCACCTGTTTCAGCTTTTGAGATTTGGGCTTTAAAAAGTGTTCGGACAGTCAAAGGATAAAAGCCGACATTTCCAATTTTGGCATCATCAACGGCTACAATGGCTGGAAAATTGCAGTCTGAGATAGGTCCTAATTCATCTTCTCAAAAATAAGTCCAAATTGATTGGAAGACAATATAGAAAATTAAGCGAGAGAAAGGGCATTTTGAAGGGCAGAGGGGGTTCAGAGTAGAACAGGATTGACATCAATGACCTGGAAGATAGGTGGGTGGCCGAAGTACCAGAAGGTGGCTTTTGAGGACAAGAAAGATGAAAGTAATGTGGAGGCAACGATTGAGATAGTTGTTACTGAAGAATGGTGACACCAACATGAAGGTCTTCCATGTTGCTGCAAATAGGAAACACCTGCCAAATTGCATCCAAAGGATCATGCTACAAAGGCATGAGAGGTTGGAGTACAGTCCTAACTGAATCCAAAAAACTTCACCAAAACCAGATGGCTTTCTAGTGCAGGTGTTCCTAGATTTTGGCACATGTAATGAGAGGTGAGATGGGCATGTAGCAACAGTGGTTTTGAATGCCTGAAAAAGCACTGTTGATCTGATTTCAGAAGAAAGCTTAAATAAAAGGTGGAGGAATACACACATCCCAATTTCAAACACCATGAATCCCACTGTTGCAAGGGATTGGATGACTGATGAGTAAGGTGGTTGACCTCCTGATCAATCCCAATCAGTTAATATACACGAGACGTGATGGACTTATGGCTGGAGTTCAGAATGGACAACAATGGTTTTTAGTGCCCGAGTAAAGAACCAATGATCTTATTTTGGAAAAAAGCAGAGATGGAGGGCGAAGAAACAAGTGTGTTCCACTTTTAAACGCCATGAATCTCCCTACCGTGAGGTATTAGCTTACTGATGTGTAAGGTGGTTCACCTGATCAATCCCAATCAGTTATTAATTATATGATGAAGAAACTTGACATACTGTACGTTTATCTGCAAAATATTATCCACTTAAGAAAACAAATTCGGGGCAAAGGGCTTCCTTTAGAATGTAGATTTTCCTAAATCTCATATTGTATTAGTTAGCGGTTCTAGCAGTCAGATGCACACGGAGGTTTCCTCATACTACCTAAAATGGAACTAAATGGAGGTTGCGTCCAAATACAAATGTGAAAGGTAATACTCTAGGCTAGCTATTTTTATTTTGCGGTCGGCACCTTTTACATGTATATCCTATCAACTTGTCACCATGAGATTTTAACAAGATTCCAGAGGGATGTCATCTAAGGCTCTTACTGGCTTCAGCATGCTGACAATAACGTCTTATATGCCATGAGGAACAATGATATGTCACAGTGCCAATTCATTTTTGTTAATCTCCTTGGTGGTTTCTCGGACTAGCACACTAACGGAGAGAAGTAATTATTTGTGGCATTTGGCATGCTCATTGGGCAATATACAGTGATTTCAATAACCTCAATCGATATGACAACTCCTGCCATACCTTGGCAAGCATATGATGCATTTTTTGCCGGTAGTCATGGATTGGTTGCTTGGTGAAGATAGCTGAGAAAAGGTTGGAGGAATCTAAGTCTTTGTTACTTTCGAAATAGAGAATGCATATTTTGGGCCTACATCTGAACGTCTATCAAGAAATACTATCCCTAACAACTTGTTGGCCACAGGCCCAAATGGATCAACTGACAAACTGTCCACAATTCTTGAAGTTCAAAGATGTCAAGGAATAGACGTTCCTCTTATAACCACACTCAACATCTCGTGAGTGTCCAATGTGACACTATATTTAGGTTGCTATGATCTCACACATTCACAACATCCTCGTTGTCACTGTCACTTATTTCCATTAACAGGGGTAAATTCAAGCTCTTGGGAAAGTGAAACCATTTCCTCCTAATCACTTGTATGGATGGCTCCCATCTTGAGTACCTTTTCCACCATTAAACGGGACCCACTCTAATCAATTGTAAATTTCAGAAATAGATCCGAACTGCTATGGAGGAAAATTGACATTGCCAACTTGTTGAGCTGACCATGCAAAAATTCTTAAGCTGGGCCCCCAAATTGTAGACTTCCACTTTTTTGAGCTGCACTAGTTTCCTACAATGATGAATGTTGTATCATATGGCGGCTGGGGGGTCTCACATCTAGAGGAGATGGATAATGCCTTCCTTACGAAGAGCCTAGTCAAGATTGTCGCATTTGAAAGCCACATGGTAACCATGGTCCACAATGCACCTACAAGATTAGAATTGTTTTGATAACATGGTCCAATGAGAAAGGGCATTTTTTCTGGATGGTGTGGCTAGAGTTGCATCTTGAATTCGCAGTTCTTTTACCTCAAGTCCTGGTAGCAGTTCCACATTATCTCTGCCAAAATGACTGATTTTTCTAAGAAAAGTGTGAAGTCCCAGCGTCCATGATGGGACCACCGCAAATTTTAAATCACTAAAGATTAAAATTAAAGTACAGTAGACCTGGTTTGATGCAAGGCCTTGCTATGCTCAAGTATATTTTCTGCGTAGAACTATTGATCATGAAAGATGAGTTCATTCCTGGCACACCAAAGTGTTCAAAGATGTGCAAAGGATATCATAAAAAAAACTGAGACTTGCTACGGTATATCCTGATCAAGTTCCAAAAAGCAATGCCATCTTCTATCCCTAGCCATGGAAAATCAGCACATGCCCAAAAGCTCATCGAATGGATACAGCCAAAAAATAGATGATACAGGTTATTAGTGTCATCACCGCACCTCAAACAAACTAAGTCCCCAGCCTGGAGAATCTTCTCTCTATACTCCTTTGTAGGTACATGACCCACGCCTCAACAGCCAAAGAAAGCCCTTGGTCCGATTTGGGATCCTTGTATTACAGATCGGTGTGTAGTCTTCTCTCAAGTCTACATGCACCACCTCATGTGACGCCGAAGAGACCTTGCATGCTCTCTTGACAAAGAAAAGGTCATCAGCCCAAACCCATTAATATTTTCATCCACAAGGTTGTCCAAGTCTGCCACCTCACCGGACATATGCAAAAAATCCTCCTGCCTCTTCTGAAAAGCCGGCCATAAATGGGGGAGCTCAGGTTCCTTTCGACCACGTCTACGTGAACGTGGCATCATGGTCAATTGTCAACGTGAAGAGTTGGGGAAAACTGTCGACAAGATGGTCCAAACAAATCCAATCACCCAGGCAGAAGCGGAAAAGCTCGCCGCTACCAACCACAAGTCTTAGCAAACATCCCGTCTCAGGCAGCGGTCTAGAAATGCTTTGTTAGAGAGAGGATGGTAAACGGGTCGACAAAGAGGATCCAATCACATAGATAGTTTGTATCAGGCAACATGCTATGTCATTACCGCCGCCCCACAGTCTGACAATCCACTTGACTAGAAAGGTCATATTCATTTGATCCAACCTCGGGACTCCGAGTCCCACGATTTTTCTTTGGTCTAGTCATTGTATCCTAGCCAAGAAGATGTATCGCATTCTTCTCCTGTCTCGCATCGACCCCGAAGATGTCTCGTCAACAACTCAACCTCGTGCGCACTCCAACTATACCAACATGGTGGAACAGTAGATGGGAATAAACAAAAGGATATGCTTAAGTAAAACCAACTTTTTGGCTCTGGAAATGGGAACAACCTTCCAATCATCTAACTTCCTTTTAATCCTATCCAACACACGTTGCCAATCCGAAGCACGAAGTTTGCCACCAATCAAAGGGAACATAGCCTTAAATTCCGATGAATTTCGACCAAAATTCGGTTGAAATTCAGATTCGTGACGGTACCGATACCGAAACCATATATAATATCATTTTCCAGGATTTTGACCGAAATTTCGGTCATTTCAGTTCATTTCGGTCCATTTCGGTCGAAATTGTTTACTGATTTCTCGGATTTCGGTGGAAATGACCGAAATTTCAATTCATTTCGTTCCATTTCGACAGAAATTACTCTAGGTCACTATATATCATGCCTATGCCACTAATTGATATTCATAAAGCACTATTTCGCCACTAAATGAAATTATGTCACAATTTCAACCACCGTTACAATATAGGCCACTACTCCCATCACCATTGTAATAAAATAAGGCCATTAGGGGTCTTCTTTTAACTCTATAAATATAATGTATATGTTCTTATTCCATTTCACAAGTTACAAGTTCACAACCCAACTTAAGTCTTGGAGAGTCAATTTTCCATATTCCAAGCAAGGTGAGTTTTTTACCATCTTTTTTTATAACACGTCTTTTTTTAACATACTTGGAGATGCCAAATATGTTTTTTCATCTTTGAATACCAACTTCAGAATCTTCAGAGTTAGAATATTTATATAACCATCTTGTTATCTTTTCCTAGACCATCTTGGAGAGCCAAATATGATTTTTTACCATTTGACTGCTAATATCAGATAACCATCCTCTTATCCTTGCATTAAAAAACAAGGTTGCAAAAGTTGGTAGTCGGTACTCGGTCAGTTGGGTCACTGACTAAGGATTAATCGGCAGTCGGATGACTAATCGGATTTAGTCGGACTTTAATCGGCTTTGAATTTTATGATTATTTTAAATATATAATTCATTTTTATACATGTATTTACGTAGACTTTGTACATTTTTATACTATCATAATAACATAAAAAAGTAATTGAATTTAAATAAAACACTAAGTATATTATAATAAGTTTGCTTATAAAAAAAGCAAAACATATAAGAATATGGTATCGACAAGCAAAAAATTGGTCGACTAGTGTACCTAATCGGAATTAGTTGGTACTCGGTCGGCTACCCCACTGACTAGACTAGTCGGGGCGACTTTTACAACCCTGTTAAAAAATATCAGTTTGTTATGCATCTCATGACTAACATGCTAACAAATCAACTTTATTCAAATTGTCTCTTGACCATTGGTGCAAATGTCATGCATGTTGAATAAAAAGGTCAAACATGTATTGAGAGTGTTACAGGGGTCATTTACAAGGAAAGAATTATTCTGCCTCCTACTATCTACTATCCTTGAGGCTAACTAATCAGCATATAAATCCATATTAGCATGGAGTGCCTTATCATTTAACCTGAGGTCATAATCTAGACACAAATTATTACTAATTATCTAGCAGCCCAATGCATTTAGCCATAACGAATCCATTCAAATAAGGTTTAGCTCCATCCTTTCCACCAAGGAAGGAAACAAAAAGAGTACATGTATCCACCAAGGAATTCGTGGTTTGGTTGAATCGCATTCCCATCCCAAATGAGAATGTAATACTAGTAACTTAGTGGTTAATATTAGTAAGCGCAGACATATTATGTGATTGATGTATCATGTTATCTTGTAAACTTGTATTATGACATTTAATATTTCAATTTAAAATTAAAGTATTTTTGTTCTTTTGAGAATTGGCAAAAAAAATTGGATGCCAAAAGTTAAGATTATCTAATGAAATTTCACTCTGGATGGCCATCGAAATGGTGATCGAAACCGTTATTAAAGGCATTGATCATTACATCTTATTGTTAGTAGAAAAACTTGTATTTCTATCTCTTTTATTGATTAAACATCATTAGAAATCTTAAATTTGAAGAAAATGAGTTTTCAAGTAATTTCTCCAATTTCCGACCATTTCACCGAAATTCCATCGAAATTCCACCGAAATTCCTTTTCCGGGCTTACCGAAACGAAACCGAAATCCGACATTTGAGGCCTTGAAAGGGAGACCCAAATAAGTATAGAGAGCAAAGTGTTATGACTGCGGAGAGACGAAACAGACACCTGAATCTCCAATTGTGAGAAGTCAAACAAAACAAAAGCCGACTTCTATCTATTAACTTGAAGGCCAAAAATGTCTATAAATATGTCCATAATGCAAGATACCCATTTTCCCACTCAACCTCGCAATCGACAAATAGTATCGTGGCAATGGCATATTGGAGGATGGGAATAAAGATATCCCCACATTTCTATCATGGACAAAACCCACCATTGAATGCCAATTTCATTGTCACCGCTAGAACGTCTACAATCACCACAAAAAGGAGAGGTACTAGAGGGCACCCCTGTCTAACATCCCCTCTGTGGTTGAAAGAAACACCCTTCGAGGCATTCATTCACTAGGATCATGTATAAGGTCGTCGTGATACACCTCTTCATCCATGCAATCAATATCTCAAGAAATCCTTTTCGCTGCAACGATATCTAAGTAAATCGCCAGTCCACGGAATCATAAGCCTTAGAAAAGCCAACCTCACATTTCAAGCATCCTCTTTGATTTTGCTTCAAATCCAAGACCATCGGATGGTAGTACTAATCCATCCACCATTAATCCACCCATAATAGAAGACGAATAGAAGATGTCTGCTCCAGGAAAGTAACGGTGTCTAAGAAACCACAATATCGATTTGCCCAAATATTCGTAATAATCAGATACACTACGTTGGGAATAGTTATCGGTCTAAAATCTTCTGCCCAAAGAAGAGGAAGGCCTTATTAACATGCTCCCTCCCCAGATGAGACTGTAAGATACTTTGCATTGAACGATGGTGAGGTGACTGCCATGCCAAGAAGCTCGAGGCACAAAGGCAATCGCCTGAGAAAACATCCAATTAATCTGACCCTTAAAAAGGATCCGAAGAAATGAAACCACCCACCATTGACCGCCTCTTTTTTTTCCTCCTCGTGGTATGTCGTCGTCTCCTCCGCTTACTACTCCTCTACAACTACACCACAACATCCCTAAGTAAAATTAGAATCTACAAAGCCAAACAACATCAAGTGAGATCATCTCAAAATGTTGCAGCTAGTATGAAATGCCCTCATGAGGTTAAGGAGGTTAAGGGGGAATAGTATGCATCTACGAAGGAGAGGAAGGCCAAAAAGGATTCAATTGAGAGAGAGAGAGAGAACTTTAAAGGGGATGACATGGACTATGATGCTGATGATTGTAAAGAAGTAAAGCTATTATGCTTGGAAAATGTGTTTGTCCAACTAGCAAAAGTAATGAAAATTCACAACCTACTACAAAGTGCAAAAGACGTGAGGACTTATTTGTAACCATGACAATGATTAAAGAGAAAGGAAAAGTTCATATGGAACAAACTTCCATTATCAATGCATATAACGAGGAGGTACAGCTCAAAATCACTTAATATATTGCTTGTTTTTTCATGTGAAAGGTCGACCTATCAGGATTCTAGGGAAATGAGACTTGGCCGGTGGCTGGACGCGGGTCAGCCGAGGGCCCAGGCAGTGTCGCTCTTCGCCGGCAGGGGCTTCGTCACGTAACTTTGCGGAAGGGTCGGAGTTCAGGGGAAGACGATTGCGATGTGGCGGTTAGGGACACCGTGCGGCGCTTTATCGGAACTCGATCAGATGCTTCATATGCAAGGCTAATGGCCACCAAAGCTTCTCATGCCCATTGCGGCACGCGATGGAGCCTGCCAAGGCGAAGGAGGGTTTGGTGGGGGCGATGGTGGGGTGCTCGTAGGGGTGTGCCGATGTGAAGGGAGATGCATGGCCGATGCGATAAAGGACGTCAATCGGACGAATGGCAACGATTTTCAGGGGTGGCGTGGTCAAGCGGGAGGGGGTGATGGTTTGTGCATGGGGGTTATCGTCGTGGGAGGCTCGGAGGTTGTTGAACCTGACTCAGCGCAATGGCGGTAGGGTTCATTGGCGACGGCCATTGATGAGGGATGGGCGACACGAGGTTTGGCAGTGGGGTCGATCGATGGTTAACCACAGCCTCCTGCTTTTGGGCTGGAGAGCGGAGGTGGTTCGGGATCGGTTAGCACCGGTCATGCGGGTGCGGGAGGTCATTTTGGATGGATTGCGGTGAGGCCAGTCGTCGTGGATGGTGGCGGAGGTCTGCAATTTCAAGTACTTGTTGTCGGTGAGCTACGTAGTGTTTTTCAGGGGATGCGACTTCGTTCTAGAGGTGCGGGAGGAAAGTCGGTCGTCCGATATGGTCAAAACTTCGACGGTGCGGTGGGAGCAGCTATGGGGAAGTGCCATGTCTCGGAAGGGGAAGCGTCACCTTTTGTTGAATTTTGAAAAGGAGGAGTCGAATGGGGAAAGGGAAGGGTTTGATTCAAACGCAAGTAGCGACAGTCGGAATGAGGCGGTGTTACGTGACCTCGGAAGTAGGGCCTCCTACGTGGAGATCTTAGTCGGGTGTTTGAGACAGAGGATGGATCCACCCGCCTTTGCGTCATGCTTGGGCAGTTTTACACCTGCAGATCCGGGCGGATCTACGCCAACGGAGCCGGGCAGTTCGATGTGGGGTGATAGCTTGTCGATTCTGCATGGAGGATTCGTGTGGGCGGGGGCGGATCCTATCCGGGCAGGTGGGCAGTTAGAGGCGATCAGCTCTTTCGTCAGGATCTCGAATCCGCTGGCTGACCCGATCGATGGTGGAGACCCAGACCATCGAAGAGACCCGGACCCGTTGTTGGTGTCTGGGGAGTGCTCCTGGACGATGCATGCGAAGAATGGCGATGCCGTGGCACCTCAGCAAAGTGGCTCGTGCGTTAGGGAGTTGGGCTCTGGGCAGAGCTGCAAGGAGTCAGCCTCCTCAGAGGAAGATGCTGGTGGTGCTCCCTCGGGGGATCGGAGGAGGAGGTTCAGTATATCCTACTTCCGCCAAAGAATCTTGGAGAAGAGGAGAAAGCGACAACTGGAAATCTACATCCAGCAGAAAAGGCGGGTGGCCGGAAGGTTATCTGAAGGTGAGGGGACAGGCAGCGGTGGAAGGGAGGCTGTCAATCATGTTTCTCTTGGGTGGCGGGTAGAGGAGGTCATGTTGGCATAGCAGGAGGGGGAGTGGGCCGAGAGGGCTTCGTTGGCAGGGGAGGTGATGGGGAGATCGGAGGGAGACGAGGCGAATGGTCCGAGGTCGAGGGAGGGGCTGGAGTTGGCAGTGATGTCCTGTCTTGGTCTAGTAAGACCTGGGGGGTTCTCCCATTTGTTTTAATGAAGATGGTCTCATGGATTGTCAGGGGCTTGGGCCAGGCCGACAAGCGGATGATGGTTCGTAATTTACTCTCTGGACATAAGGGTGGATGTGGTTTGAATACAGGAAACTAAGCTGGCAGGCAGTTTGAATGGGCTATGGAAGGAAGTTTGGGGAAATAAGTTGGGGGAATACATGGCTATTGAAGCTGTTGGAGCGGCAGCAGCGGCGTGATGATGGGTTGGGATGGGAGCAAGTTGGAATTGGCGGAGGAGGAGATGCGAGGGGTGTTCTCTTTGACGATTATGTTGAACCGTAAGGTCGACGGCAGGCGACTGATGGTGACGAACGTTTATGTCACGTGCAATGGCATGGGCATCGACGGGCTTGTGGATGAATTATGGATGGCTAGGATGAGCTTCCAGGATGCGATGTGGCTCATTGCAAGGGACTTAATGTGACGTTGTGACCGAAGGACCGTCTCAGTGGCAGAGGTGGGCATAACAGAGGTACGTTAGAGTTGATGGATGTGATTCATACTCTGGGTTACAGATTCTTGATGCAGCAGGGTGTTTGTACACTTGGCGTAGTTCTCTGTCCAAATCCAGGCTCGACAGATTCTAGCAGTCCAGTGAGGCTTTGGAGGTGTTCCCACTGGTCGGGGCTTGCGCCCTTCCTAGGTCGCATTCAGATCACACTCCGCTTTTGTGGTTCTATTAGAGGAGGACCGCCCTCGCTCTTTTTTCAGATTTGAGAAGGCTTGATTGATGAAGGATTGTTTCCGGGAGGCAGTGTTGGATTTCTGGGCTGGGTGTCGCCTGAGTGGAGCAGCGACGGGAAGGCTCGCAAGCAAGCTGGCAGCTCTAAGATCCTTTATGATACTACATCGCAAGACGAGGAGGCTGAGGGCTCAGGAGGAGGTCCAAAGATTAGATGAGCTGGACGATTCACGGATGCTGACTACTGAGTTAGTTGTGAGAGGGGGCTACCTTGACGAGATTCTTCGTGAGGACAAGAAGGAGGAGGTAGCGTGGAGGCAGAGGTCTAGGCTGCAGTGATTGAGGGAAGGAGATGTCAACATGAGATTCTTCCATGCGGTGTCCAATGGGAGAAGGTGCAGAAACTTCATACATTCGATTGCGATTGGGGGTGTGGTGGTTGAAGGAGACAGGGAAAACGGGCAGCATTGAAATCACACTTTCAGGAGTTTGGCAAGCATCGCGTCCAGGCAGGATAGGGCTGGCAGGGTAGAGGTGTCTCACGGATTTCGGAGCCAGACGCGATTTCCTTGGATGAGAGATTTCACTGAGGCAAGCTGGGCTAGTTTTCAGCTGAATGTGGATGGGGCCACCGGCCCGGATGGCTTCTCAGTGGCCTTCTATCAGGAGTTCTGGGAGATGGTGAAGCACGATGTTTTGGAGGTCCTTGCGGAGTTTCGAGACAGCAACTGTGGTTTCGAGAGGTTGAACAAGGCCCTTATCTTCCTTCTCTCGAAGAAGGGTGCACTGTCCAAAATTGAGGATTACATGCATATTACGTTGTCCAATGCTGTTTATCTGATTCTTTCGAAGATCCTAGCCAACCGATTAAGGATGGTGCTGGATCGGATCATCTCGCCGGAGCATATGGCATTTGTGGCACGGCGGAATTTGGCTGACGGCTTGGTGTTGGCTTCGGAGATGGCGATGGATTGGAAGCGGACTAAGGTGAAAGGGGTTTTGTGGAAGGCGGATTTCTCCAAGGCTTACGACTGCATCGATTGAAGATTTTTATGGGCTTCTTCAGAGAAGAGGGCCTTTCCTAAACAATGGATTGCTTGGATAAAGCGTTGTGTGACAACCTCACGCACGGTGTTGGTAAATGGTAGGCTGGAAGAGGGTTTCTTTCAGTCGCAGAGGGGTATTAGACAGGGTTGCCCTCTGGCGCCGCTTCTTTTCATCATTGTGGCGGATGCTTTGGCGCATGGCCTCAAATTTCAGCGAAATTCGGTCGAATTTCTGTCGAATATCGACATCCAGTCGAAATCGAAATTCGACCGAAATGACCGAAATATGGGGGTCCTAGTACAAAAAATGACCGAAATGACCGAAATTTCGGTCGAAATTCTGTTTTGGTCGGTACCGAAATGATGACCGAAACCGACATTTAAGGCCTTGCTTTGGCGGTTACGATGAGATTGGCGACGAGTGCAGGATGGTGCGGTGGTTATGAGAGGGAGGAAATATCCATCTCACTTTTGCAGGACGTGGATGATACTCTCATATTTATGGGACCTGAGGAGAAGAAGATGCGGCGGGCTTCACTCATTATGGATATCTTTGGGGATCGATCAGGCCTTCAGATTAACAGAATAAATCATAGTGGTCCCTTTTGGCCTATCGGAGCTTGAGGTGCAGGGGATGGCAATGACTTTAGGTTGCCCAACAACAGGGTTGCCGATTACATACTTGAGGTTCCCGTTGGTGACTGGGAAATCGAAGAATGAAGATTGGAAGATCTTGTTGGATAGGTTGGAGTGAAGGATAACCGGATGGAAAGCGTCGATTCTATCGAGAGGCGAGAAGATAGTGCTCCTGAAGCACGTTCTTTCGGCCATACCTATTTTCTTTTGCTCTACGAGGAGGCTTCCTGCGAGGGTTCGCACGAGGATTGAGAGTCTCATAAGGAGGTTCTTTAGGTCACACGGGAAGCAGACCAGACGAGGCATACTTTTGGTGGAATGGAGCAAGATGGCAGCTCCGAAGATGAAGGACGTGCTGGGAACTCTACAGATTGCCGAGATGAACATAGCTTTCATGGTGAAATGGGTGGTGTGTATATGGGGGAATTCTGAGGATTTAGTATGCATTGATGAGGAAGATTTATGGGGTATCCGTGTCTTTGGTGGTTGCTCCCATCCGCCTGCCATCGTCCTTATGGAAGGGGATCAATGAGATTTTACCTGAGTTGGCAGTAAAGTTGTGGCTGGTTCTGGGGGATGGGGACATGTTTCGCTTATGGCTGGACGATTGGACGGGTGGGGGGATTTTGAGCCAGTGATACCCATGGTTATACCGGTTGGCAAGCAACTGGTGGGCGACGGTGCAGCAGGTTTGGGACCACGGTTCTTGGTATCATGTCTTCTCCTTTGTCCTGTCAGATCAAAGGGTGGATGATTATTTGCTTATACAGGCAGATTTGGCACATGTACATGGTACAACAAATGGCAGGGATCATTTCACATGGGGGAATTCTGGTGATTTCATGGCGAAATGGGTGGTGTGTATATGAGGGAATTCTGAGGATTTAGTATGCATTGATGAGGAAGATTTATGGGTTATCCATGTCTTTGGTGGTTGCTCCCATCCGCCTGCCATCGTCCTTATGGAAGGGGATCAATGAGATTTTACCTGAGTTGGCAGTAAAGCTGTGGCCGGTTCTGGGGGATGGGGACATGTTTCGCTTCTGGTTGGACGATTGGACGGGTGGGGGATTTTGAGCCAGTGATACCCATGGTTATACCGGTTGGCAAGCAACTGGTGGGCGACGGTGCAGCAGGTTTGGGACCACGGTTCTTGGTACCATGTCTTCTCCTTTGTCCTGTCAGATCAGAGGGTGGATGATTATTTGCTTCTACAGGCAGATTTGGCACATGTACATGGTACAACAAATGGCAGGGATCATTTCACATGGGGAGATGGGAGATTCTCAGTGAGAAGGACTTATCATTTCTGGTAGAGGATGGGAGGAGGTGGAGGAAGAGGTGGCAGTTGATACCAAGAGGATATGGAGGAGCAAGGTGTATAATCGAATAAAGATTTTCATATGGCTTCTACGGCAAGATAGGATTCTCACGCGGGTTCATCAGGGGCAGTTGTTGGGAATAGAAGCTGGCATGTGTGTCAGATGTGGTGCGGCAACTGAGGATACGGATCATCTATTTTTTTCTTGCCCTTTGTCTGCTCAGGTGTGGGATATGGCCAGCGTCTCATGGTCTAGGGGTCTGGATTGTGCCAGCTTTTGGAAGAGCTTCAGAATGGTTTGCGGCTACGGGCATGAGGATAGTCGCATCCCTTTGCGCTTTTGTGGGCGATTTGGTGTACAAGAAATGGCATCATTTTTGGGGTTAGTCTTGTTATACGAAAAATGTAATAGAGCATAGCAGAGCTCTGTGTGCATCTTGGCGGATGTAATACTATGTATTATTTTATAACTTCTTTTTAATATACTTGGCAGTAGGTCCCAAGTTCTGAGACACCACCTTTTTTCTTTCAAAAAAATATATTGTTTATTTCTTCTATCGAGTTGGCATACCAATAAATACCGAGAAATTGCAATGCTTTAAAAGAACGATTCAAGTTATTGGGTTGTATGGCCCTAACTTGAAGATGTCATAATAACACGAGCATAGAATCACGTTACTTCACGTTGAGAAGGAATACACCATCTTAATTGATGATCAAGCATGAAAAAAATAGGGATGCTACACTATATCTAATGTTTGGACGGATAAGAGAAAAAGAAACATCCTAATTTTTTCTAGTGACATGGTTTAGGGATACGATTTCTGTGAAGTATCGATTCATTGGCATATGTAAAGATGAGCAAGTTTGCACTACGTGACTAATCGAGTCAAGGAGGGGAAAACTATCTGTCCCAATTAGGACTAGTTGGTCAGTTGGACCAATTTCTATTGGTTGACTCTACTATAGTTATTGATACTTTTTCCTGTTTTTTTAATAAACTAAATCCAACATACTTAATGTTTGATACGAACTCAATTGCTTCTTTTATTTATTATATCATTATTGAAAATATCTAAATCTATGTAAAAAAAATAAGAACATATATAAAAAATGGTTTATACATTAAAGTAAATAACAAATACAAAACTTGATATACTTTAAAATGATTTATATTGCTATCGAATATGAGACTTTTTATAAATTTATGGAACAAATTGAATAGCAAAACATGGTTCAAGTCATAACTAACAAAAGAAACTATATATATTGATTATAGATGTAAACTTACTTTTGTATTTACTTTAGTTCATCATAGTATTCCTATCTAGGCAAGTTTTTGCAAGAGAAGATGCCACATTTGTACCTCGAGATTATGCAAGAGGATATTAGAAAGATCTTGATAATGAAGAAGAATTTCGAAAGAGCCATTGCAGCTACCGGTTAAATTATTGCCAAAATGGGCTATTGAACATGATGAGGAAGTTTACAAATGGCAAGGACTTTATTCGACATGGTGTGACCTGACTTGCAACAACATTTCTCTTTACAATCTATCCATAATAATAAATATACTTCAATGACTAAATTTACTTCTGATAAATGAGGAAGATGCAAGCGGATAAAGAAACTAACGGGTAAAAATCAAGTGATATCAACTCAATGCCATCATTTTAAAACAATATACTTGATACAGTCAAGTACAGGGGACCTTTTATAAAGGTTCTTCAGATAGTTGATTATAAGAGTAAACCAGCTAGTTGATTATAAGAGTAAGCCAGCAATAAGATACATATTCAAAACTATGGATCATGTTAAGGAAGCAATTATTTCAAAGATCATGTCCAGACGTTATGGATCATGTTAAGGAAGCGATAGGATATAGAGAGAGAGGACTTTTCTAATGAGCTCTGAGCCCATTGGAATTGAAATGAGCATACTCATTTTTACCAATGTTTCTATCATTTTAAGTATAATACTTATTGGTTTCAAATGTTATGCAAATTCTTAAGAAAAACCTTAAATATATATGAAATGGGTGTATCTTTACTTGTATTATTGATGTCATTTCAGTTATTACTATTGACCATTTCGTATTAACTTAGGTTTGCTTTTTGTGAAAATGATTATTAATAGTAAGAATATGATATAACAATTGTAAACCACTAAATATTATGCTCAGAATGATAGAAAACATTAGTAAAGATGACTGAGCTCATAAAAATCCTACTGGGCTCAGAGCTCATTGAAAAATTCACTATATATGTATGAAGCTATGGATGAATTGAGAAAAGCTTTAGTGAAAAAGATTAGAAGTACAAGATCGTGTTGAGGAAGCAATTGTGAAAAGCTTTGGTGAAAATATTAAAAAATCATGAACATATTTCATACCATCGATAAAAGATGGAGAGGAAACTTCATCATATATTTCGAGCCGCATAGCATATTAGGAATCAAGGCCCTAAATGTCAGTTTCGGTCACCATTTCGGTGACTGACCGAAACGGAATTTCGGTGGAATTTCGGTCAAAATTCGATCGAAATTTCGGTCATTTCGGTCAAAATTCGATCGAAATTTCGGTCATTTCGGTCATTTTTTTGTACTAGGACCCCCATATTCCGATCATTTCCTCCATTTCGGTTGAATTTCGATTTCGACTGGATATCGATATTCAACAAAAATTCGATCGAATTTCGTTGAAATTTGAGGCCATGTTAGGAATCTTTTCTACTATGGAAATCCATCCATTGCATTTCATGTTAAGATCATTTACAGATTATACAAATGCATACAAAGACTAGTCCCTAATGCAACTACGTTCGATCATGTAACATGTGATTTTAAATGCAATGGCAATCAAACCAAGACATTCAAAATTTTAATCTAATCATTATGATTCGGTGTATATAACAACAACAAAGCCTTTTCCCACATTAAGTAGGTCGGCTATTTGGTGCATATAAATTTAATTTAAATACTTGATGTTAAAATCTTAATTCAATAATTTAGAAGAACGGTGGAGCTCTTTTGGAAGTCCATTCTAAAAAAGGGGGTGCGCTCCCGAGTCGGGAGTCACCGCAGTTTGCATTAAAATTTGGAATCCAGGGTTACATTACGAAGAGGCTCAAAAATTATATAAGGCCTTGAAGTGGAAAACAACATTCTCAGAGTAAAACCTCTGATTTTTTAATATCAAATCATTTCGCCCCAACCAAATGGCCCACAACACCGCAAATGGCTTGGAGCAGTCATCCGACGATCCCAAGCCTACCGAGCATATCGATCTCCAGAACGAGTCAGACTCGGTGGTCTCAACCCAAGCAAGCTCAGTGTCCCTCCAAACCTGCGTCGACGTTGCGTACCCAAAGAACAAATGATTCGCATCTTCCACGGAGTCCTCGCATCTGTCATACCTCGCGTCGTTGATGCCAAACAATCTTCCTCTCCTTGCTTTATCGCATATCCGGTTTTTTTCTGAGGCACCACAGAAAAATCTTCACCCTTAATGGGATCCGCGCAAGGTTCAGGAAAGCGGTATGCGTATGCGTTCGGACAGGTCACCGAATACTGAATAAGCGGTACGCGGGGGCATATGCGGGGTATATGCGGTTCTACACGGTTTTCTAATTTTTAATTTATAAATAAATATCTATGAATAACATTACCACTGAATTTATGTAACTAAATGGAGTTAAAGAAGATCTAAGAAAAACGGTTCATGTTAGATGGGTGTTTATATGCTTTTAATTTCCTCATATTTAATCACAAAAAATATTTACCATAAAAACTTCACATATTAGATGATTCGTGATAACAAAACTTCAATACACATACATGCACTACATGAGTAAAACCTAATCGGCATATATAAAAGTATTCGATGATATATTGCATATACTTGTAAAAACAATACATGAGGAAAGCATAAAGCATTGCATATACATAATGGTATAATGCATTGCAATTATATACAAATGCATGTCATATTCTTACAATAGAATGAAGGAAGAGGCAGAGTTACGGAATTAAGGACCTGAATGAGAAGAATGAAAAGTTGAAGCTGCTGGAGCAGTATGCAAGGCATATGCGGGGCATATGCGGGGAGGGCGCATAATGCACTGATTCATGTAATCGGTGAGTTCTGCATGCCGCGCGGGCATATGCGGCCGCATATGCGGCCCGTGCGGCCGATTTCATGAACACCGAATCCGCGCTGCCCAAATGATCTTCATTTCCTGACACAATTCCTCATCCCGCTCCTCAGGCGTCGCCGACCCCCTCATTGACTCGTATACCTTCTTGACTAAAAATCTACCCCCTTCCCACTCAAAATGGTCCATCTCCTGTGTGAGCTCCCCTGACGGCGGAATCTCCGTCAGCATCCTCGTGAAGTCATCGAGGTGTTGGTCGGAGAGGTCCGCGACGAACAGTGGCCCCCACGTCCTATGATCCGCCACCTAAGCAAGAGTTGCATTTTTTGCCACCGTCAATGCCTCCAGCCTAGGAAATCTTCCAACAAGAGCACCCTCTCCCGTCCAATCATCTCTCCAAAATCTGAACGTGTGGCCGCTACCCACGCGGGGCCTCAACTTAGGCGTAATGGTCGGCAAAACAGCACGTATTCCGGCCCACAGCGAGGACTCGAACCTTTTTCCTTCCAACGTTCAGCTCCCCGTTGACGCTGTAAATGCTCCTCAAAAGTCTGGCAGCTAACGAGATCGAAGAACCCCAAATCTGAGATATCCACTTGGCAAGCAAGGCCTTGTTCATGAGTTCAACATCACGGACACCAAGGCTACCATCGCATTTTCCCTTGGTGACATCATCCCAGCTAACGAGATGCAGACCTGATTTATGTTGTCTACCATCCGACCATAAAAACCTCCTCATCATAGCCTCCACCTTTTTCCTCGCACCAACCGACAACAACCGCATCGAGTAGAAGGAAATACGGATGGCAGCAGGACATGCTTGAGGAGCGTCAATTTCCCACCCTTAGACAAAGTTATCGCTTTCCACCTAGCCAGCCTCTCCTCCAATCTGAGTACCACGCTGTCCCAGTCCGAGCTCTTAAGCTTGTTGTCTGTCAGCGGTAGCCCTAAGTAGGGAATAGGGAGCTCCCCCAAAGGGCATCCCACCACATCTACGAGGTTGATGCGCTCCTCCATGTCCATACCAAAGCCGACGACCACCGATTTCTGCTTGTTAAGCTCAAGTCCAGAGAGCTTGCCAAAAATATCGACAAGGTGTGTCGCATTTCGATTCTGCTCCTCAAAACCACCAAGAAAGAGGATCGTATCATCCGCATATTGCAGCACCGAGATAGACAGGCTCCCCAGCCTGAAGCCCTCACACCACACAGCCTCCACCGCCTGCCTGCACAAAACCGCCAGACCGTGAGCATGGGAGCAAGTGGACATCCCTGACGGACACCCTGCTGAGGCTGCACAAGACCACCCTCCGGTTTGCCGTTCACTAGGATAGAGTATGAGGATGTCGTGACACATCTCTTCATCCACTGTATCCAAGTCTTCGGGAAGCCCCTCCAACGTAAAGAGATCCACAAAAAACTCCAGTCGACGCAGTCATAAGCTTTGGCGTAATCAATCTTCCATAGTGCGGCCCTCTTCTTCGATCGCTTCCATTCGAGGCAAATTTTCGATGCCGCAACTAAACTGTCTTCCATCTGGTGCCCCGGGAAGAAAGCGAACTGACCCTGAAGCACCGCCGAATCCATAACCAGCCTAAGCCTATTCGTGAGCACCTTCACCATGATTAGGTAGATGGCATTGGAGATCGCTATCGGTCTAAAATCGCCCATGGTCAATGGATTGTCCTTCTTCAGCAAGAGAGTGTATTTAAAGGTCTGAGTTACTTTATGTTATGTCAAACTTAAGACTCTACCATTGGTAACTACCAAAATCATTAGAGATTCATTCAAAGAAAAGAAACAAACATAAACCTCAATTATTAAAGAATTTTGGTGTACATCAAGTAAATAAAGCTTCAAAGGATCAATGTGACTTACGAGACACCATCACTCTCGTTATCCGAATGAATTTGATGATACCAATGTATGGATGCTTAATAAAACAAGACAGGTGATGCAAAAGAAGATTTTGTCTTTGAGAAATGAGGATGATAAGATTGACGTTAGGAGATCATACAACAACATCTAGAGTTGAGATGAATCACATACAAGACAACAGAAAACACTTGGAGCAACTATTGTTCGATCTTGCTCAAAATGAGAGGTAGCTTCACATGATAATAAAGATAACGAAAAAGATGAGATCAAAGGGACCAAATGTGGATGTGAAGATGATGTTGAGGATATTAGTTTTAACGGTGATGAAAATCATGAACTTGCCAAGGATCCGTGACCACTTAGGTCTTTACATATGTTTCGCTCCCGTGTTTGTAGTTTGAGTATTATTCTGATGCATGACAAGCTTATAGGTATTTCTATTATTGGTAGAACTATTCTAAGAAATATTTGAAGTTTCGAACTTATTCTAGGTTGTATTTCAATGTTTTTTGATGTTTCGACTTTGTAGCAATTCACGAAGCAATATAGAATATGCATCACTTGTTGACATTTACAGCTTGTATGGATTTAGAAATAACTTGGGTACACTTCGTAATATTTACTAGTAGGACAGATTTTTTGAAGATATATTTATTGTTCTACTGAGTGTGTGTGTGTGTGTCTCATTGTGAGATACGAGATTTATTACCTGAGAAATTATAGGGATGTGTGTTGCAGCAAACTACCATACTAGTAGAAGATAAGAAAAGTGAAGTGGAAAGGTAGCAATGATCCATGCAATGGTGGTCTAAATTTTTCCACAGTATGGCTAGGAGCAGGAGAAATTACATCCACTTCCTTGAAGTTAATGATGTGATGGTTGTGGGGAATGAGGAAATTGGTTCCGCCATTGCAAACTTCTTCCATAATCTTAGCAGACAGGCACTTGATATCTAGTGGGTATGAAAGGGGGAGGGGCGTCGAAAGGATTTCCAGTTCACGGCGCCATGAAACATTATGCCTATCACCTCTCTTGAGGTCCATGACGCATTGATGGATCTCAACGGGGATGGCATGCCTGATCCAGAAGATTTCCCTACGGTGTTTTATAGGCTACTTTGGGATGTGATCAAGGCTGATGTCATGGCAGTTGTGGACGAGCTTCAAAGAGGTGACATGGGATTGAAATTGCTAAACAGAGTTCTAATCTTTCTTTTGTTGAACGTTGATGTGGTTTCAACGGTGGAGGATTTTTGACCTATTGCATTATTTAATAGGATTTACTTTATCTGGGCAAAGGTCCTCACTAACCGGCAACCTCAGGTGCTTCAAAATATCATTTTTCGTTGCAATCTACCTTTATTCCCGGTATATCTATGAGGACATTCTCTTAGCAATTAAGATGGTCACGGATAGGAGGAGACACCAAAAGAAGGGATCAATTTGGAAGATAGACTTTATTAAATCCTATGACAGTGATGATTGGAGTTGGAGATTTATGTGGTCGACCCTTCGCAAAAGAGGCTTCTTAGACATTTGGACCACTTGGATGAAGAATTGCATAACGATAACATCCTTCTCGATGTTGGTGAATGGAAAGCTCAAAGGTGGTTTCTTCCAACCCCGAAGGGAGATTCGTCAAGGCTGCCCACTTGCTACACTCATTTTTGTCATTATTGTGGATACATTGGCCATTCTTGTGGGGAAATCCATTTCTGTGGGATTCATATCTGCAGTACTCATGGTGACGTCTCCATTCCTATGTTGCAATATGTTGCTGATATAGTGTTTTTCATTGAGGGGGGAGCCTACGAAGCCCATGGCATGTCAGCTACCCTAGTTTTAAGTGTTGATGCGATGTCATTCCACCAAGTCGAAAAATGGGCATGATTGGGGCAGTGCCAACGACATATCGATGATATCATGGAATCGTGCCGAAACTGCGTCGAACACTTGAAAATTGTTAAATTTCAAAAATAAGGATTCTCTAATATATTATAAATGCATAAACAAGATAAATCTATCAGTTTTTACATATAGGTGCGTGAATAAATTAAAAAGACAGCATCATACGCATTGTCTTGCTCATAAGCGCAATATTTAGTTCATATTGTTCAACATACATGAAAAAACATGAAATAGTCTAAAGAAACAAATATAAAATAAGAGAATATACAAGGAGTAAAGATTCATGATTCATCCACAAAATGAATGTGTTGCATGTTCAAGACTCAATCTCTGCCTTTCTTGGTCATGTTAACGACATGCTTCTAACAAGGTTTTCAATATCGATTTCGACACCATATCGACATGGTGTCGATGAGATATTTTCGACGATACGTCGGTAAATATATCACCAAAATATCGCCTATTTCGAGCCACAATTTAAGAAGCTGGACCAAAAAAGACATGGATATCGACCATTTCGTCGAAATGTCGCCACCATGTTGATATTGATATATCGCAACATTTCGATCTATGGAATCAACATACTCACAATAGTTTTTCCAAGTCATGTATGCGTAGATACACTTGTAGTCCATGACAATTTGTCTATACTCTTGATTAGAAACTGCAAGGAGCATCCCAATACATGGATATATGTTCTCGTCGACACCTACATCTCTACGAGTGGCACGAACTCTTGATGATGCAGTAGAACCTAGTCTGGAATATCTTGATAAGGATGTAGATAGCGAGCGACTTCCACATGGAATAGCTGGAGCTTGTGATGGCGGAGCAATTGGAGCTTAGGACGATAGTGGTTAAGCGTGTTGAACAGCTTCACTAGAAAAATGATCTAGAAAAGCCATACACTTGCTCAGCTCTTAGTTTGATGTATCTAGAATAAGAACCTTCCATTTCGTTAGCACCATATCTATATCCATAGGTAGTAGGAAGGGGAGCGATTGATCCTACTAGAAAGTAATGCGTAAAAATGTTACCACCATAACATGATTCTTGAAGATTTGACTATGACTCTTAATAATAAGAACTTGATCCATAATGAAAGGTTGATAAGGAGGATGCGTCAGCACCCTTCAACAGAGAATCACTCATGTTAACACTAAGAGATTCAACTGAAGAAATCAAGTCTTTTATATAATTACCAATTGGAATTGGATGATCCCCGTAGGACCCAGACCCCTGGCCACCAAACAGATATGATCCATAACCATGAGGATTATGGGCAAATCTATAGTTCTCATGGGATCAACACTCGCAGTCCATGGGCTCTAAACTTGGCACATGTTCTCCATGTGCATTTTTATGTTATTCTAAATATTCTCGTCCAGCCTCCAGCATTTGACTCTCCAGCATTTGACTAGCATTTGAAGGCCAGGAGCTGTATGCATACTGTCACTACCATCATCTATCTCCTCTATGGCTTCACCTGCATCTCAATCACCACCATCAGCGTTGTCATTGCCCTTCGACATGGAATGTGAAAGGCTATTAGGATTATTCTCGATGCCTAGAGTACCAGTGCTTCTAGAACCTGATTTGACCATAAAGTCATCAGCATCAGCACCCATTAGTCGAACAATCGTTAGATTTAGTCTTCCTCTTTCATCAAGAACAGGATGCCCATTGCTTTCCATCTATTGTTTAAGGATGTCCTCTCCCTCATCTGCATCATCACGGATCTTGCATAAGCAAGAAACGCCTATCGGGTCCGTATAATCATCCTTGGTTCACCCTTCTCTCGCACGCTTCATTTTCAAGTTTGTATTATGGTGGACATAAACCAAATCTATCAATTTTTTTGACCCAATTTTTATTTCTTCTTTTTGAATGGATCAAGTTGAACGTGCTCCAATATCTCTCGCAACCTCCAGCATGTGTTGTTTGTGATAAAACTTCAACCGCAACTTTTCTCAGATGTGGAGCATCCACACAATATGTCATCCACCATTCAGTTGAAAAAGAAATAACATGAGTTAATTCCATTGTCTATATTAATCAACTAAACAATAACAATATGTACAACTACAATACACGCATACCGAGAAAGGTGTTATTTCGTTAGTTTATTGTTGTTACTCTTCCAAATGAGAACAGTAATTCCATAAAGAACTTAGTATACATAAAAACGTCAAGTAAGAAATTTTAGTATAATTATATACAAAATTAAAATTACAATAATCGGTACATAGTACACCTCATTTATGTAATATGTTTAAGACTCATGATCCCTCTTGAGCCTTTCAACTTTTTCTTGCACCACGGATAAGAGGTTGGAACATGTACCAAGCTTGTGTTTGTATTGATATTTTGGGTTCAAGCAACAATCATAATTTATATGATCTAAAATAATATAAAAAAATAACATGTAAACTAAAGGGGAAACTCAAAAACCTTACGACGTCGTTTATCAACATATTGCTCTATCTCTCATCAATTATATTCATAAATTGTCAGTATGATTTAGGACATGCATTCTCTTTAACGATATCTTTCATCTTCATCATTGTATTGCAAAGAGCACCCATTGTAGCCTTTTTATCTCCATCCACCAACCTCAAAACAGCATCAACAAGCTCCATTATCCACATGGCTCTAACACAGCCATCCCAAAAAGTCACTTGCCCAACTTAGCCTTCCATCTTCTTCTCGATTGTCATTCGGCTCTATTTACTACCGTAATACTCCGCCAACCCAAACAAGGTCTTCAAGCCCACCTTCCTATCACCTACACTTTGCAATGTGATAAAATTTGTTGCAAATCTAGTGATGTCAGGCCTGATCAAATCTTCATTGCAATTCTCCCTCATCAGTGGCAAGAGACATGATCGGTTGTAAATGAAGGTAGTCAACTCCCCTGCTTGCTCCACAATATTCGAAATGCTTCTTATTTTTTCAAAATCCTTTAATATCGAATTAACGCAGTCGAATCTCTTAGTGTCCAAAAGATTCCATAAGAATGGTTTTTCATCAACGCCCAGCTTTTTTGAAGTTGATACCATTATCATTAACGATTTGCACCACATTCTCCACCATAACTTATTTCACCACATCTTTCATCAACGTCATAATATATTTGCAGTCTTTAAGGCGTCCACTAATATCAAGAAGATTGTCTTTAAATCGTAGTATACTAAAAAGTTGATGATTTGTTTCCTAGTACAACTAGTCCAACCATCAGTCATGATGGTCACGTCATACTCTGGCCATGTCATCTTCAAACTATCAATATAAGCTTGAACTTCAGCTTTCTCCATTCGAAGATACGTATTCATGATTTCATATGGTGTAGGAGCATTCAATCACGTACCAATCCGTATCATCTCATCAATGGCACATTGAAGGAATGGCACACTTACGACATTCGTAAATATTCCTTTTAGGAATATAAGCTTTGAAACAAATTTTCCAACCCTTTCTAGAGCATTTGGAAACATTCATTTCAATGTTATATGCTTTGCATCTTGCAATGGAGCATAATAGTCTCTTAGTGAGCTCCTTATTTTCAAGGTTGTTCATTGTGCATTTCTTTTTGCTTCTTTTTTTGTTGGCTCAAACTCCCTCCAGCACTGCCACCATATCCACGTCTGGATAATTCACGCTTTTCATGTTTGGACCTGTCAGAATCTTTCAATGCACCTTTATATGCCCTCTTATCAATTGTGGTTTGAATATCAGGAGGATATAATTGATTCATCGATAGCCATGTAATCTCTCTGAAACAATGTTTCCTTAAATGCATCATCCCTTGTGGATTTTTCTTTTTTCTTTAGCTTCTTGCCCTCCGAATTTGCTCTCATCTGATCTCTGATTTCTTTGGGCATTTGGTGTGTTGAAATCAGAGAAGCGGAAGCGGAATCGATAAATCAAGAAACATAAACATGAAGAACAAAGATTTATGTTGAATCCTACTCCCTAAGGAGCGGGATGAAACCACGGGAAGCCTTCAAAGGGGCGGATATTCTATTAGAATTCTCAATGAGTACAGGGGGTGAGGGGCTCCTTATATAGCCTCTCAGACAAACCGAAGTCCCACCGCTCATCCATGTGGGACTAAACTTGAGTGGAGTAATTGGATCTTGGTGAGATCCAATTACCCACCTATTACATTCTCTAATACTCCCCCTCAAGCTAGAGCTGAGAAAGCTGCAGCTTGCAATAAAAAGAAAGTATACAACACGTCTTCACAATGCTGGTAGAAGACCTCGCACGAGGACGGGTCTGCGGCTTTCAGGACATCGGAACGTATCTCTATCATGCTTGTAGAACCGTTGCGATATCAGGTCACCGAACGTATCTCTGTCGTACCTGGAGAAGAATCGCTGCAGAAGAAGTCCAGTGCGGAGTACTAATCGGGTCGTAAAAGAAGAAGTATACGCCCTGATGAAGAATTGGAAGAAGACGTCCTGAAGAATATAGTTATGACTCCCCCTTTCGACCATACTTGGTAGAATAGGAGCAGATAGCATCAAGTTGGCAGAAACAAATGCAATTCTCTCTATTTTATCATTCATTTTCATCATTTTTTTGTGCTTCATCATTTTTTTCACAATTCAATTTTTTCCTTTTTTTTCTTAGTCGTTCCCTTTTTTGTTATTCTCTTCTATTTTTTTTAAATGCGTACGGCTTTTCTTTTGTACGCTCCCTTTTTTTTGAACAAACTAAACTTGGCCCAGTTGAGCCAAAAAAAACTCAGCCCATTTGAGCTTTACAAAAAATAGATTCTCTCTTTCTCTTTTCAATTCAATTCCTCCCTTTTTATTACCTTGCAGTTTTAAAAAAATTACATACATGCCTCGGCCCTAACATTGGCCTCATTTTTTTAAGATTTTCGGCCCACTTGGGGCCTTAGAATGCAGCATGTTGGATTAATAAGAGGAGCCAACGCTCCCCCTCCCCTTCTGTTGATGCCGAAGAGAATAGGGTTCCCTGGGAACCCTCTGTCGCCCGTCGCCCCCTCGGGGCTCTTTGTTCCTGCGCATCGCGACCCCCAATATGGGTGGGGGTCTCCTGCTCGCGCGCCGCCTTGAAAGAGATCCATCGCAACCGAGAAGATGTGGCTAGGGATGCGCTAGATGCGACTATAGCTTTGTTCGCGAGAGGTTTGGAGAGGAGACGCATAGAGAAGGGGCTCCGCCTGATGGTGGACCTCCTGGGATAGGGGCGCAGGGGCACTGCCGATCACTGGAATGTGCAAGGGATCTCGCGCGCCTGGGAAGAGGGTGGCAGGAGATAGAGCTCTGCCTGGAGCCATCTTGTGCTCTCGGAAGCCTTGGAGCAAGAGGTTCACGCGCGCAGGAGCGGGAACTTCCCATGATTATAGTGAGTGCATGTGCAAGCGAGGTTGCATCTGGAGTGACGTTGCATCTGGAGCGAGGCTGTATCCGGAGATCTGGTATACCAAGGCAGCGAACTCGACGAGGACACCCTCGACGAGGGTACGGAAGCCATCGGAGTTGATGGAGGTCTGGTATACCAAGAGGACTTCACCGTTGGGGTCGGGTGTGATGAAGTTGAAGACCTTCTGGTCATAGCTACAACATCATGCCGCATGGACCTGGAGGCATCGCGCACGAGGGGTGCCGTGACGAAAAATAGGGTTCTAAGAAACCCTAGACATAAATCTTGAACTTGGACAATATTCATCCTCAAATATAAATCTTCAAAAACACAACCATTACAATCGAATCTCGAACAAATAAAGAAAACAAAAACCTCGAGAATTGAAACTGCTCTGATACCATGTTGAAATCAGAGAAGCGAACATACAACCATCCCAACTCTCTCGTCTCATATCGAGAGTGGGAGTCAGAACCCGAATGATCATTTCGCTTTCCATGTTGTTCAAGTGAAGATAATCTGCATTATACATTCATGAAAAATAAATTACTTCAAATCAGATTAATCAATTTATGCAAACAAAATTACTTAGATGAAATAGAACTTTTATATGTCTTGAGTTGGACGAACTATATAGATTCTAAAATCAATTAGTATCTTTTTTTAGAGAAAAAAGGGTGGCATCCTGAGTTAGGACCCACCGCAGGATTTATATAAACTTAAAATTGTAAAATTTCACATCGATCAAACCGAGCAAAGGTCCTTACAGTGCTCCATTACATTATCAGTATAGAATGACTTGCCGCAAAAAATAACATCATTTCTAGCGCACCAAATAGCCTACAAGATTGCAAAAGGAAAGGAGTTATCTTCTTGAGAGTTGCCACAAGTCACTCGAATTGAGGTCCAAAAAGAAGAACTGATATCCACCTTCAGCCAATGTATCCCTGCCATCCTCCATATCTGGGTAGAGCGACCGCATCAAAAAAATAAATGGTCAATGTCCTCTATCTCAACTCCGCACCTGTCGTACAACTGGTCACCAACTTGAAGTAGTCTAGCCCAATGCACCTTCGTCAGTACAACTGGTCACCGACTTGAAGTAGTCTAGCCCAATGCACCTTCGTCAGTATGCGGCCACGACGTAACAGCCATAAAACACCTTGATTCTTCTAAGGATTTTGCTTCTCCAAATAATCCATGTATCATGATGCATATCCTCACACAAGACCCTCCAGTCAACAGCAAAGAACCGATATGCCTTTCTAACTGAGAAATTACACTTAATCCATATATATAGATCTCCACCATTGGACAGCCCAGGCTAGTCCGCCAGCTCCTTTTACGATCTCAAAGACTCCTCCAATCGTTGTTCCCAAAATGTCGATATGAAGGAAGGGGACCACAAGTCTTGTGACCAAACCTCCTCCTTGTTCTCCACAATGGCCATCATCCTAGGATAGCGATCTCTAAGGGCACCATCACCAGTCGAATTATATGTCCAGAAATGAAAAGGGTCCCCACTTACCAATCGTCGGCTACAGCTTCTCCACCAATTATGGCAAGATCATCCTTATACCCGTTAAAAAGAGGAAGGCCGCCGAGTGGCATTAGTCAATGTCGAACTGCTAATGCCATAGATCTTGTGCAAAAGGTGACACACTGGTCATTTGAATAGACCCACAAACAGATAGCCCACTTTGCAATCAGTGCCTTATTCATGCAGTTCACCCTCAAAATGCCCAATCAACCTTCCCTTTTTATCATAGTAATAGTGATCTAGTAAGTGAGGTGGATCCCATTCTTCTCCTGCTTACCGCCAGACCAAAAGAACTTCTCATCAATATCTCCATTCTTTTACGAACCCCAACGGCAACAGTTGTATAGAGCAAAATAAAATGGGAATAACAGAGAGGACATGGTTAAGCATCACCAATTTTCCCCCTCTAGATAGTGTCACCACCTTCTAGCATATCAATTTACTCTCCAATCTAGTCAGCACCAATCTCCAATCTCTTGTTGTAAATTTCCCCACAACAAGAGGAAGCCCCAAATATGTGATGGGCAAATCGCCAACCAAGTACCGCAACACCTCTCCCTTCGGTTTCGGTGGGTGACCGACATTCGGCCGAAATGGCTTATATCGGTTGAAATTTGGGGCCCCTAGTTCAAAAACCGACTGAAATTTCGTCTCGATCAGTCACCGAAACGAAACCGAAACCCGACATTTAAGGCCTTGCTTCGACTGAGAGAGCCCAAAAGGCACAACCACTAACTTCTCTCGATTGATCCGTAAACCGGAAATATCACCAAAAATCTCCATGATTAGAGCATCCCTCCTAGCCACATTCGTCCTGCCCCCAAGAAAGACAACGGTGTCATCAACATACTAAAGAAAGGAATAGAGATGTCCTCATTAAAATGCCCGACCACCAATTGCCCTCAGATGCCAATCTCATCAAAACAGCCAACGCATCAGCCACGATCACAAATAAGAAAGGGGCGAACAGACACCTTTGATGAACGCCCATTAAGAAGAACAGTGTAAGAGGTCGTAATAATGCAGATTTCATTAATATGTACCAAAACAATATCAACATTAACAAGTTACGAAATTGACGATGGCGAGTGGAGCGCGTAGGGGGAGTTGGGAGCGAAGGTTGGATGGGACGCGAAGGGCGTGGTGGGAGCGTAGGGTGGATGGGACGCGAAGGGCTTTTGGGGAGAGTTGGGACTCTGGGAAGCGAAGGGCGTGGAGAACAAAGGTTCGGGAAGCGACGGGCGTAGAAGCGAGGGAGCGCCGCGGCACGGTTGGTGGACTTTCTCGTCGTCATGGAGCCGGGCTAGTCATGGAGTCTGACGAGGTCGGTGGCGAGTGGACCCGGGTTTCTCACGCCAAGCCGGGTAAGCGGTGTTTCCGCTGTGACTCTCGTGGCCATATTGCTTCCGCTTGCAGTGCTCCCCCCCCCCCCGATGTTTCCTCTGTGGCAAGCTTGGCCATCGGAGGTCTTCCTGCTGGTCTTCGGCGGTGGTCGCTGGAAGGACGCACTTTGCTCCACCGATGCGTGGGAGTGCGCAAGGTTTGCATGGGGGTCGCGATTCTCGCTCATTCGCTCAAGTGGTTGGCGCTGGCGTTGCATGTGCTGAGGGTCTCTCCGACGCTCCTCTTTCTCCTGGGGGAGAGTTGCATGGCTTCCAGGCGGGAAGCGGTTCGGGAGTCGCGGTGGAATCTGGTGATGCGGTCGCCTCGGAGATGGGGGTGGAAGCCGAGCCCGAGATGGTGGTGGGTGGGGTGGCGGAAACGTCGCCGGTGATGCCTCTGGGGGGGTCGGGGGAAGTTTCCGTAAGTGGCAGCGCGTGGGTGGAGCCGGAAGTCGGGTGGAGCCGGAAGTCGGGTCTTTGGACGAGGGGTGAGGTGGCGGCGCGAGTGGTGTGGAGCGGTCGCAAGGGGGGAGGGTGCTTGATCAGAAGGAGGCGGCGCTGGAGCATGGATGTTTGGGGGGGTGGAGCGACCACGCAGGCTCGGCCTCCTCGCTCTCCGTCGTGGTGGGGGTTTTGCAGAAGCTTGATGATGGGTGGGAGCGCATTCGTGCTGGTACATTGGATTTCTTGGGCGATAGCTTTGGTGGGGATTTCGTCATTCTGGATGCGGCTCGATGCTGCGTTCGAGGTCTCTCCCCGGAGCAACGGGAGAACCTTCTTCGCTTCCGTGGTGTCGTCGGAGTCAAGTGGCGGAGCTTGCGGGTATCTGATGGTGGCGCCTCCACGTCGGAGGTTTGTGTCGCTGAAGTGAGGGGGGTGCCCTTCCTCTCGCGAACTGTCCATGCTCCTTCGAAGGTTATTTCCCGGTGGGGGCAAGTCCTCAAAAGTCTTGATGATGGCCTTGCTCCTAGTGCTGATTGGAGATGCTCCCGTGTTCTGATTGAAGCTTCTTCAGCCTTCATTGCCGAGTCGGCAGGCAAGGTTCTCTTTGAGTTGTTGTCTTTCGGTCGCTGGACCTTCAGGATTGAGTTCTTTTTTCCTCCAATGATGGCGGTGCCGTCTCCTCCTCCTCCGGTGACGGGATGGCGGGGGTCTTCCTCGACTTCTCCGGCTGTACAGGATCCGGCGCTGAGGGATGACGGTACGTCTTCTAACTGCCAAGTGGCGTTTCCGAAGCGTTGCCATGCATGTCTATCTGCTCACGTGGGAGCGAAGAGGCCCCTCGGGTCTTGCAATCGCGCGGTGCAATCCTAGATTTGGTCGTTGTTGATCTTCTCGATAACGATTCGCTTCCCCCTGAAAATTCCTTTATGACAGCGGGTCCTTCTCACGTGGACTACTTCACGCACATGTCGTTCATTCCTTGGGACCCACTTGTTAACAGTATTTGGGCTCCTCAGAGGGCCTTCTCGGAGCAGCTGCTAGTGGATCCTCTATCGCTATCGGATCATCTTTCGCTATCGGGGCATATTTATTGGGGGCCCGATGTCTTGTGTCCGACGCCTATCAGCTTGGTGCATTTCTCTTCGAGATTCATCTGGAAGGACCGCAATCTCCTCCCTCCGCGCGGTCGCGGCCGCAGGCATCTTATCCTGATGATGATCTTCCTTCGACTGTTGCGGGGGACGCCTTGCTGCTCCCTCCTGTCACTACGAGGAGTTCCCCTCTTCCGGAATGCGATGATCTTGACTTGCTTGCCGACGGGGTGGCGACGACCCCCTCGGCTGATGATGCTATGGTTGCGGGACTCTCCCCCTCGTCCCGTTATGGTCGGAGCTACTCTCGCAGGCGGCACTTTTGCTCTGATTCATCTATCTTATATTCCTGTCAGTCTTTACGCGAGGCGGTGGCGAAGGCGGCAGGCCTCTTCCAGCTCGGTGACCGGTCCCATGACGGTCTTTGATGACCCCTTTCGGCCTCGCTGCGGTTTTTGGGTTTCTTTTTGTTTTAATGAAGATTTTGTCCTGGAACGTGCGTGGTCTGGGTGACCCTGATCGTCGGCGCATTTTGGGCTCGCGCCTTGTGGAATGGGACTGTGATATTGCTTTCATTCAGGAGTCGAAGTTGTCGGCGTTGGATGATGACGTTTGGAGGTCTTTTGGCGCTGGTCATCTCAATGCTTTCCGTGCTCTGGATGCGACTGGTGCTAGGGGTGGTGCTATCTTGGCTTGGCGCTCATCGCGTTTTACTTTGTCTTCCATCAGGATGGGCCGTCACTCTATCTCGGTGGTGTTGAATTGCTGTTTGTCAAATACTTGTATGGCGTTTACTTGTGCCTACGCCCCTACTTGTCATATCTCTCGCCGTGAGCTTTGGGAGGATTTACGCGAGGACGCTAATATTTTGGGTGATGTGCCTTGGTTGCTTGGGGGTGACTTCAATGTCACTTTAAATTCGCAAGATCGCCCTCGGGGTCGCGGTGGTCTCGACCCGGGGTCTTCGGATCTTATGGATCTTATTAATGACTTGGCTCTTGAACCACTTGTCCCAAATGACATTTCCTACACGTCGCGGAACAACTCCTCGCGGTCGCGGATCGATCGTTTCTTGGCGAATAACAGCATGATGGATTCCTTTCCTTTTTGCGAGGTTACTTCGAGACCGCGATCTTTTTCGGATCACAACCCCATTATTTGGGCAGCTGGCGATGATATTCGCCCTCGTGGCATCTTCCGTTACGAGCGTTCTTGGCTTCTGGAGCATGGCTTTCGGGACTTGGTTCGGCATCATTGGACTCAGGATTCTTCCACGAGCAGTGCCGCTCGCCGTTTTGATCATAAGCTCTCGTCTCTCAGAAGGCTGCTGGCGTCTTTTAAGAAGGAAACTCGCTCTGCTCGCATCGCCACTCGCCTGGCGGCTGATGAGGTGATTTTGCGCTTTGATCGCATTGAGTACGACAGGGACTTGAATCAGGACGAGTTGGTCGTGCGCGCGGATGCTATGGATAAGGTGAAGCTTGAGGATCGGAAGCGTTTGGTTGAGTGGCGCCAACGCTCTCGTATGCGGTGGCTGAAGGAGGGCGACGCTAACACTGCGTTTTTCCACATGATCGCTAGTGGTCGGAGGCGTTCTAACTCTATTTCTTCCTTGCTGATTAATGGCGCCCATGTCCAGGGGGAGCGGGACTTGGGTCATGCACTGGTGGCCTATTTTAAGGAGTGGTTCGGGCGCAGGTCTGTGCGCCGGTGGCGTTGGTCGGGTGGTGGGGCTAGCGTGCTCCCTCAGGCAGATGCGATGAGCCTAACTCGACATATATCTATGGAGGAGCTGAAAGAGGCTGTTTGGGCTCTCAACCCCGACGCGGCGTCGGGACCCGTTGGGTTCCCTGTTTCTTTTTATCGGGAGTTTTGGGATGTGCTTTCTCAGGACGTTTTGGACGTCGCCCGCGATTTTTGTGATGGCAACTACGGTTTTGATAAACTCAACCGGTCCCTTATTGCTCTCATTCCCAAGTCTTCGACCGCCAACCGTATTGAGGAATTCCGGCCGATCTCCATCTCCAATGCTATCTACCTTATCATTGCTAAGGTCCTTGCTCGGGCTTGGCACCGCTTCTCGACTCCCTCATCTCGTCTTCTCAAGCGGCTTTTGTTCGGGGCCGGCAAATTAGTGACTGTTATGCGGTGGCGTCGGAAATTATTAACGCGTGGAGCAAGAGCAGCGTTAGGGGGCTTCTCTGGAAGATTGATTTCGCGAAGGCATACGACTCCTTGGACTGGCGTTTTCTTTGGTCTGTTCTAACGCGGCGGGGATTTCCCTCGCAATGGATCTCGTGGGTGTGTCGCTGCGTCTCGACGGCCTCTCTCTCGCTTCTTCTCAACGGCCGCCTGGTTGGGGGCTTCTTTCAGCCACGAAGGGGGATTCGGGAAGGATGTCCCCTTGCCCCCTTGCTATTCGTCTTGGCCGCCGACGTCTTGCCTTGCATGATTCATAATGTGGCTGCGGCTGGCCTTACCCGTGGGTGCTCTCTTGGACCTTACCATGTCCCAATTATTCAGTTCGCGGATGATACCATTTGCTTCATCGAGGGCGATGCTTCGAATGTGGCGGGTATGGCTACTACGTTGGAGCTCTTCAGCGAGGCTTCGGGCCTCCTCATTAATTATGCTAAATCCTCTATGGTTCCCTTCTCCACTCCGCGGGATGAGGTTGCGGAGTTTATGCGGATTTTGGGATGCCCCGCGGGCTCTCTTCCCTTGGATTATTTGGGGCTTCCCTTGACGGTTGGGCGTGCTCGCTTACGTGACTGGCAGGCCGTGGTTGATCGGATGGAATCTCGTTTGGCGAGCTGGCGTGCGGCCCTTCTTTCCCGTGGTGGTTGTTTGGTTCTTCTAAAGTCGGTTTTATCTTCGATCCCAATCTATTTCTTCTCTATAAAAGGAATGCCTAAGGGGATCCGACGGAGGCTGGATTCGTGCTTGCGGAGATTTCTTTGGGGGAAGAAGGGGGACGGGAGGAGGGGTGTTCATTTGGTTGCCTGGGATGAGGTTACTCGGCCTAAGAAGGAGGGGGGGCTGGCGGTCAGAAGGTTGGAGGTGGTTAATGAGGCCCTCCTACTCAAGTGGGTGGCTCGTCTTTGGGGCAGGGAGGAAATTTTTATGCTTAATTTTTTGAGGCTGGCGGTAGGGGTTGACAAGCTTTTTGGTTTGAATGGCCGCTTGACGGGGTCTTCCTCATCTTTTTCCCGTGATATCGTCAATACCCTCTCTCGTAATTGCTCCCTTTTTGGTATTAAGGTGGGGGATGGGTCTTTGATCCGTTTTTGGGGTGACGATTGGACCGGTAGGGGTCCTCTTCAGGAGTTAATTCGTCGCCTATTCGCGTTGGTGGCGGATAAGGATGCAAATGTTGCTTCCTGCTGGGATGGTGCTTCTTGGGGCCCCAGGTTCGTGGCTAATCTCTCTGACCAGCGGCAGGTGGATTTCATGGCCTTACTTGCTATTCTCACGGACGCGCCCTCGCCCTCGGTCGGCCGCGATCATCTGTCTTGGAAGGACGGCACTTTCTCCACCCGTGCGGCTTACCTGGCTATTAATCCTCCTCTGCCTGCGGCTGATGCTCCACTCTTCCGAGATTGTGATTTCTTTTGGGGCCTCAGGGTTCCCGAACGAATTGGCATCTTTCTGTGGCTATTCCGTCGTGGGCGTCTGATGACTCGTAGCCGGTGTGCCTTGTTATTTCCCAATGTCTCTTCTATCTGCGGCCTTTGTGAGTTGGAGACTGAGACTATCGATCATCTATTCTTTCGGTGTGGCAGAACCCATGACATCTGGGCTGATATGGACTGGTTGGACATGTCGAATTCTTCATCTTTCTGTGAGAGCTTGGTTAGCTCTCGGGCCAGGGCGAGGACGGACCTGCTTATATCTATTGCTCGGCTTTGGTGCATATGGATTGGTAGAAATGAAGCCCTTTTTGCTCGTCAGAGGTTCTATACCGAAAACGTGCTCATTTCTGCATCTCGTTTACTTCGCGACTGGTCCGATGTTTAGGGGTTCTATGCTGTATTGGGGGTATCTGATACTGATACCTCCTGTGTCTACTTTTGTTTTTCTACTGTACGCATACCAACTGTAAGTTTTCTCTTAACTTCTTAATAAATTGGGGCGAGCACCATCGAGTGCGTCCCCCGCTTTTGAGCGTCAAAAAAAAAACATTAACAAGTTACCTTTAAAACTTCAACAAAGAGATGCTCGAGTCGTTGACGACCTGACGGATAGCTTTATTCAACAATGATGTTATCATATTATTGTAGTAGTAGATCAAGGATAGGATTAACAAAAAATCAAAATCTTATACAAATTAGTAATCTTAATCAATTCTGAGGTACTAACATATCAGAATAATGTAACCAAAACTACCAAATTCTAAATTTTAAACAAAAAAGAAGTTCAAGAGAGGAGTGCATACCTTGGCTTAAGCTTCCTTAGACTTGGAGAAGAGAACTTGGAAGTTAAAACTTGGAATTGAAGGCAAGGCAAGGCAACGTAGTAAGGTAAAATTGAGTCTTTCAACTTTGGAGTCTTGGAATGGAATGGCATGGACAAGTGGGATGCGAAATGGAATGCCTCCAGGACCAATAATACACTAATGACCCCACATGTCACAAAGTGGGACAGGAAAAATGGAATGTTGTGTGATCTGTGTCGGGTTGGCATCAGTGAATCCCAATAAATAATATTCTATGTGAATATTGCAAAAAAAGTCTCATATTTGGCCATATTGGTTTCATGCCCCCCATATCGAGCGGCATACCGACAATATGGGGCGATATGGTCAGCATGCTAGCAGCATTCAGGAATATCAGCACTCCACCCATATCGATACAGGTGGAGCAAGCGGCACGGCATGGCACGATACGGTGAATTGTCGTGGTACCTTGGACTATGACGGCTACCTTGGACCTTTTTATTGCAGTCTCGTGCCTAACAATCAACAGGAGCATGTCATTGATCATCCCATCTGGCCTAGGAGGAGATCATTGCTTGTTGGCTATATTATGAATAGTCCCAAGAATAGTCTCATGATCCAATACTTCTGCCTTCGCTTTACCTACAAGAAACTCACGAAACATCAATGGCATCCTTAAATTGAGAAGTTGAAGCAACGCCTCGCCAATGCGAAATCGGATACTCTTTCTAAAGGTGATCGATTGGTTCTCGTGAACTCTGTTTTGACAGCCATTCCCATATTCTTCTTATCTTCCAGATTGGTTCCTATGGGCGTTCGGCAACACATGTAGAGGATTACGCAAGATTTTCTATGGCAAGGACAAAACAAAAGACAACTTTTTGTGGTAGTTGCTTAGAATAAGGTCATATGCCTAGGTATGGAGGCAGACTTGGAATTAAAAGAATGAAGGATTTGAATCAGGCTTTGGTGGTGAATGGATTCTTCGGATCTGGGGATAGGGGGAGGATTTATTGGCTATGTTGCTGTGCAGGATCTATGGAGTGAATGTGAACCTGATGGCAGACATGATCATGACCCCCCCCCAATCTCGACTCTTTAGCAGGGGATATGTGATGTCCTAATTAGTGTGAGACAAATGTTGAGGCTGATCTTAAGGGATGGCTTCCTTTTTTGCTTTTGGAAAGATGACAGTACAAGTGAAGGCGTATCGACGGATCAATATCCAAGACTATTTGCTCTCACTCAGAATCAGGATACCCATGTTGCGAAGGCCTGGGAAAGTGGAGTATGGTGCCCCATGCTTTCTTTCTTTTTTTTTGACGCTCAAAAAAGGGGGAAACACTCAACGGTGTTCGCCCCAATATATTAAAGAGTAAAGAGATGAGTACTTACTGTTAGAATACTCAGATGGTTTATTCCATAGAGCCCTCGGGTCTCATATAGGGAGAGAGCCCTTGGGTAAATTACATGAGAGATACATAAAGAAACTGAAATAATAAATAACATAGAAGACGAATAGCTATCTCTACACTCCCCCTCAAGATGGAGCATAGATATCTATCATGCTCAGCTTGGAAGAACATCTCTGGAAAGGTCCTCTGAGCAAAGGCTTAGTGAATATGTCCGTTGTCTGGTCCTCTGAACTGATGTGAGACGTGGAGATGAAGCCCTTCTGAATCATGTCCCTAGTGTAATGAAAATCCACCTCGATGTGTTTTGTTCTTTCATGGAAGGCTGGATTGTTGGCAATAAATAATGCTGCCTGATTATCACATTGAAGGTTCATAGGCAAGGGAACATCAACATTCAGATCTTCTAAGACTGCTTTAACCCACATCATTTATGTGCTTGCCTGTGCCATGGCTCTGTACTCGGATTCGGCACTGGATCTAGCCACAACAGTCTGCTTCTTGCTTTTCCAAGAGACTAAAGAGCTACCTATGAAGATAGCAAATCCAGAAGTAGACTTACGATCTCGTGGACATCCTGCATAATCTGCATCTGCACAGGCTGAAATAGACAGATCTGTACCTTTCTTGAATAGCAACCCTGTGCCTGGAGAAGACTTCAGATATCTCAATATCATGTACAAGGCATCCATATGTACTTGCCTCGGCTGCTCCATGAATTGACTCACCCGGTTTACTGCAAGGGCAATATCCGGTCGAGTTATAGTGATGTATAAGAGCTTACCCACCATCTCTCTGTACCTTCTCTTGTCCACCTCCTCGGTATCATCATCGTACAGCTTCATACTCGGGTCCATAGGTGTACTTGAAGGTCTGCATCCAATCATTCCTGTTTCAACTAGCAAATCCGTGACATATTTTCTTTGAGTCATCACCATTCCTTGTGCATTTCTTGCAAATTCTATCCCCAGAAAATATCGTATTGTGCCTAGATCCTTTGTAATGAACTGGCTGCCCAACATAGACTTGGTTATCTCAACCCCATGTGCATCATCTCCAGTAACCAATATGTCATCAACATATACCATAACAACAATGGTACCTCTAGGGGTCTTCCGGACGAACAGTGAGTGGTCTGCATTTGATCTTCTGAACCCTTGTCGTTCAATAAGCTGGGAGAGCTTCTGGAACCATGCATGAGGACTCTGTTTAAGGCCATAGATAGCCTTATGAAGTATGCACACCTTCTGAGTCTCCCCCTCAGCAGCAAACCCAGGTGGCTGCTGCATGTAGACTTCCTCCTGGAGATCACCATACAAGAAAGCATTCTTAACATCAAGCTGGAATATGGTCCAGTCACGTACCACTGCAACCGAGAGAAGGATGCGAAGGGTAGAGTGTCTCGCCACTGGTGAAAAGGTGTCCAAATAATCTACCCCATATGTCTGTGTAAAGCCTCTTGCTACGAGCCTGGCTTTGTATCTGTCAAGACGACCATCTGCATGATATTTGACCGTAAATACCCACTTGCAACTCACCACAGATGCACCTGGAGGAATAGGGACAAGAGACCAAGTCCCTCTAGATTGCAGGGCACGCATCTCCTCTTCCATTGCTAGACGCCAGCATTCAGTCTTCATGGCATCCTGATATGTTCGTGGAATCTCTACTGACGATACAGCAGCGGCAAACTTCTGGAAATCCCCAGTGAGACGATGAAAAGAGACATGAGAGGCCAGGGGATATGAGGCACACTGTCTTCGCTGCTTCCTATGAGCAATAGGCCGGTCCAAGTCATCCAAAACAGTGCTGACCGGGTGGTCCTCCTCCTGTGGTGAAGGCTCCTGCACAGGTGCATTATTTAACCCATCATTAGTGTTAACATCAGAACATACCTGAGGCGTGCTAGATGGTTGACACGTAGTTTGAGCAGGGCCTGTCCGTCTCGTGTAGAACTTATTGAAAGGGACAACTGGGGGTGGTGGCGGGGGTGGTGGTGGTGGTGGTGATGTTGGTGTTGGTGGAGTAGAAGATGGACCCAGGCTTGGAGGTGGTGGAACATAGACATTAGAATCTGATGATGTGGAGGAAACCAATCTGTCACCTGCAGGGGAGAAGTACATGACAGGTTCGAAAAATGTATCATCTGCACTCACATAGTACTTGTCATGGACAGGGTCATTGCAACGGTAACCTTTCTGTGTCCTGGAGTAACCCACAAAAACACACTTGATAGCCCTAGGGGAGAGCTTATCAAGCCCCGGAGATAAGCGGTGAACAAAAGCAACAGTGTCAAAAACCCGAGGTGTTAGTGTAAACAAATCTCTGTCAGGAAAAAGAACAGAGATTGGAGACTTTTCCCCAAGAACAGTTGTAGGCATTCGATTGACCAGATAGCACGTTGTAAGTATAGCATCCCCCCAAAAAGTTAATGGAGCACAACTCTGGATCAGTAATGTGCGAGCAATATCAAGAAAGTGTCGATGTTTTCGTTCTGCAACCCCATTTTGTTGAGAGGTGTAGGCACATGTGGTTTGGTGAACAATGCCTTTAGATGAAAGGAAGTTAGCAAGAGAGCGAGTGCAGAACTCCAATGCGTTGTCAATACGCACATACTTAACAGTAGATGAAAAAACATTCTGGACTTCATTAATTAGATTTTGAAGAACATTTCCTGCTTCAGATTTATTTTTAAGAAGAAAAGTCCACGACACTCTAGAGAAATCATCAACCACAACTAAGTAGAACCTGTGCCCCTGATGATCTGGGACACGACTTGGACCCCAAATATCTATGTGAAATAATTCAAAACGGGGAGCTACTGCTCCGACTCTGACGACCGGGGAAGCTAGACCGATGGTGCTTCCCTAACTGACATGCTTCACAACGAAAAAAGGAAGTCGGGGAGATCTGAGGCAGGAGGTGACGCATCTTCTGTAGCGGCAGATGACCGAACCGGAGATGCCAGGTGTACGGAGATACGGAGGCCTGAGAATGCAAGGAGACGCCAGCGTAAGAGTTACGAACGAGACGATAGAGGCCATTGTGCTCAGAACCACAGCCAATCACCCTGCCCGTTAGTATGTCCTGAAAAATAACAGACGATGGATCAAAAATAGCACGACAGTGCAAATCACGTGTAATCTGGCTAATAGATAAGAGGTTCATAGAAAATTCCGGAGCATGTAGCACATTCTGTAAGTGCAAAGAGGGTAGCAAATCCGTCTCCCCCTGACCAATGATAGGAGAATGAGTGCCATCGGCAATGAGTACAGAGCGACCTGGCTGAACAGCTCTGTATAACTGCAGAATGTCTTTGTCACGGCATAGATGATGGGTAGCTCCAGAGTCGACAATCCATCCAGTGAGGTCATGACTATGAAATGAGACTGAAGGACTACCTGAGGCACTAGCTGAGGCAGATGTACTGGCTGACGCCGAAGCCGCAACATCAGAAACGCCTGCACCTTCCGATGAGGATTGTGGCATAATATCACGAAGTCGTGCCACCAACTCTTCGAACCTGCGATCTGGAGTAGATGCTGGTGGACCCTGAACATGATCAGCTACTCGTGCAGAGGGAGGAAAGCCATGCTTGGAATAGCATGTATCCTCCGAATGACCGGTACGGCGACAGAATGAGCACGTAGAGCGTATGCGACCTCCGGGGCCACGTCCACCACTTCCCCTACCACGAAATGAGGACGAACCACCACGTCCCCTGGAAACTGCCATTGCAGACGGAGTCGCAGTTGCTGTATTGGACGGAACGGGTATACGACTGAGCCTCCTGTATACCTCTTCCATCGGTGGGATGGTGGCATCTGCTAGGATCTGAGCGCGTGCTGCCTCGTACTCCGGATCTAGGGCAGCGAGTAGTACGCCAACCATAGTGGCGTTACGGAACGTCTTCTGCTGTTCCGGTGTGGCTGCAAGGGGAATGGTGCTATAGAGCTTCTCGAACATGCCACGAAGCGACGTGTACAGGGAATGAAGAGGCTTCCCATTCTGCTTCGTGGTAAATATATCATGCTGCAACTGGAGCATCTTCGTCTCGTTGCGTACCTGAGAGTACGTCATCGCCAAAATATCCCACATCGCCTTAGCGGTGGGCTGGTGAAGGACATCATTCGCTATCTCCGTCGTGAGCGTACCTGAGAGCCACACCTTAGCGTACGCATCATCAGCCTCCCATGAGGCATAGATCCATGTCTTCTCCGGCGGTTCATCCTCGATAAGAATATGCTTCTTACCACACGACTTCATGAGACTGAGGAACTGCATCGCCCACAGTTCGTAGTTCGTCCCGTCCATTTTGACGATCGGTGCCGAACCTTTGAAGGCACCTATGGCGGGCATATCGAGCTTCTGATCTGACATAATGCCGGAGAAGAACGACTACTGATAGACCAAGAAAAGAACTGTCTACCAAGACCTCGTAGGATTCAAGTGCATAGGTAGACGATTATGCACTTGAATCGAGCATGACGCCGAGCGCTAGGGAGAAGGCGGCACCCCGGCCACGAGTAGAGGCGTTGGAAGCCTCTACTTGAAGAAGACGGCGGCTGGGCGGCGCTGGGGGGTGCCCGGCGTTGGGGAGGGCGGCGCTGGGAGGGCCGGCGAAGGAGATGGGGCCGGCGAGGTTCTCGGGGCCCGGGGAGGGGGGGGGGCGAAACCCTAGCCGGCGGCGGTAGAGAGGGGGGGCGGTGGAGAACCCTAGGTTAGGGTCATGGCTCTGATACCATGTTAGAATACTCAGATGGTTTATTCCATAGAGCCCTCGGGTCTCTTATATAGGGAGAGAGCCCTTGGGTAAATTACCTGAGAGATACATAAAGAAACTGAAATAATAAATAACATAGAAGACGAACAGCTATCTCTACACTTACAATGCGGAAGAGTACAAAGCGGAAGAGGAAAACAAAACAGATTGGAGGATGCCATCAAAAAGAGATGTCATCCCCGCACCCGAATAACGCTACATGGCAGACCAATCACGATAAAAACGAGACGCCGTGATACAAATATTTTCCAAATAGAACCTCTGCCGAGCAAATAATGTCTCGTTTCTTCCCAGCCAGATACTCCAAAGGCGCGCAATGGGAACCAGCCTGTCAACCCGCGACCGACTCCCCGCAATAGACAAGCTCTCACAGAACGCAGCAATACTGTCGAGATTCAGCCACCCCACGTCGGCCCAAATGGCTCGCGCACGGTAGCAGTGCAGGAAAAGATGACCGGCGGTTTCGTCCTCCAAACCACAAAGTCCACACAATCGCGAAACATTAGGGAACATCAAGGCACAGCGGTCACGAGTAAGAAGCCGTCCACGCCGAAGAATCCAAAGGAAAATACCCACCCGTTCCGGAAGCTTGAGACTCCAAATGAGCTTGCAGTGATTGAGCAGGGATGCATCCATCCCCTCGGCGCTGGGGAGAATAGAGAAGTACGCCTTCCGCGTAGAGAAGGGCCCCTCCTTCCAGGCGAAATGATCACGGCCCCCGGATGGCGAGGGAGCATCAGAAAGGAGAGCCATCAAGGCAGAGAAGTCGAGCAGCCGTTGATCAGAAAGGTTATCCACCAACAAAGGGCACCAGCAACCATCGGCCCAGCAAGCAGCCACAGAGGCAAATTTGTCTCCCGCCAACGCATATAATCTTGGAAACAAAGTCCGGAAGCAACCCCTCCCGGACCAATCCTCCGACCAGAAGCGGAAAGAAGTCCCATCACCAAGAGAAGGCTTGAACAGAGATCGGTTTCGGTCGAAAGCAGACATCACCTCGCGCCAAAAGTATGGAGCATGCCCCTGGGCACGCCCACCAAAAGCGCTAGCAAAAGCACTCCCCGCCGCCTCGCGAAGGCACCGCAGCAGGAAATCATCTTCCCGCCCCAACAGCTTAGCCGCCCACTTAATAAGCATAGCTTCGTGCACCACCTCCAACCGCCGAACGCCCAGGCCCCCCTCGCGCTTTGGACGCGAAACATCCTCCCAACCCACCAAATGTACCCCCCCCCCCCCCTCCCTTCGCCCTTCTTACCCCAAAGAAAGCCCCTCATACATTTTTCTAAACGCACCCGAACCCCCTTCGGCAAGTCGCGCACAGACAAGAAATAAATAGGGATAGCAGAGATCACAGATTTAACAAGAACCAAGCGTCCCCCCCGGAGAGAAGAGACGCGCGCCATCCCGCCAATCGAGCCTCCACCTTCTCCACCACTCTCCAGCAGTCACGCAAGCGAGCACGACCCACCGAGAGAGGCAAGCCGAGATAATCCAGCGGAAGACCACCAATGGAAGAGCCCAGAATAGAAGAGCACTCCTCCGCCTCCGAAGGCGTCAACGCAAACGGCACAACCTTAGACTTGGTCCCACTGATGCGGAGCCCCGACATCTCGCAGAAAAGTTGGAGCGTAGTAGCCATCCCCAATGCATAGGGCCTATCCCCCTCAATAAAACATAGGGTGTCATCAGCGAATTGAAGGATAGGAATATGAAGCTCGCCCAGGGAACAACCGCGCGTAAGACCCGCATCAGCCACACCATGAATCATACGCGGCAACACATCGACTGCCAAAACAAAGAGAAGCGGTGCAAGGGGGCACCCCTGGCGAACCCCCCTGCGCGGCTGAACCAACCCCCCAACCGGCCTGCCGTTAATAGAGATGGAGAAAGATACGGTGGTAACACACCGGCGAACCCAGGAAATCCAAATCGGCGGAAAGCCCCGCCGCTTCAATACCGACCAAAGGAAACGTCAATCCAAAGAGTCATAAGCCTTACCAAAGTCAATTTTCCAAAGCATCCCCTTCTTAGCATTTCTGTGCCATCCATCAATAATGGCGGAGGCCAACGCATAGCAATCAGAGATTTGCCTCCCCTGGACAAAAGCGGCCTGGGAGTGAGAGATGAGAGAGCCGAGTAGAGGCGCAAGCCTCCTGATGCAGCGTGACCCCAAATTATAGGGCCACATTTATTAAATTAATTAGTAGTCAATTTTATTTACGTTTTTAAGTTGTCGTAAATGCCCAATTAAATAATTGAGATCGCCTGTGATCTCAACGTTATTTCGTAGATTTTAATTGCAATTTTGGTCAATTAATTAATTAGAGTCTAACTAGAGTAATTAGAGGTCAATTAGAATTTGTTAGAGTCCAATTAGGCAAGTCGGTTGTCAATTTAATTTAGTTTACTATTTTTGTAAACCCCTCTCTCCTATATAAAGAGAGGGTAGCCCATTGTTTTAGTCAGTCAAGTATGAATTAAAAATTGAGATTGTTATCTCTATCCCCTCTCCCTCTCTCCCTCCCTTCACGCGATCTCCGCGGTTCTCCTCCTTCAACCTCTCGCACTCCCGGCGAGTTCTCTTATCCAAACCCCTCGTTCCGACGAGTTTTTCTTCCTCTCAACCCCTCCAATTTCTCTTCTCAACCCATCTCGTTCGTCTACCAAAAATCCACCCCCAAAAAGATATATTATTTCGACGTCGCGAAATTCGATCCGCATCAATTGGTATCAGAGCATGGCTTTCAGATCGTCCCCACGATCTGACGATCCGTCCCGATACTCGCGCCGACATGCATCAAGGGACCATCGCTCGTCCGACAGAAAACGACGAGCCAACGACTACGACAAGGAGACCGAGCACATGGTACGTGATTTGCAGAACAACTTCCGATCCATGTCATCAATGTTTCGGGACTTCATGGCCAACTTTGAGGCCTACCGCGACGCCCAAACGAAACCGTCAACCTCCGAAGCCGTTGTCGCTAGTTTTTACGACGAAAAACTCGCCGTGGAAGCCGATCAAGCCGCTGTCCAGATCATTTTAGAAGAAAAAATCTATGAACCGGCCGCTGTCCAGCACTTTCCAGAACCAAATCCGTCGCCGGAATCGACCCCACTGCCCCCGCCGACCATCCCGGCGCCACCCCAACCTTCCCAGGTACCTCTCCTGCCCTCCCCGACCCGCGCGGCCGTCAGCCCCGCCCCAACAGCCCCTCCATCACCAGAGACCCCGGTGCCATCCCCCACCCTCGCGAACCCCGCGGCCTTGAACCCAACGCCCCCAGCCATTTCTTCCCCACCAGTTCTTCGCTCCCGGTCCGACCCTCCCCAGTCCTCCGTCTCTCCCATCCTAACCGCGCCGCCCCCTTCCACGCCCGACCCCAGCATCCCCTTCCGCGCCCTCAACCTCGCATCCCCGCCTCCTATCGACACTGCCCCTTCCCCATACCCTCCCTTCCGCCCACAGCACGTCCTCGCCACCACGCCCACCTACCGGTCTCCCGACCCCTCCCTTTCCCGCCGCGTCCCGACCACCCCCCACCCCTGTTGCCGCTCCGCCCAGCCACCGCTGCCACCACCCCCCCAACGGTCTCTCCCTCCGTGCGAGAACCACCACGTGAACCCCCCACGCCATGCCCTTGCGGCCCTGCGCCGATGCTCGTGACCGCCGAAAGCTGCTCCTCCCAGAAAGTTGCGCCTCCTCCGCCATTGCCACACGATTCTGCACCGACGCCCTTGCGACCATGGTGGCGGTAATTTGAAGGGCCGAACCCTAACAAGAGGGCCGGCACTTACGGGATTCGACTCCCGTATGATTTGGAGGAAACAAATTGAGATTAATTGCAGGAAGGCCCCTCCTCCCTTAAGTTTTTACCAAAAGGTGTATTTGGAAAAATTATTCAACTAAATTGAAGGGGTACGAAAATTGCAGAAATGCCCTCCAATTGAAAAAAACTACAAACGTAAAGCGGAAAATGATCGCATTGAGGGAAATTGAAGCCCCAATTCAAGGATGATTTCTCCAACGATCCACCTACATCACGCAATTCGTCAGGAGCCGAATTTTTAAAGCGGTGGAGAGTTGATGCAGCGTGACCCCAAATTATAGGGCCACATTTATTAAATTAATTAGTAGTCAATTTTATTTACGTTTTTAAGTTGTCGTAAATGCCCAATTAAATAATTGAGATCGCATGTGATCTCAACGTTATTTCGTAGATTTTAATTGCAATTTTGGTCAATTAATTAATTAGAGTCTAATTAGAATAATTAGAGGTCAATTAGAATTTGTTAGAGTCCAATTAGGCAAGTCGGTTGTCAATTTAATTTAGTTTACTATTTTTGTAAACCCCTCTCTCCTATATAAAGAGAGGGTAGCCCATTGTTTTAGTCAGTCAAGTATGAATTAAAAATTGAGATTGTTATCTCTATCCCCTCTCCCTCTCTCCCTCCCTTCACGCGATCTCCGCGGTTCTCCTCCTTCAACCTCTCGCACTCCCGGCGAGTTCTCTTCTCCAAACCCCTCGTTCCGACGAGTTTTTCTTCCTCTCAACCCCTCCAATTTCTCTTCTCAACCCATCTCGTTCGTCTACCAAAAATCCACCCCCAAAAAGATATATTATTTCGACGTCGCAAAATTCGATCCGCATCACCTCCTAGCAAGGGCTTTAGCAATAATTAAGTAGATGCCATTAGAGATAGAGATTGGCCGGAAGTTCTCAATACGGTTGGCGCCATGGGTCTTTGGGATAAGGACCATATTAGCCCTGTTAATCCTGTCGAAGCCCCTATTACCCGCACAAAAATCGAGAGGAACGTCCAACACGTCAAAAGCGATAACATCCCAAAAGTCCCGGTAAAAAGAAATGGGGAAACTATCAGGACCGGGGGCAGCGTCAACGTTAAGATCCCAGACCGCCCCCTTGCCCCATGCTTTCTCTGGACTTTCAAATCAGCACATGCAGGATTTCCTAAACTTGATGAAGGATCTAGGTGATTTGAACGGTCCATCAACTAAAAGGGATGGCTGGAGATGGGTAGATGTGAGATTTTCAGTTAAGAAAGCTTATAAGTTCCTAGCACGGCAAAGCATGATACTACTGATTGCAGAGATATTTTTCAGCTCATTTGGTGATCCTCTATTCCTCCTTGGGTGAAGTTTTCCTTTGGCAAATAAAGAGAGGCAAGTTGACAACCCAAGCAACTCAGATCGACTTGGTCACACTCAGGCGACATCTTGTTCATGCGTTGTTCCACTAGCATGGGGGACATCGACCATCAATTTTTCCCATGCTCTCTCTCCAGCAAACTTTGGGAGCATTTGGACTTATCTTGGTTGTGTCGGTCGAATAATAATAAGTTCTAGGAATCTATGCTTTAAGCTTACACAATATCACGCACCAATTACTTGCGTCCATTTGTTGTTCTTTGGGTTATTTGTCTCTCTAGAAATAGGATAGTATTTCAACAAAGAGCATTGATATGTAGAAAACATGTTGATACATATCAGGACGTTATGTGAGACTTGGTCCATGTAATCATCATGTTTTAAGATAAGCTATTCATTTGGGTGTGACACATCTCGAGATAACACCCTTTTCTCTTAAAAAATATCATGGGCTTCTATAAGCCAAGTTGGCCCTCTCCATTACCCTATCGTGAGAAGATCTTTCTTTGACAGATGAAGCGAGGCAGGTTAATCACTCAGAAACTCGTGTACAAGATGCAAGCACAACCAGATGAGGACCATCTTTTCTTCCACTGTCATGTTTCTGCGGAGTTGTGGACCCTATTTGATTACCATGGTTACAACGTGCAAACATGGAAGAATTATGGAGCTATATCTACATGACTTGCACCTCTGCACGAGACGGCTGCTTGAGGTCTTTGGCGATTGCTTGGGTGATTTGGATCTCTCGTAATGTAGTTGTTTTTCAGCAGTTCTATTATGTGGAAAACTTGGTAGTCCATTCCAGGGATTTACGTAAGGCTTGCTCCGTGTAACCTACAATTTTGGATTAATTACATTTTACGGTGTGACTCACCTCACGATCAATCCCCTTACCTAAAAAAATGTCATCGTATTCTTAGTGCCTCTCTTGTCCCAGAGAGGCTTTGGAGCATATATGCATCGAATGGTCTAATGGATGGCATCACACATGGGATGGTCATCCATTCTAAAAAAATACGTATTTAAAAAAGCCCTAATTGCAATTCATGAATATCCAGCATTTAACCAAGTGTTTTACTTCCTATTTTCAGAGAATTCATCAAACTTACCAAAAACACGGTACTTTGAGTGTCCCCTACTGAAAAACCATTCAGAGATTCACTGCAATAGACTTATTAACGTCCAACATTGCCAGGGAAAAATACAGACTACAGAGAAATATTAAAGAAATTTAAGCAACTAACGAATTATAGGGAGTATTGGAATAAAAGAAAGTTCATTAAAAGCAGTCAAACGGTGGAAACAGTTTGCTATTTACGCTTACCGCAACCCCTACAGGCAAACCAGGCATATGTGGGACTGCAGAAACATTAGCAGGATAATAGAAGGAACCTTCAGAAACTGGAGAGTGGGGACGCAAAGAAGACGTTGGAGTAAAACTCTTTGCATTTGGATTCAACTTAAACTCCTGGTTAAAACAATAAGAAAAAACTATGAATTACAATGCTTGAAGTCGAAGGAAGATCTTTTGTAATACGCAAACAACCCAACAAGTTATCACAGGGAGTTCTGCACCTTGGCGTATGGATTCAATTTTGACTTTTCAGAAGCTAATGATCCCATTGAAGAGCTAGGTGACAATCCTGGACCACTTGATGCAGGGCTACCACCCACATGATCAGAAGAGGACGATCTCGAGCTGCTGGGCCTTGAACTAGAGTGTGGCGGTTGAGCGGAAATCAGATGTCCAACAGGTGTCAAAGATTCAGTTAATAAATCTTTACTTTCTTCCGTAGAGGAGCACACAGCAGCATCCAAAGGGAAATCCTCTTGATGGTCGTATGATTTCAAAGGAACAGCTGATGATGTCCCAATCCCTGAAAAGATTTTAATGTGAAACGAAATGAATCACAACTAATATTTTGCAAGATACTGAGTGGAGTGCATAAACATCAAAAAAAAGTGTAACAATGGATATTGCAACTAAATATAAGATAGAAAATCTTCTCACATAAGTGTGGAGAAAAAAAGAATGAATTGCTTATTGAGAAAGCCCTAAGATTCTCTTATATAGGAGAGTAACTTGTTGGGCAAATTACATAAAGAAGATAAAGAAAATAAATATTATATAAAAGACATGAAATATAACTAATATCTCAACACTCTCCCTCAAGTTCGAGCGTAGATATCAATCAAGCTCAGCTTGGAGCAGCATCTCTACAAAGGCCCTCTGGCTAGAGCCTTGGTAAGTACATATGTTGTCTGGCCTCCAGAGCTGATGACATGAGTAGTGGCAATGAGAACCTTTTGTATCATGTCACGAGTATAGTGGCAGCCCACCTCGACGTGCTTGGTCCTCTCATGGAAGGCAGAGGGTTGTTTGCAATGAAGAGAGCAGCCTGGTGGTCACATTGGATGTGCATAGGAAGATGCACATCAATAGTCAAGTCAGTAATAACAAATCTGACCCACATCATCTCTGTACTAGCTTGCGTCAAGGCCTTGTATTCTCATTCAGCACTAGATCTAGCACAACCACAATCTGCTTCTTGCTCTTCCATGACACCAGAGAACTTCCTATGAACACTGCAAAGTTAGAAGTAGACTTCATGTCCTTGGGACACCCCGCATAATCCGCATCTGCACATGTTGTAATTGCAAGAGATGTACCTCTGCTAAATAGAGGACCAATGTCGAGTGAAGCCTTCAGATACCTTATAATCATATGGATTGCATCTATATGTGCATGTCTGGGATGCTCCATAAACTGACTCATTTTGCTCATGACAAAGGATATATTTGGCATGGTGATGGTCACATAAAGAAGCTTCCCAACAATCTTCATGTACCTCCTCTTGTCGACCTCCTCGGTGCAAGGTTTGAAAAAATGAAAGGCGGAACGAGGCGTTTTCCCTGGAAGCAAGGCGAGGCGTAGCCTCGAGGCAGTCGAGGTGTAAGCCTCAGTTTGTATAGAAAATAATTATAAAATATATAATAAATATATTTATTGGTGAAAATATATATTCTGACAAACATATAGTATATAACAATGTATTATATGATGATATCATGAAGATAAGAACACGAAAAAGGAAATCAAAAGGAAACTATATGATGATATGTTAATGCCATAAACTTTTCTACTAAATTTCTACCCAATCAAAAGGAAATCATTGGCTATAACTATCACTAAAAAATATTTATCAAAAAGAGATTGGTTATAGTTGCCACTAAAGATATCCAAGTTGTTGATATGAATCATACGATTTGAATCCTAATTGTATGTTCTACTGAACCAGATGAAGAACAGTTTGATGTTCCCCCTGTGCCATCAAAATTTTTTCCTTATATGGGTATTTGAATTCGTATACACTTTCTTATATGTTTAAGGGTGTAATAGTAAGAGTTTATTGAAATCATTGGACATGTTAATGTTAAATATGAATATGAAAGGGGTCAAATTTAAGCATATGAATATGAAAGAGGTCAAATTTAAGCATTCATCTTGCATAAATATATACTCAACAATAAAACCTTTATGAACATATGAAAATACGAATAGGACCATTTTTTTCTTTGAAAAAATACTTGAAAAAGCCCCCAACGCCTCACCGTGCGCCTCGCCCTGCCTCAACGCCTCGCCTCGCCTCCACCACCTCAGGCATCCGAGGCGCACGCCTCTGCCAGGGGGTCTGAGGCGGTCGCCTCAGGGCGATTTCTCAACGCCTCGTTTCGCCTCGAGCGCCTTTGCGCCTCGAGGCGCGTTTTTTTAAACCATGCCTCAGTATCATCATCATAGAGCTTCATGCTCGGGTCCATAGAAATAGTGGCAAGCATGCAATCTGCCATGCATGTCTAGGAGAGAAGATCTGTAACATACTTCCTCTAACTCGCTGGTTCCTTCACCATATAGAAAAGCATTCTTCACATCAAGCTGATAAAGGAGCCAATCCCTTGTCACTGCAACTGATAGAAGGATACGCAGAGTAGAATGCATGTCCACTAGAGAGAATATATCCTGATAGTCCACCCATATGTCTAGGTGAACCTACATGCCACAAGTCTAGCCTTGTAGCGATCTACACTGCCATCTTCTCTGTGTTTCACTGTGAACACCTACTTACACCCAACAACGGATGCACCAATTTGAGCTGAAACAAAGCTCCAACCAAGTATCACACGACTGTAGCGTAGCCATCTCTTCCTCCATGGCAAGATGCCACTGACTATCCTGAATAGCCTCCTGATATATTCGCGGTATCTCCACGGCTGACGGTGCTAAGGTGAATCTCCTGAAATCCTCTGGTAGTCTGCTTAAAGAAATGTGGGTTGCAATAGGACATAAAGCACAGGTACGTCTTTGCTTTTGTAGAGCACATCAAGATCATCTGCCATCCCCTGAAGGGCATGAACCTGTAAGTTTCCCTCTAGAGAGTGTACATTCTCATCCATAAGGAATCCTGTTGCACAGAAAACTCAGTAGTGCCATCAGTAAAAACATTATGCTCATTACATATCTGAGGTGTGTTGGATGATGGGGAAGACCTGTGAGCAGGGGCACAGAGTGAGACCTGCGAGTAAACACGCGTGGCAAAAACTGAGTCAAGGTGGGTGGCGGTCCAGGAGCAGCCAAAGGAGCAGGTGTAGGTACTGGAGATGGTGGTGGTGGGGTGGTGGTGGTGAGGGAGGTGATAGAGCTATAGGAGGTGGAGAATGTAGACCTCCTCATCAGAGTCAGATGGGACCAGACTGTCATGGGAGAGAACTATATGATAGACTCAAAGAATGTAATATCATAATTGACAAAGTATTTCTATTGAAGCGGATTAAAACAACAATACCTTTTTTTGGGAATGATAGTGGTCAACAAATACACACTTGACAGCTCTGGGGGAGAGCTTGTCACGACCAGGCAAAAGATTATGAACAAAGGCCACAGATCCAAACACACGGGGTGTAAGGGAGAACATATCTTTCTCGAGAAACGCGAGAAAGAGACCTTTTCTTCCAAAACAAAGAAAGGCATACAATTCACTAAGTAGCATGCAGTAAGAACCGCATCACCCAATAAGTGTAAGGAGCACGACTCTGGATCAACAACGTTCTCATCACATCAAGTAAATGGTGATGTTTGTGCCCGACAACACCGTTCTGTTGAGATGTATAGGGACACAAGGTCTGGTGTGCACTGCCAAAAGACCTGAGAAACCCGGATAATTGTAAGGTATAAAACTCTGAGGCATTATCAGAATGCAGATACTTGACAGTAGCAGGAAAAATATTCTTTATCTTATTAATGAAAGATTTAATGACAGACCCAGCTTCAGACTTATTTTTTAACAGGAAACCCCAAGAAAGTCTAGAATAGTCATCTACATCAACAAGATAAAAACAGTGTCCCAGGTGATCAGGGACACGACTCGGACCCTAGATATTTAAATGAAGGATCTCAAACAACTGAGAACTGCTCCGACTCTGACGAGATGAAAATGAGGAACGGTAATTCTTCACAAGCTGGCAAGCCTCGCACTGGAAGAAAGATCTTGTGGAGCTCTGTGGGAGGACATGACACAGCTTCTGCAGAAGAAGGTAGCCAAAACGAAGATATCACAAGTATGGTGAGACTGATCCAGTAGGAATAGTAGGGGCACCAGTATGATGAGGCTGGACCAGTCTATAAAGCCCCGTTGCTCACATCCACATCGAATCACCATGCTCGTGAGTATGTCCTGAAACACAAGAGAAGAATGGTCAAAAATGACATGACAATGCAGATCCTTAGTAATCTAACTAATAGAAAATAAGTTCATGTAACACTCGGATCCGAACTACCCGAATCTGAAACCGAATCAGGCATGGTATGGTTCCATGTGACCCGATAAAAAATCCAATTAATATCGAATAAACACGGATCGATTCATAGATCACGGATCGGATCCCGTATGGATATGATTAAACTAAAAACCGATCGCATTGAACCTCGTGTCACTGGAAAATACATGACACGATCCAAACGGCAAAATGAACAAAGACCATCACTAATTCTGTTTCGACGAATCAGATTTAATGGAATCGATCGTTTGTCGATCGGAGGTCGTTGACCGAACTTAATCGCAAAATTTAATCATAAATCAAAATCGTATTTGCCAATTTTCGAACCCATCTTATGTTGCAAAAATGTGAATATTAGGCTCACTTTGATCGTCATTCTGAGATGGTTAAAACGAGTCCTTATACATCTAAATCGGAGATCAAAGATGATAATTACAATGACTTGAGTGTTTTATTAGAAATAGAAATAAAAGTTAAAGAATATAATAATTTAAAAAAATAGGCCTACGATTTTTTTCCTCCGGAAATTTTTTAACGCCTCATTTTTTCACATGCCCTTCTTTTTCTCCAAAAACTTGACACCTACCCCCTCTTTTTCCCTTATTAATATCACCATCTTTCCTTTCTTCCTCCCCATCTTCTTCTCCTTCTTTTCTCCTCTCTTTCTCCCCAACGAAGGACCCATTCCACCTTCATCTTCTTCTTCTACTCCTTGTTGTAGTTGTTGGTTACCAATTCCTCCATTTCTAAGGCTCCAAGGTACATTCTAAAACCCCAATTGTTGTCTCCATGTATTCTTCACACAATTAATTAATAAGCATGATTATTATGGAAAGTTGAGGGATATTTGCTTGAGAGCATGAGGCATCTACATGTTAATTCATCAAATCCAAATGTACAACAGAGATGCAAGATTGAAATGCATTGGTAAAATTGGCATGCATTGGTCAACTAACAGTATAACTTTGATTTTTTCTAGCCAAATTTACTCGAAATTGAGTGTCTGAAATCTGTGAAACCTATAGCTATGGCACGATTTATAAATAGAAAAGGATTGCAATTTACACCTATTATTTTACTTCACATATTTGAATCAGTATAATGAACAGTACATATTGATTGAACAGTTTCGCCATCTTCTAAGTATTAAACTTGAAACGTGATATGGTCCCCTCGATTTTATCGCGAGCTCGCAGTTTTCCGCTTCCCTGGGATACATGTATTTTCTGTTTGACCAGTTCCGCTGACCTTGAGTTCTGTTAGGGTTCTTAGGGTGAAGGACCATTGGTTTTTCTGCACGCTTCTTTGGCCCGTTCTTACACCAGTTCGGGCAAGAGTGGAGCGACTCGGACTGTAGAGTCTCTCTTACGTGTCTCAGGGGCGTATCTGGAGTTTTCCGAGCTTCCCCCTGGACTGCTCTTCTACTGGGGAAGCGAGACGGATGAGTCCCTTAGGGGGCTTCTTCATCGCTTGAGTTTGGTTATTGTTCCGCTAGTAGGTTTTGGCGAGAAAAAAGATAATGACATGGAAATCATTATCAATCATTTATATCTTAATGAAAATCCATTATCACATCCTACAAATGATATCAATAAAATGGCATAACCTAGATCTAGATCACATACTCCGACATGATCTTATGATTAATAAATGAATTGCTAAGCATTGATATTGGGGTATGGAAACTGAGAAAGGGATTTGTGTGTTGAATAGTTAGATAACCTTCTTTCCATGCAAGTAGTTAAATTATTACATGATGCATGTCTACTTGCTTTCTTTTGTAACCACTTAAACTCCTGCTTATTTTAAATATTTAATGTTTGTACTCAACATTTATTGACATCCCTTTGTTCCTAGCATGGATGGCAGGAAAGGAGCATGCGGCACAGCAGTTGACTAGTAGAACTCAACTTTTGGTATTCAAACGACGTTTGCTTTTGATTGTACACAGGATAGCTTTTTACAGATAATTGTATCTCTTTTGTGCTTAATTTCTCTTTTGTCATATTTTGAGATAATTGTATAAAATGATAAATTTTCTTTTGATAATGCCATACTATATGGAGTTAATGCAGTGTTTCTTTGGTGGCATATCTTTATGCGGCTTGTTATGTCATTATGAATGTCTAACAAATTGCGAAAACTTTTTCATACTTTTTAGGTAACTTAATGCGATAATCGTGATAAAATGAATATTGTTTAAACAGTTAACCGGATCCCTAGGTGCCACAATTCATCTGAAAATCAGGGGCATATAAAACATTCTGCATGTGCATGGATGGCGCCAAATACACCTCCCCATGTCCTGAGATGGGTAAGTGAACCCCATTAGCAATGACGACCCATTTACCAGGAGGTAGAGTCCTGTACGACCTGAACTGGGTACTATCTCCACACAGATGGTGGGATGCACCAAAGTCCATGATCCATTCTATCATATCTACATAGCTACTACCAGTAAAAGGGAATATGATATATGAGGAGCTCGAAGAGGCTCTAGTTGCGGCTGCAGTATATGTGGATCTTGGAGTGGTAGTATCGACCACTGGAGTCATGATCTCCCGAATACGAGAGACACTGCCATCAATTCACGGATCTGCCTGAGGAGATGTAGTGTCAGAAGGCTCAATACGCTCGCCACGCGAGCAGATGCGGGGTACCCATGATTCTGATTGCATGTGTCCTCATAGTGTCATGGACGACAGCAGCAGGTGCAAAGATCACGCTGACGTCCACCACCTCTACCACGAGGGCTACGTCCTCTGAACTGAGTAGAGCCTCCTTTGTCGCGAGAAGCAACCATCGTTGAAGAAGGATGTGTAGTGGTAGCATGTGGAATAAGAAGCATGTTGAGAAGATTGTAAGCCTCCCTCATGGGAGGTATGGTCACCCCAGTAAGGAGATGTGCTCGTGTTGCGTCATACTCTGGGTCAAGCGTAGTCAAGAAAACTCCAATCATCGTGGAGTTCCAGTATGCCATCTACTGCTATGTGGAGGTCATAATCAGCATGATGATGTGAAGCTTCTCGAACATGACCCGAAGCGAGGAGTAGAACGTGTGCAGTGGATAGCCATTCTACTTTGCCTTGTATATGTCAAACTGAAGTTGAAGAATCTTGGCCCATTCTTCGCTTAGGCATAAGTGGATGCCAGAATATTCCACATCGCCTTGACGGTGGGCTGATTCACAATATCATTGGTTATCTCTGTGGTGAGGGTCCTAGAGAGCCAAATACATGCATACACGTCATCTTGCTTCCACGAAGCATTGTCCCAGTCTTATCTGTCGGCTCTGGCTTCGTCAATGTGCTCTTTATTGTTGCACTGCATAAGGATCAAAAATTGCATGGACCACAACTCATATTTGGTACCATCCATCTTCACGATGGGAGCCAGGCCCTTGGAGGCACCAGACGAAGAAAAAATCTCACCCTTTGTTTTCTGACATGAAGGACGAACGACCGAAAAATGGAACTCGCCTGGGGAAGTAGACCGATTTGAGCGAGACTACACAAACATATGGAGAATTGGTTGTACGTGTAGACTCCTACAACCAACAACCATCCTCTTCAATCTTCGGTCCACGCTAGGGTCGAAAAACGAGATCTAAAGGTCTCAAATCACATTTTTCCAATCAAAATCAGATCAATTCAGACTGTTGGTTGGCGTCAAAGAGTAGATAAGAGGATCGAGAGAACCTCTCAAGGACAAAAGGGATCGAGAGGGGCCCAAGAGGGCCGAGAGCAACAGTAAGGGGTTGTTGCAATAGCCCTGCAGCAGCACTGGAGACCCCAACTGCTTGTTGCAACGACGTTGGAGACCCCAACTGCTTGTTGTCCCGGCTGCGTTGTGAAAGGGGGGTTCCCAGCAGCACTGCGATGGCCCCGAGGGTAGGTGCTGGCGAAGGCGAGGCCCTAAGGGGGTATTGATGGCGGTGCTAGATCTGAGAGAGAGAGAGAGAGTGTGTGTGTGTGTGTGAGAGAGAGAGAGAGTGAGTGAGTGAGAGTGAGAGAGAGAGAGAGACGACGGTGTCTAGAGGCTAGGGTAGGGCAGGGTACAATGGGTATGACAACTCCAATCTAGGATCGTCGCTCTGATACCATGTTAAGAGAAAAGAATGAATTCCTTATCAAGAAAGCCCTAGGATTCTCTTATATAGGAAAGTAACATGTTGGGCAAATTACATAAAGAAGAAAAAGTAAATAAATATTGCATAAAAGATATGAAAGATAACTAATATCTCAACAATAAGCATTGCACATGTAATGAGAAAACGAAAGCCTAGTTGTTCCAAAACGCGACCCATGCTCTTTTGCCATAAGAGTTATCACCAACCACCACTATATCTAACTCATGGCACTAACTCCAATATTTCCATGCCAACCTCTACAATCACTGCCAACCCTGCAAAGGTCGGTTTTATATATCCCACTACAATTAGGCAAGCAAAAACCCCATTTTCACATGCCATCTATCGAACCTGCTCCTATAAAGCTACCAGCGCTCCATTTATCCAACTCAACTTAGGGATGAAAACGGATACAAATATATCCACATATATACTCACCATATTCGAAAAAGTACCCATATTTGTATATGATTCAAATGTTGAGAGCATTGGTAAAAAAAGTCCAGATATGGATAAAAGCGAAAGAATCTAAATCCTAATTTCAATTCGAATAACCAAAAATGATATATATATATGCACATATATTCATATTATATTATATTGGGTTCAGTGAACAACTACCTACCTAAACCTATGCGTCCCTTCCAAAACCCCTGCATCCCCTTGACCTCCAACGACTACTATGCTTCATTGCCTCAGTGACCTCATAGAAATCCTAGAAGTGCCACACCCATGTGGGTTGCAAACCCTTTGGAGTATAGTTGTAGAGCAACCCTATGAGATTATAATTTTGATTGACTCTACTTTTATTATGTTTTTACATATTTTTTTAAAATGCATTTTTTAAAACACTTCGAATTTAATAATGACTCAATCCAGATTCATAATTGATGTTTGTTAGAAAACAAGAATGCGGAAGCGTAATCAGAGATAGAGAACAAGAACACGAACGAACACCGGTATTTTACGTGGAACCCTACTCCCTAAGGAGCGGGATGAAACTACAGGAGAACACCTCGAGGGGTTTTTTTTAAGCCAAAAATAGGGGGAGACACTCATTGGTGTTCGCCCCAAAATTTATTTAGAAAGCGAAACAAGTAGGAAAGACAAAAGTAAAAAGGTACAGAAACAAGCAGCTACAGATCCCACTCATCTACCAATCTCGCGGCATGAATCCCCACATTTTCCTTGTAGAAACGTTGTCCAGAGAAGAGGATTGCATTCATGCCCAGCCAAACGGCCCACAGAATGGCAACGGGACAGATCAGCTCCCGTCGAGATCTGCTCTTGCTAGCAACCATCGAGCCGCAGAAGGAGGCCAAATCCGAAGCGTACAACCACGCCAACCTTGCCTCCCCCCAGACCGGAATCACCTTAGGGCATTTAAAGAATAAGTGCTCAATGGATTCAACCGCCTCGTCGCACAGAAGGCACCTATCAGAGACGGAGCCCAGAAGCCTAGCACACCGGTCCCTCGTCATCAACCTTTGTCTATGGAACAGCCACAAGAAGAAGCCAATCTGCTCGGGGAGTCCGAGAGCCCACAAGAAAGCGCAATCACGAATCAAGACCTTCGAGCGTGAAGGGGGAGGCCTGCAAATCGCCCCGAATGCCTTCTTAACCGAAAAAGTACCCGCACGTCATCCCCAGTGGTCCCTTTCCACCATTGGACGCCCCACATCCTTGATAGAATCCAGCAACGAGAGAAAGTCTTCGAGTCTCTAGTCCGAGAAATTAGAGGAGAAGGCGGGGAACCAGTTACCATCCGACCAGCAAGACGCAACCATCGCATTTTTATCAGCCGCAAGCGCAAACAGGTGAGGGAACCGCGCGCACAAAGCTCCCCCCCCCCCGGTCCAATCATCAGACCAGAAGGCGAAGGATTCGCCATTGCCAAGAATCGGCCTAAACGAGAGATATGCCTGGAGAAGGCCTCCACCACCCCCTTCCAAAACTGCGTGGGAGAATCCACGCGAGCACCCGGCCTCGACGTCCCTCCGGTACCGTAAATTTTGCGCAGAACGCAGCAACAGAAATCCTCCCCAGAGCCCCATATTCTGCTTGCCCACTTAAGAAGCAAAGCCTCGTTCATTTGATCCAGCCTCTTGACCCCCAGCCCTCCCCCCTTCTTGTGGAGTGTAATTTCATCCCATTCAACAAGGTGAACCCCCCCCGACTCCTCCCCATGCTTACGCCATAAGAAACTACGCATAAGCTTCTCAAGACGACTACGAATCCCCTTCGGCAAGCGGCGGTTGGATAAGAAGTAAACAGTGATGGAGGAGAGAACCGCCTTTAGGAGGACCAAACGCCCCCCTCTGGAAAGAATGGCCGATTTCCACCTCGCCAACCTCGCCTCCACCTTCTCCACAACTCTGAGCCAATCCCGCAGCCTCGTTCTTCCCACCATCAAAGGCATCCCCAGATAGTCTATCGGTAGGGAGCCGCAGTCCGACCCTAAGGCCCGACCACAAGCGCCAGCCTCCTCCAAAGAAAGGCCGAACGGGATGACCTTTGATTTATCAACATTCTTGAACAGACCGAACAGTTCACTGAAGATATCCAAGGCCACGGCCATACCGGTGGCCTCCGCAGCGCCCCCCTCAATGAAGAAGATAGTATCGTCTGTGTATTGCAAAAGCGGGATCAACGATCCATCCCTAGAGTACCCAGCCGAGAAACCGCAATTAACCACGCGGAGAGCAATGCGTGCCAAGACATCCGCGGCGAGGACAAACAGCAGAGGAGCAAGGGGGCATTCCTGGCGTACGCCCCTACGCGGCTGGTAGAAGCCGCCCTCCGGGCGGCCATTCACCATGATCGAGAAGGAAGATGTTGTCACACAACGTCTCATCCACAAAATCCACCTCTCCGAGAATCCTCTCCTCCACAGAACCGACCAAAGGAACTTCCAGTCTAAGCTATCATAAGCCTTTGCAAAGTCTACTTTCCATAAAACTCCTTGCTTATCCCTTCTTCTCCAGTCTACAATGATCTCCGAATCAAGCGTGATGCATTCCGAGATTTGCATGCCCTGATTAAATGCAAACTGCAGCGGGAAAATAACACTTTCAAGAACACGGCTCAGCCGTATGGCGAAAACCTTCGCGACAATCAGATAGAGCACGTTAGAAATAGCAATGGGGCGAAAGTCCTCAATATGATCGACCGACGTGGATTTAGGAAGGAGAACGATCAAAGATCTGTTTATCCTTTCGAAGCCAGCATTGCCCACACAAAACTCAGAGATGACCTCCAAAACATCAGTGCCTACCAGATCCCAAAAGTCTCTGTAGAAAGCCACCAGGAAGCCATCCGGGCCCAGAGCCCCATCTGCATTCAAGTCCCATACCGCACCCTTAGCCTCCTCCAAGGAAACACTCTGAGTCAGCATATCACACATAGAGGGCGTCAAGGATGTAGCCCCGAGCCCCGACCACCTCCAAATTCTCGGTATAGTCCTCGTCGAAAAATCCTTAAAGTGTTCGACAATAGCTTTCCCCATTTCTCTATTGCCATCCACGCGCACGCCATTGATCGTAATCGATCTCAAGGCATTGGAATGACGCCGCTCACTTGCAATGCGATGGAAGAACGCCGTGTTAGCGTCCCCCTCCCTGAGCCAAGCATTTCTTGATCTTTGTCTCCACTCAGTGACACGCTTAAGGTCCTCGGACGCGATTAGTTTTTGAGCAACCAACCTAGTGGCCAGCTCGTCCCCCGAGAGTTCCCTACAATCCTCCAGAGCATCAAGTCTCAGAACCACCTCCTCAGCCTCCAATCTCGTAGCGCATCTAGCAGCCCTGGAGTCCCTCTTGAATGCACTCAGCCTCGTACGTAAGGAGTCAAGCTTCTGAACAAATCTAGCAGCAGCCGAACCAGAAACCTCCACGTTGGACCAATGGGAGGCCACAATCTCCCTAAAATTTTCCTCCAACAACCAACACTTCTCATAGCTAAAGAGTCCCCTCTGCGGAGGGGCATCACCGGAAACCCATACAATTGGTGTGTGATCGGACAGGGCTCGCGGCTGAGCCCCCACAGAGGAGAGCGCGAAAGAATCGAGAAGCTCATGCGAAGCCAAAAACCGATAGATACGAGAGCGTGAGTTGGAGCTCCTCCACGTGTATACCAGATCCCCCGCATCCAAAACCTCCAGGGCCAAAGAGTCAACAGTGTCGGCAAAATCGACAGAAACCGGGTCTTGACCACCCCTGAAACATGGCTTGTCCGAGGTTCAAAGAGTAACATTGAAATCCCCCCTATAAGCCAAGGGATATCCTCGAAAGCCCTACTCGCCTCGTGCAGATCCTCCCACAACTCTCTTCTCAGAACATGACAACAAGGGCCTTAAACACATGAGACAGCAAGTGGCGTAGAGGATTCAGAACATACCAAGAGAACCGAGAGGACGTGTCTCCCGCGAAGTACCGAGCTGAAGGCCAGGGCCGAAGACCACCACGCCACCAGCATCCCACAAGAAGCGCCCGCTGCATCCAGAGCTCTGAACTGATCAATACCTCCAGCACCAAACTACTTCCACAGAACATCCGTGACGGATTGAAGCTTTGTTTCCTGCAGCATTACCACATCGCAACCCCATTCAATGAATCTCGAACCCAGGGTCCTCCTCTTGTCTGGCTCCCCGAGCCCTCGAATGTTCCAGGAGAGAATCTTCATTTGGAACCATCGTGCTGTCCCTGAAGGCGGATCACCCCGGAGGCCTCCGCAATGGAAGTCTTTAGGGTTGAGCATGGCTGCGGCTCAGAGCGTGAAGGCTGGGACCTATTCCTGCGCCTGTACCTCTTGCCGGATCTCTTGTCAGCAATCCCCTCAGTGGAATGAGCACCACCCAAGTCCTGGCATGGCAACAGGGAAGTAGCAGAAGAGAGATCTCCACGAGAATGGCCATCCAAGACAGCGGCCCGGGTCGGAAGGGCACCAACAGAGGCCAGGGCGAAGCGGACAAGCTCAAAGGCCCCCCATCAGAAACCATGGGGGGCGCTAAGGAAACGCGACAATTCGGGAGGAGTAACAGCAACCGAGCTCCAAGACCCACCACGAGGAAACGACCAAGTACCCGATGACGAAGGGGGACTGCAAGGCGTCGTAACAGAGGGGCCCAGCGTGGTAGAGAATAACCAATTAGTTAAGGACTCCGAGAAGCCCACCTCGCCCGAATAGAAAGCAGCAGAAGGGACCCGACCCGCAAAAGGTCCGAGCGCGCTGCCCGAAAACCGGAACCCGAATCCTGAGGCAAAGTGAGAGGCGGTGCCGAAAAGGTGGGTACCCTCCTTTCCAAATCAGAGGACAAAGAGAATTTTTGGGAAACTAGGCACAAGACCCGAGTAGCGACTCCCAAGGGTCGCTCCGAATCAACCTCGCGCGACGATCCAAGCAAGGTGCCCCTTGGAAATCCAACCGCCAACTCAGAAGGCGAAGCGACATCGGGCACCCTCGGAACCTCCGGCGGCGGAGGAGGCTCGACGATCTGCATCTCGACTCTGAAGCTGAAGCGACCAATCTCCAAGGCTCCAACGTCGCAAAGAAGACCTGGCAATCTGAACCATCCAAGAAGCCCTTGCTGCATTCCAGCAGCACAAGCGTGCCATCCAGAGCTGAGTCGGGTGTCAGCTCATCTTCAAGCACCGCGAGGACCGTACCCCATCGCCGGAGGGCCCGCCCCAAGCAGTGAACTGTCTGGGACAAGAAGGGAACACCTCGAACCTTCGCCACGCAAACCTCTACACCCGCACTAACCCATCCGCAAAGCGAAGAGCTCGCCAAAAAAATCACCCACCCCGCCATTATGCAATACGCGTTCCCTCTACACCGCGGAGAGGCCACGAACACAGCATCTCCGAGTATCAAGAGCCACCACATCTCCCGTAAATCGCGAACCAAGGAAACCAAAAAGGTGACACCTCAATGTCTCCACCGAGATGCTACTTCGCACCGGGTATCCGATCAACGCATGTGCATCGGCATCCTGCACGTCATCCATCACAACCTCGGCAACCTTCGCATCATCCCCACCCTCCACATCACCCGCGAGCTGAGAACCACCTACAACCACCTCTGCGAAGCTTCGACGCTCCCAGCGAAAAACAGTCGCAGAGGACAACCGTTGCATGGATTGCCCAACCGAACCATGCACCGCAGCACCAACGTCACGAAGCCAGAGCGAAACCTGCACCTGGCTTGTCGGTGGCCAGCCCTCCCGCAGGAGAAACACCTCGGAGGGACAGGACAGAACGACGCTACGTGGCCCCCTAACCCCACAGCGGAAACACCTCTTCTCCGGGCTTCTTGTGGGAGACATGCACCCACTCCTCAATCTCCCCACCGCCATGCCCCGCGCCTCCATCGCCGACTCGCCTTCCCCCCTCCTCCCAGCAAACCACCCACTTCCCCTTCTCAAAAACCCCGCGTCGCTCCCCAACCAGCTCACTGCTGGCAACTCCCTCCAAGCCCCCTCCCTCAACGACCAACCTACGCCCCTCCGCAACGAAGGAACCCACACTGTCGTGCCCCGACGAGCCAGACTCCACCCCTCCCGGCAACGACGAGCCCTTCCCGGCGAAGAAGCACCCCGCTTCGACGCACCCACCTATGCTCCCGAACTTCGGACTCTCCACCACCGCTCCATCTTGCCTCCTCTTTTCTCTAGACAGTCTATGTACCTGAACACTGTCACCTTCGTGTCTTGGAGAAGGGGGAGGGCCGCCCGGAATTTTGGGAAATTGGGCTTTCTTGGCTCAACACCTCGAGGGGTTGATGTTTCCTATTGAACTTTCTCATCTGATACAGGTGGTGTGGGATTCTTATATAGCCCTCAATGACTCTCCAAGCCCCACAACTAATAGATGTGGGACTAAACCACTGGATGTGCTAATTGGACCCTGCAGGGATCCAATTATCCATCTACACAAGTGACGCATATACTCGAACACTCCCCTCAAGCTGGAGCATGCAAGGCGCAACTTGGACAAATAGAAAGAAATCTCAAACTCACAATACAAGGGACTACAGACAATATCGACTCAATGCATACTCTACTATCGGTTGTTGTCGAGGCGTTGTTTCTCATGTTGTGCTGGTGAGGAGGAACTAAAGGGCTGGAGTGTGAGTCGAACGGGGTCTCCTCGTTAGTGAACATGTGTTATATACCATGGAAGGAAATATCGTGATATATCAGCGATATATTGCCGATATATCGATATCGACATGGGACCGATATGGGCATCGATATGGCGATATATCCTGATTTCTATGCATTTTCTTCACAAAGGCTCGTTGATATGGGCGATATTGCAGCGATATATCGTCGATATTTGTCCGAATATCGTATCGATACGATATCGATATCGATACGGCCTTCCATGTTATATATTGCACCTATCATAGTCACTGAAACTGAAATGAGTCTCCCCATCAGAGTACTCTGGCCTGGCATATGTAGAAGATTGTGCATCATGTGGACAACTGCTCCATCTCTGAAGGGCCGAACTGAAAGCCGTGGAAACAACATCGTTGGAGTCCACAATCGTTGGGGAATGGAGTTTGAAAATCTCCTCGTCGGAGAACTGGTCTCTCCCATACTGGCTCGGAAAATGAGGTATCTACTCGGGAGTCCCTATGAAACCACAAGAAAACCCTAGCCCACAATGGCATAGAGAATAGGATCTTTGCTCTGGAGTCCCTATGGATCACATGAAAACTCTGAGACCCAAAAGAAAGATGGGGACCATACAACTGATGACCACATACATGTGCACATCAAAGTAAATACGTCGAACCAATCAAAACATCGAATTTGAATTCGAAACTGAAATTTGTAGAGTTTGAAATCTGGTATGGAGAATATGAATCTGAAACTGAGCCACAGAACTCTACATAATACTCCCCCGTTCTCCCATACTTGTCAGAAAATAATGACATCGACAAAGTTGGGAGAGGACATGAAAATTGGGGGGGCGAACAAATCACATAAGCCGATCTCATTTTTTCCCGGCTTTTCTTCTCGCAGTTTTCTTCACCCTCGATCCGTGGCAGCATCAGACCATCACGACGAGCATGCTTGATCCATCTAATACAAAGGTCTATGCATAATTCAAATAGCTACAGGGTACAAAGGTAGAGAGAGAGAGAAGATAGGAATCACATTTCACTACTGATAAGGGGGGATCAGGTAAAGGGCCTTGTTTTCCAAGCTGATCCCGACAACTAAGTGGAACCCCTTGGTCTCGAATTCCTTTGTTAGTGGGAGGCGCTTGCTTCATTGATTAAGTAAGGAGATGGTGGATAAAAGATTTGAACTGATCTTTTTCCTCAGTAGTGAACCCCCTCATGAGTTCCAGGAGGCATCTGCAGCAGGCGACCGTGCAAGAATGTCAATTAATTTATGTTTGGCTATTGGGAAGAGATTGCTACCATGGAGCCTCCGCTCTCCGGTGACTCTGCTTTTCCGATCGGGCATTGTTCCAACTCATGCGTCTGCGTCCTGAGTTGTTGATGTGGGGTGACGTACCGCCTTTGTGAATCTGATGGAGTAAAAGGATTCAAACCTTTGCATGTCGGTACCAAAAACCGATGTCTTACCACTTGGCTATACTCCATACGCTCAGTCCCTGGAGAGAGGGTGTTTGGCTAGCTATAGGGGTGTTGAAGGAGCGACTAGGCAAGGCGATGTCCCGACAGTCCGCGACTCTGTTAAGTTTCGTAGTGTAGTCAGAAATCTCAAAGAACCTCTCAGGAATAGCATTGTCAGAAATTCAACCTCAACTCAATCTCCGCTAAGAAAATGAGTAGCGGGCATGATACTTAATTAGCCCTACGGAAGAAGAAGCGAGCGAGCTTATTATGTAAAAAGTCTAGTCGCGGGCTAGCTTTTTTTCATAATATATTTGCGCAGGTCAAAAAAAAGGTGACCTATTCCTTTTTTTCTTTTCTTTCGTATAATTATTTTTACGATAGCCTTTCCAAAAGAACCCTTTTTTTGGCTATTTTTTCCAATCATCCTTCCTTTTTTTCTTTGGATGTCACTCTTTTTTCAAATATTTGCTCCTTTTTTTTAAATCAACCCTTTCTAATCTTTCCTCTCTCTTTATTCATGGGATGTAGCAGTAGGGCTAAAACAAATGACCCCATATCCCTTTTATTTAAAAGAAACAAAGCAGACGGGGGACCTCAGAAATGAAAGGGGTATCGACCCCCTTTACCACGAATGCCCCGACAAGGGTTCCCAGATGGGGAACCCATTGCCGTCGCACAGAGTGTCGTCTCCTGGAGTATGCTGCCTCCTGAAGTGCTCCACCGCTTAGAGTGTGCTGCCTGGAGTGAACCCTGTTGTCGATGCCAGTAGGTGAGGCAGCACGCAAGGTGCAGCTTCGACGTTGAGAAGGAAGTCCAGCATCGGGTTTTCCCTCTATTGGATGAATCGATGGAATTACGATCATTGTCGCCTGATGCACGGAGGGGCTTTCTCGCACGGAGTAGGGGCATAGCCGCCTGGGGTCTGGCGCATCACATAAAGGGCTTGAAGAGCAACCGATGTAGATCTCCTCCGCCTAGGGCGATTGGGCTCTTCCTTAAAGAGATCTGAATGTGCTGCAAGGATCTGACTTGCCTGGAATTGATTTGGCATCGATGATGGAGATTGCAATCCCATCAATAGGTTGTACCCCTTGAGTCTAGGGAGAACCCCTTGCCTAAACCATATTCGAAACGCTTTCTACTTGGTGAATGATGCATGCACCAAAAGGGGGAGAAAACGAAAGAATCTGGATCTCATGCTTCACAGAACTAGAGTTTGGTGAACCCTAAATTCTCAAACAAATCCCCAAGATAAACAACTTTTAAGAACATGGATCCAAGAATAGAAATCGCTTCTGAAAAAATATTCAAGAATAAATCTTCAAGAACAACCAAGAACTGAACTCGTTTCGATACCATGTTAGAAAACAAGAATGCGGAAGCGTAATCAGAGATAAAGAATAAGAACATGAAAGAGCACCGAGATTTTACGTGGAATCCTACTCCCTAAGGAGCGAGATGAAACCACGAGAGAACGCCTCAAAGGGATAATGTTTCTATTGAACTTTCTCATCTAATACAGATGGTGTGGACTTCTTATATAGCCCCCACTAAGTCTCCAAGTCCCACAACTAGTAGAGGTGGGGCTAAACTACTGGATGTGGTAATTGGGGACCCTAAAGGGATCCAATTACCCATCTACACAAGTAACGCATATACTCCAACACTCCCCCTCAAGTTGGAGCATGCAATGCTCAGCTTGGATAAATAGAAAGAAATCTCAAACTCACAATACAAGGCACTACATATAATATCAACTCAATGCAAATTACATAAAGAAGACAAAGAAATAAATATTATATAAAAGACATGAAAGACAACTAATATCTCAACAATAAACATTGCATGTGTAATGAGAAAATGAAAGCCTAGTCGTTCCAAAAAGTGGATGACGCTCTTTTGCCATAACAGTTATCGCCAACCACTGCATCTAATTCATGGCACTAACTCCAATATTGCCATGCCAATCTCTACAATCACCACCAACCCTGCAAAGGCCGTCTTTATATATCCCACTACAACGAGGCAAGTAAAGACCCCATTTGCATGCCATCAATCGAACATGCTCCTACGAAGTCACTAGCGCTCCATTAAACCAACCCAACTTAGGGATGAATGGATACAAATATATCCAAATATCCACTTACCATATTCGAAAAATTACCCATATTTAAATATGATTCGAATATTGAGAGTACGGGTAGAAAAGCCCAGATACGGATATGGATATGGATATGGTAAAAGCTAAAGAATTAAAATCCTAATTCATATTTGAATAACCGGCAACAATATACACACACATACATATTATACTATATTAGGTTCAGTGAACAACTACCTATCTAAACCTATGTGTCCCCTTCCAAAACTAACGCATCCATGTGACCTCCAACAACTACTATGCTTCATTGCCTCAAGGACCTCATAAGAATCCTAGCAATGCCACACCCATGTGGGTTGCAATCCCTCTAGAGTATAGTTGTAAAGCAACCTTATGCGGTTATGAATTTGATTAACTATATATTTTTATTATGTTGTTTACATATTTTTTAAATGCATTTTTAAATCACTTCGAATTTAATAATGACTCAATCCAAATTCATAATTGATGTTCATTCAATCATGTCTAATCTTTATTCACTTTATATTCGTATTCACTATTTATTCAATCCATGTTCATATTTGATGAATATTTGATCCAAATGCATATCTACATATATGATTTCCTAAATCCATATCTGATTAAAATATGATTAATATATGTATCCATATTCGAAATCACTGAAGTAAATATGGATAAAAATGGTCATGTTTGATCCATATTCGGTCCCTTTTCATCCCAACCCAACTCACCACTCATTGTACTTTCCCCTAGTTTGAGTTTGGCAAAATCTACCTCTAATCATATTTTTCAACTCCATTCATCAGCCCATCACTCCCCACTAAGTCTTGCACTTTTCTGTTACAGAAAAATACTCGACGTATGCATTCAGTTGTTTTCCTTGAACTTGTTGGTTTGCATTATCTATGATCCTAATAACAAAATAAACCTAATGTATACAATCTACAAGTGTTCTAAAAGTCGGTCGACAAGTCCGACTCGTCGGTCTGACTAGTCTAGTCAGTGGGGTGGACGACTAACTATTGAGTAATCGCTCAATAGCTGGTCCGCCAACTACTCGGCCAAATTAGTTGTCCGACTAGACCAACTACTCGGCCGATTTTTGCATGAAGAAACCATTTTTTTGTTTTTTTAAAAAGAGAACTTATTCTAATATGTTAAATGTCTTACTTAAATTCAATTACTTCTTTTATTTCATTATGTTAGTATAGAAAATGTACAAATCTATGTAAACAAATAAGAATGCATTGTTACAAAAATCGACCGACTAACTCGATTAGTCGATCTGATTAGTCGAATTGACCAAGTAGTCAAGTCGGCTAGGCCAAATTGGGCCTTAGTCAGGTGGACACAATTAATCGGGCGAGTAGTCATTTAGTCGGACGACTACTCGGTCGATTTCTACTTACGATTTTGATTTTTTTTTCTTGTGTCGATCCAGTTGACCGAATGCCCAATTAGGGGCTTAAGTAGGACTTACTATTCGACAGTAAACCCCCCCCCCACAAACCCCTCTGCTTTGTGCGTGTGACACTCCCCCTGGACTCCTCTCCTCCACCTCCGCATCTCCAGGCTCCTCTCCTCTGCCTCCATTCACCGGAGCATCCGCCTTTGCGTCGCCAACACAAAGGGAGGTCCCAGCTCCGTTTGGTGTGTTCCTCTGAGCCTCTCCGGCCACCAATTGTGCTACAATTGGTTAGGGTTTTTTAGATTTTGCATTTTTTTTGTTTAACTTTCTTTTGTTGTAAAAGATGTATGTATCTTTCTATTTTGTTTGCTTTCCAATTTTTTAATATGTAGCACTTGTTCTACCTTATCTTGATAAGATTTCATGTGTTTTATGTATCTTTCATGTGTCTTATCTTGCTTGTAGTAGTTTTAACATGTATCTTTCATGTTGCAGTTGTTGTACCTTACAAGATTTCATATTTTATTGTTGATAATCATGTGTGCAGTTGCTTGTACTTGTTTTATTAATTTCATATGATGTTTGTTCATAGGATGCTTAGTAGCTTTGTATCTATTATGCTAAATGTGGTACATCAAATTCATGTCAATAAAACTTAAATTTAGCCGATTATCATATCTTTTATGTATCTTTGTGTTTATAAAATTTAGGTTTGTTGACTAGTAACTTGAGAGTTGGTAGATGATACCTCCGGCGAACGTCGCTTCTAGCAATGACAAGTCTTTTTATGTGACACCAGGATAAAGTGAGCCAGCATGGCAATATGGTTACCTTTCGAGCCGTGCAACTCCGAATACGATTAATTCTAGACTGTACAAGAAGGTTATCAAGGGAGATGTGCACAAGTTCAAGCAACATCCAACATATCGAAGAGGCAGCATGGTTGCATGTCCCAAGGTGGATGAGGAGATGAAGAAAAAATGATCGTGCCAAGAAGACGAGTCAGAAAGCCATTGATGTTAAGGAGATGAAAGAGGAGATTGATATCGATGAAGATGCGGGCTCGGCGAAGAGATCGCGAGTACTTGACTTCGTGGAGCAGAACGTCGCAATGGAAGGGTCATCACATCAGATAACCATAAAGGGTACATTCTCCAAAGATCGTCGAGAAAGGGTTATCTCCCATATATGCAACTAGGCATGCATCTGCAATTCTTTTCAATGCATTGATGACGAAGACCTTCATGCAGATGGTGGAGGCAATTGGGAAGTACGATCCTGGACTAAAGACACCCACGAGGTATGAGCTGAGTGATCCATTTTTGAAGAAGGTGGTGAAGAAAATGCATGATGACTTGTAATGCCAACGAAATACGTAGAAGTCGACGGGATGCTCTTTGATGACTAAAGTGTGGACAAATATGCGAGGAAGGAGCATCATAAATTTTGTGCCAATTGCACCTTGGGTACTTCATTTTTTAAGTATATAAATGCCTCAGATGAGGCTCACACTGTGGTATACATCTTCAAGCTGGTGGAGGAGTATATGAATGAAGTTAAAGTGGAAAATGTGGTTCAGATTGTGGTGGATAATGCATACGCTAATGTAGCAGCAGAAAGATTGATGCTCACAAAATATCCACAGATTTGGTAGACCATGTGTGGTGTGCGTTCTATTGATCTTATTTTGGAGGAGATAAGCAAAGAGACGAAGGTGACGAGAGCAATCACGAAGGCAAAGAGACTCACGGTGTTCATTTACTCTCACACCAAAACTCATAGCTTGATGCGTAAGTTCACCAATAAGAGGGACATTGCAAGGCAAGGACAAATGAGATTTGCAATCACTTTCATCACTCTTGAGAGCCTTAACGAGAAAAGACAAGCTAAGATTGATGTTTTCCTCGGACGAGATGGAGTGAACTGCAAATGGTAAGACCAAGAAGGGAGAAGCAGCGAGTTTCATAGTCTTCAACCCTACATTATGAAACAACACTACACATGATATTCGAGTTTCCACACCTTTGGTTCGTTTATTGTGTGTGGATGATGCAGATCGACACACATCCATGGGCTTTGTCTACGGAGGGCTCGAAGAGGTCAAGCGGGAGATAATTGCATATTTCAATGGCGTGGAGTTTTCTTACAAACTTTATGTGGATGTTGTTACCTCCAACACCACAGGAAGGCTCGATACTCCATTGCATCTAGCAGCTTATTATTTGAACACGTTCTTCTGCACAGTCTCATGGTGATATGGATATTGTGGTGCGGAAAGGTTTTAAGGACCACATGGAATATTTTACCCAAATTTGGATATACAATATGCAATCACTATAGACGAGCTTCCGGTTCCGGCATACAAACCTGGTCGTGAAGATTTTGGCAAGCCACTAGCCATGAGACAAAGGATGACAAATGATGGCAAGTACGATCCAGGTATATCGGCCATTGTTTTCGATTCATGTCATTTGAATCATCGTTTATTTTATTAATTTAATCAATTCTCTATTTTAAAGATAATATGTTGTATAATCATGGAGATGACATGCCTCATTTGAAAGCCATGACCATCAAGATCTTGAGCTAGACGTCTTCATACACTGGATGCGATCGTAATTGGAGTGTATTTGACTCGGTAATGACTCCACTAAAACCCAATTAAATTACTAATAGTAAAAGTTAAAAAATTAATTGATATAAATTTGCAATTTTACTTGTATTTTGGCCTTCATAACCATACCAAGAAGAGAAATGGTTTGGAGACGAAGATGTTGAACAATCTTGTGTATGTGTGCTTCAATTCCAACCTGGAGGAACGTCGAGTTGAGAAAGAAAGAGATCATCTTTCATCTCATGATCGGCACACTTGGGTGAATGGACTGGAGATGTCAATGCTCAAGATGAGGAGGTTTTTCTATATTCCGGATTGACTTGGGGTACTATAACACATGCTAGCGGTACCGAAGAGAATTTGAAACCGAGAAGGAACAAGCGAGGTGAACGTGGCAAGGGAGCTTCATCTTCAAGCTCAAATGTGGTGTCGATGAATGAGGAGTTACATCTTGAACAAGGCCTTAAATGTCGGTTTCGGTTACCATTTCAGTATCGACCAAAACAGAATTTCGATGGAATTTCGATGGAATTTCGACTGAAATTTTGGTCATTTCGGTCATTTTTTGTACTAGGACCCCTATATTTCGGTCATTTCGGTCGAATTTCGATTTCAACTGGATATCGATATTCGACAGAAATTCGACCGAATTTCGTTGAAATTTGAGGCCGTGATCTTGAATACATAAAGAAGAAGAAGACGATGATGAAGATGAATAAGACGAAGAGCTTGAGTTGGATGATGACATTGATGAGGATGAACGACTTGTGCCACTTGCTCCTTGAGTTATTTTTGTTCTAACATCTTGTATTTGTTTTTGAACATTAGCTTGTGCTATGGAGGGTGGCGGATGGGGCCCGCGAGAGGGTCGTGGGTGGCGCTAGAGTCGCTTTCTCCGGTCACTGCAGGTCTGAAATAGTCTGGACAGCAAGCAGATCGCTGTCGATGGCGAATTTTTCTTGCTTTTCTTCTTGGAAAAAATGGACAGCAGCTTCGTGGGCACGAGGTGGTGTTTCACCAGCCTTTTGGCAGTGATTTTGGCGGCATTCTCTTCTAGTTGGTGTGTCAATGCCTCGGCATTCCACGGCTCTCGTATCTGTGACGCCAAAGCTTGTATATCGCACAAACTTGGAGCATATTAGATAGTGCTTGTCTAACCTCAGCACGTCATGCACGGTCGTGGGAGCGAGATCCTTTGGACTTTTCACGTGAACGACGGGAGGGATCGCCAGATCGTGAGGACGATCTAGATGTCATGCTCTAATACCAATTGATGCAAATGAAATTTGCGACAATGGAAAAAAATTTGATATGTGGATTTTTTTGGTGGGGAAGAAATTGGAGGTGTTGAGAGGAGAGAACTCATCGGAGAATGAGGGATTTTGGAGAAGAGAATCGCGGAGATCGCGTGGGGAATGAGATAGACAAGAGAGAGAGAGATAAAAATCTCAATTTTAATTGTAATCTGACCTGTCTAAAACAATACACTACCATCCCTTTATATAGGAGGGATGGGGTTACAAAGATAGAAATAAAATTCAAATTGACTCTAATTGATTAGAATCAAATTTCAAATCTACCTTATCCTAATTTGACTCTAATTCGAAATGTAAATTGAAATCGACTAACTAATTTGAGATCACACGCGATCCCTTTTATTTAAATAAACATTGCGGTGACTTGAATAAATGTAAATAAAATTAACGGGTAAAATAGAAAAATGAGCCCTATTTGTTGACTTTGTGCTGCATCATCTTTGAACATTGGAAGAAAAGATGATCCACCATTTTGTCGTGCAAGTCGCATAATGGGCATCTGTTTGATATGTCTGGAAAAAGCCTCACACAGCGATCTCTTGTCATGATGCATCTTCTCTGCGGCAGCCACATAAAGACCCGATTCTACCTGGTAGATGAAGTTCCCAAATGAGTTGACAATCACGTACTATAGTATCTATCCTCTGCGGGTGCGGTCTGGAGATGGCACGATACGCCCTTTTGACCGAGAACGAGTTATCCTTCCAAACTCAATGATCTCTTCCCTCAGTAAGCATGCCCGAATGTCTCAATGACTCAAGCAATATGAGGAAATCCTCTAAACAATGATCAAAGAAATCTGACAAGAAGCAATGCATCCAATTCCCATCGACCTAGCACTCAGAAACAGTACAATTACGATTTTCTGCCAGAGCAGAAAGTCGTGGAAATCTAGAGGAAAGCAGCCCATTGCCAGTCCAGTTGTCCCTCCAAAACAAGAAGGTGCTCCCATCACTGAGGACCGGTCTAAAAATATCTTGAAAGCGAGGAAGCAGCATGGTGATTCCTTTCCAAAAGGCAGACGAATGAAAATGTGGGCGTTCTGACACAGCTGTGGGATCCCCAATATTATAAATCATGCGAATTAATTTACAACAAATATTGCTAACCCACTTCATCAATAGGGCCTTATTCATGGTTTCCAGTCGCTTGATTCCAAGATCCACATCATTCTTGGATAATCTAAATGTTTCCCAGTCAACCAGATGCACCCCGGGTTGAGCAAGATCATATTTTCCCTAGAGGAATCGGCGCGTGACCTTCTCCAATCTATTTATGATTCCAACAGGAAGAAGACGAGATGATAAAAAGAATACAAAAATAGAAGAGAGTATCACAGTGACCAGCACCAGCCTCCCACCTCTGGACAAGATAGCAGCTTTTCAAATTGACAACTTTCTCTCAACTTTCTCAATAACCGACAACCAATCAAAAGTCTTCACTCTACCACAAGTAAGAGGGGCAACGAGACAACGAAACGGAAGAGTACCACAAGCCATCCCCAACTTGATGGCACAAACGCAAGCATCGTCCTCAGAGAGCGAAAAAGGGACGAACGTGGATTTTGTTGTAGTTGAGGACAAGCTCGGATATATCGTTATAGATCTCAAGAGTTACGGCCATGCCACGAGCCTCCTCCCTCCCACCCTCAATGAAGAAGATGATGTTGTCTGTGTACTAAAGGAGGGGAATAGAAATATCACCAATGGAATAACCAGTCGTGAGGCCAGAGCTAACAACTTGATTCACCATACAAGACAGAGCATCGGTCGCTATAACAAAAAACCAAGGTGCCAAAGGGCAACCCTGTCTGACACCCCACTAGGGTTGGAAGAAACCACCCTCCCGTCGGTCACTGACCATAACTGAGTAGGACGCATTAGTGATGCAGCGCTTCATCCATGAGATCCAAAGATCCGGGAAACCACGCTTGTTCATAGCAGACCACAGAAAACACCAACCCACCGTGTCATAGGCCTTTGAGAAGTCCACCTTCCACAGGACCCCTCTCACCCCTCTACGCTTTCAGTCCGCAACAATCTCAGTAGCCATAGTTAAATTGTCCGCAATTTGCCGATTCGAAATGAAGGCCGACTGAGGCAGAGATATGATATGATCCATGACCCTACTCAAACGAATGGCCAAGACTTTAGCAACAATAAGATAAACTACATTGGAGAGGGTAATTGGCCGAAAGTCTTCCACCCTCTCAGGTAATTCCTTAGGTAGAAGGAAGATAAGAGCCTTATTAAGCCTATCAAAGCTGGCATTTCTAGCTTCAACCCCAGTACGCCTTCTTGCCCTTGGCTACGAGAGAGAGAGAACGGAGTAGATGTGAGTAATAGATCGAGAGAGAGGGATTTGGGGAGATGGGAAGGGGGCTCCCAACGGCGAGGCTAGGAGCTGATGACTCTTCTCCTCCTCGCGGAGGCCTTTATATAGGCGTGAATGCCCTCGCTTAGTCCGCCCCCTTCCCCCATGCCCGACGGTTATGGCCTCCTAAAGACTCGGCCACGCCGCAACTGCCGCCCCCCCGAAACGGCCGGATCGGGCGGCAAACGGTTCTTGACCACTTAGTCACAGGTTGTTCTACATCTCCCACTTGACCAAAGTGGTCAAGACATATATATACTCCCACTATTCGTGTAGTATATACATGGAGATTTATCATGTGAGGATCATTATCTATGAAACATCTTCCTTGACTCATACATTCCTGATCCCATTAAACCAACATGTTTGATGTATGTTCCTGTTGTTATTCCCTTGGTAAGGGAATCGGCCATCATGTCACTGGTAGGTATGTATGTTACCGTGATCTCTTTCTTCGCCACTATATCTTGTATATAGTGATATTGGATCTCAATGTGTTTTCCTTTAGAACTATTAGCCCCACTATTGATCAAGCTTATCGCAGCTTGATTGTCACAATACATTTCAATTGGCCCTTTGAAAAATTCGAGGCTTAGGTTCTCTAAAAAACGCCTGATCCATACAGCATGAGTGGTGGCCATGCTACATGCAATGTACTCAGCCTCTTGTGTATGTCGAGATACACATCCTTGTTTCTTGCTTCCCCAATAAACGGCCGCACCACCAAACATGAACAGGTAACCTGATGTGGATTTTCTATCATCCACATCCCCTCCGAAATCGGCATCGGAGTAGCCTACCACTTCAAGCGATTCTGCTTGATACACAAGTTTCAGGTGTATTGTTCCTTTCAGATATCGAAGAATCCTCTTTACAACTTCCCAATGTGCTGTACCAGGATTGCCTTGATATCTACTGACTAAGCTTACTGGATAAGCTAAATCAGGTCGAGTACACATCATTGCATACATTAAATTCCCCACCTCTTGTGCATATGATACATTTAAAAGTTTATGCCCCTTTCCGGGACACTGACTCCTACTGAGTCTCTTTCCCATCACAAGTGGTGTTGGAGCTGGAGTGTTGTTCTGCATTCCAAATCTCCTTAATACAGTATGCAAATATCTTTCCTGACTAAGACTCAATGTCCTTGAGTCCCTCTCTTGTTATTTGAATTCCAAGAACATAGGATACTTCGCCCATGTCCTTCATCTCAATTTTTTTTTGACGCTCAAAAAGGGGGACGCACTCGAAGGTGCTCGCCCCGATGTATTAAAAAAGAGTTAAAGAAATACTTACAAGAGAAGGGCGAACAGGAATCAATGAACAACACAAACCGGGAGGTATCGAGAGAATATACCCCCACTACAAACAGGAGACCCTACCCAGCACACCAATCCTGAAGGAAGCGTGAGGCCGATAAAAGTATATTCTCGATGTAGAACCTCTGCTGAGCAAAGAGGGCTTCATTTCTTCCAAGCCAAATGCTCCAAAGCCGCGCGATCGGAATAAGCAGGTCCGCCCGCGCTCTGCCCCGAGAGCTCACCAAGCTATCACAGAAGGATACCAATGACGACACGTTAAGCCAGCCCAGGTCATCCCAGATGTCATGAATACGGCCACAGTGAAGAAAGAGATGCTCAATAGTTTCTGTCTCCATGTCGCAAAGGCCAAAGATGGAAGTGGCGGTGGGAAAGAACGAGGCACACCGGCTACGAGTTAACAGTCTGTCGCGCCGAAATAGCCAAAGGAAAATGCCAATTCGTTCCGGTAGCTTGAGGCCCCAAAAAAAATCTACAGTCACGCAAGAGTGATGCGTCAGCCCCGATGGAGGGAGGAAGAAGAGCCTTGTAAGCCATACGGGTGGAGAAAGAGCCATCTTTCCAAAGCAGATGGTCACGTCCAGCTGAAGGCGTGGGGGCGTCCGCGAGAACAGCCAAGAGAGCGATGAAATCTTCCAACCGCCGGTCAGAGAGATTAGCCACAAACGTGGGGCACCAAGAAGCACCATCCCAGCACGAGGCCACGTTGGAATCCTTATCCGACGCCAGCGCGAATAAGCGGGGGAATAATTCCTGGAGGGGACCCCTTCCGGTCCAATCGTCTCCCCAGAAGCGTATCAAATTACCATCTCCAACTTTAAGGCCAAAAAGGGATCGGTTTCGGTTAAGGGCATTAACGACACCAAGGGCGAATGAGGAAGAAAGATCCAGCACACGGCCACGCGAATCAAAGAACCGGTCGACTCCCACCGCCTCCCTCAAAAAATTGAGCATAAAATTCTCCTCCAACCCCCTTAGTCTAGCCACCCATTTGAGCAGAAGGGCCTCATTCACCACCTCCACCCTCCTCACGGCCAACCCCCCCTCCTGCTTTGGCCGAGTAACCTCATCCCAGCCTACCAAGTGCACGCCCCTTCTCCCCTCCCCCTTCTTCCCCCAGAGAAAGCCCCGCATACACGTTTCCAATCTTCGGCGGATTCCCTTTGGCATTCCCCTGACGGAGAAGAAATAGATTGGGATCGAAGATAAAACAGACTTGAGGAGTACCAACCAACCACCACGGGAAAGAAGAGTCGCACGCCACCCGGCCAACCGAGCCTCCATCTTCTCCACCACCGCCCTCCAATCACGTATGCGAGCACAACCCACCGTCAAAGGTAGGCCCAGATAATCCAGAGGGAGATCTCCCGGCGGGCAACCCAGAATCCGCGCGCACTCCCCGACCTCCGCCAAAGGAGTATAAAATGGAACCATCCTGGATTTAGAATGGTTGATGAGGAGCCCCGATATGTCGCTGAAAAGTTCCAAAGTGGTAGCCATACCCGCCACATTGGAGGCACCGCCCTCGATAAAACAGATAGTGTCATCGGCGAACTGTATAATAGGGACATGAAAGGGGCCAAGAGAGCACCCGCGAGTAAGACCCGCCGCAGCCACATTGTGAATCATGCGAGGCAAGACATCCGCAGCCAAGACGAATAACAGAGGAGCAAGGGAGCACCCCTGCCGCACCCCCCTCCGAGGCTGGAAGGAGCCCCCAGCCAGGCGCCCGTTGACAAGGATAGAAAGTGAGGCCGTGGTGACGCAACGACGCACCCAAGAGATCCAAAGCGAGGGAAAACCCCTCCGCTTGAGGACCGACCAAAGAAACCGCCAATCCATGGAATCGTAGGCCTTCGCGAAGTCAATCTTCCAAAGGATCCCCCTCGTACAGTTCTTCCTCCACGCCTCAATAATCTCCGAAGCCACCGCATAACAATCACTGATTTGCCGACCACGAACAAAAGCGGCTTGAGTAGGCGAGATGAGGGAGTCGAGAAGCGGAGCCAGACGCTGTGCGAGGACCTTGGCAATGATAAGGTAGATGGCATTAGATATGGATATCGGCCTGAAATCCTCGATACGGTTAGCGGACGAAGACTTCGGAATGAGAACAATAAGAGCCATGTTGATTATATCAAATCCCTGATTGCCATCACAAAATTCGCGGGCGACATCCATAACGTCATTAGCAAGCACATCCCAGAAGTCTCGATAAAAGGAAACGGGGAAGCCATCGGGACCCGGCGCAGCCTCGGAATTGAGATCCCAAACAGCCCCCTTGAGCTCCTCCATAGAAATAGGCCGAATAAGGGCCATCGCATCCTCATGAGGGAGCACGCAAGCCCCACTCCCCGACCAGCGCCACGTGCGCGTGGGCCGGCGCCCGAACGCGTCCTTAAAGTATGCTCCCAGGGCATCGCCCAACTCCCGCTCCTCCTGGACAAGGGCGCCATTAACCATCAGAGAAGAGATAGAATTAGAACGCCGACGACCACTAGCGACCCTGTGGAAAAAAGCACTGTTGACGTCCCCCTCCTTCAACCACCGCATCCGAGAGCGCTGGCGCCACTCCATCAAATGCTTCCGGTCCTCCACCTTCACCTTCATCTCAAATTCATTGCTCAATTTCTGTTTGATTTCATCTCAAATCCATGGCCGGTCCCAAGCCCGGGTAAATGAGGAGGGTTGCGCGTTAGGTAGCCGACAGCCAGCGCAGGAGAGATAAATTCGTAAATAGTGTTCTTAAAGTTCTTCTAAGAACACTATGTATGAATTTATCTCGAAACCGTTCGGATCTTTTAAACATGGATTTAAGCAAACATACAGATTTCGTTGGGGCGTTCCCTACTTGCGACGCGTTGCATCGCCCGAATGCAATGAAAAATTGGCAAGGGCCTCTACATCGCAGCCTGGACGTAGTTCAAAATTTACAAGGGTTCTCGCATGAGGAACGCATGCGAGTAAATAAGCTAGTTCCGCTGCATCACCGCCCGGATGCAGTCCAAAATTTACAAGGGTTCTCGCATAATGGACGCATGCGAGTAAAGAAGTTAGTCCAAAAGAGATTGCAAAGGAAGTTACGGATTGGTAGTTGGAATATCGGTACTTTAACTGGAAAATTGATGGAGATAGTGGATACAATGGAAAGAAGGAAGATTCATATATTTTGTCTTCAAGAGACTAAATGGGTTGGAGAGAAAGCAAGGGAGATCGAGAAGACAGGCTTTAAACTTTGGTATTCAGGTAAAGATAAGGGCAGAAACGGTGTTGGAGTGGTTGTTCATAAAGATTTGAAGGATTGTGTGGTTGAGGTGCAAAGATTTGGGGATCGGATTATTTTGCTAAAGTTGGTGCTTGAAGAAGAAATTCTGAATATCATCTCAGTTTATGCACCGCAAATTGGTTTAGATGAAAGGACTAAACAAGCTTTTTGGGAGGATCTGGATAAGATTTTACAAGGAATCCCACAAAGAGAGATGGTTTGCATAGGTGGAGATCTTGATGGACATGTGGGAAAAGATGTTTCAGGGTATGCAAGTGTGCATGGAGGACATGGTTTTGGGGATAGAAACGAAGAGGGAAAAGTCATTCTGGATTTTGTAACTGCATATGATCTTTTCATAGCAAACACTCTTTTCAAGAAGAGGGAGGAGCATTTAATTACTTATAAGAGTGGCTCAACTAGAACACAGATAGATTACTTTGCGTTGAGGAGAAAAGATCGGTTGTGTTGCAAAGATTGCAAAGTAATCCCTGGAGAGAGTTTGACAACCCAACATCGCTTGTTAGTCTTGGATTTACAAATAAAAGGGATGGTAAAGAAAATGAAGGTTCCTAAAATCACTAGAACTAGGTGGTGGAATCTTCCGTTGAAGAAATCAAGTTTCAGGGAGAAGGTTTTAGAAGACTTATCTTGGGATTGTAGCGGTAGTGCAAACGAGATGTGGGAGGCAGTAGCATCTTGTATTCGAAAGGTAGCCAAAGAGATGCTAGGCGAGTCAAAAGGAGGAGCTCCGGGTCAAAAGGAGGCTTGGAGGTGGAGTGAAGGGGTGCAAGAGAAGCTAAAAATTAAAAGAGTTTGCTTTAAAGCTATGTCTAAGGATAGAACAGAGGAAACTGTCACAGACTATAAAATAGCGAAGAAGGAAGCAAAGAAGGCTGTAAGCGAAGCTAAGTCAAAAGCTTATGAGTTTTGTATAAAAAACTCAACTCTAAGGAGGGCCAGAAGTATATATTCAGGTTGGCCAAAGTAAGAGAAAGAAAGACCAAAGACCTTTCTCAAGTGAGATGCATTAAGGACGAGGAAGGTCACGTGCTTGTTACTCAGAAGGATATAGAGACTAGATGGGAGCAATACTTCCATAAACTTTTCATTGGAGAAGGAAGTAGAGAGATCACTTTGGGTGATCTAGCTAGTAGTGAAAGTTACTTGGATCGTGCATGCTATAGACGAATACAAAGAAAAGAAGTAGAGGAGGCTTTGAAGGTTATGAGACCTGGGAAAGGTGTTGGACCAGATGACATCCCTGTAGAAGTATGGAAAGTTTTAGGTGAGCGTGGTTTGACTTGGCTTACAAATCTATTCAATGTTATTTGGCGAAGCAAGAAAATGCCTGAAGATTGGAGGAGGAGTATCGTGGTGCCTCTTTATAAGAACAAAGGAGACATTCAAAATTGTTCAAATTACAGAGGTATCAAGCTGATGAGTCACACTATGAAAATTTGGGAACGTGTGATCGAAAGAAGGTTGAGGCAAGTTTCCCAAGTAAAAGAAAACCAATTCGGATTCATGCTAGGTCGCTCAACTATTGAAGCCATCCATTTGCTGAGGAGAACAATGGAGATTTATAGAGCTAAAAGGAAGAATATCCATATGATCTTTACTGATTTGGAGAAGGCTTATGATTCCGTCCCACGAGAGTACTATTGAGAGTTTTGGAGAAGAGACAAATACCTGTCCTATATATTAATCTCATAAAGGATATGTATGATAGGGCTTTATCTTGTGTAAGGACCCCGACGGGGAAGACTGACTATTTTGATATCAACATTGGTTTACATCAAGGTTCAGCTTTGAGTCCATTTCTTTTTACTTTGATTATGGACGAGTTGACAAGTCACATTCAGGATGAGTTACCTTGGTGTATGTTATTTGATGATGATATTGTGTCGATTGACGAGACTAGAGATGGAGTAAATGAGAAGCTTGAGGTTTGGAGACATGCATTGGAGACTAAAGGCTTTCGTATAAGTAGGGCTAAGACGGAATATATGGAATGCACATTTGATGGAAGCAATGGTGAGGGAATCGAGGTGAAGATTGGTGACGATAATATTCAGAAGAGAGATTCTTTTAGATATCTGGGATCTATTTTGCAACATGATGGGGAAATTGATGGAGATGTTACTAATAGAATAAATGCAGGCTGGCTAAAGTGGAGAGGAGCCTCCGCTATTCTTTGTGATAAGAAAATTCCTTTAATAATTAAAGGAAAGTTTTACAAAGCAGCCATGAGACCTGCTATGCTTTATGGTTCTGAATGTTGGCATGTGAACCATAGACATGTGCAGAGAATGGCTGTAGCAGAAATGAAAATGCTAAGATGGATGTGTGGACATACACGTAAAGATCTGATTCGGAATGATGCAATTAGAAAGAAAGTTGGTGTAGCTCCGATCGAGGATAAGATGCGAGAAAACCGCCTAAGATGGTTTGGTCATTTGCAAAGAAGGTCAACTGATGCACCGGTTAGGAGATGCGAGTGTTGGGATGTTGAGCCGGCTAAGAGAGGGCGAGGACGGCCCAAGAAGTGTTGGAAAGAGACTATACGAAGGGATCTTAGCTTTTTGGATATAAGTCCGATATTGACCCAAGATAGATCTGAATGGAGGCGAAGAATCCATGTAGCCGACCCTACTTAATTGTGGGAAAAGACTTTGTTGTTGTTGTTGTTGTTCATTGAGCATTTGTATGTCATTACCTGCGAGCAGAATGTCATCTACGTACAATGACATGATTGCAAACCTGCTCCCACTCTTCATGGCATACACACAGTTATCCAATTTATTTGAAACAAATCCAAATTGAATAACTTTCTCATGAAATTTGAGATACCATTGCCGTGAAGACTGCTTTAAGCCATATAATGACTTTCTTAACCTGTAAACCTTTTTCTCCTAACCTTCAACCTGAGATCCATCAGGTTGTCGCATATAAATCTCCTCCCTCAATTCTTCATTAAGGAAGGCCGTCTTCACATCCATTTGGAATCATTCCAAATCCATATATGCGACTATGGCTAAGATCATCCGAATCGATGCAAACTTAGCCACTGGAGAGTAGGTTTCCTGGAAATCTATTCCAGCTTGCTGAGTATAACCCTTGGCAACTAATCTGGCTTTGTATTTGTCAACAGTACCGTCAACTCTGTACTTTTTCTTGAATACCCACTTACATCCTATGGATTGCCTACCTTCTGGCAAATCACATAATTCCCAAACACCGTTTCGCTCGATTGAGTCCAACTCATCTCTCATGGCGGCCGACCATGATTCCGACTCAGATGAAGCCATAGCTTCATCAAAGGATATGGGATCTGTACAATCCGCGGCATCCTCATCTACGATGTAGCACGACGCCTCGCATCCATAGAAATGGTAATCTTCCATCCATGCGGGCCGTGTTCTGAGTCTCTTGTTGCCGATTATACTCGTGGGTTGTGTGGGTCCACCCACTTCCTCTAAAGGATCATCATGTTCCATAGGTTCATTCTCTATATTTGGATGATCGATATCATCCTCAAGTTCTTGTCTAATACTCAAGTCGTCTTCATTGTCCTGTAAGACAATCAGAGGATCTGATTCCTCTACTTTATGCTCCGTTGCTTGATTAATTTCAAGGAAAGTAGCATCACGACTTTCGATCAGACCTTTAGTTTAATGGAAGAACCTATATCCTTTAGAATGTTCACTATATCCAATAAACTTGCACTTTAATGTCCTGAAGTCTAGCTTGTCTCTAAGCTGACTCGGTACCAAAACATGTGCTATACCCCATTTCCGGAGATGGCCCAACTCGGGCTTTCTGCCATTCCATATTTCATATGGCGTTGATTCTACGGACTTGGTGGGAATCCTATTCTGTATATAATCGCAGTCAACACTGCCTCTCCCCAGAATTTCTTGGAGAGTCCTGAGTGTAAAAGCATACACCTTACTGCATTCATCAAAGTTCGATTCTTTCTTTCTGCTACACCATTCTGTTGTGGTGTATATGGCATTGTAGTCTGCCTACGAATGCCTTCTTGAATGCAATAATCCTCAAATTCCTTTGAGGTATATTCCCCACCTCTATCTGTCCTAAGAATCTTGATTGGTTTTCCCAATCTTGTCTCCACTTCTGTCTTATATCTCTTAAATGTTTCAAGTGCTTCCGACTTTCTTCCTAAGAGATAGACATAGGAGAACTTCGAATAGTCATCAATGAATGTTATAAAATATTCCTTATTTCGATGCGTGCTGACGCTCAGTGGTCCACATATGTCTGAATGAATCAAACCTAATAACTCTGTTGACCGAATTCCGGTTGAGAAGGGTCTTCTCGTCATTTTACCGATCAGACAGTGTTCGCAGGGCAATGTCCTTGCACCCGTGATCTTAGGCAACAGATTTGCCTTCATCATTTGATTCATTTTAGAATTTCCTGGATGACCCAGTCGCATGTGCCACAAGTCATAATCAGACAAACAATACAAAGAATAATCAGAAGAAACATTCATTGATTCACTAGAAGTTATTACAGGAAGACAAAATAGGTCATGCTCGGGCACAAACTTTCCCATCGCATAGACCTTCTTATTCTTGTCTATAAATACACGCTTATTATAAAAACGAACTTCAAAATCCTTCTTGAGCAGCACTGGGACAGATATCAGGTTCCGACGTATCCCTGGGGCATATAGTACATCATTCAGTACCATAATGCTATCCCCCAGGTCAAGTTTGTATGTCCCAACACCTTCCACATCCAAGTAGGTGTTGTTTCTCATGAAGATCCTCTGTTCGCCTTTGCTCAGCTCCTTGAAGTCCACCAAGTCCAGGCCTTCCTTCGTTTTGGCGGTGTGTCTGGTTGCTCCAGAGTCGATCCACCATCCATCACTGTCCGTGATGACAGAGTTGCATTCCACGACAGCCGCGAATTCCATCTTCTTCTTGCCTTTATTTTCAGGCATTTTAGAATTTCCCGGCTTCTTCTTATTGGGGCAATTGACCTTGAAATGGCCATATTTGCCACAACCGTAGCAAGAGCCGCGTGGGTATTTCCCACTCTTTCCCTTGAAATTCGCCTTGGAGGGGCCTAGTCCTTTCTTTGCGTGCACGGCATTTGCTTCTTCTTCCTCGACTTCAAAGATCTCAGTTTTCGATCTTTGTTTGGAGAGATCCTTCTCAATCGCCAGCTGTGCAGGTAGGTCCGTCACAGACTTAATGTTGTCGTTCATTCTCAGAGATGTGGCAACCATGTCGAATGACGGAGGGAGACTTCCTAGTATGGTTGCGATCTGCATCCTCTCCGGAATTATGCAATCAGCGGCCGCAAGATCCTTGGCCATCACGATCATCTTGTTCACGTGCTCGAGGACGCTTTCAGATTCCTTCATTCTACACGAGTTGTACTTGTGTAGAAGAAGTTGGACGCTCACTTCAGATTTGGAGTGATATTTCTCCTTAACCGCGGTCCAGAGCTCGTAAGCTGATTCACAAGTCTCAAAGACCCGAATCAGGTTCAGATCCATATGGGTCAGCATAAAGCTCCTAACCCTATTATCTATTTTCTCGTACTGTTCGCGGGACCTAATTTCATCCACAGTTGGATTCTCAGATAAGATTGGGCCAGGTTTGTTTATAATAGTGTGTATGCTATCGTGCAACAGGCCATAGTAGATCTTCCTACTCCATAATTCATAATTAGTACCATTAAGGTACTCTATTTTCCCAACCTCAGTGGCAATCATCTTGCTCGTCATTTTTGTTTGGATCTAATAAATAAAAGTAAGCTAGGTATAAGTATGTCTAATAAGAATAAGTAAAGTTGGTACAAGTATTGTATGCTAATTAATGCTTATTAGATTCTAAAAAACGACAGGAAAGGAAAAAAAATTAGCTAGGATAACAAGGGTGCGTCTGCAAAAAAAAATATAAGGCAATAAAAGCATGAGTTTCTTTACAGGGAGTATCTGGACAAAAAAAACATAAACAAAGTCAAGGATGGAGCTATCTTAGGAAGAGGTTTCACGTAAAAAAATTACAAGGGGCCTTTTCAAAAAAAACGGCTCTTATGAAAAAAAGAGTAATCTGACAACACGGAAACGTATAAAAAAATTCAAACAAAACAAAAAAAATACAGTATTGCAATATACAAGTTTTTTTAAAGCACTCCTACTTTTAATTTAGCAAAAAAAATTAAAAAAAAAAGAATGAAACAGTATGCAAACGTGATTCACCAAAAAAATGAAATCTGTGACTATAGTTAAAAAACAAACCACGACAAAAAAATAACCAAACACGAGGAACAAAAAAATGGGGGAAGGACTTCACGTGAATGTATACCAAGAGGTTTCATGTGATCTCAGGTACCACTCAAGGATATCTATTTTTTTAATTGGTTGATCCGTGCAAAGTGATAAAAAAATGCGAACAATAAAAAAATCAGATGTTCACGTGATCCGTACAAAATTAAAGTGAAGAAGACAGAATGGCGTGGGGGATTTTTTTGTGTGCTCTCTAAATTAATCAAAAAAATAATGCCCTCCCCTCCTTTTTGAACGAGGAGACAAAAGATGATTCCCCTTTTTGTTTTTTTTAATCTAGAACTTGAATAAACATAAGGCGCACAATAAAAAGAAACAAAAGGTACCACCGAAACGGCAGGTCCGATAAAAATAAAGGAACGTGTTACCTTTATCCGCTTTACGTTAGGGTTTCGAGAGCCTGTGAGATGCGGCGGCGGACAAGGAGGTTGATCAATGAGATCGGATGTCGGAGGAGCTGGCGGAGGAACGCAACGGCGACAACGTGCTCTGATACCAGTCTAGCTTCAACCCCAGGTACGCCTTCTTGCCCTTGGCTACGAGAGAGAGAGAGAGAACGGAGTAGATGTGAGAGATAGATCGAGAGAGAGGAATTTGGGGAGATGGGAAGGGGGCTCCCAACGGCGAGGCTAGGAGCTGATGACTCTTCTCCTCCTCGCGGAGGTCTTTATATAGGCGTGAATGCCCTCGCTTAGTCCGCCCCCTTCCCCCACGCCCGACGGTTATGGCCTCCTAAAGACTCGGCCACGCCGCAACTGCCGCCCCCCCGAAACGGCCGGATCGGGCGGCGAACGGTTCTTGACCACTTAGTCACAGGCTGTTCTACAGCATTGCCTCGTGCGAACTCCTCAACAACCTCGAGGACCTCATTACCCAGCAAAGTCCAGAATTCTCTAAAGAAGAAAATGGGGAATCCATCTGGACCTGGTGCACCATCAGCATTTAAGCTCCATACCGCATTCTTCACCTCTTCCAGAGTAAAGTTCTGATGAAGATGAGTGGTGTAAGCTTCAGGTAAGGGGTTGGAGCCCCGACCCATCCATCTCCAATTTCCGCTCTCCTGCCTTCTAGAGAGATCATGAAAGTGATCAACAATCGCCTTACCCATCTCACGATCGCCTTCAACTCTGACATCATTCACCACCACCGACCGAAACAATTTGTGTCGATGTCTCCCATTAGCCACTCGGTGGAAATATGTAGTGTTTGCATCTCCCTCGCAAAGTGATGAACCTCAGTTTCATCATCTTTATTTCCTATAATTAACCCCCTTGCTTAAAGTTTTGTCAATAAAATCCTGTTAAAGTGTTGTAATTAACAGAGTCCTTAATAAATTAAAAATCACAAAATAATAACAAAGCAAAAATTCGTGGTATTTTTAGACTTAAAAATACCCTCAAAAATATTTCGGGCCCTTGTTTGATTTCATCTCCAGTTTTGGCCAACATGAAACTTGTAGATCTCGTCAAGATCTACAACTTTCATGTCTTGAGTTTTCTCAAATTCGTCCATCTTGGCTTTTATATTTCATCTTGAAGTCTGCAATAATCTGATTGGGCCACGTGTCCCAATCTGGGTGAGCCACGTGGCCCGCTCGCCTTGTCAAACCCGCCTGTGATCTGGGCCGTCAGATCTCCTCCTGAGATCCAACGGCCCCCATCCCTCCACGCCAGCTGCTCGCCCTTAGCCATCAGATCAGACCCACACTTAATCTACACCGCACGAGAGTGCTCTCACCAGAGCGTGCGATGTGTCGCCACCGATACCCTTTGATGTTCTCCAATCGATCGCATCTGAGTCGCTGCTTCCGCTTCATTCCTATACCGCTTGATCATCCCCCACAACTCATCTCTACCGTCCGCTGGCGCGTGAACTGCAAGGCGACACGTGGCAGCTTCATGGCCCGCCGATCACAACGCCTTGGATCTGATCTACACCGTCCTTCCGCGCCTAAATGCTCGCCGTTGGATCTCCAGATCCAACGGCCAGCGGTCTTCGTCAACCTTCCGATAGCCTTCTCTCTCCCACGATCCAGCGCACGCAAACCTCTCCCCCTTCCATTTTTCTCGCCTTCACCAGCCTCCATCTTCCATCGCCAATTACCCCACGACGTTACCCAGTCAACCGTGACCCTCGCGAGCACCACCTCCACCCACGGAGCTATCTTTACTCGCTCCATTTCCTCCTTGAAACCCTCGTCTCCACCACCACTTCCGCCATAACCTTTTTCAAATACCCCGCCCCTCCCACCGTTCACAGGCATCCACCTTTACGCGGGGCACGGCCCAGCCCTCCTCCACCTCCCAGTGACAGGGGGGAGGTGGCTGGATTGAGCGACGACGACCGTCGCCCCCGGTGAGATCCATCGCCGACTATGGCGATGTCGCGGCGCCCTCAGGCCTGCCCGAGCTCGCAGGGACGGCCGCCCAGTATGTTGCGACGACCCTGAGATCCTCTCGAAGCTCAAGCACAGGCCCCGCTCCGCCCAATCTCCAGGTAAGCTCTCTCTTCCTCCTTTGATTTTTTTTGTTTAATTTCGTTGCTTTAATTAGGCTCCTCCAGTAGTTATCGCCTTCCATTAACACCTTCAAAAGCTTCGTCGTCAAACCCCCGTTCTCGCGCCACTTTCCGATCATGTCCTCCCTCCTTCAGACCTAAAGCCATCTCCGACCCATCTCCTCCGCCCTCACGGCGGAGGAGCTTCGAGCTCCCCCAAGTTCTTCGCCCCCCGATGAGCTCCCACTTCACTTCACCTCACGCAAATACATCTATGCTTCGGCTACGCTTTACTAACGCTGCAGGTCGCCAATCTGATCAATGGCCGGAGCTCTGCCGGAGCTAACTTCATCGACGCTGTAGCTGTTCTCCGAGCCTCGGCGAGCAACGCCAGAGGCTTCTGCGTCTTCCCCGAGCTCCGGGCTTCGTCGACGGTCATCCATCGAGCTTCGGGGAGGTCCATGTCGACAGAGAACAAGCGGCGGAGGAGGGAGTCCTTCGCCGGAGCCCAGAACGCGCCGCCAGCCTTCGGCCGAGGGAGAAGAGCAGCCACCGTTGGATGGTCCACCCCCGGTGACCATCCAACGGTCCAGAAGCGGCCACGTCATCGACTTCTTTATCTGTTGGATCTGTTCGATCCAACGGACCGCGATGCAGCCACGTGTCAGAGCCATAGCTTCACCAAGCCTGCCATCCGGACCTACAGGCTTGGCTGCTTCCGATCCTCCCCAAGCCTGCACCGAGCCTCGGACCAGCCAAGCCTTAGCCGAAGCTAGACCGAACCTCTGTCGAACCCGAACCTTCGTCCAGACCTGGGGAGGCACGTGCTTGGCACGTGAATCCTTGGGTTATTTGCAGAGACGCCCCGCCATATTCTCCATTTTGCATCCAGGTCCTGACGCACGTGCTAACCATGCGCGCAAGGAAAATTTAAACTGAAGCCCTTGCGGTTTTAAAGATTTGCAGAAAGGCCCCTGTGCGTGTGGGCAAATTACAAGGAAGGTCCCGCTCTTTTGTTTATTTACTTTTTAGTCCCTCCCAGGGACCTGTATGCAATTTTATTTTCATGTTTTCTTTTCAGTTATGCCCTTGCGTTCCTTTATGCATATCTTGAGCTACGAACATCCGATTGAGATGATTTCAGTTTCGTTTTAAAGCTGGTTTGATGATCTTTCAGATGGCATGCCTAATTACTGTTTTGGACACAATGACTTTGTTATGTATTATTTTATAGCGATGTGTCTATTAGAGCTCAAAATGATGCCCTTCTTAATATTGTTCATCACATCTGCCTTTTTAATTGAACTCGAAATTAACTCTTATTTATTTTGCTCTTTATTTTTACCTAGGGCATATTTTAATTGCATTACATGGCATTTATTTGCATTATAAAAATTGATTAAAAAATGCATGTTTATTTTTAATGCATTGTCTTGTGTTGTCTCTGCATGATTTTGACCTATATGCCTCTAACTCTACGCTTAATTAAATAGACTTAAATCCGATTAATACGAGAGAGGCTCGTGTCCCTGAGTTCGACCTTGGTTTCTTGCCAAGTAAAATATAAATTACGATCATCTCATTTTGATTTATTATTGCATATCTTTAAATGAGTTGATCTTTTGATGACCAAAATCGGCCCGACTGCATCGACATGTTGAGGTGCTAAAAACGCACTCTTGAAGGGCCGGTTTTGCGGCTCGTCAAATGGCGCCGTTGCCGGGGACACGGCTCATTTTTTATATTTTTTGGATTTTTGTTTGTTTAATTTGGTGTTCTTTTTTATAGGTCAAATAATCACATATTTTGCATATAAAATTTTTTCTTCCTTATTTGATATCTAACTATTGTTTCTGTTGCAGGGCCCTTGATGGATCAAGGAGGCGAGGAGCAGGACGTTCCCCGCTACGAGGAGCCGCAGGAGCATGCTTGGAGCAAATAAGGGAAAAAAGGAAAAAATGTCTCGCATTTTTTGTGTTGCATTTTATTTTTATAATAATTCGTCTTTTACAGCGGTCTTCGATCGAAGACTCGCGGGTGTAATCGAACGATCATGGTTGTGTGGGGATCGTCCCCACTTAAGTGTCGACCTAGGATAGGCACACGGCTCTCCGAGCTCATTTTATTTTCATATTTTTATGTGCTTAATCGTAGGTAGGACACACTAAATCCTATCCGCACATAATCTCGCGTCACTTAGCTAAAATTCATGAAGATTAATCACCGCTAATAGATGCATGATTAGGTGCGGCTTTTTCAACTTGCATACATGTTGGATTTGATTTTTAAAACGGCCCCAGTTTTTTCGCGGATTTATCGTCAAATAACTGCATGATTTCTCGCGTAGCCTAGATCGCCTTTTTCTTCATCGAATACATGTTTTTCACGGCTTTCATTTCCTAGATTGATCACCTACGATTAATGGAAAATGGAATGAACGGTAGACGATGATTTTCTGATTGATGTGATAACCTTAATTCAATGATAATTTAAAATAAAATTGGGACTGTTAATTGCAAGTCAACCAAAAATGGAGTAAAATTCGGTTTTGGGAGAGCAACACCCGCGCATACGCCTTGATTTTCAATTCACATTTTCTTCGCGTAATTATCTAACGTTTTATCACCAATAAAACCGACAAGATAATCAACCAACCTTGGTTGGTTTCATGTGTGAGTTGGTGAAACTAAGGGTTTGCTTGCTTGAATTGAGCCTTTGTTGCGACACACACCCTAGAACCTTAGTCCCTCCATTTCATCTCCTAAGATTCAACCGCTCACTTGTAAAATTCATTCCTCTTCTTCGTTCACCTTGGGTTCCTTCCAACATCAATCCTCATCTTTATACTTAGGCTAATCTCAGCCTAAGTATAGGGGGGACCCAAGTCCCCATGATTTTCTCTACTCCTCTTTTCTTGCCTTTATACTTAGGTTATTTCTAACCTAAGTATAGGGGGGAGCCCCTCTTAGCTCCCGTATATTCTTCTATATTTAAATGGACCTATGTACTTGTAACATCTAGTGCTATGAGGACATAGCAAAGTTTAAGTATAGGGGGGTATACCGTATATACCGTATATTTACTTTAGCTATAATCTGAAAAATTTTGAAAATTTTAAAACTTTTTGGCTAAGGTAAAAATCTTTGGACTAAGAGAACTCAAATGATCTCGCGGCTTTTCGATATTATGTTACTCTACTTTTATAAAAATATTTTCGAAAATGATTTTTGAAAATGTTTTGAAAAATCTTTTTATTTTTTGTGACATGGTTTTGAAAAATCGCCATCTCTTTTCAAGGAAAGTTGAGTCTAACTTGTGTTTTAACTTTATTAAAATCCATAAAAATGATAAAAATCCTAAAAACCCTTTAGGAGCTATTAGTGACTACTAAGTCCAATTAAGAAAGCCACGTTCAGTGAGGGTTCGCCCTTAGCAGATTGGATGGTTTAGATGTAGCATCCCGTTTCCAATCAAACCCGAAGTCGTCCAATTTTGGGTCTAATGAACCCAAAAACATTGTCGGTCAATACTAAACAACCTAAAACGACCAATTGATCATAAATCAAAAGTCGTTCGGGTGAAATCGACCGAAAATCGGTCACACCGTAACGCGCGCCGTGAAAAGCCGCGACGCAAATTCGGAAACCGCGAAACGAACCGAGACCGTCATTAGATCCGATTCGACGATACAAGACCAACGGAATCGATCGTTCGTCAATCGGAGGTCGTTTGACAATTTTAATTCGTAAAATTTAACCTTAAACAAAAATCGTATCCGGAAATTTCGGCTATTCAAAACCCGACCGGAAGTATATCAACATTATACTCATATTGACCGTCATTCTGAGACGATCAAATTGAGATCTTGCGCGTCGAAATCCGGTATTCGATGCGTGAATACGGATGATTTTTGTATCGTATAATAAATACAAATTTTTGTAAAAAAAATGGTTTAAAAAAAATAATTTTTATTTACTGACTGTACACAGATAAGTCCACAGTGAGCCGTTGTCATCTTTGGCAATTAAGCCTCCACTTGCCCCTTAAGTTATTCCACTTGGCAACCAAGTGTCTCATCTCTTCTTCTTATAAATATCCAGCCCACTCCTCTCTTTCCTTTCTCTTTATTATTCCAACAAAACTTTTTTTATAGCCGTAAGACTCTCCTCTCCGTAATCTCTTCTCTCCAGCTTTTCAAGATTTCCAATTTCCAGCCTCTTTCTTCTAAAATTTCAGCTGAAACTTTTTCCCCCCTCCCAAAGTCTGGAATCTGTAGCTTGGGTTGTTGCATTCTTGCAATTTCCAGCCATGTGAGAAGCCAAATCACTCCAAGCTGCTGTTGCCCTTCTCCTATTAGAGCTTCTTCAGCCATCTCTGCAGCTCCAGATCAGTAGAATTAGCTCCTGCATGCTCTGAAGAGATAGGGCTGGAGCTCCTGCATGTGGTTGATCTTCATGTGGAAAACTTAGGTACAAATCCCATCCCATCTTTTGCTGCCATGCATGTAATATTTCACAAATTTGATCTCATGTTGGGAATGTTATTAGAGCCATAGTAAATTGGGGATTTTGTTTGTGAAATTACACCGTAATATTTACTGGGAATGGGATGTTGGTTTCTTTAAAAGCAACCATTCTGTATAATTAAACATCCCTTGTGCGGGAACAAGCTTGGTTTGGGTTTTGATTAAGATGGTTCAAATAGTGTGTCTGATGACCATAATAATATGTCTTGGAGTCTGGAGTAGATTCAATGATCATTTCTGATGAGAAATGCATATGGAGGTGTGGGGCCTAATCAGAGAGTAGATTCGATGCATGATAATATGGTTCATTTCAGTTGAGTAAAAGAGAGTCTTTATAAATCTACAAATATTTGAAGTGACTGTTCTATTACTACCTGCTTATTCCACTTGCTATTAATCAAATAGTTATTTCAAGCTGTCTGCACAGACTACTCAAAACATGCATTTTGTGGCTCTGGTTGATTGTGTCATTGTTCTTGCATATATCCAGCATTGAAGTATGCCACGGCCATCCCTGTGATTTTCCTCTCTGCACTAAGTATCATACCTGCACTTAAACCTAAAAAGTTAATATTTAAAAATTTCCCACCAAAATTTTTGATCTGATTTCAGAGTTTTTGGTCTGATTTCATCCCTTTTCAGATCTAAATTAGAGCACTTTGCTCCAATTTTTGTTTAAGGTTGATTGTTTTATGAGTCTACGCCTATAACGACCCCTCTTCATGTTTGTGTAGACACTTCACGTTCTGTCTATGGTCCCAGTTAGCTATCCACGATGTTAAAATTGGCATTTAAGTTATATTAATTTGGATACTGGAATTGAAATTTTGATTGAATGTGCATTTGTTTGAAATCTAGATCAATTACTAAAATTCCATCAAAACACTCATTTCACTATATCATGCTTTAGTAATGGACATGTATTAACAACGGGCAAATTAACCAAAATATTTTCCTTTAATTAAAACCCGGCACCCTCATTTCATAACAGAAATGAGGCATTATTCTGTTAAGTGTAAGGATAAATATTATCATTTAATTAAGGCTGGAAGTAAGTATATGTTGATAGATAAAAAAAATATTAATGGAAAACTTGAAGTAATATCGAGGAGTCAAATGGAGAAATTAGACTAAATTGAAGGCGTTAAGATCAATATGCATCATAGTGCAACAATTGACTATTTAGTTTCGAATTTGACTATTGATAACTAGACGAAATACTTTCAAGAGAAGGTTTCCTGGTGAATACTTGTGGCAGAGTACCTTGTCATAGTGGATGAGGCTAAAAAGTGGAATTTTGAAAAGTAGGAAACCCCACCAGAAGGATTGTGTTCAGTACTTGTTCTTTGAAGTGCATATGAAAGTTTAGTTTCATTTTGACAAAATGTAGAAATTAATGATATCGGATTCCTCATTAAATGTGAAAGGTATAAGTTATCCACCAGACTTAAAGTGTTACATTCATCATCAAGGATATGCAAAGGATCGCTTTAATTGGATAACTTTTAAGATAATAATGTTAGTTAGTACTTACTACATCTACAGGGTTGATGAAGAATTAGTGATGATCTATAATTAAGACTGCCGGTTAGAGTGTCTTTAAACCTAACTGTGCGAGGGCGCGGTGACCCTCAACTGGGCGGGAGAATAGGAAGCCCAGTTAGGGCAGCGGCCGCCAAGTGCGCGGGTCTAGGATCCCAGTCTTTTACACGGTTTTACGCGAGCTCGCAGTGTTTTTACGCCTTCGTTGGGATCCCGACTTTAGACCATTCCGCTGACCCTGTCTTTTAGGATACCCAGGCGGGGGATCCTGGTTTTTCAGTTTTTCGTACGAGCTCGTCCGCCCGTACTAGTCGGGCAGTTTTCTAGAGCGACTTTTCTAGGGAGTCTCTCTCACCCGTCTCAGTGGCGTAGTTGGGGAGTAGACCTATCCCTCTATTGGACCGCGCTTCCAATTAGAGGGCGAGACGGAAGAGCCATTTGCAGGCTTCTTCACCGCTTGAGTTACTTCGCCAAACAGATTTGGCGATTCTATATCTAGATCATCCATATCTACATCTACAACATCTGGAGCTATATCTGAAACATTGAAGTTGAGAATTTGAGAAGTTAAGATCAAAAGACCATTCTCTCTACCCAAGAATTTAAATAAATTAATAGATCTCTACAATCTCAACTTTTCCATTTTTCACTCACCAACATAATCTCTAAAGAAAATGATATATGCATTCCCACTCATACACTCATGATTACGCAACTGCTATAGAAATATGTTACATATGGGAAATGCCGGGTTCTGGGGAAAGTCATTAGAAATGCATTACAAACAATTTGAAACTCCTTTTTACTTACGCAAGTAGATGTAGATTTTACTTATACCACCTTTCTACTTGCTCTCTTTTGCACATATTAAATGTCAAGTTATTTATATATATTTTAGGGAGGTACCAGCAATGGCTGACGCCTCTTCTTTCCTATTGTGTGTGGCAGGCAAACAGCCTGCAGTTCAGTAGCCGCTCAGTATATACATGCTTCCAGGAGATAGAGTTTATACCCGACGGTATGAATTACTTTGTCTTAGTTTTGTTCAGATAATGATGTAAATGTTATCTCTTTTGTATCACACCTTGGGATATATGTTGTAATGAAAGATCCTTGTACATGTTGTAACTTGATATGAATATTAATGAAAAGAAAATTTTGGTGCCATTGTCTCTTTTACTTTGTGGTAATGTGTGATGGAAATGAATGTCATAATTACGCGAAAAAATTTTCCCTGTATTTGTGCGACTTCTGCGATCAATGTGAATGATATATTGCGAATTGCGCGTAAACGGGTACCCGGATCCTGAGGGGTTCACATTAGAGGACTTCGTGTAAGGCCCCGTCCTCAAGCAACGGGCTTAGGCCTGTACTTACATCCATACTGGCTGAACGTAGCTACTTAATTGAGTTTAGGTAGTTATAATATCTCTTGAAGACCCAAAAAAAAATGTGTGTCTTGAATGAAGAAGTTGGATTAGTCCTCTACACTTACACTTTCACCCAGGATCTGAATTAGTCAAGGAGACTCAGCTTTTTGAGGTCTTTGAGATTCTAGGTTAACCAGCCTTAGCCATCAGGGTCTTAGACTCAATCATCCACATTCCCCTAGGTTTCTAGATTTGCATGCTATATTCCATGCTTAGTCTCAGACATAAAGAATATGATCAGCACATCACATGCACGACTGCGGTTTTTGATGAGATGAGTTGATTTTTCACCCAAGGGATTGGGATGAGGAAGTCGAGTTTGGATTTGATCTAATGATGCTCGAGGATGGGATAAAATCTTTGGAGGCTTCATGAAACCTGAGTGTCAGCAATATTAGCCAGTATGAGAACTTGATTCTTATACTAACCTCTTGATATTGACCTAAGTGCCAGGGTGTGAAATAAATAAAAAAATTGTTGATCAGTGTGCGCCAACTTTTGGTAAAAGCAGTGGAGCTAGCCACAAATTATACAAGTCAATGATATTCAAAGAAAAGCTCTCATTCCACCAAAGTCAAATATCAAAGAGCTTCCACCAAAGGCGAGCGCTCCCAAACTTTTCAAAGTGTCCACTTGGACCACCGCTATTAAGACTAGGAGTCGGGCTAGCACCAAAAAAAAGGGCTCTGCATCGTAAATGCTACAAGTCTGGGTGTCGAAGGTACGATAGGTACTCAAAAGAGACACACCCCGGTGTACTCCCAGGAAAACAAGTGTAGACGGCTCCAACTTCTCTTGACGGACGCACTGATCAACACCAAAAAAAAATGTGTTGCGTAAAAAGGCACTAGAGAGAATCCTTGTTCCAATGAGAGGGAGAGAAGAATTGACACAATTCCATGCCCTCCATTTCTGGCCTGCCATCTACATTTTCTAAGTCTGACAACTAAGGAGACGGTGGACTGAATGCAAGATTGGATTTATTCCCTAGTGTTGAGGATTGGGTCCTTAGGAGATTTTCTCGGACCAAGATTTTGGGTGACGAATTGACTCTACTCTCGAAATTTCAGTCAACACTAAAATATCCTTTAGTTTATATGTAAATCAGAGAGAGTCTAGAGAAATAGAGGAATTGGAAGCCTCTTGATTAAGGCTGGGTTGAACTCTAGAATTTTGCATCTCTAAAGTCGAGTCGACTTGATCAGATTGGATCCTGTATTCACATGCACAAGGGGGTTAATCCAACTTAGTCATTCTTTTTGATGCTCGAGGACGAGCATAGTTTAAGTATAGGGAGGTGATGAACCTCAGTTTCATCATCTTTATTTCCTATAATTAACCCCCTTGCTTAAAGTTTTGTCAATAAAATCCTGTTAAAGTGTTGTAATTAACAGAGTCCTTAATAAATTAAAAATCACAAAATAATAACAAAGCAAAAATTCGTGGTATTTTTAGACTTAAAAATACCCTCAAAAATATTTCAGGCCCTTGTTTGATTTCATCTCCAGTTTTGGCCAACATGAAACTTGTAGATCTCGTCAAGATCTACAACTTTCATGTTTTGAGTTTTCTCAAATTCGTCCATCTTGGCTTTCATATTTCATCTTGAAGTCTGCAATAATCTGATTGGGCCACGTGTCCCAATCTGGGTGAGCCACGTGGCCCGCTCGCCTTGTCAAACCCGCTTGTGATCTGGGCCGTCGGATCTCCTCCTGAGATCCAACGGCCCCCATCCCTCCACGCCAGCTGCTCGCCCTTAGCCATCAGATCAGACCCACACTTAATCTACACCGTACGAGAGTGCTCTCACCAGAGCGTGCCACGTGTCGCCACCGATACCCTTTGATGTTCTCCAATCGATCGCATCTGAGCCGCTGCTTCCGCTTCATTCCTATACCGCTTGATCATCCCCCACAACTCATCTCTACCGTCCGCTGGCGCGTGAACTGCAAGGCGACACGTGGCAGCTTCATGGCCCGCCGATCACAACGCCTTGGATCTGATCTACACCGTCCTTCCGCGCCTAAATGCTCGCCGTTGGATCTCCATATCCAACGGCCAGCGGTCTTCGTCAACCTTCCGATAGCCTTCTCTCTCCCACGATCCAGCGCACGCAAACCTCTCCCCCTTCCATTTTTCTCGCCTTCACCAGCCTCCATCTTCCATCGCCAGTTACCCCACGACGTTACCCAGTCAACCGTGACCCTCGCGAGCACCACCTCCACCCACGGAGCTATCTCCACTCGCTCCATTTCCTCCTTGAAACCCTCGTCTCCACCACCACTTCCGCCATAACCTTTTTCAAATACCCCGCCCCTCCCACCGTTCACAGGCATCCACCTTTATGCGGGGCACGGCCCAGCCCTCCTCCACCTCCCAGTGACAGTGGGAGGTGGCTGGATTGAGCGACGACGACCGTCGCCCCCGGTGAGATCCATCGCCGACCATGGCGATGTCGCGGCGCCCTCAGGCCTGCCCGAGCTCGCAGGGACGGCCGCCCAGTATGTTGCGACGACCCTGAGATCCTCTCGGAGCTCAAGCACAGGCCCCGCTCCGCCCAATCTCCAGGTAAGCTCTCTCTTCCTCCTTTGATTTTTTTTGTTTAATTTCATTGCTTTAATTAGGCTCCTCCAGTAGTTATCGCCTTCCATTAACACCTTCAAAAGCTTCGCCGTCAAACCCCCATTCTCGCGCCACTTTCCGATCATGTCCTCCCTCCTTCAGACCTAAAGCCATCTCCGACCCATCTCCTCCGCCCTCACGGCGGAGGAGCTTCGAGCTCCCCCAAGTTCTTCGCCCCCCGATGAGCTCCCACTTCACTTCACCTCACGCAAACACATCTATGCTTCGGCTACGCTTTACTAACGCTGCAGGTCGCCAATCTGATCAATGGCCGGAGCTCTGCCGGAGCTAACTTCATCGACGCCGTAGCTGTTCTCCGAGCCTCGGCGAGCAACGCCAGAGGCTTCTGCGTCTTCCCCGAGCTCCGGGCTTCCTCGACGGTCATCCATCGAGCTTCGGGGAGGTCCATGTCGACGGAGAACAAGCGGCGGAGGAGGGAGTCCTTCGCCGGAGCCCAGAACGCGCCGCCAGCCTTCGGCCGAGGGAGAAGAGCAGCCACCGTTGGATGGTCCACCCCCGGTGACCATCCAACGGTCCAGAAGCGGCCACGTCATCGACTTCTTTATCTGTTGGATCTGTTCGATCCAACAGACCGCGATGCAGCCACGTGTCAGAGCCATAGCTTCACCAAGCCTGTCATCCGGACCTACAGGCTTGGCTGCTTCCGAGCCTCCCCAAGCCTGCACCGAGCCTCGGACCAGCCAAGCCTTAGCCGAAGCTAGACCGAACCTCTGCCGAACCCGAACCTTCGTCCAGACCTGGGGAGGCACGTGCTTGGCACGTGAATCCTTGGGTTATTTGCAGAGACGCCCCGCCATATTCTCCATTTTGCATCCAGGTCCTGACGCACGTGCTGACCATGCGCGCAAGGAAAATTTAAACTGAAGCCCTTGCGGTTTTAAAGATTTGCAGAAAGGCCCCTGTGAGTGTGGGCAAATTACAAGGAAGGTCCCGCTCTTTTGTTTATTTACTTTTTAGTCCCTCCCAGGGACCTGTATGCAATTTTATTTTCATGTTTTCTTTTCAGTTATGCCCTTGCGTTCCTTTATGCATATCTTGAGCTACGAACATCCGATTGAGATGATTTCAGTTTCGTTTTAAAGCTGGTTTGATGATCTTTCAGATGGCATGCTTAATTACTGTTTTGGACATAATGACTTTGTTATGTATTATTTTATAGCGATGTGTCTATTTGAGCTCAAAATGATGCCCTTCTTAATATTGTTCATCACATCTGCCTTTTCAATTGAACTCGAAATTAACTCTTATTTATTTTGCTCTTTATTTTTACCTAGGGCATATTTTAATTGCATTACATGGCATTTATTTGCATTATAAAAATTGATTAAAAAAATGCATGTTTATTTTTAATGCATTGTCTTGTGTTGTCTCTGCATGATTTTGACCTATATGCCTCTAACTCTACGCTTAATTAAATAGACTTAAATCCGATTAATACGAGAGAGGCTCGTGTCCCTGAGTTCGACCTTGGTTTCTTGCCAAGTAAAATATAAATTACGATCATCTCATTTTGATTTATTATTGCATATCTTTAAATGAGTTGATCTTTTGATGACCAAAATCGGCCCGACTGCATCGACATGTTGAGGTGCTAAAAACGCACTCTTAAAGGGCCGGTTTTGCGGCTCGTCACTAAGCCAACACTGTCTGGATCGTTGCTTCCACTCGATCACACGTTTGTTATCCTCAGCCACAATAATCCATTGAGCCGCTGCTTTTTCAGCCAATTTGAATACCTGGAGGTCTCTGACATCCTCTAATTTGTAAATTGTGCGGATCACTACCTCAGCAGCTACGCGAGAAGCCTCCCTCTCCTTTCTAATCTCCTTCTTAAAGGAGTAATGGTGCTTGCACAAGGAAGTAAGCTCTAGAGGCTGGCCACAAGCTCCCAGAAGGAATCCTCCTATAGCCAAGCCTTCTCAAAATGGAAAAAACCATGCGGTTGCGACTCCAACCTGGAGTCCCAGACGAGATGAGAGTGATCCGATCTGGTACGAGTTCTTGACGTGCAAAAGGACAAAGGGAAAGCATCCATAAGCTCATGTGAAGCCAAAAAATGGTCATTCGCGAGCATGAACCAGAGTTCATCCAAGAAAATCGTAAGTCATTCAAATCTATCACTTCAAGCTCAAGATAATCCACAAGATCCGTGAAGGCCAAGGAGCTCGGATCTTGACCACCACGTAAATGCAAGCGATTCGTGGAGTAGAGAATTACATTGAAATCCCCCCCCCCAAAAGCCAAGGAAAACCCTTAAGAGCCCTCCTAGCAACACGGATGTCCTCCCAAAGCTTACCTCCTAAGGAATGGGTATACGGCCCATAGACACATGAAACTGCCAAGAGAGAGCCAGAAATATGTCTTCTAGGATAACAGTGAGAACATGATTGCCCTCAATCTCCATCTGAAAAGAGAAAAGCCTGTCTCTCCAAGCAATAACTAGACCTCCTGAAGTGCCAACATCGTCTAATATTTTAAAAGCAGAGAGCGATGTAGCTCCCAGAGACTTCCAAAGGTGACTAGAACAAGATGAAAGTTTTGTTTCTTGTAAAAGGACAACATCACAACCCCATTCTCATTCCGCAAAACGACTCCCCAACAACCGTCGTTTCTCGGGGTCACCTAAACCCTTTACATTCCATGTCAGGATCTTCATTTAGAAACGAGTGATTGACCCGAAATCCACACCACCCCGACGGCCTTAGCCACAGATATCTTGCTTTCCGAGATTGCTCGATCTCTTCCTTTCTCTTTGGATAAAGGTCTTGGTGCTCTGTAATGCTTATGCCTCCTTGCTAATCCAGTGTCCGATTACTGCGAATTAGACGATGATGGTTGTTGAAACAATCTCGGAGGGGAGGGAGGTGGGACTACAAGATAAACTCCCAACACCTCCAGAGAGTCCACTGCTTGGCTAACTATAAACTGCATGTTGGCCAAGTAGTCTCCACGGGCACCAAAGCTTTGCCGCTGCCAACCTACACCGAAGTTTCCAAGTCGAAATCCCTCGTCACGTTACCCAAGACTACATGAACTTCCACTTGCTGCTCAGGATTGGCCAAAAATGGAGGCACATGGGTTTCCTTGACCTTAACCAAAGGAATCATGCACAAGATCCGGTTCATGGAAGCGATAGGGACGTCAAAGGTGGCTCCCGGACTAATGTCGTTACTCGGATCAAATAAAATTTTGGAAGTCGAAATCGGGTTTGGACCACGATCCAACAAGGAGAGCGTCTTTCCAACCGAATCTGGTGGCAGGAGCTCAAAATAGGAGCCCTAAACGACGCCCCCAAAAAGAAAGGAGTGGAGTCTTGGAAGCTCGAGCGTTGCAAAGAGATACATGTTGCCATAAAGTTCGATTGAAAGGTGTTGCCACCTCCTGATCTCACGAAAACATTAAAGCCTCCGGAATTGGAATCGTCATCCCCCAAAGAAGTAAACAGATTGACGAAATGAAAGGGTTTAACAGATACTGCCATAAAGGCATTTTTCCAAATTCGCAGCACTCGAATTACGTTTAAATGTCTCCAATGCACAATAGACGCTTTTAGGATCCTTGGAAATTGAAAGCATTAAATGTGATTGACTTGATGATGATGAGGACGTTGAACGGTCATCGTTTTCGACCACCGGCGGCGGCAATGGAGGCGGAAGTATCTGAACTGAGAGGCGAAATACAGCTCGCCCTACCTCTAAAAGGCAACAAGTCTGTAGATTCACAGGATCTTGACCCTCCAGAACCACCAAAGTAACACAGGGATCTGTCCCTGGCTTATGCCCATCATATAATATTCTCCTGACCCAACCAACATATCTCAGAGCCGGTCGAAGCGCTTCCACATTACGTGAAAGGAAAGGAATTCCCAACACACGGGCCACGCACAAAGTTCTGTTCGAATCTTCACCATCAGCAAAACATGGAAATCACCAAGACACAGGAGAAAGATTTCCACGAAACAAAACATTTTCTTGCTGCTTCGATAAACCCCTCGCGCAGTAGTGAGCCGGATCCAAAGTAACCACATCTCCCGTGAACGAAAAGCCAGAGTTCCTTGCACCCAAACTTGTATATCGGAAAGATCTAAGGCCTTAGAAAAAGAGGTGCCAATAAGCATTGAATTCTTCAACTCCTTGTCCTCGATCGAACCTTTCACAAACCACTACCGCATAAGACCTCCTTGTAGTCTCCTTCTCTTTGACGATCTTCGAGAGCGAGGCCTTCACCCGACTCCGACAGTTGGATTGCCGATGGACAACCTCACCACATCTAAAGCAACTCGCATGAAGACCGCATGAAGAAGCTTGATGGTCGGTGAAGTCATAGCGGAAGCATCGTCTTCCTCGTTTGCAGTGAGAGACCACCGACCAGCCACTCTCTTCCCTCTCCTTCTCATGATCGGTAGCCCTCAGAGAATCACCCTCTCCTTGCTTGGTAGCCTTCACCCACTCTTGAAGGCCTCGCCCCACTTCCCAGCGAAGGTGCTCCCCTCGCTTCATGAGTTGTTCCCTTCCCACTATTGGATTTCATACCACAATAGTGCAGAATATGTCAGCAGTATTTCTGAAATGTGATATTATCTAGGCATTTTTAAGGAACAGTCCCTGTAAACTTTTGCAAGTACACGGTAATTTATGCAAACTTCATAATTAACTAACCCCTACAAGATTACATTATCTTACACCATGACCCATGTTGTCAATTTAACTCTTCCTGAATAAATATTCTTGAGTTAAATAATCATGCCGAAAAACACTCACATCCAACGTTAGTATTGCATCTGATTCCGTATTAGGGAACTAAGGGGCGATGACACCGAGTAGTTGCCACTGTGATCCGAGCAGCATGGTCGGCAGAAATGAGGGAGGAGATTGTCCCGAGGCAAAGGTGATAGTTGCCCACGAGGGCGGTGATAGCTAGGTGACTTCAACAATGGAAGGCGGAAAGGAGCAAATGAGGGAGAAGAGGGGTGAGTTAGATAGTGTTCGGAGATGATAAGGACGATGAGAGGGAGGGGAGAATGCAATGGCAATGTTTTGTAAATTTGACTTAATGTCAGTATAGATATGGCATTTTTTACAGTTTCTGTTCGATTTGACGGTAATATGGATGGAAGTTAACCACAAGAGTTATGGTATAAGAGTTAGTAAGTTTGTAGGAGTTGTGGGGTAAATATGAAATTTGCAGAGGATAACCATGTAATTACCTAAGTTTATAAAAGTCGTGGTGTAAAGATCCCTATTATGTTATATATAATGCTTTTGCTTTCTCTCCTTGATTTGGATGAAATTTTTTTCCTAAAATGTATGACTTCAATAATATGTTCACTTCCAACAAAGCAGGATCTCAACATAGGAATCTTGTATGAACAAGACAAGGGATTGTAAAGAAACCAAAAGATTCCATAATGAATTAAAAAAACAACAAAAAATCTATATATCTTGACCATAAACTAAACTAAAGCTCGTCTCTTTTTAATAGTGAGAGGATGGTTGTTTAAACAGTCACCCGAGAGATATACGGCGCGATTAGTTGGCTAGGTGGCCTCGGCGGACTCAAATCTAGCAATTGAGTCAATACCTGAATCCGTTAACAAGCTGATTAAAACCCCTTAAAAACACTATTATCTCCGGCATTAAGCACCCATCTCCTTCAACCATCCCAAGCAACCATCCCTTTAGGATCGCTAGCACGTCACTCTACTTCGAGCTCATTGCCTCCGGCCTCTAGCAGCTCACATCGGCTACATAGCTTCCGTCACCTCCACCCTTCAGCAAGTTTGCTATTGTATTCTTGTCCAGTCCCTCATTAATGCCAATTCTTTTAAGATTCATTATCATATTTAAATTCTGTTGTTTTCTCACCACCTAATTTTATCACAATACAATTCCTACACATCTTACACTTTTTTTGTTAATCTAGAGAACAATTTAGGGCTTATGAAAAAAGGACACACACACTAACCTGTTGGTCCCAGAGTTCCGTTCAAAACCTACAAAGATGAGAGATAACATTAAAAAAATGAAACAATAGAAATTTGAATGGCTTTTAGAAAAGAAAAGGCAAGGCAAGCCTTGGACAAATGATGAATAGTAATAACCCTGCCAACATACCACATTGTTTTTATGATCATCAAAATTGCTTTTCTTCTCTAAAGTTGTAATATTGGTCCCCAAAAACCTGAGATCCACCAAGGCCCTCAGATTAACAAAAATAAGCACAAAATTCTTCTAGAAGGATGGTATAATGCAAGTAAGCTACAAAATATACATAAATATACCTGTTCTCTTCAGTAGATAAATGACCGTGAACACCCACAGATACCAGCTGGTTGTCCCGATCAAGAGAACTGGAATTGTTGGCAAGTGCTTCAGATGAAATCTGAGATGACGGCGCATTCTGCATAACATGGAAACAAAGTCACTATGACAAAAGAATATATTCTTTTCTTTTTTTGAACAAAAGAAAAGTTTCTCGATCTTAAGAGGAAGTGAGGCAGTGAAAATGCATCCATTTTTTGGAGTACTCTTACATGCAGAATTTAATGGTTCCAAGAAATTATCTCAATCTGCTATCTCCCAAATAATGGAGCTTGCAATCTTGGGTTGTCGACAGAAGGTACAAAGGACTGAGGAGCACTGTTAACCTTGGGCCAGAGTTAGGAGTTGAAAAGATACCTAAAAACAATAGCATGCAACTAGAGGAAGGTTGACGGTTATCCAAGGCCTCGAAACAAGTGCTACAAAAATGCACTCATAGTCATTGACCATTCTGAATGAAAAAGGTGAAAAATGAACAGAGATGAAACCTCATCAAGCAAGGACAACTGATGAACTACTTATTTATGCTGATCATATTCTCTTACTAGTTCAAATAAGCAGAAATACACCCATGAATAAGGGTTTATCCCCAGATAAACTTTTATCCAGACTTATCCTGATATAGGTACCAGTCCTACTCCTACCACTTAGCTTTTAAAAAAGGTGGAAGATTCATCCTTCACATACTGACATACCTCAAGGCTCAAACAATGATTACCATTTATCACCCGTTCACACTAACTCACAATAATTATAACTTGTCCCACATTCCAAATAACAGTGAAACGCAGTTAAGGAATAACTCAACTGGTTTTCCCTATTCACCCTCACACACAATATCTCACCAACGCAATAGAAGACAAGAGCACACCCCCCCCCCTCCTTATTCCCCATCCCTCCAACATGTCCCTCGTTCAATATCCCACATCGAAACAGGCCAGCATCTTGTATATAACATAATATTTATTCATCAGTCACGAGAACATATACAACCAGTTAACCACAATTTCACCAAAAAATAATATCTATTGGATTAAAAACTTATAAATTTAAGGAACCTAATCGTTTGAAGTAAAGAAATTTACAAATTTACATGCTAATTCATAAACGAGAAAAGTTCAAGCGTTCTAAAAGGGAGACCCTTGATAGAATAATTAGCATTGTGTAGCATCCTCCGTAGTAAACACATAAGCCATGCAGAGTCATGTTGTTTGGAGAAAGAACACACTTGCTAAATCCCCCTGTGGAAAGAAATGCTAAAACAAGCAATAGATGATGGAATGCATTCAATCATTATGATAAGCCTAAGAGATTTATATTCACATTACCAATGACTATAGCAAGAACATGTTTAATTGCACAGGTAACATATGGTCATTAAAAAAACTAAAGAGCGCAGAATGGCTACCATCTGCAATGGTCCAGCATTACAACGTTTCCTTTCAGAGGTATCACTACGTTGTTTTTTAGCAGATGCATCGAATATTATTCCCGAACTTCCTTCACTTTGGAAACCCAGCTGAACATTCTCATGATGATCATCAGGGCCACCTCTGTAAACAGCTGAAAACCTGGTCTCTTCATCAACTTCGTAATCTTCACTGAAGTCGATACCTCTTTCCTGAAAAAAAGATGAAAACATGTGAAATGCAGTTAAGAGAGAGATCCTAATGATCATACTAAATTCACCTCAGCTAGATGAAGATCATCAGTTTCCTCTCCCTCAATTTCCCTAGCTATCCTTAGAGCTTCTCTTTCAAGTTCTCTTGTTTGAGGTCCTCTCTCGAGCTTTGTGGTATACAGCTCCTCATCGAACGTACTCTTTACACCGAATAATACCTCATTTGTTTCAAACTGATCCCACTTTCTGAACAAAAATAAAGCAAATTAAAAATTAAATGAAAGTAGTCTTCATTGTATATGGGAAATTACTATTACCTATCAATATTTATTAATTGGAGGAAGTCTTACTATATTCAAAATCCTCTTGCATCATGTATATCACCAACATGCAACAGAAATTTGAATCCAGTTGCTAAATAAACAGTCAGAAATTACTTTGCTGATGTAAGAAAGGATTTTTTTTCCTTTTTTTTAATAAGAAAACGGGGGAGCCCTCCCAAGGCGGGAGTCACCACACCAAAGTATTTATTAATTAATGAGAAGGTACATCAGTTGGAAATCCAGAAATTGTGCAATGCATTACAGTGCGCAAGAACATTTTCAAAGTAAAATTGTTGCCCCTTGAAAGAGGTATCATTCCTGCCAAACCAAATAGCACAAAGCACTGCAAAGGGCTTGGAGACGTCTCCGGAAGACCCAAGGCCGACCGCCCGAATAGATCTCCAAAAATGCTCCGCATCTGATGTCCGAACCCACGGAAGCCCCAACGAATCCCACACATTGGCCGAAGACCTGCATCCAAAGAAAATGTGGTCCGCATCCTCCACGTCGTCCTTGCATCTGTCACATATCAAATCCGTCGCACCCAGCAGTCTGCCTCTTCTCACCTTGTCACATAGACGGACTCTCCTTAGACACCAAAGAAAGACCTTAACCCGAGTAGGAATCTTAGCCGCCGAAATCACCTTCAAGTCAGCACATAGGTCTTTGTCGCGCTCCACCATACCACCACTCAGTTCCGATAAGCAATCTTCACTGAGAACTTACCATCTGCCCACACAAAATGGTCGGGGTCGCCCGATAAATCCCCGACAGGGGGAATCTCCGATAGTAACCGCAAAAAATCTTCCAATCTCTGATCCGAGAGAACCGCAAGGAACCTCGGCACCCACGACCCAGAGTCAGCCACCCGCGCCCCCTGTCAACGGCTAACGCCATCAACCTAGGAAAGCGGTAGGCCAACGCCCCCTTCCCCGTCCAGTCATCCTGCCAAAAACGGAACCAGAGACCATTCCCCAACTTCGACCGGAGGAGAGGCCTGAGCCTCGAAATCACGGCACGGATCCCAGTCCACAAGGAAGACTCATGTCGCTTCTGCACTGCCACCAACTCCCCCGTGACACCGTAAATCTCCCTCAGCAACCGCAAAACCGGCGAGTCGGATGGACCCCAAATGCGCACCACCCTTTGGCTAACAAGGCTCTGTTGACTGTTCATAGAATCCACATCCCTGACGCCTAGGCTCCCCTCCGAGACAGGTTTGATCATATTCGTCTTCTACAAAAGGAAAGGTTTTTTTCCTTTGGAGGAAAATTTGATCATATTCGTCTTCTACACGTTGGTATCAAGTGCCTGCTGGAGATGATCATGCGGAGATACCTTTGGGGTAAAGCAGGACAATTTTGTTGATGAGGAGATTGTTACTCTGCCAAATGTGGTTGGCGGCCTCGGCATCTCCCGCTTGGAAATCATAAACGAGGCTCTTCTTCTTAAATAGGTTGGCAGGAATTGGCGCAGAAGTGAAGACTTGTGCTGCAATCTCATTTCCAGCATCTATAACATTGGGGTCTGGGATGATATGCCCCAACACCCACTCTTCCACCCTTCAGCTTTCTGGAAGGGAATCAGCTAGGTGATGCCTTGTTTTCAGGAGCTCTTTCATCGATTCTTGGCGATGGTAAATCTTTTGCCTTCTGGATCGACAACTACTTGGGAGAGGGTCTCATCTCTACCATATTCCCCTCCTCTCTGCCTTGGCAGCTAATAGTGGTGCACGGATGTTGGAGTGTTGGCTAGATGGCAATTGGATGCCATCGATTTGTGATGGATTTCTCTAATCAGCGACTAGAGGAGTTCCTTCTCCTTCTAGAATCCCTAAGGAAACTAGATCAACCGACCGATGGGTTGGGTCATTGGGTGTGGAAAGATAAAACATTCTCGATTAAGCGAGCCTACAAAGCTATTTCCATACCACCGCCGTCGAGGACAAACACTAGTTTATGACTGCAACTTTGAATGGGAGATAAAACTACCTAACAGAATTGGCTTCTTTATGTGATTGATGCGCAGAATGTGTATTATGATGAGGGATCGTTGTGCAAGATTCTTAGCGGATGTCTCTAATAAATGTCCCATTTGTGAATCCCATATTGAGGCGGTGGATCACCCATTTTTCCACTGCATGAAGACATCCGTAATTTGGGCAGAGATTGATGTGGACAGGCTAAATATACAGAATCTGGACTTGTTCTAGAACTCCCTATTTGAGTCAAAACATTGTTCGAGAGAGGAACTTCTATGGACTATCGCAACCATCTGTCAAAAAAAATCTGGGCAATTTGGCTAGCTAGAAATGGTGTACTCTTTTCTTTACAACATGTTTACTATGAGAATGTAATTCTTTATTCTAAGACTCTTCTCAAGTCATAACTTCTGTAAGTCTTCTTGTAACTTTTCTTCGTCTTTTAATATATTTGGGGGCGGACATCATAGCATGTTTCCCTTCCTTCTGACTAAAAAAATGATGCACGAGAGCTGAATACGGGGCAAAGAGGCATCGAATTACATAAACACATTTATGTCAAGGCTGCTTCCCATCCAAAATATTAGCATAACTAGTCTGTAATGACATGTATACCCAGCAAGAAGGTCAACAGATCCTACAGCACATAAAAAGTCATGCCAGCTGCATGCTGCTTTGTTGCAGACTTGCAGTATGTAAGGCATCTTTGAAGTCTAGATCTAAACGAGGCAGAAATCCTGATAGCAGGTTTGGTCTAGGTGCAGTTAATCGTGAGGGTTTCTGCAAGCAAAAATTGGCAAATGCAGTTTAAATGAACAAAATATTATTGGAGGCATAGCATCTGTCGAACTGATTTAACATCCTCGGTTATCGGATGGCTCGTCCCCATTGGTGGGGAGAGGTGTGCATATAAAGGATAGGAACTTCTTGCTCGACGCTAGTTAGCCATCAAAACGACCTTTTTGCAGCCTTCTTGCCCAACAATCACCTGTGTATAGAGTTTGTGCTCTATCCCCGTTCATCTTGTCCTCCAGCCCATACCCGTTATCCCACCAGAAAGTCGAGAAATCATGTTCGGAGGGTAGCATCTGAGTTTGGGGAGGATGTTGTAGTAGAGTGTGTGGAGACCCATCCTCGTGAATGCATCTTTTTGTGACCTCCTCTGGCAGATATGTTTCTGACTTACACATATGCCTTGGAGCACAGGCTTCAAGTGTCACTGAATCTTTTCGTGATAACCAATCATTCTTATTATAATATTGTGCAAAAACAGTTAACTCTTACCCTCTGGATACTTCAAAATGCATTTTTATGGTGTTTTATGAACAGGTAGTTAGTCTCAGAGGTACGGATGTTTGTAAAAGCTTTTATGTGTCCGTTTCAACAGACTTTCCTAAAAAGGTATGGGGAACATTGTCTAATCTATTTTCGGCCTCGCCAAAGAAGTTTTTGGTGTGACTCCCAATATATAGAAGTAAGGCTCTTGCATTGTCCTCTTCATGTTGAACAAGATCGATACTCTTGCATTGTCCTCTTCCGTTGAACAAGATTGACCATCGGAGACAGAGATAGCATATTAGAAGTCATTGCACCTTTCCTCCTCTGTGTAAAAAGGAGGTGCATATTAGTCCACTAGTCAGAATGCATGAAATTCCCAATGGTAAGTGATGCCTAACTTTTACTTTCTTGTTAATTGTTGACTCCCATTCTTTTTGCAATGTAAGTAAACTGGAAGGAGCCACCCACTAGAATATGAGGGGACGGATGGAAGGCCGCAAGAAGATAACACATCTGAACTCTGAAAAGAAGCTTGGGCGAACACCTTAGCGGTGTCTCAATCCTTTCAAAAAAACTCAGCCTCGTAGAGTGTGGCCACTCATATGTCCTCCCGAATTCTGGCACCAAGACTGAAGGAGGAAGAGATGGAATCTGATCTGATGAAGGTCCCCCTATAAAGAGGAACAAGCAAAGGAGGTTGTAGTCGAAGCCCTCCCTCCTCACCTTCCCCACCCCCTCCAATACTATGGGATCTCTCTGTATCGAGCCTCTATCATATATTTATGTGATATGTGATTTAGATTTAGACTTGAAGCCCAGCACGAGTATAGGGACATCTAAAGAAAAAGACCTACAAAATTGGAGGTGTTCAATAACACTCCCCATATCTCCCACATCCATGCAGGAGATACAAACAAAAATGTCTCATTTTCTCCTTTTCATTTTTATTTAAACATCTCTCTCTTTTCTCAAAATATCTGTTTCTTTTGAACCAATCGCATTAACTCCTTTATTTCATCTATCTAATTTTTCCATCTCAACCAATTTTTAGGGACCTAATTGCATACAACCACAAGGACTCTAGTTTTATAGTTTCCCCCTGTTGGAGTGTTCGATGTATGCGTCAGTTATGAGGGAGATGGGTAAATGGATCCCTCCAGGATCCATTTACCCCATCCAACAGTTTTGTCCCACATCGTCCAGTGGTGGGATTTGGAGGCCCTGTGGAGGCTATATAAGGAGCCCCAAGCCTCCTTTACCCCATCCAACAGTTTTGTCCCACATCGTCCAGTGGTGGGACTTGGAAGCCCTGTGGAGGCTATATAAGGAGCCCCAGGCCTCTTGTATCAGATGAGAAAGTGCAATGCATAACATGCCCCTTTGAGGGCTTCTCCCGTGGTTTCATCCCGCTCCTCACGGAGTAGGGTTCCACGTAAAATCCCGATGTTCTTATTTTTCTTTATCTTTTTCCATGTTTCGCTTCCGCTTCCTATTTTCTAACACCCCTTTCTCTTTCTTTTGATTGTTGTGGGGACAAAAAGAAGAGAGATAGTTCAGGCTTGTAAAGTAGACATCAAGTCCCCACTACTTGTCGATTCCCCTCCAGGATTGGAGAAGGAGGGGATGCCCTTGCTTTCTGAACGGTTCCGCTCTTGCTAATTTTGCTCCCCCCACGATGGGATTCATTCACTTGCATTCTTGCTAGCTATATAAAATGATCTGATCTTCACGCTCATGTTAGTGACTTATTTTGTGAATAATTTTTTAATTGGATATTGTTATTGCGATAATTGTATATTGCACAATTCCCTCCCCCCTCTTCTGTTGGACTCACATTTGGTATCAGAGTGGGTTCAAGTTTTGCAATTGCAGCTACCTACTTCCATGTTCTAGATGGCACAACACGAAGCCCCTACTTCGACAATGCCAACTACTCCTACTGGACAAACTGCGTGGAGATATATAATAGTCCATAGATTTCAAGATGTGGTATCCTGTGGAAGGTGGACTTTAAGAAGGCTTACGATAGCCTTGATTGGAGATTTCTCAGGTCGGTGCTTAGAAGGAAGGGATTTCCGGAGAAGTGGATCTCGTGGATGAGGCGGTGTGTCACCACTGCCTCTTTTTCGATCATGGTGATTGGCCGTCCGGAGGGGGGGTTGGTTCAGCCTCGGAGGGGGGTGCGCCAGGGGTGCCCTCTTGCGCCCATGCTTTTTATCCTTGCGGCAGATGTTCTATCGGATATTGCGACTCGGGTTGTCGACAGCGGCCTTTCCAAGGGGTACTCTAGGGAGGGCGTGCTGGTCCCTATTTTGCAGTACACCGATGATATGCTTTTTTTCATTGAGGGGGGGCTGGAGGAGGCTAGGGGTATGACCTTGGCGCTAGAGATCTTTGGCGAGTTGTCTGGGTTGGTTAAGAACGATTGCAAGTCCAAGTCCGTCCCTTTCGGCCTTGCGGTATAGGAGAGCGACGCATATGCGGTGGCTTTGGGGTCGACCTGCACTATCTTGTCGATGGATTATCTGGGGATGCCCTTGACCGTGGGCAGGACGCGGCTGAGGGATTGGATTAGGGTGGTGGAGAAAGTGGAGGCGAGATTGGCTGGTTGGAAGTCCGCGCTTTTATCGAGACGGGGCCGGCTGGTTCTTTTAAAGGCGGTCCTTTCGTCCATCCCGATTTATTTTTTGTCCAACCGACGGATGCCGAAGGGGATCAGGGCTCGGTTGTAGAAGCGGATGTGTGCCTTCTTATGGGGGAAGCAGAAGGGTGGGTCGAGAGGGATCCACTTGGTTGGGTGGGAGGATATTACTTGCGGGAAGGATCAGGGAGGGCTGGGGGTGAAGTCGATCGAGAAAATGAACGATGCCTTGCTGCTTAAGTGGGCGAGCAGGATATGGGAGTCGGGGGAGGATATGTGCTGTAATGTGGTGCGGAGGATCTATGACGTGGGGGGAAGGGGGGCAGTGCCTTCGCAAGTCACCTGTGGTGCCTCCCCCACCCCTTTTTGGAGGGGGTCGTGGAGGTGTTCTTGTGGAATATTGCACTTTTTAGGCCGGTCCTTGGTGGGGGGAGTCCTCCTTTTGTGATGCGAAATGATTTTGGCGTCGACGATAAAATTTGAATATTTTGATGGTGGAATTTTGGTGGAGAAAAATAGAGGGGTTGAGAAGAAGAAAACTCGTCGGAAACGAGGGAATGGAGGAGAGAAGTCGTGGAGATCACGACAATGGGGAAGGAGAAGGGAGAGAGGAGAGATAGAGAATAAATCTCAATTTTATAACATACTGAACTCCCTAAAAACATTGGACCCTCATCCCTTTATATAGGAGCGATGTGATTACAAAAATAGTAAACTAATTTAAATCGGCAACTAATTATCCTAATTGGACTCTAACTAATTAACCAACTAATTCGAAAATCAAATCCACAACTAATTACAGGAGATCACAGACGATCTCGTTTATTTAATTAAAGACATGACAACTTAAAAAAATGTAAATAAAATTAACGACCACAATTTAATTAAATAGACGGCCCTATATGTCGAGTCCACGTTGCATCAACTCTCCTCCGCTTTAAAAATTCGTCTCCTGACGAATTGTTGGATCTGCAGGCTTGGATGTCGAATCTACGTGCCCAGTCAACTTCTGGAAGAATTGGTGTGGAGCGAATGGCGGGATCCATACGCGAGCGTGGATGACGCGGCCTTCGTGGTTGAAGAACATGTGTGGCGTGAACGGCGACGTCTTCTTGATTGTTGTCTCCTTCTTGTGATGATCGAAGAATTGATGAGGCATGAACAACATGACCATTGGAAAATCCATGGCAAAGCAATGACACAAGGAGAGGAGGGGAGGAGATGTGTCCAAGGAAAGAAGCCATGGGGTCCTTATATAGGGGAAGCCCAAGGCCTTAGTCCTATTTGGATAAGGAGGGTCCCCAGATTTCTGATTTGCAGCCTTCTTTTTTAAATATTTTTGCCGCCGGGGGCTTGGGCGAAAATTTCGCACCCCTTCATTTAAGCACTTTTCGTAAGAAGATGTCTTGCATTCCCCTTTCGAAAAAAACTTTTGTATGGGTGATTTATTTTGTAATTTGCCCGAATTGGTTCCCAATCCCACATCTTATGGGATTCGTGACCCTTGGTCATCGCCCCTTTTGTTAGGGCATTCCCGTCTTTCACGCGTATGGTACGCGACCAGGGGAGGCGGCGCTGCGGGGAGGCGGGACTTCGAGATTTGAGGCGCTGGAGGTCGGCAGGGGCGTTGGGTGGCCGCAGCGTGAGGGGAGGGTGTGGCTCGACGCGGGGATCGAGGGGAGGGGCAGGGGCGGCGAGTGGAAGGTGGCGGCGATGGCGTGAAGGGACTAGGGACGAGGAGGTACCGACGGGAGGGATGGGGTGTTGGCGCGCTGGGCGCTGGGCGCGGGGTAGGGGAGGGCGAAGGCAGCGGGGAGGGTCGCACCTGGGTGGCGAGGCGTAGGTTGGGGATAGGGAGGATGGCGAGGATGGGCTGGCGAGTCGCAGGAAGAGGAGGAGGGCCGGGGGAAGGCGGCGGGGGAAGAGGGAGGAGAGGGGAGGGCGGCGGCGGTAGGGGAAGAAAGTAGGGTTGCGGGAAAAGAAGGGTATCGGGGGAAAGGGGAGGGTGCGGGATCGAGAGGTGGGTGAAGGAGAAGAGGCGGCGCGGTGAGGTGAGGTCGCGGGGTTAGGCGCACGGGGAGAGGGGCGGTATCGGCAGGTCGCAGGAGGTTGGGGTTTGGAAGGGAAAGCAGCATGCGGAGGCAGGGGGAAACGGCATGTGGCGAGGGAAAGGAAGGTAGGGGGGTTACCTGGGATGGGTGGGATCGTGCCGGGACGGTCGGAGGGGCCGATGGGATCGATTCCGGTGGCAGAATCATATCTCAGAGGTGCTGGACAGCGGGCGAATTGTCGTGGACGGTGCCGTTTTCTTGGTGTTCTTCGTCAAAATCGGTGTCGGCGATTGGTGTTGCTGAAGCCTTCGATCTGGCTGCGCACATAGCTTTGGATTCAGCTATCATTTCTCGACATACGCCTATGAAGTCTTGACATTTTGCCCGAAAGTACTCTTCGGCTCGCCGTTTACGCTCCGAATGATGGTGTTTCGTCGTAGGTCGGCGCGCATGTCGGTACGGATCGTCAGATCGTGAGGACGATCTATAGGCCATGCTCTGATACCAAATGATGCGAAATGATTTTGGCGTCGACGATAAAATGAATATTTTGATGGTGGAATTTTGGTGGAGAAAAATAGAGGGGTTAAGAAGAAAAAAAACTCGTCGGAAATGAGGGAATGGAGGAGAGAAGTCGTGGAGATCACGACAATGGGGAAGGAGAAGGGAGAGAGGAGAGATAGAGAATAAATCTCAATTTTATAACATACCGAACTCCCTAAAAACATTGGACCCTCATCCCTTTATATAAGAGGGATGTGATTACAAAAATAGTAAACTAATTTAAATCGACAACTAATTATCCTAATTGGACTCTAAATAATTAACCGACTAATTCGAAAATCAAATCCACAACTAATTACAGGAGATCACAGACGATCTCGTTTATTTAATTAAAGACACGACAACTTAAAAAAACGTAAATTAAATTAACGGCCACAATTTAATTAAATAGATGGCCCTATATGTCGAGTCCACGCTGCATCATTTTGGGTGGACGATTGGGCGGGGGGGAGCCCTTTGCTCTCGTTTCCCTCGGTTATATGCTATGGCTGAGGATAAATTGTGCTCGGTTGCGGCCTGCTGGATTGATGGGAATTGGTGCCCCACGTTCTCCGTGAACTTCTCCGACCAGAGGTTGGATGACTTCTTGGCCTTGCTCGACGTTGTGCGGGAGGTGGGGCATCCTACTGGGGGGCGGGACCACCGGTGTTGGCGGGAGGCTCCGTTCACGGTCAGGAAGGCCTTTGGGGCTATCTCTCGGCCGCCGCCGCCGCGGTCGAAGGATATTATCCGGGATTGTACCTTTCTGTGGGCTCTCAAGCTTCCTGAGAGAATTGGTTTCTTCCTTTGGCTGCTCAGGAGGCAGAGGCTGATGACGAGGGATCGATATGCCAGGCTTTTAGCTAACATTTCTGACAGGTGCCTGCTATGCAATGAGGCGATTGAATCCGTGGAGCACCTCTTCTTCTTGTGCCCCATGGTGATTCAGGTTTGGCAGGGGGCTGGTTTGGACTGGTGCTGCACGAACGACCTCCAGACTTTCTGGAATGCGCTACAGGCAAATAAGGATAGGCCGATGAAGGAAGTGTTTTATCCTGTGGCGATACTGTGGGCGATTTGGCGGGGTAGGAATGATTTGATGTTCTCGGGCCAAAGATTCTATAGGGAAAATGTGGGGATTTTTGCAAAGCACCTGGTGGAGGATTGAGTCAAATTCATAAGTAGTACCTGGGAATTACTTAAATACCCAGGTTCTACATAATGTTTTTTTTACTCAAAAACTACAGAGGTGTCGCATGTTCAACATGCGACACCCCTTAAGTTTTTTTTTATCCAGGAACTATGTATGTGTCGCATTTTGGATATGCGCTATCGATAACGCATATTTAAAATGCGACATATTTCCAGGGAATTCCCCTCGAAAATGACTGGTCTCGAAATGTTCTGAGCAGATAACGCATGTTGCATATGCGACATCCTTCCAGGGAATTTCCCTTAAAAATGATGCGAGTACAGGTAACGCATATTGAATATGCGACACCTTTCCAGGGAATTTCCCTCGAAAAGGACTGGTCTCGACCAATGTTCTGATAGCCCGTAGAGAGTACAGATAACGCATTTTCAATATGCGACATCTTTCCAGGGAATTTCCCTCGAAAATGACTGGCCAGGTCTGGGCTATGGAATTTCATGTTTCTAAAAACCCTTGAAAAAGCATGCCAAATGCATGTTTCTAATGTAAATAGACATCGCATTCACGCATTCAAAGATGTTTAGACATCGCATTCACGCATTCAAAGATGTATAGACATCGCATTCACGCATTCAAAGATGTATAGACATCGCATTCACACATTCAAAGATGTATGATCCAAAAAAGACATTCCAAACATTTAATATAAGTAGACTTGTTCACGAATATACATTACATTTTTTGCGTCATATTAAAAATTACAATGATTACAAGTCAATGCTTTTTCCTCCGCTGGTATGTAATCGTAGAATCAGGAGGTTGGAACGGTAATAGACGGTTCGCTTCGTCTATCATGTAGATTTGAGAGGGCCCTGGGACATCTTCCTCGAAGGTTGGCATCGACGGCGGCGTTAGTGTGCAGTAAGTTGGTCGTGTCTGGCTGGCGTCCAATCCATACCTCAACGGTGCCTGAGGCGTTGGCAAGTCCTCCCGTGGTCGCTCGGTGGCAGGTGTGAAGAAGTCTCCTTGCGCAATGTTATCATCTTCCGCAGCGGCTTCTTCATAGTACATGGGTTCCGCCACTTGTTCACGCGCCCTACCTCGACCTCTTCCTCTTCCCCGTCCTCTTGCCCTCCTCGCCTTGCCTCCTCCCTAGCCACATCAGCACGCTCGTCATGTAACGTGACCGCATCTGCAAATTGTAATGACAGCCACTCCGTCATTTCCGCCTTCGCTTGTGCCGCAATCTCACGGCATTCCTCGTGTCCAATGTCGTACACATGGCTCCACAAAGCGAGCTGCATCCAAGGAAAAAAACGTAGATGTAAATTTGAAGCAGTTTTCTTAATTAATTTACCACAAAATTCTAGTTCGAGTACTTACGTTGCTTGCCAGAGTTGCACCTAAACGTCCGACAAATCTTCGAGTTATGGTCCGATACCATTGCTCGTATGCGGGCGTCGCGAATATCCCTCTGGACCGATCGATGCGAACAATTCTAACTTCGCGCTCATCCCAACGGGCAATATGCAAGCTGTGTTTTGCCCTCCAATCTACATGCACTTTCCCCTCAAATCGATTGCATGGAGTTCTTGAAAGGTGGAGCAACGACTTGGAATATCTTGAAGACCCCCAAATTGTCTCATGAAACGATCTGGGTAGTAATACTCCACAATGTGGAAGTATATCAATGGCACTTCCGCTCTCCAAATGCGTTCGCCCTCAAGAGAGTTGGCTGAGAGATGGGCGCGGATCTCATCGGTATAGGGAGTCCAAAATACCTGAATGCGAAAATTGTATTACGATTAGTATTTCTTTTGTTGATACAGGGAAAATTTATGAATGTAAAATTACCTGGTCGGGTGATTGCATGTCAAAAGCATCCCTGTAAGGTCTCACCACGTGTGTGGGCTGTCTACGATGGGCAAACGTCGTTGCCCAGCGGACTCCTAACGGGCGTCCATACCATTCTCTGTCGTCCCTTACAACTGGAGCAATGTGGGGGAAATGCTCCCATGCCCATAGCTGAAGGAGTATAACCGAGCCTCCAATCTCCTCGGTCGCCATGTCTGCTGCTAAACATAGGTGCCTGTAAAGATATGCAAGTACTGTTGATCCCCAGCTCAGTGTCCCAGAGGACTCGAAATCATGTAGATGTGGTAGAGCGATAAGTGAAACCAAGGACCCTGACTTGTCCGTGAATAGGACCCCACCAAGCAACTGCAAAATGTAAGCTCGAGCGTGTCTCTGTACTACCAGCTCGTCTGCATCTTCTGGCAACTCTGAAAATTTGGTGGACAACCAGCTTGCTGACACCCTGCTGCCAACTATGTCTGCGGGCAGTGGCCTAACGCCCAACAATTCTTCGCATGTATCTGCCCATGTCGCGCCAGGTGTTGTCTCCCCAGTAACCGCAGGCCCATCAATTCGCAGCCCCATGATGAATGCAACATCCTGCAAGGTGATAGTAATCTCCCCACTAGGCATATGAAAGGTGTGCGTCTCGGGTCTCCACCGTTCAACTAACGCTGTCACCAGATGCCAATCCATGGTAATGAAATCGAGCTCTGAAATGCATCCAAATCCTGCTTCAACTACGTAAGGCAGTAGCCGGTCATCCAAAGGGATCCGACGTACATGGGTCTCTCGTCGTCGGCAACGCAACCACGAAGATTCCTACAAGAAAATTGTTAGGAAAAATTTTTGAAGGAAGGAAGAAATTATAATTACTTACAGCGCCAGCCCAACGCTCCATAAACCTTCAACTGGTTCTCCCAGGTGTACCACTCTCCAACATAGGAATCTACTTCAGCCCGACGCTTTGAAATGATTGCAATGGCGTGGGAACATGGGATACGAAATATTTGCCACTTATTGCAAGTGCATTTCCTTTGTAGCAAATTTACCGTATACTGTTTGCGCCCGCGAATACCAGTAGACGTCCGTCGAGCCCTGGTAGACACCTCGAATAATATTTCTGGTTGTACTTGTACCTGAGTTACTGTGTGCCCATTCGCAGTTGCAGTCCAACAGGTCAACTCTGTGGATGCGTAATGCGTGAATTTTCGACCAGCAGCAATGGTTGCGCTTGCTTCTTCGGCATGTTGAATGAAGTATGACACACAATTGTAAAAGGTCTTCTCAATTAACGTAGAGATTGGCAAGCAACGGACATCTTTAAGAACTGCATTGTAGTTTTCGCTCAGATTTGTAGTCATCTGACCAAACCTATACCCACCGTCATAGGCCAAGATCCATTGCTCACGACGACAATCATGAGTCGAAAACCATCTACCTGCTCCATTATTCCACTCTTGCAATTTCCTCATGAAGTACGCGAACTTCCTAGGTGTCGTCTGTAATGCTGCAGCTTGCACCAGAGCTTTCATGGAGCCATTTTTAAAGACGCTATTGAAGTTGCTCGCGACGTGCTCGTACAAAACCGCCAATATGCAAAGGGTTCTAATAAATCCACGTCAGCATCTTTCATAGCGGCTTTTATACCAGAATGCATGTCAGAGATGATACATATTGGTCCAGCTCACATGCTGATTACCCTTACACATACCAACGAAAGAAACCACTTCCATGACGGAGCGGATTCCTCGTCGACGATCTCGAATGCAAGGGGAACAATATGTTTATCCCCGTCAACACCGCAAGCAATGAGCAGTTTTTGTTTGTACTTTCCGTACAAATGTGTCCCGTCAACACTAATCAGAGGCCGACAATATTTGAATGCTTCAATCGAAGGACCAAATGCTCAAAAGCATCGTTCAAATCTGCGGCAGAGAGGTTTCCGAGGATCAGGATGGTCGATGTATTCAATATCAATTTTAGTCCCTGGAATAGCAGCCTTCATTGCATGCAAAAGAAAAGGCATTTCAGCATATGAATTCTTCCAGTCACCAAATACGATTCCGATGGCCTTCCTTCGAGCATCCCAAGCCATTTTCTTTATAACCCAGTAGTTGTACATCTCGTGGATGTGAGCTCTACAACTTGATACACGAACACTAGGGTCATCCCTAACCAAAGTTAGCAATGATCTGGACATGAATTTGTAGTCCAACTGAGGGTGATCCTGATTAATTGTTGGGTTTATACAAGTGTGTGCCCCAACAACCTTGGAGATCACCCACAGTCCATCAAATTTTCTGAAATGTCCTCGTAAATACCAAACACAACCATTCGATCTCTGCGTACAAAAAACCGACCATATCAAGCTGGTGGATTCCTTGACAATGAAGTCATAATGTGATAGAATGTGGAACTTCTTCACAGCGTAAACCAAATCCTCCCTACATTTGAACGTCCTACCCTTGCGGATTTCGTCAGCAACACCATCAAGTCTAGACTTGCTTCGAATGTCGTCTTCATATGTTGAACGAGTATTTGACCCTCTAACCCCAAAAAAGGGTATACGGGGTGTAATAGTATGCGTGGTTTGTTCATCAGTTGGGATCTCCTCGTCCATCAGATCATCTTCGACATCTTCGCTACCTTCTTCCAGGTCATCATCGGTCCCCCAAGGGAAGAAATCCTGATCCATCCGGTTAACCTCTCGCAGCAACGGCTCACTCAAGCCCAAATCCTGAACCGTGCTTGGCTGCGTTACAGGCGCATCCGTATCAAAGTAGGGTCCCATGATTGGGACATTTCTTGGTGGCGTGCTGCGGACAACTGCTGCTTGTGTGCTCGGGACTCCAGACGGTCCCTTGTTAGTCATAACAGTGGGGACTTCGCTCACAGATACATCTTCAACATAAATATCGGTAGGCATTGATTTCCCAATGGTCCGAGCATACACAAGAACCACCTGCACATCATCATCATCGACAATAGATGAAAATGACGGTTCCTCCCCTGGGCCTCGAGGGATGCGATGTAATAATCGGAATTTTTGACTGTCAACATCCAAGTTGAACTTACGGTAAACCAAGTTCAACATCTCATCGAACGTCATATTAGCAGTCAACACAAACCCCCTTACGTTGGTTGACGATCCGCACATGAGTGTACTACTCAAATGACACATACAATACAACTGCTCCATTATAACCAAATACGTGACACAACGTACAAGCAAACGTCATACATTCGAGAAATGAAAATAATATGCATATGATACAAACAATAACTAAAGAAAATGTTTTACCAAGTCCAATTGTTCGCAACAAGGGATTAGCCCTAATGAGACGCGGGGGCGGCTAGGACGGTGCCAATCAGTGAAATCACGGAAAAGGAGTGTTCCGCGGGGCTAGGAATGAACAAAACGAGCGTTTTTGAGAGAGGAGGAGATCACAAGACGCGGGTGGCAAAGTGGGCGTCGGGGGCGGCACGGTGGCACGAGAACGACGGGGCTGGGAAATGGCAAGGCCGCTGGGCGCGGGCCTTATTTAGGCTCAATAGCGCATATTGAATATGCGTTATCTATAGCGCATATCCAAAATGCGACACATGTATTTCCTGGGTAAAAAAAACTTAAAGGGTGTCGCATGTTGAACATGCGACACCTCTGTAGTTTTTGAATAAAAAAAACAATTCGTTGAACCTGAGTATTTAAGTAATACCCAGGTACTACTTAGGAATTTGACTCTGGAGGATTGGGCATTGTAATGGCTGTGTAGTGTCGGTGTGTGGTTGTTTTTTCCCTCTCTTTTTTTCTTTCTCTTTTGAATAAAATTTCTTAGGACGTGCACCTTCAAGTGTCTCCCCCTTGCTTATGGATTTCAAAAAAAGATTTCAAGATGTGGACATGCATAACAAAGACCTTCGTGAAGTCAACGCTTAAGGAAGGTGTAGAGGAATTCACATATGTTGAGATAAAAAAATTGGAGAGGAATGCTAAAGGCATGCACGTGTTGTATTGTGCTCTTTCCGCAGATGAGTACAATCGTGTCTCTCAGTCCAAGACAGCCCATGAGATTTGGAAGAACATTCATGCTTACGTATGAGGTATGTGCAAAGTCAAGAGCTCTAAAGTTACGAGCAGAGTGAACATCTCTTGGATTGTTGGCTTGGGGTGCGACAGTTTTTTGAGTGATCTTAGGTCCGTTTGTGGTTTTTGGCACGAAGATAGTGCGCTGCCTTTTGCGTACCATGAGCTATTTGGTGGCAAGAAATGGGGCCTTTTTTTTGGGTGGGGGGCCAAATCTGTTATACTGAGAATGTAATTAAACACCGTAAAGCATTGTGTGCATCTTGGAATATGTAATATATTGTGACAAATATTTTACTTATAAGTATACTTTTGTGGTGGGTCCCAAATTGAGACGCCACCCTCTTCCTTGTCAAAAAAAAACATAACATATGCACCCATTACATAAGGTAGCGACCCACCGTGACCCTCTTTTTGGAGTTCTTCGAACCTCATAAACTCTAGGAAACAACATTTCATTTGAGCATCTAGTACATCTTCCTAGTTGTATCTGCGGTTTTGGACATTTTTAGTGAGGCATGTGACTTAAGGCTCAACAAGGAGAAGTCGGAATCTTTTTTTTGAAAGCCAGAAAAAGGGGGAGACACTCATTGGTGTTCGCCCCATTTATTTATTAAAGAAACAGTAAACATGGAATTTACAGAGGGAATGAGAAAACGAAACAAGCAAAGCAACTACAAAGCCCACTCATCAACCAATCGCGCACAATGCATCTCCACGTTTTCCTTGTAGAAGCGTTGCCCAGAGAAAAGAGTTGCATTTCTGCCCAGCCATAATGCCCACAAAATTGCCACGGGCCTAAGTAGCTCCCGTCGAGCTCTATTTCTGTTTGCCACCATCGAATCACAGAAGGAAGCCAAATCGGAAGTGCATAACCATGCCATTCTTGCGTCCTCCCGGATCATAGTCACTTCATGGCATCTGAAGAAAAGGTGCTCAAGGGACTCCACTGTCGTGTCGCACAAAATGCACCAATAAGAGACGGAGCCCAGCAGCCTAGCACATCAATCTCTCGTCATCAATCTTTACCTACGAAATAGCCAGAGGAAGAAGCCAATAGGCTCAGGGAGCCTACGGAATTGGAAGGCTCCAACTCGAATTAAGATTTTCTTGTGATCTTCAGGAGGGGAAGACTGTTGATGAGGGCCATATTTGTGTGGTTTATTCAGGGGGCAAACCATGAATACCCAAGGTGTGTGGAGGAGACAGAAGACATTGACCATCTATTCTTGTTGACCATCTATTCTTCAAGTGTGAGAGTTCTATGGAGATTGGGAATCAGCTCGGGCTGTATGTGGTGCATCCCGACAATGTCGAGAGTGTCTCTGGCGATCTATTGGTGCAGACAAGCTTGCAAAAGTCGGCCGACTAGGCCGACTAGTCGGTCCGACTAGTCGAGTCGGGGGGGTAGCCGACTCGACTAGCCCTAGTCGGCCCTTAGTCGGTCCACCCGACTAGTCAGGCCGACTAGTCGGCCTAGTCGGCCGACTAATCGGCCGACTTTTACAACAACCTTTTTATTTTTTTTTTGTTTTTCACTTTTTTTTAAAGCAAACATATTCTAATATGCTTAATGTTATATTTAAAGTCAACTACTTCTTTTGTTTCATCATGATGTCATATAAAATGTACAAATATATGTATATACATACGAATATATGTATAAAAAACTGATTTATATATTTAAAATAATTAAAAATTCAAAACCGACTAATTCCGACTAGTCGCCCGACTGCCGACTAATCCTTAGTAGGTGACCCCGCCGACTGCATACCGACTACCGCTTTCTGCAACCTTGGGTGCAGATTGGACCAGTACGGAAAAAGAGAGATCGAGGGTTATGGTTGTAATATGGGCAATTTGGTTGGTTAGAAACGGGGTTTTATTTTGTCAATGTCGTTTTTATACTGAAAATGTTGTAGCACATGTCAATGCATTGGTTGAGACTTGGATCCCTGATGCAGCGTGGAACAGAAATATAGGGCCGCATATTTATTTAATTTTACCCGTTAATTTTATTTACGTTTATTTGAGTCGTCGTATTTTTAATTAAATAAACGAGATCTTCTGTGATCTCAATTAGTTAGAGATTTGAATTTCAAAATTAGTCGATTAGTCGATTAGAGTCAATTTAGGATAATTAGTTGAATTTCTATTTTTGTAATCTCATCCCTCCTATATAAAGGGATGATAGGCTATTGTTTTAGTCAGTCAGTTGATAATTAAATTTGAGATTTAGTCTCTATCTCCGTCTCTCTCTTTCTCCTTCCCCGCGTGGTCTTCACGATTCTCTCCCCCAAACCCCTCGTATTCCGATGAGTTTCTCTTCTCAACCCCTCCATTTTCTTCTATCAAACAATCTCCACCGCTCAAATTTATTTCCCGCCATCACCGAAGTCTTATTTCTGCATCATTTGGTAGCAGAGCATGGCCTACAGATCGTCCTCACGATCTGACGATCCGTCCAGACATTCGCATCGGCATGTATCGAAGGACTATTGTTCATCGAAACGAAAACGACGAGCCAACGATGCCTACAACAAGGAGATGAGGGGTATACTGCGTGATTTCCAAATTTTCCAGTCAAAGTTTCGAGATTGGGTGGCCGACTTCAAGACCCTACGCGCTGCCGAATCAAAATCTTCCACTACCGAAGCCGCTGTCCAGATCTGTGACGAATAAAAACTCACCGTCAAGGATGATTTACCCGCTGTCCAGGCCGTTTCAGAGGAGAAAAATGACGAAATGCTTGCTGTCCAGGTATTTTCAGGTCTACAATCGTTGAAAAAATCGATTTCTGGGCCACATACGACCCTTCCGCAGGTTCCCGATGACACCCGGCCTCTCCCATCGCAACCCCCGCACCCCCGGCGACCCTCCCTGTCCCACCACCACCTCTGCCACCTCCCAGCTCCACCCCCGCGCCACCACCCCCACCCGTTGCACCCGTGCCCCCTCCTGCCACACCTGCGACCTCAGCCACAGCCACAGCCCTACCATCGCCGCCACCTGCCTTTCCCACCGCCCCCGCAACCCCAACGCATTTCCCAGCCCCACCGGCCTCTCCCACCGCTTCCCCCACCCCCGCACCTCCAGTTCCCCTTCCCGTTGCCACCCTCGCAGCCCTAAGCCCATCGCTGCTGCCATTCCCTTCCACCCCCACACCTCATGTACCACCGACAACCCCCTTTCTCCCACCACGAAAAACGACGAAATGCTTGCTGTCCAGGTATTTTCAGGTCTACAATCGTTGAAAAAATCGATTTCTGGGCCACATACGACCCTTCCGCAGGTTCCCGACGACATCCCCATGCCCCCGGCCTCTCCCGTCGCAACCCTCGCACCCCCGGCGACCCTCCCTGTCCCACCACCACCTCCACCACCTCCCGGCTCCACCCCCGCGCCACCACCCCCACCCGCTGCACCCGTACCCCCTCCTGTCACACCTGCGACCTCAGCCACAGCCACAGCCCTACCATCGCCGCCACCCACCTTTCCCACCGCCCCTGCAACCCCAACGCATTCCCCAGCCCCACCGGCCTCTCCCACCGCTTCCCCCACCCCCGCACCTCCGGTTCCCCTTCCCGTTGCCACCCTCGCAGCCCTAAGCCCACCGCTGCCGCCATTCCCTTCCACCCCCACACCTCGTGTACCACCGACAACCCCCCCCCCCTCTCCCACCACCCTCACGTGCCCTTCCCGCCATTCCCACGTTTCCAGAACAACCAGCAGCCCCACCGCCTCCTTCCTCTCGCCCACGCCACCGCCCCTGTTCCAACGTTGTCGCCACCACCAACCCTATTCCACCTTCCCTATCGCGAGCCGCCACCGCGTTCCCCCTGCGTCGCGCCACCCTTGTGATCCTCCCACTGGACATCGCCACCGATACTCTCCCCCTACGCGCCACTGCACCAACCGTTGTAGCCGTCGCTTGAACCCCGAAGGCAGGAGCCTTCGCTGCCTTCCGTTGACCGCTCTAAGCCGCCACCAACATTGCCGTTGCTGGAGCCGAGATCCATGTTGCGGGCATGTGTGTCGTCACCTCCCCTTGAGAGAAAACCTAGCATTCATTCCCTCAATTGGATCCCTGGGAATAAGGGACATGAGTTGGGAAAATTGCAAAAAGAATCCTCCTCCCAAAATTATTTATCAAAAGGGCCCATTGGAGGATATATTATGCTATGGAATCCTTTCAAGTGAAGGAGTAGAATATTTGCAGCTGTACCCCTCAAATCAGAAAAATTATAAACGTAACATGGAAAAGGAGCGAAATTGGGAGATTCGACCAACAAGCCATGTGGAAATTCTCCATCAACAGCCCGAAAAATTAAAAATTCGTCGGGAGACGAATTTTTAAAGCGGAGGAGAGTTGATGCAGCGTGGAACAGAAATATAGGACCGCATATTTATTTAATTTTACCTGTTAATTTTGTTTACGTTTATTTGAGTCGTCGTATTTTTAATTAAATAAACGGGATTGCCTGTGATCTCAATTAATTAGAGATTTGAATTTCAAAATTAGTCGGTTAGTCGGTTAGAGTCAATTTAGGATAATTAGTTGAATTTCTATTTTTGTAATCGCATCCCTCCTATATAAAGGGATGATAGGCTATTGTTTTAGTCGGTCAGTTGATAATTAAATTTGAGATTTAGTCTCTATCTCCGTCTCTCTCTTTCTCCTTCCCCACGTGGTCTTCACGATTCTCTCCCCCAAACCCCTCGTATTCCCGACGAGTTTCTCTTCTCAACCCCTCCATTTTCTTCTACCAAACAATCTCCACCGCTCAAATTTATTTCCCACCATCGCCGAAGTCTTATTTCTGCATCAATCCCCTAATTTTATGTTTCTTGTATATGAATCTAGGTCCGTAATAACTTTTGGTGATAATGGTGAAGTTTTTGGGCATGCACATATATGGTACAGGCCCTTTTTTCTTTCAAAAAAACATACTCCCAGTCGAAGACTCGAAACCAAGCCCACCACCAATTCCCCATATTTTCCACAATCATGCTTTCATCATGCACCAATTAACAAAAGAAACTTTGTAATGAAACTCTCCATATACTTCCACCACAAATAAAAAATCAAATAAAAACGTAGACAAATTTCAAATCTGCAATCATCGTATGAAAAGAACTTTTTCCATAAACTATTACAAGTGTGATAATCACATCGATATAAGGATGACATGGGAAAGGCGTCTTAGTTCTTATATGACTCTGCAAACCAAATACCAGAGCAAGTTAACTAATAGACCAAGAATTCTTTTATACAGGTCTTCCCGAGGTGTCAGTTCAACGGATAAATCATTATTTGGATCACCTTAAAGGTTCACTAGTTCTAACATTAGCAATAAAAGACAGCAGCATTTACTGTGATCAATTCAAGAGTCATCTGAACTGCCTGCCACTGCCGAAGTCCAGGATTAAGCAAATTAAAAACTATGACGCAAAAAAATTTGCATGGTCCATAAGAAAGGTACTACATCCGGTGCTTAAATTACTAACTCTGTTGATGACCATCAATCAAACCACCAAAAATATCAAAGATGTAACTTTTTCAATGGGCTAAAGTGCTGGACATTCGGGATAATAAATTCCAAATAACTAGCTTAGTAAGAGCAGCCATCCATTCCATTATCAAATCAAAAAACAAACCAAATTACCTATTTCGACTGCCATCAAAAATATCTTCCAGTTCAGGGCATAGGGGGTCATTGTTATCTGGGGTCCATCTCTCAAGCTCTCTCTCCTCCACAAAATGAGAAAGCGATATTGCAGAATCTATCATAAGATCTTGCCGTTTTTCATGTAAATGCCCATTACTGAATTCCTCTTCAGTTAATGGCACGTCCTGATAAATGAAAACAACCAAGTACAATACTATCATAAAAAAGTGAAGAGCATTAATCTAGCTAATAATAATAGGAAAAAGGAAAATCGGATAAATCTCTTCATCGATGAAATTACATAAACAGTACTTATGAAAATGAAGGCTTTCATTCAAGAATTAGCTCAATATGTTCAACAATATTGATTATTGAAAGCATAATGACATGAATCACCAAATTTGCACTCAGGAATAGGGAGGATTTGAAAAAGGCATGTTTCATTAAGTGAGGGACTCCAAACGAATATTCTGAGAAAGCCACAAGCAATAATCAAATTAATTGACTGGCATAATAAGCTAAAGAAATGGTTGCACAATTTAACCTTTGCTATAATTTGGACAAGTTCCCTGGAAGGTATGATAATGGTCTGAGGTCTGGTAGCAGTGCTGGGGGTGTGCTTTTGTTCTCTATGGGAGCCATCGCTAACTATCCGAGCCATCTTCAAGATGATGCCTGAATATAATAGTAACCAAGACAGAGACCAAACAAAATCTATAAATCCATTACTGATTGACCAAACAAAAACCACGAGAATGGTATGTGAGAATACCGAAATCTTTTTCAGTATTTGTTGAATGAAATATTCCAGAATATGATGATCCATTTCTAACGGTGACTTCCACATGAAGACCAATTAGACATGCTGAAATATATATCAACCGATCACGAGATGGACTTCCAGGAACTCCTGCTTTAGCACCGACTGCTGCATCTGATGATGCCACAATGTAAGAAATTGTTGGGAAAATGAGTAATATACGATTTAGAATCTTAGATAACTTACTAAGATTAGTTTGTGATTTCCCAAACTGCATCTTGCTATCCAACTGTCCCCTTCTCTCTAATTCGGCCAACTGCCCATTAACAGATAATTTGGGGGGTAGAGTTTGTGGCAAACTCATTGTACAGGTCTTCAACTTAATAACCAATGCTCGAAACTAGTCATTAATCAATCAAACACGTGTACCTAGTGCAGAATGAACAATAATATCATCAGCAACGGAATCTTTTATAAAGACTTCCAGATTAATATGTGAAAAAAGCCAACTTTTTGTTTGGAAACAGAGCAGCTAATACAGCCAAATTTGCTCTGAATAACAACCAGACAAAGAAACCAAGCATTTACAATTAACAACCATATATCAATCATTTGCAACCAATTACCAGCTGATGTATCTAACATAAATGCAAAGTATAGATCCTAGAAAGTACAATTGCACTATCTTCCCAACTAAGATGAGAAAAGCCACCTTTCATGTAAAACCTTTTAAGCAGTCCACGGATAAATGTTTCAAGACCCCCCCCCCCCTTCCACAGCCTCTCCATGATCTACAAATTGATGCATAAAGACATTAAACGGTTATTTTAAAAAATATATACCGGAAAACTTTTTTCAAAAAAAAATATATGTTAACTTCCGCTTTTTTCCATCGGGTCGCCAGTGCGCGAAAGCGTGCTAATTGTATCTCTTCCCTCGATATTGGGGGCACTTTATTTCGGGGCGATCGCGAGTTGGGCTCCGCTTTGGTTAACCACTTCAAAATTCTTTTCGATCGCCAGCCTTCTTCCTCCTGGCGATGGACGGCGTCCGGGATCCCCGAACTTCCAAACTCAGATGCGGCTGTATTAACTAGGCCTTTCTCGCTTGATGAGCTTAAGGGGGCGGTTTGGGACCTTAACGTTGACGCTTCCCTGTTCCCGATGGGTTCCCAATCTCCTTTTATAGGGACTTCTGGGATGTTATCGCCAATGATGTTTTGGATGTGGCTCTCGAATTTTGCGAGGGGAACCAGGGCTTCAACAGGATTAACCGGGCTACCTTGGTTCTCATTCCGAAGTCCAATGGAGCTAGCCGTATTGAGCATTTCCGCCCAATTGCGATCTCAAATGGCATTTATTTAATCATTGCTAAGGCCTTGGCTAGGAGGCTTTCCCCCCTTCTTGGCTCTCTCATTTCTCCCGCCCAAGCCGCTTTTGTCCAAGGGAGGCAAATCTCGGATTGTTACGCCTTGGCTTCCGCGATTATTGACGGATGGCACAGAAATAGTACGAAGGGGATTCTCTGGAAAATTGATTTTGCTAAGGCTTATGACTCCTTGGACTGGCGTTTCTTATGGTCGGTTTTGAAAGCTCGGGGCTTCCCACCGATGTGGATTTCGTGGGTTCGACGCTGTGTTACTACCGTATCCATCTCCTTATCTCTTAACGGCCGACCGGTTGGGGGCCTATTCCAGCCTCGCAGGGGGGTTCGTCAGGGCTGCCCCCTCGCCCCTCTTCTCTTTGTTTTGGCGGCGGACGTGCTGCCGCGTATGATTCAGGGTGTGACCAATGTTGGGCTTACTCGCGGATGCACTATGGGTGATTTCCATATTCCACTACTTCAGTTTGCGGATGACACCTTATGCTTTATCGAGGGGGATCGGAATCACGCATTGGGGATGGCCACTACGGTTCAACTCTTTTGCGATATGTCGGGGCTCCGCATAAATGAGGCCAAGTCGAAGTTTGTGCCTTTTGCTCTCTCGCCATTGGAGGCTAGGGAATGTTCCTCTATATTGGGGGCTTCCCTCGGGGATCTGCCGCTGGAATATCTGGGTCTACCACTCTCGGTGGGCCGTGCGCGTTTGCGTGATTATCAGAGGGTGGTGGAGAAGGTTGAGGCCAGGTTAGCAGGGTGGCGTGCGTCGCTGCTCTCCAGAGGGGGGCGTTTGGTTCTTCTTAAATCTGTCCTCTCGGCTATCCCCATCTACTTCTTGTCGGCGCGCGGCTTGCCTAAGGGGATCCGGCTTCGCTTAGAGAAATGTATGAGGGGCTTCCTGTGGGGTAAGAATGGAATTAACAGAAGAGGGATTCATCTGGTCGGATGGGATGACATTTCGCGTCCAAAACGCGACGGGGGTCTGGGTGTGCGGCGTTTGGAGGTGGTGCGTGATGCTTTGCTTCTCAAATGGGCGACGAGGCTTTTAGGACGGGACGAGAGTTTACTGGTGCAGTGTCTCCGCGTGGCGGCGGGGAATGCATTTCTTTCGGTCTTTGACGGTCGCCCCCATGGTCATTCTCCCACTTTTTGGCGCGAGGTCTTCTCTGTGTTCAACAGCAACCGTTCCTTCTTTAGGCCGGCTCTCGGCGATGGAAACTCTTTCCGCTTCTGGTCGGTGGATTGGTCTGGCAATGGCATATTCATGAACCTTTTTCCGCGACTATTTGCGCTCGCCGGGGATAAATTTGCGTCGGTGGCTTCGTGTTGGTCCGATGGCTCCTGGTGTCCGACTTTGGTGGACAATCTTTCCGATCAGCGGCTGAATGACTTCTCGGCTTTGATGGCTTTACTTGTGGACGCCCCTACGCCCTCGAGGGGCCGTGATCACTTCGCCTGGAAGGATGGGCCCTTCAGTTCGCGGAAGGCGTATTTCTCTATTCTCCCCAACGTCGTGCCTTCGGATGCATCTTTTCTCGGTCACTGCAACCTCATTTGGGGTCTCAAGCTCCCGGAAAGGATTGGTATATTTCTGTGGATTCTTAGACGTGGAAGATTGCTTACCCGCGATCGTTGTGCCATGATTTTCCCAAACTTAACCAACTTGTGCGGTTTATGCGGTTCGGATGTTGAGACGCCTGGCCATCTTTTCCTTCACTGCGATCTCGTGCGGCCCATTTGGGATGACGTGGATGGCTGAATCGTTCCTCGATGGTGACTTTCTGGGAGAGCTTATCTATCGCTGCGAATCGGCCGAGGGCGGAGAGACTGATTCCCATTGCGCGCATCTGGAGTATTTGGCTGGGAAGAAACAAATCTCTTTTTGCTGGGCAGAGATTCTATAAGAAAAATATTTGTATTGAAGTGAATCGCTTTTGTATGGATTGGTCATCCGTGTAGCGTCTTTTGGGGGGGCGGATGGTATCCTTATTGATATCATCTACCCCTACTTTTTCTTTTCTTTCCCACTGTAAGTATTTTCTATCTCACTCTTAATATTATGGGGCGAACACCTATGAGTGTCTCCCCCTTTTTTGAGTGTCAAAAAAAAAACTTCCGCACATACAACCAGAACATTTGCTCGTTCACTCTGTAAACCATGCATTGACTTCAGCTAAAAAAATAACATTAACAAGGATTGCAAGTTGCAACCCAACCAACAATCATGCATTTTGCCACTTTAAATGGGTTGACTACACAAATTGGTTGCCTCCAAACAAATCCAATTAGGTCATGCCCAAACTTAGATCTCAGGACCGTGTCATTCTTTGTAGTTTTTTTTGTTGTAGTTTCTTTTAGCATTTCTTTTGTCACGTTCCCCACTTGCAAGGCATTCCTTACATGCCATTCTTTATAGTTTTTTTCCCTTGTAATTTCCTTTTAGCATTTCTTTTCACAAGTTTCCCTCTTAGCAATTCTTCCAACTTCTCACGCATTCAAATTAAAGGTAATTATATATCTTCTAGAGGTTAGCTCGCGATCAGCGCTTCTGGGCACGATTGAGAAAGCCGTCTTGCCCTCAAACTGATATGCAGTGAATGCCGAATTCCTGCCTTCTCTACAAAATCCATCCAGCTTCTCAAGCATACAAATCCAGAAAGTGGCTGGAGTTCTCTCCATATTCCTAAACCATCTTGAACACGTTGTCCTCATTTTATCGTTTATTACTTCTAGACCAACTTTTGTTCAGATAACAAACACGGTCCATCTTTCCTTCGTGGCCAGGTCAAAACATTTCAATCTCAGCAACAAATATTCCCTACACATGTCTAGTTACTGGTCCAGCATGTAAGGCCACAAAGCACAGTAGATCTCACTGCATCTACATAGTATTAGCTTTCACTTTTAATTGTAGCAAAGAACATAAGTCAGCATTTGTCTTGTCAAAGGAAAAGGAGAATTGTGTTAAAGTACCCACTTGGAACAACTAAATTAACACATCCCTCTGAGCAATCTCAAAACCCTTCTTCTAAAATATATTCAATTGATAGTGGATTCTACTTTCTCTTATTATCTCGTCAACAAATGTTTGAGAGCCTCTTTCCCTCTCCCTCCCTCCATTAAACCCTAAGTCCCGCCACCATCATCACCCAATCTCCAACTCCCCAAAGAGATCGTTGTCCAACCTCACCTGCTCAATCCCCTATCACTAATCCAACCACCTCTCTTGTCACCACCACCGGTTACCTCTACCTTCCTGCACTATCATTCCCATCCCATCCTCCACAACACCATCCATCGCTCTCCACCATAACCTTTTCCACTTTTGGATACACCATTTCAGCCATCAACCTAACTTCACCGAGTATTCCCAATCACCCGCCACGCTGCCACCATCTCATCATTGCTTCCAGTTCCTATGCGTGCATCTCTAGCAACAATCCTTGAAGCACCACCTGATGCTACACTATGGTTCGCTACTACACAATTGGTCATCTTCTCACCTTGCTTGCACCACCACTAAAACATTCACTGAGAAAACAGAGCCTTAGTGCGTGTGGAGAGAGATTTGACAACGAATAGCATAATTTATTCAAAGGATATGGTTTACTATATAGCGTGAAACCCTAAAATCCAAAAATAAATAATTACATAAGTGACCCCCAAAGGGTTACATTACTCAAATAAAGAGATAAAGAAATAAGAACTAAAAAATAACACTAACACTCCCCCTCAAGTTGGCGCATATCTATCGTTCATGCGCAACTAAGAAATCAACCAAGAGATGTGTTTCTTTGGCAGAGCCTTCGTGAATATATATGTAAGCTAAAGATCTATAAAGATACGAGTGGCTATATTCCCTCCTACTGCATCTCTAATGAAATGACAATCAATTTCAATGTTCTTAGTGCTGGACAAAATTACCTTGCACAGACATGTAATCCAAATGATCACATTTCGTGTTCTTATTTATGAAAATAATTTCTTTTTCCCATATGTTACGGATTTCATGTTAGCATTCAATTTACCATGCATCTAATTTAACAACTAGACTAGCAACTTTAGCATCAGGATGTAGTTACTTATCAATCATCGAGAAACGGAAGGGGACATATCATACAACCATAACTTCTTAGATAAGCTGCCAAGTAAAGTAATCATCGACATTATAAACCGCCACAAAATTATAGTGCCTTTATGTTGTTCAAGTGCTGAGGGACAACCTAGCACACAAACATGCAACATGATCACTTGAAAGGTGCAAGGAGAGTAACATTAAGTTTATAAAAACAATAAAGATTTCCATTTGCCAGAATTTTACTGGATTTGGTTGAAATTGTTTTTTTTTTGAACGGATTTGGTTGGATTTGGTTGAAATTGTTGAGTGGGATGGATAGCGTCTACCTTGGGGAGACCCTTTTGGTGTACCACACTTTCATACTATACTATAACTATACAAGGACTACATGACCAAAAAACCCGTTCATATCTAGACCAATGATAGATATCCCCAAAAGGGGGGCAAGTTGACTCTGGGAATAGCCACAAGGATTAGAGATAGGATATTAGAAGGAACATGGTCATATATGTCTTCGCCAACTTTATGCGCTATCAGGAAAAGAGAAAGAATGCTTATAACCTAAAGGTTTCTATGAAGGTTTTAGAAAAGCTTGTGGAGGGCTTTGCACTCTATCGTCTACGAGAACTTTCTGATTCATTCTAGGTTCTTACCCCCTTATGCATGTATGGATTGAACATGGGTGTGCATGGAGGCATGGCTACACAAGGAACCAATGCATATCAGAGTTGTTGATGAAATAAGCACATGCAAGCATCACCTTGCTTAGTTAAGGCAAAAAATGGCAACGGATTCCTTCTTAGGAGTAGAACATGTCATGGTTTGGTGTAAGAAAGATCCGATATCCCAAATTAGGATCAAATTACTTGAATTCTATGTCAAATATCTGACTTAATAGACAACCCACATCCATCGGGGCATGATGAGATCAAAAGAAGCCAAGTACAAGTTAGGCATTCATGCATGGGCTCTGCAGCCAAATAATGTGATTAATTTAGGATTTTTTTATAGTTGTGTCCCTCTTAGATTCCACATATCGGTTATGCCCCTCCCTTTTTCGCAATACCAGTTGTGCCCTACCTTCTTGCACCACTATCACTTGTGCCCCTCGGGTTAGTTGTCATCCATTCACATCCCAAACGAATGTTAACTTATGGACAAAAATATATTTGAAAAGAAAAGAGAGGGGTCAAGTGTAGAAAATCCTAATTGGTATCATCTACTTATTTTTTCCTCCTCTCCCTCCGCTATGACCAAGCCCCTCCACCCTGACCTCCTCATGCCCATGTAACCTCCGTGAATAGCCTCCCACGTTATTATAGGGGTGAGTGATGAGGAGTGGATGCTCGACTGGCAACACATATCGATGTGAGTTGGGCATGCAGTAGCACGAGGCACATGGGTTGTTAACCTGGGGTGTGTAAGCATCAAAGCAGAGGACGGTTGGCGACACGGGCATGGCACGCAAACTAGGAGGTTGGGGCATGTGCACATGTAGGTAACAGAGTCAGGGGTGGCAGAGGCATTTTTGCAGACCGAGAGATGCGGGTGGTTGGAGCGTCGGTCGGTCATCACCGACCTTTGTATTGTGGTTCATGGAAATGAACTAGCAACAGAAGCATCCATGAGAGATGGTGGAGTGCTTCTTCTTGATGACGGTGATAAAGGAGAGATTGTGTCGTTGACTTCCTTAAAAAAATCATTCTCCGTTGTAGATGATGACGTTCATATAGGAAGGGGAGAGTGATCATCATTAATCGAACAATGGTGTGAGATGGTCGAGCTTTAGTTTTGGGACAGTGAAGGTTGCAAACACAGGGACCATATCTCAATGTTGATGGAGATACGCATGCAAGAGGCCAGATCGTGTCCGAAGATGAATGTTGAGATAGAGGCAGACGATTGCATGGGGGAACTATTTAATTAAACTTTTAACCCTCCCTTTTATGCCAATTACACTTGTGCCAAAAAATCGGTAACCTGGCATTGGTTTGAATAACCTGTGATTTATTCCATCCCATTGGATGCTAAATTAACAAAAGAAAACAAGTGATAACGGTGCAAGAATGGTAGGGGCACAAGTGACATTTCAAAAAAGGGAAGTGCATAACTGATATTGCATAATCTAAGACGGGCACAAAGGTAAAAATCATTGATCTAAGGTAAGGATATAATAGATTACAAAACATGCTATTGTGTTTTCCCTTCTGCTAGGGATCCACTTTGATTAAGAATGAAAGGCTAGTTTTAAGATGCATTTGAGAATTCTTGATGCAAATTGCATGAAAAAATTTCCTTCTTGTGGCGTATTATTCTCCTTAAATATATTCAATGAAAAAATGACTTTACCCCGAGATGAGAACAAGTAACAAAATTATCTCATTATAGAAACTTATTACACCTTTTTTAAGCCAAGAAATATATGAAACTTCTCTAAAGAAATTAAGATACTGACAAAGACAATGGTGTCTAAAGGGGATGAGACAAAAGCAAATCATTTTCGCAGCAATAAAAAGCATTTTAGCAAATCATATCCTTCTCAAGTCTAATATGATCCAATGGAAATTTGCACAAATCTAGAGCATAGATGCTAGTCAAGAACTCTAATAAAGAGACGTATTAAGATGAAGTTTGCGAGTGGAATGATCAAGACAAAAAACATATTAACACGAGTTTATCAAGATCATGACTAAATGAGCAGACCAAGACAATCTTGTGAGTCATCTCAAGAAGATGAGCATACCAAAGCATTCTAGTGAGTCATCTCGCAAGGATGAGGACAGGAAAGTAACCCTCTCAAAAATTACGCTCAGTGGAAACCATCATGCTGGAAGCTTCAGTACATGTAGGCAGGAGCAACAACAGGGTGTGAGTGAAATGGAATCTACAAGATGCAAACTTGTGATAGATAACGTGCAGAGATGATGTCCTTAGAAACTTCATCTTTCCATGAAGAGTAGCAAAAATTATATTATTGGGAGCTAAGGAATTATTAAAAATGATAAAAGGTGAAGCTGTGTCAAAGGAAGCCAATTTAGAGTCCACTATTCAGTAAGTGTTTCCTAAATCTTTTTTTTTTGACACTCGTGTTTCCTAAATCTTAAAGAGATGTCATATTCCCCATTAGACAGCACAAAAGGAACAACTTTATATAACAAATAGGCTCGGCATGTTCAAAGATATGATAATCCAGGCAGCAGATCGACACACTTTAGGCATGCATCAAGAAGCACTCCTGCTTGTGTGGATACTTCCAAGAAGTTGCTGGTGTCAAACCAATGCAATTTGGCATGTTCGGTGAAACTAAAAAAAATTGATAAAGTTAGGCAAATGAACTGCTCGGAGAAATGCAAAAATCAAGGATAATTATGTGCTGAATGGAGTTTGCAAGCTTGATTGGAAAGACATGACAGATTTCAAGTTGCTTTTCATATAATGGGGTACAAGGTTGCAAACAAACATTCCTCACATATATTTTGCAACAATTTCAGCAAAGCATATGATTTTTCGCCTAAATGTATTATTAAATTCCCAGCTTAATGTGGTTGAGAAAGTCAGTGTGACAAATAGTTTGGCTCACCGGTGCAGTATGCTATTGTTAATCACAAATGTTATACTTTTATGTACTATGATGCAAAGACTGGTATCTGGCAGCACACGAATGGTATGCAATCATGTAAACAAAAGCAACAGGTACAAAAATTAAAAAAATTACACATTATTATCGGTGAACCAAAAAAAGAAAGGAAATAGTTTTGTATTCAGACACAAGAAGGCAAATGCCAGGCCAAACAGAGATTCGAATCTAATTGACCGAGGAAAAGTATACGTACGAAGAACAAAGGACCGATGCTTCATAAAGCTGATATGCACTGTACCTTTAACCGGATGGACGAAAAAGAATACTCAGTGTGTAGGCAATTGGTCTGACTTACGTGCGGAGTGTGCAGCTTTGCTGTTTTACAAATTCATAGACACGAACCAATGATAAATTATAAATATTTTTACAATTGGTAACATTGTTGTTTTAAGTGATGCGAATATTAATATTGGGCAGCATACACCGTGATGAGATAAGCACGTGGTGTGCACAATCAAAATAAAACGACAGCTGCATAAGCATACATGATATCGACCATGAACCAAATTGAGAAAAAAGAGTGTTTTCTCAGACAGCAAATGTTCTTTTTTGAGGGAAAACAGCAGACGTTAGATGGGGAATAAAGAGTATTCGAAGAAGTAACGGGAAAAACGGCAGTTATAGCCCAATCAAGTGAGAAAGCAACGGAAATGTTAACTGCTCCGAGAACAAAACCCAGCAATAGAATTGGAGTCATCAAACCCCAATATAGCTAGACGTGGGGGCGGAAATAGTATAGAGAGAAGGAGAGGGAGCGGAGAGAACTCACCTCGCCGTCGGTCGCCGGAGGTATATCTCGATTCTCCTCTCTCCCCGAAACCCTAAATGGCACCAGCGACCGCTCCTCCTCTGCTGCTGCCGGGGCAGAAGGTCGAAAGGAGGGAGGAACCGTAATCGGATCCGGATCTAGATACCACTTACACAAGAGAGGAAGGGAGAGGAAGAGGGGGGAGAAAATACCGTACATTCTACTAAAAAAAGGAATAGTTGAAAAAATAAGGAATTTTACCCTCGTGCTCCTCTCAGTTTCTGCAAATACGCGACTATTTCTTTCAATCAATAACACGTGTGAAATAACACATATGCATCTGCAAATTTATGAAATTTACATTATCGTCCTTCTGTTGATATAATATAAAGGGTAAATTACAATTTGGTCTTTATCTATGAGTCCCATCTCAGAATGGGTCCCGATCTTTAAATTATAACGATTCGGGTCATGACGAATATACCCTTGTTGGGAAGGGAATGGGGGTTGGGTTCCAACTTTTAAACAAGGGCATACTCATCATTAGCCCCAAAAAGTTCCTTACATTAATGGTCCTGGGACCCGAATCGTTACAATTTAGGGTAAATTACAATTTGGATCCCCATCTATGGGTCCGATCCCAGAATGGGTCCCGAACTTTAAATTATAACGATTCGGGTCCCAGGACCATTTAGAAAATGGAAATTTTGGGGTTCATGACGAATATGCCCTTGTTGGGAAGGGAATAGGGGTTGGGTTCCAACTTTTAGACAAGGGCATACTCGTCATTAGCCTCAAAAAGTTCCTTACATTAATGGCCCTGGAACCCGAATCGTTACAATTTAAAGATCGGAACCATTCTGGTGTCGGACCTATAGATGGGGACCCAAATTGTAATTTACCCTACAAATTTAAGATCAGGATCCATTCTGAGATCAGACCCATAGATGGAGACCCAAATTGTAATTTACCCTAATATAAAGGCATTAATGCAATAACGGAAGGAAAATGCTATGAATTTTATAAAAATATAGGCACAAACCTTATTACGAAAATGCTAATGTTGGATGTGTATCTACAAAAACTCAAAGGCGCACAAGGGTATAAATCTCAAAAAAAAGTGTGTATTTACTGCATATTGCTCGTCAGAGCACATGTTAGGAACACTTTGTTATTTAAAGGGAGAAGAGTTGTTTGTAATAATACGAGAAAAGAATAGAAAGCGAAGAAAGTATACTGATGATAAAAAGGAAGAGGGATATGTGGTTAGATTTATTTGTGACTTTACATATATCGATTGTATAATTCGCATCTAGAAAGTTATTTATATTGTTCAACTAAAGTGATATAATATATTGGAGATCATTATGTCGTTTTTTTAGTATGGTGTAGCAATGTAGATACCTTTTGATAATGAATAGAAAAGGGAAATCTTTATAAAGTCGATTGATAATCATGGTTATATGATTGGTATCTGTGTTGTAACAACGAGTACAGCAATCTATATAATTTCAACTACTCAAAAAACATTGAAGATCTTTATTATAAATTCAATATGGGAAAATACGACAATAGATATTAAATTCCTCGTTGTTATAGATCGAATTTGGTGTAGTGTTATTTTAAAAGCTCCTCCATCTCCACATTTTATATGCTATTCACAGAGCTAAGATAAAATAATGTTGAATTACCATGCATTTCAATCTCTTTTGATTTTATATTTTTTCCCGCCTAATTGATTGGCGACTAGTTCAATTTGATCGATTGTATATGTTATTTTTCCACAATATATGGACACAAGTTCATTATTCAAACAATGCTCCAATATGTATACATAAATATGCAGGCATATGCAGAAATTTACTATATACGTATTTTTAAAGTGGTCCTCTTTTGAGTTTTTCCGATGACACTTATACCTCAACTTTTTTGTAACTATACTTGTGCTATTACATTCTTGCAAAATCCACAATATTGTCCTTCCATTGGTGTAATATAAGGGCACGGGAGTAATAAATGCAATTTCATAAGAACAGATGAGCACAAGTGTAGTCGGAACAAAGTTAAAAGCATAAATGTTAGAAGAGAAACTTCGAATAACACAAGTAAAGTCCCCGCAATATATTTTTTAGATCATGCAACAAATTTTTGAATATGGTATGATTAGAGACCATGGTGGGATTAATGCAACGTAAAAAGATTTCATGGAATTTAATTACAATATTTGGGATTGAATGTGATCTCTAGAATGATGATGTAATTTTTAGCTTTTTATTAGGTTACATTGCGAGATTGTTAAATAGATCAAACAAATATGCCTTGATCGTTTACATTGACCACTAATCAATAGTGTGCACCCGTGCACGTGCGCGTGTAGCCAATATTTGAGAAAAGTCACAATATAGAAGCATCTTTGAAGTAAGCATATTGTAAATAACGTATGTAAATGCCTCCCAAAGTTCATTATACATATTCCTAGTAAAAGTTGTTTACAGGTTAACTACGTAAAGGAGTGATGAAAGGACCGAATGGCGACTGTGAGATATAGATATCCACAAATCATTGTGAAATATAAAACTCTTTGTAGATATATTTATAATAATATATAAAATATTATATGTATTGTCTCATTTTCATATATATATATATATATATATGATATTTATCCAATGCGCACAGGGCCTATTTGAGTTTCGGTGAGCCCTTCTTTTTAGCCCTTTGATCTTAATCCAGCCATCATTGTATTACACGTGTATTGCCTTTTTTAAGAAGATATTTTCAATCCCCAAATAGTAGGAACCGTGACCATAATAGGAAGAAAACTAAATTGAAAATTATAAGGAAGTCCAAAAATAGCACGCACTTAAAGAAACATATTGTATTGCAACGATAAGGGATTGATCTCGCGATTCGCAGCGTGAGGAGATTGATCTAAGGTGATCGATTTGTCCAATGTAAGGTTTCGTTTTTTAATATTAAACGTTTATTTCACGTTATTGGTAGAATATGATCGTTTTTTTGAGTTTTCGATTTCAGTTTTTAACGTGATGGATTATTTGTGATTGTATTTGAATCATGATATATCAGAAGTAATGGTGAATGATAATTCTTGGTTGGATTTGGATCATCAGAATATCATACGAGAAGGATCGACAATGTATGATTTGCACTTGGATTTGGATCATGAAAACACTACTTCGGTAGGATCATGTTCAATTTATATTACTTTTGAATCATGAAAATTACTTATATCACATTATGTTATCGAGTCAAATTATTACAAAATGATATTAAATTACTTAAGGTATTTGTCAAAGTTACTGACAATATGACATGAATTACTTTTCTATATATTATTCTTACTGGCGTATTACTTGTCTGTTTGCCATTCTTACTAAAATTTTTATACTGAATTACTAATGTATTTACTTAATTTACTTATAAGATATTTTATATTATTATCGCTAACACACTTGTTAATTTTCATGCATTATTTTAAAAATATACTGAGTTACTAATGTATTTACATTGTTTACTGAGATGATATTTTAATTTTACTATTGCCTTCATAATTGTTACTGCTCCCTCTTTAGTTCTTACAACTTCCAACTACTGATTTACTAATTCATTTTTATTTCACGTATGTTAGATGCGAGAATACTTCTAACGTTTTTCAACTCGCAACATCATTTGTGGATGAAAAAAACAAAAAATGAAACATTGGATCATGAGACCATCATATCAGAAGAAACGACGATGAATGACCTGCAATTGGATTTGAATCAGGAGACATATGTGTATTTTTACTGAGACAAACATGAAAGTTACTGAGACAAACGTGAAAGTTACTGAGACAAACGTGAAAGTTATTTGCATACATGAATTTTTATTTATACCAAGTTATTGATGTCATTTGCCTATGTTACAGGCATTTTGTTAAGTGTTACTTGTCCTTCTATCATTCTTACTGAATCAATTATATTTAGAGTGTTGTCATCAAATCAGATTCAATAAGAATGATATAAAGTCAAGTAACAACAAACAAAGAAATGGAATCAGTAATATATATACAATAGTCCAGTAAATGGTTGTTGCGAGATTAGTAATACCCAAACAATGGTCAGTAATTTACATTCATTTTATTATATGGTTCAAAATTCAGTAATATATACACACTGGACAAGTAAGTAGTTGTTGTGACATTAGTAAAACCATAACAAATGATTGTTAATTTTCATATGCATTATAAGTAATTAAATAGATTATACAAGTAAATAAGTGGTGCGTCAGTAACACTCAAAGCATTTAGTAACTATAACATTAGTAACAATCATAATGAGTTCAGTAAAATGAATACTATAATCAGTAATCATTGTATGGGCATTAGTAGTTTACATACTTAATTATTGATCTCAACACATTAATTACTTGAGAACTAAATATATATTACTTGAGTAATATGAATGAATTACTAATCTCTTTACAATGTAATGTTACAGATGTAAAATACTGACAGTTGTTTCAGTATTACTGATCTCGCAACACATAATTACTTGAGTACAATATATGTATTACTGATCAAATGTACAATGATTATTTCTTCGGGTACGAAATTAATGATTTGAATTTATCTTTCCAAAACCGTCTTCCTTTTTTCAAGGACTCGATATAATTGGAAATATAAAAGGCTCAAACTAATTAATATCCTTCCAAAATCGTACTCCTTCGAAATATGCAACATTCAAATGGAAATACACGTGGCGAGCCCACGTTCGGTGCTCACCACAACTCAAATGGGCACAGGGCTCACTGGATAAGCCCTATATATATATATATATATATATAATAGGCAAAGATATGGTAACACTTACATTGATATCTTTATCCAACGGTGGCAAGTGTTCACTAAACTCTTTACAGTTGAAGGGATATTGTAATGCAGTAACTTGGTGGGTTGGGTCTGATTTAAGCCGTTGACAACGACCCAAACTATTTAAGCCCCAAGTTATCAAGTAATATTCTCCCACTGTTGTAACACACTCTCATACTTCATTAGTATCTGATGCAAGACTATATTGGAGTGTTACAACATCCCTCGCTTATATTCACAGCATCCTCATTGTAAGATGGCTCGTCACTTATTCCTAGTGACAATGGCAGTTGCATACTACGGGTAATAAAATCTACCTAAGAAGGCATGCCCTCGTGTCCTTCATCACCATTAAATATAGGATTGATATGCAATCACCTTAGAGCCCAAAATATACGATCCGACCTTCTCTGGGGTCTAAACTACTACGAGCATTTCCTTTTTAGTAGCAGAATAATTATTCTGTGTGGAATCTAAGACTTCCTCGTGTAGTGCAAAGTAAACAGAATCCCTTCTTGCCTCTGTCATAACACATCTCCTATCACAAAATCCAAAGCACCGGTCATGATCTCAAAGGCAAGAGACTACTCAGGAGCTTGTAAAATCGTGGAGTCAATAATATTTCTTTTTAACAGCTACAAGGCCTCAAGACACATGTGATGTATAATGAATTCATATCTTTTCCTAAGAGCTCAACCAATGGTCGAGCAATCTTTGAAAAAACATGAATGAATCTTCTGTAAAATACAACATGCCCTTACAAGTGGCCGCACTGACTTAACGTTGGTTGGTGGATCAAGTTTCTTGATCACTTCTACCTTGGTAGGGCCAACCTCCATTTCCTTTTTGGATATGCCATGTCCCAACATGATACCCTCATGGACCGTAAAATGACTCCTAAGATAGCACCATATTCATCTCTCCATACATTTGAAGAATGTGCTAGACATAAATCAAATGAATCACCATGAGACGAGAAATCATCCATGGAGACCTCTAGGAAATTTATCACCATCTCAACAAAAACAACAATCATGCATCGCTGAAAAATGCTTGAGGCATCACAGAGCTCGAATGGCATACACTTGAATGTGTATGTACCGAGTGGACATGTAAATGTGATTTTTTCCTGATCTTCATGGGCGATGGCTACTTGATTGTATCTTGAATACCCATTGAGAAAATAGAAAAACTATTTCCCTGCTAATCTCTCCAAAATCGGATCAATAAACGACTAGGGAAAGTGACCTTTCTTGGACGTGACATTCATGTGTATGTAGTCCACACATACACGTCATGACATGGATGCTCGTGTAGCAATCTCTACTCCCTCCTCATTAGCGACCATCTGAATTCCTGACTTCTTCGAGATAACATTTAAAGGGGCCATCCACTTGGAGTTTGAGATGGAGTAAGTAATATCGGCTCCATACCATTTCTCAGTCTCTTTCTTAATGACTTCTCTTAAATCGGATTTAATCTTATTTGAAACTCATAAGAAGGTCTAGCATTTTCCTCAACATAAATAAGGTGTGAACAGAGAGCATGGTTAACCTCCACGAGATCCGACACAGTCCAACATATTGTCTTGTGGTTCTTCTATAAAACTTCTAACAACCTAGACTGTATTTGAAAATCTTGTTTGGAATGATCCTAAAATCAAAAAGATAAGCGTTTGAACTCTCACATGCCATCACAAATGTCTAGTTGGTAAATCTATGGGTTTGATTTATGTTTTCTTTGTTTGTGTACAAAGACTGTACATTTGTACCCAATGTGTATTCTATCTTTCTTGATTCTACTTTCGTGCTCTTCTTTGTTTCTTCTATGACATCGGAGATGCATATCTCTGGGGAATTTAGTTCGGATTTGCGAATATTTTACAAAATCTCTTAGATCCCGTGTCTCCATGAGTCCAAGATGACCCTCTCTCAAATCCATATGGTCTTGGGATGGCCCTCTTCCCAAGGCCATGACCAATAAGCCATTATCAAGGTTCAATCGATATTGGACTAACACTCTCTTTAATTCTCCTCATGATAAGGAAACCTCTATCTTTGGTAGGAGCCCTCATCCTTCTATGCCCACATCTAATTCAGATCTCTTCATGTTTGAAGGTGAATTAGAAGACAATGTGCATCCCAAGAAACCTCTGAATGACAATGACAACAACAATGACCCGCTGCTAGCCACCCTCGCCTGATTGATTGTAGATGAGAAATAAAACAAACTACTCATAGAATAGCTAGGACAACTTCAAGCAACTGGGAATAGAACTAATAATGATAGGAATTTGGTTATTGGGTCCGTAAGAAAGGCGTACTTAAGTGTATGGGGTAATGGTTTCAACTCTAGCATATATGTGCATCAAGCAAATCAAGTTGCACCATCTCTAAATTTGGCTCAGTGTTGCATGAAGGTGGGTCTGTTTGTACTGTGCTTGCCACTAACTCTGTTGTGTCTTGAGTCGGATCGCCAAAAATATGCGGTAGTTCGGCCAAAGTTGCACTCGACTCGTCATCCTCGCCCCATATTTCCCCATGAAAGATTGAACTGATAAATCCAAAGGGACTTATACGTCAGCAGGTGAGTAATGGGATGCATCAATCAAGAAATTTTACAACACTTGGCAAACTTCATCATGAACATTGTCCTCTCCAAATGAGAGGGTCTCGCTCATATTATCTGAGCATGTTTCCATGGCTGAATTGTGTCTAAAACTCTGCATTATGCCAGATAAAATGAGTATTATGTGCTGGTCCCAAAGTTAGGTTGATGCCATTCCGTATGCTTCATCTATAGTTCCACTTCTCCGTCTAGAGAATGGAACTTCATCATCAATTCCGACAATCAAAGGAAGTTCTAGTAGTCCTAAGGAAAGGTCGCCCTAGAATGATCTGGGAATCTCTCCAATGATTGGGGATTTTCATATCAAGAACAATGAAGTTCACCTTGTATTCGTGCTCCGAAATCGAGACAACCATGTTTCTCACTTCACCTTTAGCCCTCTTTGTAGACTTAACTACGAACTAGGGTATTGCTCTTGATTTGCGTAATGGTCCCAACTCCAGTCTCTCATACAAGGCTAAAGGTAAGAGATTAATTGAAGATTTGTTATATAGGAGAGTGCCTGTAAACGTAATGTCATCTTATGATTCGCTACATAATGTGCACCTGAATCTCTCTTCTTTCATAGAAGTTGTTGGTTCTTGATACAATAAGTAGTGGTTATAGTTAAGACGCGAGTATTCACATAATTACTCAGATTCTTTCTGCTAGTCCTAGTAGGTGTGCATCTCACCTTAAATTACTTCTAGAATGCAGAATTAGTAGCCACATATTCCTCAAATGGCACATTAACCATGATAATTTCCTTAACGATGTCATTTCATGATCATCTTTTTGAATCTTCTTAACGATGTGCTTTCCTGTCATTAGAGCACAAGGAAAGTGATGTAAGCATTAGAAGAAGATGATGAAGAATCAGAATCATGCACTGAAACATACTTCTTTTTCTTTATGAAACTAAGTTTTTCATAGATGAATCTTTTACACGCAACTTAGAATCATAAATAAAATTGTCTGCTACATGTTGGGAAATGTATGTTGATGGTACATTCTCCTCAACCGAAGGTGTGAGGTCCTCCATAGACTCTGAATCAACATATCATGTTGTGCTTGTGTGCCCATCATCCTCTCTCTGCCGTCAGATGATCTCCTCCTATTATGACGAAGGGGTTGATGTGGCTACGGATGCTTGTCCTCCTCGTACCCTAAGGTCTCCTTAGGTGGAGCCTCAGAGACGTACTCCTCCATGTCCCTTTGCTTGATCAGGCACGACCAACGATCCTTCCGCTCCTGAGTGACATATGTTTACAATATCAAACGGAAGAATAATGTGCTCAGATCTGGATGAATCTGAGTAGTATACATGATCATGATGATGTTAAAGTATCATGTTCATTCAATTGGGGTTAGCCTAAACCTAGGCTGAAATGGAGGTAGATGGTGCATATCGCTCGTCCTCCCATCATGATAAGCAGGTGATGCCAACCCACATACCATGAATCTCGCTCCTATAAGAACGGAGCTCCTCGAGAATCTATTATTGCATGTCAGTTGGTCATGATGAAGAGGAGTGTCACCATGAACTTAGGTGCTACCTATGTTGTCCCTATTGAAAAGATAAAGAGAAACGTGAAGACTAGCCCCAATGGACATAATATTGATGTTGTGGGGGAGGCTGAAAATATGGGCCCTGTTGGCCTGACTAGCAGTGTTATTGCTAACGAACAAATGGTTGCCTCAGATGTTGGGAGTGGTAGGCTCCAGGGCTCGACTGTGTAGAAATGGGTGTAGGAGTGAAGCTAGTGTTGTGGAAAGTCGTTGAATGCTGGTAGGATTGTCTTGACAAGATTTTACGAAGTTTAAAATGATGATTTTATCACGTCGTTGTCGTTCCATAAAAAATCAATATTAAATAGATAAATTACAACTACATGCACAAAGGGACATAAAGAAATGTAAATAGCAAGATGAAGTTCGATCCACATGGACCTAGCAAGCTAGACATAATTTGATTCAATTTCCAACTTGATTTAATTCCTAAAGCAAGAAAATGAGACTTTTTTTGTTTTTTATACTAAAGAGGCTTAAAAAGATGTGCAATCTATTTGAAAGTAATTGAAATGCTTCCTAATATTTTTGAGAGTTTTCATGTATTTTCACGACATTTGTAAAGCTACATCCAGGGGATAAAATATGGAGATTTCGAACTTCTATGGACTAATTTGCAATTGAAAAGAATAAATAAACTAAACGATGCTAAGTAAGGGGATTCTTCTAATATTTTGAAATAAAATAAAGTAAACGATTAATGCAGTAAACTTATCTTGAAACCAAAGTTATCAAAAGATTCAACTTACTAAAGAAATTGCATTGAAGTCTAATCCAAACAAAAACAGAATAAAGATAAAAAAGGGTAAGTAATATGGAAAATGGATGTTCTCTTCTTTGTTGGGGCATGAAGGTGGGAGAAAGGTGGAGGACGGTAGCGGTGCACAGATGGGGGTACGAGATCTGCACGCGATAGAGGTACGCTAAAGAGGAGAAGCGCACAGGTTGGGGCGATGACATGCGCAACGGCGAGCAGCGCCGCGGACTAATGCCGGAGGCGCAGGGTGAGCAGGTTGGGCACACACGGTAGCACACAAAGGCTGAGAAGATGACGGTGGGGGGGTGTGGAGCGACGCACGACCAAGGTGTGTCTGTTGGAGGTCGAGGGGGGGATGGCCTACTGCTGGTGGTTGTGACTGGTTCTTAGAGGAGATGGGATCTTCTCCTTGGAGAAGAGGATGGTGTTAGTGAAGATGGTGTGTATTGTTGGTTGTTCCTTGTATTATCCCATGTCCAAATTTTCTCTCCTTTTTTCATGTGTGACTCTCCTTTTTGAAGGCATCCATTTTCTTTGAGGAGGAGATGATAAGATATCATCTATCAATCTTGAGAGGAGGAGCTTGGATGAGACATAAGCTTTGTTCCAATGAGATTTGAGATTTTTAAAACTCAGCACAATATCCTTACCTCTTTTCAATGGAGATAGTGTGTTGTACCTAAAAGAGAGAACAATGAATTTGAAATATATGTGATAAGAATCAAAGAGAGAAACCATTTAATCAATTGGATATATATATATATATGACATGTATTTCTTTCATTGGTATTAAGGGGAGGTTGGATGTGACATCCAAATCCTTTTATTATAATAAGAGGAGATGGATTTGATTTTGTGCTTTCTTTACATTAAAGGGTAAATGGATGATGTCACATGGTTTGGAAATTAAGAGAGGTAGAAAGAGAGAATGCAAAATGTCCATGTTGGACCTCTAAATACATAATACTCATACTGAGCTATTTCAACATTAGTGGCATGATATATGAATTTTACGTGTATATATATCTTATATTGGGTCGATTGTAATATAGCCATAATATATATAATATATATAATTTATATTGATATCTAAAAAGAGATTAGTAGAGTTAATATAGATATTTATGTGCCTTGTGCATGGAGTGTATGTAAGGCAATTTATGCAAAAAATGTGGTGATGTGGGAGCAAAAAGAATAATTTTTTATGTAATTCAAGTAAATATATTGTGATGAACTGACGATTCATCATAGACTTATTGTCCCCCGTTCCTCCCCGTTTGTTGGCAGACTCTCGAGTGTGCCATACACCATTCATCTCCCACACCCGAGGAGGCTCCTTCGAGACTGTCTCCGCTGATGGTTGTTGCAGGAAAGGTTGGGCAAAGGAGTGATCCTCTACCTAAGGATGTGATGGCCTTAACATCAGCCACTCCTGGACATGATGCACTCATTAAATAGGATCTGCAGATGTAAACACAACATGTATCTTCATCTTAGACACCCTCTCAGCGAAGTCCTCCATCTACTTCGGAAGCTTGGACAAACTCTCTAACTTGTTCATCCTTTATTGATATGCTCGACTAATGTCAACTTGTCTCCTACGATTCCTTTTCTAGGAATCAATTTTTCAGCGAGTTCGACAACAGCGTTCTTGCCCCTCTCGTTGGATTGGAGTGAAAGAGGGGACTCAATATATGCCATGCTGACGGTCTATGAGTGACTCATCTCGACCGTATGCTCGAATACCTCTCATACGGTATCCACACCATGTGAAGTATAGTTGCATCTGCATATAGCAGTCACTAAACCCCACATCTCAGGGTTAAGACTACTATATAGTAAATGGACCATAATGGTATTTTCCATACAATGACAAGGACACTTATGTAGGATAACTTTGAATGTCTCCCATGTGTCACAAAAAGGTTCATTTGGAATCTAGGAGAGTATTAAAAGTTATATTAAATCAATTTTCCGCTAACAATCTTGATTTTAATGCTACTTATCACTTGATTAAACATGAACACATCACATGTCACCTAATGTTCAGTCCCTTTTCCTTTAATACTAAGTTGCAAACTCACAAGAGAGGAGTCAAAAAACAGAATGCATGCAGTAAATCAAATGATGGATGCTCAAAAGAATGTATACTTACAGATCTTCCCAGCACTCTCCATGTGTTATGAAAGATTGGATTAAAAATTTACGCTAAATGCGAGTCGAGAAAAACTGCACATAAAGCAAAAGTTCCACTAGAGTGGTGGAATTGGATTGAATTTAATGCTAAGTAGAACGAGCTAATGCGCGTATTATTAAGTAAATTTTTGAGATGTCAATTAGTTTGGTCTGTCGACGATGGCACGTACAAAATGGCCTATAATAAGCTCTAAAAGTCGTGTGCCTAGTCCTAAATATGCCATTCAAGTCAGCCCCATCCTTGGAGAGGATGATTCAGGTCTCGACACACCAAACTTAGAAAGTTAAAGTCTCTCTTTACAAATACATGATTTTAAACAAGAGCAGCTAGAAATACACAATTAAGTTTACAAATAATTTCTACAACACAAACTAAATATATAAAAACTCTTTTGCAAATTCAATTGCTTTTGTCTTTTAAGTTGGAGCTCCAAACTCCCTGCCTCTGCATCACTCAATCGTACTGGCTCCGCGGGCCCTATCAAAACAACTAATGGTTAGACTTGTTCAGTGAGGTAATAAGCTAATTAAACACATAAACATTGCAACAAAAATTAACAAGTCAATAAATATGACAAAATTCAACTCAAAGAACACTTACCTAAATTTCACTAAACAAACTTAATTAGATATTTAAACCTAATTAAATAAAATTGATGTAGTTATGTCCTCGACAGCGACACTATTTGATGAATCAATAATATGCAATATTAATAATATAGTATTGTAGTACGACCGAATATCAATTAATAAAAACCAAGCTAACAAGTCTCAGTGAATAGAACTTGGTTTAATTTAACCTATATAAATCAGGGTCAAACACAATGACACAAGCTCCTAGTCTTTTTAATTAAGTTCTGAATACATGAATTTTAGCGTGTACCTAGGTGATGGATCTCCATTTCATCACCTCTATTCTTTTATTCTGGTCATAAATCCCTAGTTAAACGCATGTACATTTATTTATATAAAATTATTATTATTATTTATGTTGCAAATATTGTATAAAATGTTGTATTTAATGCCAAAATAAAAGAACAGAGAAAAGAAAAGAAAATGAAATGAAATACTAGAGGTATTTGAAGAACCCAAAACTACCCTTCGCTAATTTGGTGAAATTAATGTTTAATAAATGTTTATTGTAGGCAGGCAATTTGGATTAATAAAAAAACCACTAAATCAATTATTCGATTAATAGTGAGCGGTCAGATTTTTATTTTACTTGGATAAGCTCAAGGTCGAACTCAAGGAGGCCACTGTCTCCTTAGGTCAATTATGGTTGATACAAAACCTAGGTTTTCAGAGAGCCTTTTTTTAAAAAAAGGCAATAAAAAATGACATGCAAATTCAGATAAGTTTAGGATCTAAAATACATTTTTTGATCAAATGAAGTCAAAAAATCCTAAGACTATGCCAGAATGTGAAAAATGATGAAATGGATGCATTGTGTTTTTTTTGGAATTTTCCGATGCAAAATGAATTTATTATGAATTAATAATGCATGAAGGCTGATTTTCTGTAAATTAATTTTAATAAATAGACGGCCAAATTATTTCTCAGAAATAAAATTATCCTAGATAAGTCTATATGAGAGGTATCCTGGAAAAAAATAAATTCTAAAAATAGCTAATCTATGAATATTAAAAATCAATTACTCAAATTGAGGTTTAATTTATTATGACCTCGATATGCGTGTAAATGGGATGAATTTTGGACACCAAATACAACATAATTAAATCTACCCTATGAATTTTTGAGAATCTTTGGAGCAGCCGATGATTTATTACAATCTTAATAGCACACAATGGACAAATTATGCAATTTCCAACCAATTTAATTATATTAAATAAACCACAACTCACAAAATAAATTTGTCATCCACAATGATATAACATAAAGTGTTCTACAAGATACCAATTTTGTAATGAAAAATATATGCAAGATGAAGTTTCAACTTAATGCATGAATATAAGGGCCTAAATGTAATTTACAAAAATAAATTAACTAAACTAACATGCAGAAAGGATAGAAGAAACATTTATGAATACCCTCGTGGGTATTTGTGCAAATTGTCTAGGTGCTCGTGTGCGTCGCGTGTGATTTCGAATGACAGGGTCTTTTAACGAATCCTAGGAACTGTGGGAGGTCCGATGTAATTTTTCCACACCACTCATGAGGGGCACGTGAGTTCAAGTTGGTAGGGGCGTGCGTGCTGTTCTCTATAAGCTTAGAGGGGATGATCATAAATGTTCTAGGCCGTACGTGAGGTGCGCATGATTTGTGGGGTTTAGGTCGCGAATGGCCGAATTTCTGGAGGGGGCTCTATGAGTATCCCCCGCACCCCACGTGTCATGCACGTGCAGGGGGATTGGGACTAGCATGTTGCCCGAGGCTTGTACTGCAGTCGAGTCAAGGCAGGTGAGTGCTCTGAGCGGCAAAGGCGGGTGCACAACAAGCGATGGTTGATGGACGAGAGGGCAATGCTTCGATGACTGACACACGACCAGGGGTCGTTGATGAAGGCAAAGAACAACTCGATGTGGGCGAACTGCGAAGCGTTGTGAGTAGGTGCGATGGCGGTGCAGCGCGGCGATGGAGCTCCACAAAGATCTGGGCGGCACACACCCATCCAAGAAGATGGTGGGTGAAGCACGAATGTGTCGGCTGAGGCAGTGGCGCATGAAGACAGAAGCGGAGGTCGAGGGCAACTGGCGATGGTCGACGAAGGTCTTGTGCGTCAAAAGAGTCAGATTTGACAATGGTCTAAAATAGTATCCTAACTAAAAAGCAAAGATAAAATGTCATTGAGGCGACCGCTCACCAAGCTCGGACTTTTCAACAATCAACCCATGCAATGTATAGAAAATTCAATGCAAGCAAGTGTGAATAAAAAACTATTATACCCTACAATAAAACATATAGTGGAAAAGTATGGTAGGAGGCAAACATAGGGAGAACGAGGGATAGACAAAAAATTGGCTAACAAAAGACAATAAATGTTTTTTGGGCTTTTTAGGGATTTTTATTTTTTATGATATTTTAATTATTTAATTTATTTTTTTGGAATTTTGGTTTTTATATTTTTAGATTTTTAATTTTACTATTTTATGTTCTTTTTATGTTTCCTGATTTTTAATTTTTATAATAATTAAAACTAGCAATATAAGGAACTATATATATGTATATATAGAAATAACTTTTATATTTATAAATATAGCTATAAGTTCTCAAAAATCACATAGTAAAAAGTTTCTGGTTTTTTATATTTTTATCTATTTTTGTTATTTTTATTGTAATTTTTACTAATTTTTGTATTTTAATTGAAATAATTAGGCAAAATAATGAATAGAATAAATATGCAGGATTGTTTTGGAATTTAAATAGCAAAATAACTCAAGTTTTTCCAAAACTATCTTTAATATGTAATAAATATAATAAATAAAATTCAGAAATAGAAACAAGCATTTTTTCATTTTTTATATTTTTTTTATAATTTTATAAGGATTTTGGAGCTTTTAATTGGTAATGTTTTTCCTTTTTCTATTTTCGGGATTTTTTGTAGGTGCTAACTAAGCTAATAAATAAAATATATTTTTTGGAATTTTTTAAAATATTTTTATATTTTTTAGTATATTTTTAATTTAGGCAGGGAATAAAAGTTTTATTTTTGATTTTTAGTAAAACGAAAATAAACCTTAAATTCTCAACCTAAAATATATATGTCAGGTATTTATTGTAATTTTCTAAGAATGTTTAGAGGCCCGGAGCTATTTTTAACAAAATAAAAACCACAAAAGAAAATACATTCTAGCATCGACATTTATGTAAATATTTAAATTTTTTGGGCTAATCCCAAATGCCTCAGAGAAATAACGGTCTAAAAATACAACTTCCCCAAATATATTCAATAAACAATACCCAGAAGGGTATTTATGTAATTAACATAAAGTTCGAGGAGCTAGATGCATTTTTTCAGAAAATATTACACTAATATTACAAAAATAAGGAATAAAATGAAATAAATAAACACATGGGGCTTAGGTGCAAAAAGCCCAATTTCCTCACGCGTACAGGCACATGAGGTGACGTGGATTGGACCTAAGTGTAAATTTAGAAGTCTAGGGGGTTTAATGCAAATGTTACAATATTTTTACGCTACGAACAAAAGTTCGTGTATTAAAAACAATATACAAAAGGTAAGGGTAGGAGTACAAAATACCCCCACGTGTGCGGGTCGACGGTCGGATCTTCTTCACTTATCCACGTGGCTGCATTGCAATGCCCGGGAACGGTTCGCAGATGGAGGGCTAGGATTAGATCCTGGCCATGGATCTGATGGCTGCGAGGCTTCTGATCGGACGGTGGCTATACACCAAGGCGCAGGCATTTGATCGGATGATGGAGACGAGGGGTAAAGGAACAGCTCAAGAACATATGACAAGGAAGCTTCAATCGATTGATTCTCCGTCGTTCTTCATCCCCAAGAGCTCGGGTGAAGAGAAAAATGATCCGGGGGGTATTCCGCCTCGATTGTGGCTTTCAAAATCATCCTGAGCTCGCCGGAGGAGCTCTGGAGAGCAGGAGGACCTAGAGACTTCTTCGCAGACCAAAAACGCCTCAGATGAGGCACTTTCTCTCCGACACCTACACGGTTAGGTTCCCGACACAAAAATAAAGGTACCAAAGGTGCTACTCGGTGAGGACGAATGATGGTGAGGCGAGGCGAACGTCTCCGGTGAGCAGTGGAGGAGGAAACATTGATCTCCTGATATAAGCGATTCAGGGTGAATGGGGGTGCGTGGAGCGTGGAGAATGTGTCGGGGGATGAATTGGAGGTGAGAAGGCGGGTGGAGGATGGTCGGAGCACAAAGAGGAGGTTCGTTGGAGCTCATCTCTTACGAACTATGAATTGGATTTTGAATAAAATGCATGAAGAATTAACTAAAAATAACACCTATTCTAGCCTAATGTTACACCTAGGAATCGAAAAATACAAAGAGAACATAGGTTACCGACTGGGAGTGGCAAGCTGGAAGGCACGCGGAGGAGGAGTCCAGCGATGCCTGGATCAACCTTGAATCAATGCCAAAGAGGTCTGCCCAACCATGGAGAACCCTCTTATTGTCACCAAGAGGTTCAACCGGGGCCAGGGTTAGGGTTTTCTCAGTGGAAGATGGATCAAAGGCAAAGGAAAGCGGGAAGTGATACTTTATACATGGGCTCCTTTGACCGATGATATCTCACGCATCGAGGCGTCTCAGATCGAGAAATCAATCATGCGTGAAAGAACAAGGATCGAGGAAGAGACTTGCAGAAGGAATCGAGAAAAATGATGAAGGGACCAGTCTCCAAAATCGGGTGAAACGAGGGTACCTACATTCTGACAGGCCTACGACTAGGGTCAGACAGTGATTGGACCACGTCACCCGTAAAAAGACAAGGCAGAAATAAAAATTGAAAAAATTGAAATAAAATAGTAATTGGTTTATTTATTTTTGTTAAAACATAAAAAATAATTATTAATTTATATAGTATTCTATTATGATTTTTTATTTATTTTTATGAGTTTATTTACTATAGGTTACTTTTTAGAGGTGTATTTATAGATATATTTACCTATGTTATGTATATTTTATTTTTATTTTATATTTTATAATTATATATATAATTTATATAGTTATAACTTATTCTAATACACTCAAATATATTTTTATTGTATTTTTTGAGTTTTTTACACTTAATTAAATATAAGTATTTTATTATATAGGTATATGTATGGGAAATTCATCCATGTATTTTAGTAAATTATTTTATTTTGTTGTATTTTTAATGATTTTGTTGTATTCTAAATATGTATATATACTTCAAATAATATTTACAAAAGTACAAAAATATAAAGTGATGAAAAATAGAAGGAAAAATAAAATTGAATATTTTATTCAGGTATACTATACAATAGGGGTCAAAAACCTAACTTCTACATCTTAACTCCGAACTAAATGAATCCAATCATTAAATAGCTAATAAAAGTTATACAATTAACGGTGATTTTGATGCATTTTGAGTTCATATGGAGAAGATATGGGTCTGGGAAGTTTAGATTTCGGATTTTTATTCTGAGTATATAATGCACAATTTGCATTATTTTTGTGTGAAATAATTTTTATATTTTTATGTATTTTTATCTGCAACTTTCATATACAAAGTTTATTTATTTGATGTATAAATAATAAAGAATAAAATAGGTCTCAAAAATGATTTATTGGACATTTATGAATTAGGATTTCTTTTATTCATTGGCCCTTATCTCCAGTACTATATTCCTTGTCAACCCAGTCATCATGATGCATAGGTCTCGAGGTTTAGGGTCATAAATTACCTTTGACATTTATTTCCTTTTCTTTTCTTTATCCTTTTATTTTGGCTTTAAATTTAGTATTTTATACATAATTTATACAATAAAGAGTAGATGTTAATTTATGCAAAATAGTGATATATACATGCATTTAGCTAGGGTTTAAAGGCCAAAATGAAAGAATAAAGGTGATTAAATGGAGATTCATCAATGCCGTTGGCATTGAACGGAGATGGAGAGGGAATTGGCGATGGAGATGCATTGGGCAATTGAAGATCGAATTTGGGGTTTGATCAAAGTAGTATAATAGAGAATGTAGAAGAGGGAAGACAGAGACGACAAGGAGAAGAAGCAGAGGGATAGAAGGTAAAGGAAAGAAGAGAGAAGAAAGTAAAGAGTATGTCCTATGCCTGATGGGTTCTCGGAGGTCTTAAGCACGGTGGTGCAACTCCTGGTCTTGGCCTCAAATTGAGGCAGAGCACACGAGGCTTGAGCAACAAGCTTGGAAAGATGCTGGTACGAGGAGGGAGGGATTCTTCTCGAATCTCACAGGGGATGAGATCACGACTATCATCGCTGCAAGAGTTGGTCCTTCGATATGTCACCTGGAAGGTAGTCGAGCTGGTCCCTCCTTTCTCACGAATGGCGGATAGGGGTGCAGTGAGGTAGAGATGCCCCTTTTATGGGCGGTTAGCAGAGCTGAGGAAGATGCAAAGGTCGTGGATAGAGCAGGCGGTTGCAACCGAGATGGGAGGAGGAGAGAGAGGGTGAGGGAGGAAAGGGTGGCCGGGGGAAGTGGGCGGCATGGGTCTTGCGGAGGCACTGCGTAAGGAGGTGGGGGTCGTGGGCGAGCATGCACCGTCGCAGGAGGCGCGACTACGGTTGTAAGGGATCAACCGCATAACCATGCGAGGCGGGTGGCACGGGTTCTACGGGGATTGGGCGAAAGCTGGGAGTGCCACGTGGTGCGCGGAGATGCGGCCACGTGGTGCGAAAATAAAATTAGAAAATGAAAATAAAAATATAAAATATTTTTAATAACAAATAGTAAAATAAATAATAATAGTTAAATAAATAATAATGATATGAATAAATAATAATAATTAATAAATAAAATAATAAAATAAAATAAATAATTCTTAAATAAATATAAATAAATAAAAAGAAAAAAATAAAATAAAAAAGGCGGTGATGTGGTGGCTCCAGGAGCCGCCATGTGTCTCTCACATAAAATTCAAAACTTAAATCCAAAAGAAAATCAAACATAAATAACAAAAGAAATCAAATAAAAAAGCAATCAACATGAAAGTTGCTCGTTTCGACGAGATCTACAACTTTCATAAAGGATCCTAAGCCAAAAGAAATCATCTGTACAAAAAATATTTATGGTGGTAATCTATAGATATAAAATACCGAATTTTTACAAAAGTTTTACAATTTTTTTAAATAAGATAAAAATAAAAATAAAATCAGAGAAAATATAAAATAAATATTTACACCTTAATATATTATTTTGGTTTTTTAATAATCAAAAAAATAAAGAGATAAAATAAAGAGGGCATATGTGCAGACTATATATACAGAATCAAGGTGATTTATTTTCTTTCATTTTTCCCACAGTTTTTATTTGGATTTTTACACATTTTATTAAAACAATAAGCAAAGAAAATAAATGCAAAAGAAATAAATAAAAAAGAATTATTTTTATACATTAAATAATAAGGTCATTTTAGTCAATATGTATAACATACAATATGGACCCAAAACCCAATTTTCATATATGAACTCCGATTCTTTTGAATTTGATTTTGTTTTGAAGATAATTGAACATATATTAATTCAAAAGTGAGTAGGGTCCATAGGAGACTGCATGAGAGGTATTCATATTTTAAGGCTTTTAGTCTCAAATTAGGGTTGGGTTTTATTGGGCAATTTTACAAGTTAGTATTTTTGGGTATTTTTCATTTATTAGTGTTAGTAATATATACACTGTAGAGTTAACTTTATTCAATCCTGAATTAGTGAAAAATAAATAAAAATCAAGGAAAATAAGCCATTATATATGTGATGTTTACAAGAGAATTTGGTTTCTTATTTAATGCAAATATGCATGCTATAATGCAGATATTAATTACAAGTGCATGAATGATAAAAATGCAGAATAAATTATGAAATGTAGATAATTACTCGAGAATGAAGCTATATTTTCAATTTTTAGAGTGATGAATCGCAGACTACTCAACCCTCTATACTTAAACTTTACTCATCCCCGAGCAACTAAAATGAAATGCAAAAGTGAAATGATTTTGGTTCCATACCAAGGTCATGAACAAAAGGTGAAAATGGAGCTTCACTCGACTTTTGGATTATCAGTTTGATGGAACCTTATTAGGAATAACAGTTAAAACCTAACAACCTTTAAGTTCCACAAATCTCTATTCAAGTCGCCTCAATAGTCAGGTCAGAACAAGTCCTCATATGTAAATTCTGATGACTAAGAATCTTACTTGTACCGGGTAAGTGAAATATCTCTCTCCACATCAAAAGTGACAATTCTCTCAACAGGGTCTAGCTATTCTTTCCTTAAGGAGCGAGGTATGTCCTTCTAAGTTCAGGTATGTGATGTATCCACAATCAATGGGAGAGAATATAGAAGAGTAAGGGTAGAAGTGGAGTGTGGCCAGTGTAGCCACATCTCCTTGTGAAGATGGCCAGTGTATCCATGTCTCCACGAAGATCTGCAATCTCTCTTAAGTTGGACCATTGTGGTCAATATGCATAACTTTATTCTCTCTTTTTTATACATCTGCTTATATTTGGTGGGAAGAAATGATGCACTGCATTGATCTTATTGTGCCCCTACAGAAATATAGAGTCTTTCTTTCCACACATGTTTTTGCCAGCATACCATCCCTCATCCGAAGCTTTATTTCAACCCAAAACTCCCGTCTTTAGACGTCCATGCCACTAGACTAGGTTGGGGCGCAGTGGCCACTTGAAGTGACTATGTATATTTCCATTTGTATGTGTCTCTTGCAAGAGGATTCCGCCCTACACCACCTCATCAGTGAAGAGCTACGTGCAAGGTGCTTGTCCAAGTTAGTCATTGTCTAAAAGAATCATGCATATTTATGAAATATAATACTTAGAAAAATCAAGATGACATGTGAACATAGTCTTGTGGACTCAAAGAATTAAGTCGCTCGATCTGAAAAGTCTCAACTCCAGTTCCTATAAGGTTCCTCTAAAATTAAGCAGATTAAGGTGAAATCAAGTCCATCTTCAATTCTATTCATAACTCGGTTCAGAACCCACTAACTTTCCACTTTGCATATGCAAGATATGCAAATGAAATGTAGATGTTATTAAATACATATGAATGAAGTGCAAGATGATTTTTTTAATGTAAGAATGATATGCAAGAGTAAATAAGAAGCCCTTTTTACAAAGGTATTTTTTTAAATATTATACCTCTTTTTTCACAATAATTTTACAAGAGAGTTTATTTACAAAACTTTACAAGAATTTTACAAGTTTTTACAAAGAGGATATTATACACATTATACAAATTTTACAGCTTGTATACAATATACATATTATACAAGTATGCATGTATTTTACACACTTTATATTTATTTTCCAATTTTACCCATCCTGTAATTATTGCACAATATATACAAAAATACGTGAAAGTACGAGCTATGTGTAAAGTATATATGTAATATATACACACCCCCTATACTTAGCATGTACTATGTCCTCAGAGCACGAAATGTAAGGAAAAGACATAGCTCGTGCTAAGTGTAAGAGAGTGAAAAAGAAATAGAAGCATAGAAGTCGTCCTGCCCCCTTATACTTAGGCTCTTGTCAGCCTAAGTATAGAAGAAGAGCGAAAATGGGGCAGTCGAGGTCAAGGGGAGAAATGAATGAATAAATAAACAAGCTCTGATCAGCCTAAGTATAGGAAAGGAGTCATCGTGAGAACCAATGGGGTTAGGGAATGTACAGAGAAAAATAAAAAGAAAAGAAAGAGTGACTCGGGTCACTCTTCCACCTATAATTAGGATCTGGTCATCCTAAGTATGGCAACAAATGAGAAAGATATGGAGCCGGGATGAGTGATACGAATCACAAGAGAGGGAGAGAGAGACGAATCAAAAAAAAAGATAAGAAGCAATAAGAATATACAAGGATCAAGAAGGTTCGCGACAGACTTTCTTGCGTGAACGGAGAGGGAAGATGAAGTGTGGACTCGTGTTGCTGTGGGATTCATCCCTAGAAGAATAGTAGTGATGAGGATGAAACGTCCATCGATGATCGACACAGGGTTGCTTGCTCACGTATGGTTGAATGCCAACCTTTCCATACCCATCTATGATGATCACATCATTGGACTCCGAAGAGGAATCCTCCGAGGAGGCCATCCTAGTCGATTTTATAGAACCTGAAGTATTGAGAGGAAGATGCGAGAGACACTTTTTGAGGGGTTCAGGGGAATGCCTTGAGGAATCAATGCTCTTCATCTTCTCACTAGAAGATCGACTAGAAGAAACGGGTTCCTTTTTGGAGTGGTTTTGTGAAATGTTTGCCGTCTCTCTGGTTGGTGGCTTTAACAATGAAGGCACAAGAGTCGGATCACTGAAATGATCAAGGCAACCAGAGAAGATGGTCTCCGACTTCGAGAGAGTTTCTATTTGTGAGTCCTCTATAGAAGCTATCACGAGTGTGGAGGGGCAAGCAATAGGTGTTGTCACCTTTTGATATTTTGAAGTTTTAGTGATAGAAGATATTTCCTTAGGCATAAGAGTCGGCTCCTGGAATGGTTTAAGAATTTCGTGAATTACCGCTGACTCAGAAAGTGGACCACTCAGATAATCGTGATAATCATGGTCATAATTCAAATATGCTCCTGTATACTAGTTCCTCATAAGAGCTATAGCAGGTTAGTTCTCCATGAAGGTGTGGTGAGAATCGAAGGTCGGTCCAACGGTCTGTCTCTTGGGTGTAGCAGAGAGGTGGGACTCATCTACCTTTCGATGGCAACGACTGTCAACGACGATGTGGGTTGCTTCAGGTTGGAGTGTGTTCTCAAAGGTCATGTGCAATCGGTGTAAGGGAAGTTGATCTCCCGAGTCTTGCAATCTATCATCGACTTAGCCAAGGCTAAGAATGGCTTCCAAAAAAGATAGGTGCTCAATATCAATGACTGTGAAGTCCACTCTGAGTGGAGCACCTCAGAAAGCAACGATGACTGAAATTTTTCCTCTCAACCTTTTGATGGATCGGCCAGCGAGCTGCACGATCTCTCTCGATTTCCTAGGTGGTCTGAGTTTGAGCTTGTCAAACACAGAAGTCAGGAGGATATTTATCGATGAGTCATCATTGATTCTCACATGGGTGAAAATGGTGTCTTTGATTCCACATTCAACGCGGGGCATCCGCTTTACTCTATGACTCTTAGTCTTCCTCCCCATCACCAAGGAGGTGGCCATAGACACTAAGTGCCTTTTTGTCATTGTTCTCTTATTTCCCGACCTCTTGGGCATCATTTTACTCTTCACAAATCTCTTGAGGTCGGGGAAGAGATCTATGGCTTTTATTAAGGGAAGCTTAAGAATTAGTTTCTTAGCAATGGCTTCCTTAAGGGTAGTATCCATTTTTTTAAATCATTTTCATTTTCTATTTTTATGAGATTGTTTGGTTTTTCAATTTTGGTCCTTTTTGGGATTTTTAACTTTTTTTGATCTTTTTGATAGAAGAATGGTGAGAATCTGGACTGAAAGGCAAGTGGTCAGTAGAAGAGGGAGATAGAATATACTCAATTGTATAGAGTATGTGGGTTCCCTAGTATCTGCTCGATTTTCAACATCGAATCCACTTTCCCTTTTCACTTTTATACCCAAGGTGGCAGAAACTGAGTGCAATATTTCAGTGACATCTCTCAACTTATTACCAAATGATTCATTTTTCTTGATAATTCTAGAAATGTCATCCTCCAAAAAGATTTCATAACAAGTCATGGGAGAATTCTGCTCAATTGGAGGATACTCCTGAGATATTGAAGTCTCATACTCAACATACCTAGACTTTAGCATGTAATGTTGGGTCGGGTATGGACCATCCATATGGTATATATTGGTCGGAGCCTCGAATAATGGAGTCAATATCGGGGGGGGGGGGGGGTTGCTTGTAGGTCTAGCTCATGAGTCCAATCCTGTGTATGTGTAGGCTTTCGAATGTGTGATACGAGGGATGGTCAATGTAAGTTTGATTATTAAAGTCAATCAGATCTGGAAAATCATGATGTGCAGACCTCTCCATTCGAGTTGTTCGACCGACCAATACCCGAAGGTCAAGTCAGGATGTGTATGTGTGATTCGTTGACATGTCTCGCCATTCATATGAAGAGAAAATGAAGCATGTGGTGGTAGGTAATTATGTCAGTTATTCATCTCAACATTGGCTCGCACGCCGGATGGTTCTTTAATTCCAACAAGCTCTCGAGAATATGGTGAGTCAACCCAAGATGGAAGTGGATCTGGAGTGTTAGAATGTGGGGTAGGTGATTAATGCATATAAGTGGAGAAGTCAGTCAAAGTTCTGACTTCATAATTATGGTGGGGTGAAGAGAAGAAGGGTGGTTGCAGAGAAACCGTCTCAAAGAGAAGATTCTGCTGATGGGAATAAGAAGCGACTACGAATTCGGTTGGAGGCCTGACTCCTTAGTTGGAATGGGGTGCGGGATCCGTCTCGAAAAGAGAGTTCATGGAGGAAAAAGATGGTGAATATGGTCAGTACATAAACCGATGAGCCGACATTTTTTTAGAAGGAATGAAAGCAGATTGTGGTGAAAATGTGAAATTACACGGAAAGAAAACAAACATGGACAGACACAAAACAAATGCAAGTGTACACCCTAGTTTCACCAACTTAACACTACGTTGGTCACAAAGGTCTGACCGTTATCTTTTCAGTTTTAGTGAAGTGATAAAATAATCTTTTTATACAGGCACACATGGTGAATCGCCTTACGCCTATCGATGCTCCTGTATGCTCCCAATCAATGGGGTGATCTTTCTAGGCTGTCAGGTTCAATATCACATCCTAAAGGAGACATACATGCTTACACAACCAAAACATAGTCTAAGATCGAAGGCAAGCCCTTATAGCTCCCAAATCTGCAAGAGTCGGAAATGGAGACTTCGGAGGTAAGTCCGGGGATTTGATTTCTAACCTTAGTTTATATGTCCTCACCTACTGTGCCTGGAGGTAGTACCTGCGTACAATGATTGGGTTGGTCTCTCGAATACACATTTTAGTTTTAGTCATTTTTGGTCCAATTCAATTAGCAGTCCTGATTTAGAGATTAGTTGTCACTGATATTTAATCCACATAAGCAATCGCGTTAACATCCAATCCCAATTCCTTTATCCTAAGTTTGAAAAACTAAGGGGAACCAGAAAAAGCTGATGTGATCGATGAAAACGATGATGAATGCGTGAGTAAGAAGACTTACAGTGCCTCCAGCTCTATACAATGCAAGATGCGCAGCTGGATTGAAAATTTTTTACTCTAAATGAATGCAAATTAGAAAATCGTACCTAGAAAAAAGTTATATTAGCGGGGAAGAATTGATTCAAGTTTTGATTAAGTAGAACAATCTAAGGTGTGTATTATTAAATGCAAATGTGTGGTCCTAAGTTATTCGAGCATAAGCAAAGGATATTTGACCTATGAAAAGCTCTAAGAGTCGTGTGTGCAGGTTTAACCTATGAGATACTCAAGTCAAGCCCCACCCTCACCATAGAGTGAAACATGTCTCGACACACCACAAAAAAATAAGTGTCCAAAGTCCAGGTACACACGCAAGATTCCAAACAGAAACCACTGGAAATATGCGGTTACCTAAATTATTACAAACTAATTATGAAAATGAAATAATTGTAGAAAACAAAATCCTAGACTCTACACTCTCTCATACTCAACTTGATCTTAATTTTATGCATTCATTCAGTTAGCTTATTTCCCAAAAAAACTGGCCTCCAATGCTCCTAAGATGATCGACCACCTAAACAATCGCTCTATCGCGTCCAGTACCTCAGAAAAATAATATAGTGGTCAGAGAGATACACAAATAAAATAAAATAAAGGAAACAGAATAAATAAATACAAAAATTGCAGAGAAATAAAAAGAGCAATAATTACAAGAAAAACTGGGGGGTCATACTACCGGGGTTGTAAAACCTAAGAACTAAATTTTATAAAAATAAACCTAAGTCGTGCCTACCTGGCAACAAGGCCATTTGAAGAACCCAAAGCTACACTTCTCTAATTCAGTGAAATTAATGTTTAATAAATGTTCATTGTAGGTAGGCAATTCAGATTAATAAAAAACACCACTAAATTAATTATTCAATTAATAATGAGGGGTCATTTTTTATTTTACTTGGACAAGCCCAATGTCGAACTCAAAGAGGCCATTGTCTCCTTAGGTCATTTAATGGTCGATTTAGAACCTAGTTTTTTAAAGAGGCATTTTTTTTAAAAAAATATGCAATTAAGAATGACATGTAAATTCGGATAAATTTAGGGGCTAAAATGCAATTTTTGATCAAAGAAGTTAAGAAATCCTAGAACTTGCCTAGAATGTGAAAAGTAATGAAATGAATGCACTGTAACTTTTTTTGGAATTTCCAGAGGCAAAATGAATTTATTATGAATTAATGATGCATGTAAGATAATTTTTTGCAAATTAATTTTAATAAAAAGTTGACCAATTTATTTATCAGAAATAAAATTATCCTGCATAATTCTATATGAGTGGTATCCTGAAAAATATTAAATCCTAAAAATAATTAGTCTACAGACTATTAAAAATCAATTACTAAAATAATCTTTTAATTTATTACGACTCGATATTTGCGTAAATGGGACGATTTTTGGGAAGAAAATAGAACACAATTAAATCTACCTACTTTAAATTTTTTAGTAGCTGGTGATTTATTACAAATTAAAAAGCACACAATGGGTAAATTATGCAATCTTCCACCAATTTAATTATATTAAATAAACCACAACTTACAAAAAGAAAACCACCATTTTCAATGATATAGCTTAAAGTGTTCGACAAGATACCATTTTTATAATGAAAAAATATGCAAAATGAAGGTTCAACTTAATGCCCAAAGATAGGGACCTGAATGTAATTTACAAAAAATAAAAAAGGAAACTAAATATACATACATTGTAGAAAAACAGTTACCATTACCTGCTTGGGTATTTATGCAAATTATCCAAGCGCACGCGCGTGCATCGCATGTGACTTCGAATGGTAGAGTCTTTTGGTAAATCTCAAGAAATACGGGTTGTCCGATGCAATTTTTCCACGCCCCGCGTGAGGCGCATATGAGTTCCATCTGGTAATGGCATGCATGCAATTCTTTAAAAGCTCTGGGGGTACGGACACAAATGTTCCGATTCACACATGGGGTGCGCATAGCCCAGGGGGTTCGAGTCGCGAATGACTAAATGTCCGGGGCACTATGCAAATATCCCCCGTACCACACGTGCCATGCACGTGTAGGGGGGATTGGAACTTACACGTCTCCCGAGGCTTGTGGTGCAGTCGGATCGAGGCATGAGGGACGAAGGCGGCTGCACAATAAGCGGTGGTTGGTGGATGAGAGGGCGGTGTTCCGATGTCCAACACACAACCATGGCTCATCGATGAAGGCGGATAACAACTCGACGTGGGCGAATGGTGAAGCGTTGCGTATGGGTACGATAGCGGTGCAACGCGATGATGGAGCTCCGCGAAGATCTGGGCAACACATGCTCAACCAAAAAGATGGCGGTGAAGCGTGAAGGTGTAGGCTGATTCAGTGGCATGCGAAGACTGGAGCGGAGGTCGAGGGTGACTGGCGGTGATTGGCAAAGGACGTGTGCGTCGTTGGCGTTGAATAGAAATGGAGAGGGAAGTAGTGACAGAGATGTGTTGGGCGGTTGAATATCGAATTTTGGGGTTTGATCAAAGAATAAGAACAACGAATGTAGAAGAGGGAAGAAGGAGACGACATGGAGAAGAATTAGAGGGACTGAAGGTGGAGGAAGAAGAGAGAAGAAAGGAAAGAGAGGAGGTCATATACATGATGGGTTCACCGGAGGTTTGGAGTGCGATGGTGCATCTCCTGGTTTTGGCATCAAATGCATGGCAGAGCACACGTGGCTTGGGTTGTAAGCTTGGAAAGTTGATGATACGAGGAGGGAGGGGCCCTTCTCGGATCTCACCGGAGACGGGAGCATGACCATCGTCACTGCAAGACCCGATCCTTCGAGCGATCACCTCGAAGTAGTCGAGTTGGGCCCTTCTTTCACATGAATGGCAGATAGGGGTGTAGCGAGGCGGAGACACCCTTATGGGTGGTTAGCGGAGCTGTGGAAGATACAGAGGTTGTGGATAGAGCAGGTGGTTGCAGCCGAGATGTGATGAGGAGAGAGAGGGCGAGGGATGCAAGTGTAGCCCAGGGAAGTGAGCGGCACGGGTCTTACGGAGGCGTTGCGCAGGGAGGTGGGGTCGTAGGCGAGCAGGCATCGCTGCAGGAGGTGGGGCGGTGATTTGGGGGGATTAGCCGCACCACCGCGCAAGGCATGCGACGTGGGTCCTGCAGGGATCAAGCGGAAGGTGGGGGCGCCACGTGGCACACGAAAATGCAGCCACGTGGTGAGAAAATAAAAATAGGAAATAAAAATAAAAATAAAAATAAAAATAAAATTTATAATAATGATAATTATAAGTAAATACATAATAAAATAAGTATTAATAAATAAAATAATGATGATATAAAAAATAAAAAAATAAATAACAATAACAACAACAAAACCTTTCCCATAATTAAGTAGGGTATACTACATGGATTCTTTGCCTCCATTCAGATCTATTTTGGGTCAGTCTTGGGCTTATATCCAAAAAACTAAGATCCCTTCGTATAATCTCATTCCAGCACTTCTTGGGCCGTCCTCACCCTCTCTTAGTCGGCTCAACATATTAAAACTCGCATCTCCTAGCTGGTGCATCAGTTGACCTTCTTTGCAAATGACCAAACCATCTTAAGCGGTTTTCTCGCATCTTATCCTCGATCGGAGCTACATCAACTTCGTTCTGATTGCATCATTCCGAATCCGATCTTTACGTGTGTGTCCACACATCCAGCTTAGCATTTTCATTTCAGCTACAACCATTCTATGCACATGTCTATTATTCACATGCCAACATTCAGATCCACATAGCATAGCAGGTCTCACAGTTGCCTTATAAAACTTTCCTTTGATTTTTAAATAAATTTTCTTATCACAAAGAACAACAAAGGCTCCTCTCCACTTTAACCAGTATGCATTTATTCTATTAATAGTAACATCTCCATCAATTTCCCCATCATGTTGCAAAATAGATCCCAAGTACCTAAAAAAATCTCTCTTCTGAATGTTATCATCACCAATCTTTACCTTGATTCCTTCACCTTTGCTTCCATCAAAGGTGCACTCAATATATTCAGTCTTAGCCTACTTATATGAAAACCTTTAGTCTCCAATGCATGTTTCCAAACCTCAAGCCTCTCATTTACTCCATCTCTAGTCTCATCAATTGATACAATATCATCAGCAAATAACATACACCAATGTATCTCGTCTTGAACGTGACTTGTCAACTCGTCCATAATCAAAGTAAAAAAATGGACTCAAAGCTGGACCTTGATGTAAATCAATGTTGATGTCAAAATAGTCAGTCTTCCCAAACTGGATCCTTACACATGATAAAGCCCTATTATACATATCCTTTATGAGGTTAATGTCTATGACATGTACTTGTCTCTTCTCCAAAACTCTCCACAATATCTCCCGTTGGACAAATCATAAGCCTTCTCCAAATAAATAAAAATCATATGGAGGTTCTTTCTTTTAAATCTCAATTGTTCTCCTCAGCAAATGGAAGACTTCAATAGTTGAGCGACCTGACATGAATCTAAATTGGTTTTCTTTTACTTTGGAAGCTTGCCTCAACATTCTTCCGATCACACGTTCCCAAATTTTCAATGTGACTCATCATCTTGATAGCTTTGTAATTTGAATAATTTTGAATGTCTCCTTTGTTCTTATAAAGAGGCACCACGATACTCCTCCTCTAATTTTTTGGCATTTTATTGCTTTGCTAAATAACATTGAATAAATTTGTAAGCCAAGTCAAACGACGCTCACCTAAAACCCTCTATACTTCTTTAGGGATGTCATCTGGTCCTACACCTTTCCTAGGTCTCATAACCTTCAAAGCCTCCTCAATTTCCTTTCTTTGTATTCATCTATAGCTTGCACGATTCAAGTAACTTTCACAGTTAGATCACCCAAAGCGATCTCTCTATTTTTTCCCCAATAAAAAGTTCATAGAAATACTGCTTCCATCTAGTCTCTATATCCTTCTGATGCCAAGCGCTGCTCCCGAACCCGATTTGTCGGGAGGAGGAGGGGTAGACCGAGAGCGGACTCTTTGGATCAAAGGCTAGTGACCAGCTAGACGGTTCTTTCGAGTAGAAGTTGCCTGCTTAGGACTCGGCTTTTACCGCTGCACCATTTAGGTAGTTTCTTTTCTGTCTTTAAATTCTGCGTGGATCATATTGCATGTAGAGTGCTGGAGACAGGTATGCATTTCTTTCTCTGCATGCATCATTGATTTCATCGCGCATCGTTTTTTTCGTCTTCTCCCCCTGTTTTTGACTTAATAACTAGGAGAACCGAAAAATTTGTTAGGCGCTTTTGTTTTCATTGAAAAAGACCTAAAAAGAAAAACAATAAAATTGGGACTGCTAAAACTATTGATCACTAAAAGACACTTGATTTAAAAACTTGTCTTGGGGAGAGCAACCCCCTCATTGCTTGGTTTGATTGTGCGAAAGAGTGACCCGAACACTAGGTAGAGCCCTCCGGTACTATTCTCGACTGATTACCGACTACTTCTGTGCGGGTTGGTCGGTTGGGGAAGTATCGGGTATCCCAGCAGGTCACGTACAGGTGACCTTCCTCATCCTTAATGCATCTCGCTTGAGAAAGGTCTCTGGTCTTTCTTTCTCTTGATTTGATCAACATGAATATATCCTTCTGGCCCTCCTTAGAGTCAAGATTTTTGTACAAAACTTCATAAGCTTTTGACTTAGCTTCACTTACATCCTTCTTTGTTTCCTACTTCGCTATTTTGTATTTTGCGACAGTTTCCTCAGTTCTATCCGTAGACATAGCTTTAAAGCATGTTCTTTTAATTTTTAGCTTCTCTTGCACCCCTTCACTCCACCACCAAGCCTCCTATTGCCCTGGAGCTTCTCCCTTTGACTCACTTAGCATCTCTTTAGCTACCTTTCGGATACAAGATGCTACCACCTCCCACACCTCATTTGCACTTCCGCTACATTCTCAAGACAAGTATTATAAAACCTTCTCCCTGAAGCTCGATTGCTTCAGTTGAAGATTCCACCATATAGTTCTAGTGATATTGGGAACCCACCTTTTCTTTACTAGCTCTTTTATTTGTACATCCATGACTAACAAGCAATGTTGGGTTGTCAAACTCTCTCTCGGGATTACTTTGTAGTCTTTACAACACAAATGATCTCTTCTCCTCAACACAAAGTAATCTATCTGCATTCTAGTCGGGCCACTTTTATAACTAATTAAATGCCCCTCCCTCTTCTTGAAGAGAGTGTTTGGTATAAAAAGATCATACACCATTACAAAATACAGAATGACTTTTCCCTCTTCATTTCTATCCTCGAAACCATGTCTTCCATGAACACTAGCACACCCTGAAGCATCCTTTCCCACATGTCCATTAAGATCTCCACCTATGCAAATCATCTCTCTTTGTGGGATTCCTTACAAAATCTTATCCAGATCCCCCCAAAAAGCTTGTTTAGTCCTTTCATCTAAACCAATTTGCAATTCATAAACTGATATGATATTTGATTTCTTATTCAAGCATCAATTTTAGCAAAATAATCTGATCCCCAAATCATTGCACCTCAACTACACATTCCTTCAAATCCTTATGAACAACCACTCCAACAATGTTTTTTCCCTTATCTTTACCTAAATACCAAAGTTAAAGCATGTCTTCTAGATATCCCTTACTTTCTCTCCAACCCATTTAGTCTCTTGAAGACATAGTATATGAATCTTCCTTTTTTCCATCGTATCCACCACTTCCATCAATTTTCTAGTTGAAGTGCCAATATTCCAACTACCAATCTGCAACCTTCTTTGCAACCTCTTTTGGACTAACTTCTTTACGCACATGCGTCCATCATGCGAGAACCCTTGCAAATTTTGGACTGCATCCGGGCGATGATGCAACATAACTAACTTATATACTTGCATCCGTTCCTCATGCGAGAACCCTTGTAAATTTTGAACTACATCTAGACTGCGATGTAGTGGCTCAGTCATCCACCTTAGCATAGGTGAATGCCTGGACACACACTTAAAGAGATCTACAGGAGCAGCCATGCGACGCTCCCAAAAAACATTGTTGCAAAATTGCAAAATACAAAAGAAAATATGTATTTTATATCTATAGAGTACCATCGGAATTACTTTTTATACAGATGATCTCTTTTTGTTTTGGTCCTTCACAAAAGATGTAGATCTCTTTGAGATGAGAAGATTTCATGTTGACCACTTTTTTTAAATTTCATTTGTTATTTATTTGTAATTCCCCTTTGGATTTAATTTTTGAATTTTTTGGGAGCGTCGCGTGGCTGCTCCTGGAGACGCCTCGTGTCACCCCCATTTTATTTATATTTATTATTTTCTTTTTGTTTTATTTATTTAGTTAAGATAAAAATCAAAATAAAATAAGAAAAAAATAAAATAAACATTTACATCTTAATTTATTTTTTAATTTTTAATAATTAAAAACATAAAGAGATAAAATAAAGAGGACATTTGTGCATACTATATATACAGACTCATGGTGTTTTATTCTCTTTGTTTTTTACCTAAATTTTTATTTGGATTTTTACACATTTTATTAAAACAATAATCAACGAAAATAAATGCAAAATAAATAAATAAATAAATAAGAATTATTTTTATACATAAAATAATAAGATCGATTTAATCAATATGTACAATATACAATGAGGTCCCAAAATCCAAGTTTCACATATGAACTCCAATTCTTTTCAATTTGGTATTATTTTGAAGGTAATTGAACGTACATCAATTGAAAAGTAAGCAGGGGTCCATAGAAGACTGTATGAGAAAGATATTCACAATTTATTGCTTTTAGTCTTGATTTAGGGTTTGGGTTTTATTAGGCAATTTTACAAATTATTTTTTGGTATTTTCCATTTATTAGTGTTAGTATATATACAATATAGAGTTAATTTTATTCAATTCTAAGCCAGTGAAAAATAAATAAAAATCGAGGAAAATAGATTTTATACATGTGATATTTACAAGAGAATTTGGCTTCTTATTTAATGCAAATATGCATGCTAAAATATAGATATTAATTCTAAGTGCATGGATGATAAAAATGGAGAATAAGTGATAAAATGCAGCTAATTACTCAGGAACGAAGCTCTATTTTCAACTTTTAGAGTGATGAAAAATAGATTCATCAGTATTGAATGACCCTAAACCACGAGACCTAGGCATCATGATGATTGAGTCGACAAGGAATAAAGTAGGCGGAGATAAGGGCCAAAAAATACTCAAACCCTAATTTTCAATTCATCAATAAATAAGTTTTGGGACCGAATTTATTTTTTTATTTTATACCTCAATTCAATAAACTATGAACATAAAACTTGTAGATAAAAATACAAAGAAAAATACAAAATTTATTTCATCTAAAAATACTTCACATTGTGCCATAAACACTCACAATAAAAAGTCGTATAAAAACTTTCCATACTTGTATCTTCTCCATACAAGCTCAAAATTCATCAAACTCACTTTTATTGTTCATAAAATTAAATTATCTATTTAATGAAAGTGTTTCATTCAATTTGGAATTAAGAAGTAAAAGTTAGGTTTTGGACCCTCATTATGCAATATACCTGAATAAAATAATCATTATATTTATCCCTTATATTTTTCACTTCCTTATAACTTTATAAATTTGTTAATATTATTTAGAATGCATATACATAATTAAAATAAAACAATTAAAATGACATTAAAATTAATAAGTATATTATAATACATAAATAAATTATACTTCTATATACCTATATAATAAATACACATAATTGTATAAAATAACAAAAATCTAAATACAAATTTAAATTAAAATACTCAATATATATGTGAATATACATATATTTGTACATGTAAAAATTAACACCCAAAAAATTAACTCAAAAAAGTAAACAAAAATCATAATAAAATATTGCATAAATAACAAAAAAATCATATTTTAAGAAAAAATAATAAAATCATCACTATTTCTTTTTGAATTATTTTTGCACTGTTTTTTGTTTTATCACCTAGTGGCCTACGTGGCCCAGGGAGGACCAAACCTTGGTTGACTCGTCAATCAACTGGCCCCTCTAGCGCCCTAGCCTTTTCATACTCATTGACCGCCTCATTTCCTTAATTTTTCGCTGACAATCCTTTCATTTTTTGATGGTGGCTCTTTCATCAATTTTGCTCCTCGATCAATGTTCTTTCACGTCCACATGCCTCCTCGATCCATGCATCAATGAGTCAACATGGAGCATTCGGTCAAGAGACCCCTATAAAAATGGCCTCCTCCTCCATCATTTGAAGTTTGATCCTGTTTCACCCCTGTACAAATACCCACCATTATTTCTCAAGCCCCCTCTCCCATAATTAATCTTAGGCAAATGAATATTTAATTAAACTCAGATTAATTTCCCTAACAAATATGTCTAATGCATGTACGAGAAACCACACCTAGAACATGAATATCTATTAACATGTGAAAGGAAATTTTAAATTGGCTAAATGAGATTCGATTTAGTGCGTCTAATTAATGTGAAAGTTTGGGACTAGTTTTATGAGCACAAAAAACCTAGTAGCTCTAATAGCTGTGGTGCAATCCTAGGACTACATCAATGATGAACCGCTAAATGCATAAGTTAATTTGGATCCGTTGTAGCATGGGAATTTAGCGTGTCATATAGAACCGAATGAATGATCACCACAAGGAGGACTCAACTTTAATTTATATCTTGGGAAGCCCAGGGTCGAACACAAGGACACGAGCCATAATATGATCATTTAGATTTTTAAATATCTAAGTTAAGTAGTTGATAAATAATCTAGGTCAAAACATAGACAACAATGCAGGAAAGTAATGCAAGATAATGCTCATCATCAATGCATGCATGGATGAGAAGAAATGTGATGATGAAACATATAAATGCATGTTAGAAAACAATGATGTTATAAACAAAATGACAGCACATGCAAATGCACACACAATTATGCCATAAAATGATTCATCAATCTTTAGCAACTAATCAAGATTTAATTGTGCAATTTAATCCAAGCCAGGTTTCATTTAATAAAGATTTAAGCAACTTAATTATCTCTAATAAATTAATCAATCATTATGCATCAAATCAGAGAATAAATTAAGCCATAAAAGATAATGAAATAAGGATCACAATGCCAATCACTTCTTTTGGATAAAAGATGCTCAAGTTATTAGCAATTAAGTCCAGTGGAATAAATGTAGTAAAACATAACATGAAACATCACAAATAGGTCCTTGTAGGGACTAAAATGTAATAACATAATACCCGTTCTTGAATTTATGAAATACCCTTACATGGGGGTATATTTGCAATATTGCAAACTGATAGGGTAGATTCTATAATTAACCCAGACCCGCATGCGTGAGGTATGTGCAGACCTAGGCTCAGGCAGCAGGAGGCTCGGTTGCAGGTTGGGAGGCCACGTGGGCGACCACCATGCCTCAGAGCAGGCGTGGTTCCACCAAGCCTTTAGGTTGGATGCTGCGACTGAGATTAAATCTGAATCGTCCGACCAGAAGGATCAGACGGTGACTGCTTCTGCTTCCTCCGCCACTGGCCTCCCCTTGTTTGTCGGAAGAGACTGCTCTCTAGCGAGGTCGCGGAGGCTCCGATGAGGTCGCAGAGGCTCCGCCTCACTCTAACGCTATATCAGATGGTCGGAGAAGATTATTTAGGAATTAGTGTAGATCCTGACGGAGAGCTCGCGGTCTGGTAGTAATCTAGGCGACGTATCCAACATTCACCGTCGACATCTGGGCTCTAGAATGGGGTCACTCCAAGATATCCGGCCATTGAAGAGAATACGGACCTGCGAAGTATTTGAATAGTTGAAGCTCGCAGAAGTATGGAATGAAGTGTGTGGAGGGCATCGAAACGAAGAAGGTGAAGCCCTTGAGTGGGTTCTTCTCCAGCTCTGCGGAGAAGAAGGCTTGGGATGTTGAGGTTATGGAGGAAGACATCTGATGATTGAAACCTCTAGCGAAGATCGAAGACCTTCGGTGTAGATTCGAGTCGAATCTATTTTGACTTTGGCTAACAAACTACTTGAATAAATTCTGGAAAATATAGTAAGGAAAGAAATTAAAACCTGATTCTTAATGATGATGCATATGAAGGAGATGCCTGCGATTGAGATCTCTGGTCTTCGCTTGACGAGGACGACATGCCTCGATGCTCGAACGACCAAAGAAAGGCCGTGACATGGCTCTTTTTCCAAGGGTCAGCACCGGAGACTTATTGCTATCGTCGCTCTCCATAGGTCCCTCGCTCTTGTCATGAGGAGGAGTTGAAGGCTAAGCGAAGCCTCGCACTAGGGTGGATAATCGCCGCTTAAGGCGGTAGTGGGGTATTTGCATAGGAGAAGTTTGTCGTTGATGTCCCCAGGTGGTGGTTTCAACCACCGCCACTTAGTGTGGGAGTTAGGGATAAGTGACAATGATGGTTAGCGTGGATGAGGTTCGAGCGGGATAGAGGTAGGTGACAAAAGTTAGGCTAGAGGGAGGTTAATGATGGGAGGATAATGGGGGGAAGTTAGGAGGTTGGTGAGGCCAACAGAGAAGAGAGAGATTGCTGGAGGTTGGGGACGAAGCGGATACCGTTGGATCTTTAGATCCAACGACTGAGATTTAGGCAAATTTTGAAGGCCGGGATACGCCTGATCAAGAGGCAATTAGGCGACTTAAGTTGAGGATGGTGTGGTTGAACCCAGGCCATCTGATCAGATGATTAGCGGTCTAGAAGAGAGACGGGTGGCCAAATAGGGAAGGGCCATGTGGCGAACGTCTGAAGTGCCACATGGCCCACACAGATTTGAAGAAAATAATGAACATGAAAGTTTTAGATCTCAGTGAGATCTGCAACTTTCTTGTAGAAGTCAAAGAGATCAGAGGTCATCTATATATAGATAAAAATTAAATACTTGTTTAAGCAATATAAAACTATTTTCTTTTGTTTTCCTTTTGTTTTTTTGTATTTTTATTTTATTTTTATGTTAATTTATTTATATACAATATTGTACTAATTTTTATTTGATTTTTAACGAGGAATAAAAACATAAAATATTAGCACAATAATAGGGCTATATTAATATATATGAATTAGTGTCAATTATATACAACACATAAAATAACAATTAGTGTTAATTAGTCAATGAATCTTGTGATTAACTTAAGAAAGAGAGATAATATTTGTGTTTAATGATGATAAATATAGGATTTATCACCTCCCTATACTTAAGCTAAGCTCACCCTCGAGATAATAAATAAAGAATTTCTTAGAGAGTTAGTTTAATTAGGGAGATCCCTGACAAGTACAAGTGAATATATGATGGTCTGGAATCATCGAGTTAAGAAGTTGTTTTGATTTGTGAGTGAAAATAATAATGGTTTGTCGTTCGTTGTAGGCGGCGATCGGAATCGGTCAAGAAATAACCACAAATATTTAATCAAATTTAATCGAGTGGTTTTATGTTTATTTTACTTGGGCAAGTCCCAAGGTCGATCACAAAGAGGCAAATGAACAACCTAGAATTATGTCTATCAAGACTCGTGTACGGTTTTCGAGGCGGTCTTTTTTTTGGAATTTTTAAATGCAAATAAGGGATGCGAGATGCAATTTCGGATATTTTAGGGACTAAAAATGCAAATTTCGATCAAACAATGTCCGAAAAATATAAAACTTGGCCACAATGCAAAATATGAAGAAATAAATGATATATATTTTTTTTGAAATTTTTGGATGCACTATGAATTTTTTATGGGTTTTTAAATGCAAATAGAATGATTTTCAAAAATTAATTATAATAAATATTAAACCCGCTTGTTTTCAAGAAATGAAATTATCTAAGATCTATCACTAGGTGATGGATCTCAGAAAAATCCTAAACCTCAAAAATGTGGGGTTTAATACCTATTAAAAATTAAATACTGAAATATGCAAAATGATTTTTAGAGGGTAAATTAAGCATGCAAATCCAAATCTATTTGGGCACAATGTTAAGCACAATAATTTCTACAATGCATGATTTTTCGGGGATTTTTAGAGCAACGATTAATCAAATATGAATTTTAGAGCACAAACTGGGCAAAATATGCAAATTTCTACAAAATAGTTAATTATTAATTAACCACTGATCATAAAAATTTCCACAATAAGTCAAAATGTAGAGAATTAATCAACAAACAACATGCTATTTTCTGATGATAAAATAATGTAGAGAAGAGGTTCTAAACAGAGGGGGAACACATGGTTATTTATGCAATAAATAAATATAAAATAAATAAAGAAATAACTGCAGTGAGGGCTGAAATGTCAATACCGATACTCAAGGGGGAATACTTGCAAAATTTCCAAGGGGCATGTGCTGTGCACGTGCCCTTGGCTTGAGTGGACTGATGCACAAATAGGGGGAAGCTCCGGGGGGCAGTCTGCAAATGACCCAGCGGGTCACGTGCAGATCACGTGACCCATGGGGATGAAGGGCTGATGACGTCCCCCCGTGCTTGCACAAAGCGCGTGCGGGGGTCTCGGGCCCTCCACCCGGTGGCTGGCGGCGGTGTGTAGGCTGAGGCTGTCGCGGCGGAGGCATGGCGTGCAGCTCCGGTGGCGTGGCGTTGGAGCTAAGTGCAGTTGTTGTCGATGGTGGTCAGCGAAGTGGTCGATGACGGTCAAGGCTGACGTTGGTTGACCTCAGCCCGGGTGGTGGAGCGAAGCGACCGAGGATGGCTCGGCCACAGGGGGTGCTGACGGAGGAGTGGCCGGCTCAGGGCGGAGGCGAGGCGAATGCTGGCCCTTCGCTGGTGGCGGTGACTCGCGGGAGGAGCCTGCTGGCGGAGTCGATCTTGGTGGAAGTCGAAGAAGACGTAGGCGGTCGTCGGAGATGGTCGGCGTCGTGGTGTCAAGGCGTTAATGGCGGTTGCAGAAGATGACGTTGCGTTGGCTCGACGACTAGAGTCGGAGCTGGGCACTAGCGGTGGAGGAGCGCCGTATGCAGCAAGGCGTCGCTGCCTTGGATCTCTCTGGCGTAGGTGCTGAGGCTTGGCGCTGTCACCGCCGCCCCCGACTTGCAGAGCTAACGACGGATACTCGATCAGGGGGGCCGAAGGAGCTCTTAAATAGGGAACGAGAGGGAAGGGTAGTCGGCGATGGTTAGCGGGGATTGCGGAGAGGGCGCGGAGGAGGTTGGGGGAATACACGAGATCCGCGGGGGCGACGGCTGGATGCGAGGTCAAGGGCGGTGGCCATTGCGAGAAGAGTGGGCAGAGGCGGAGAGACCGGGGGGCCGTTGGGGAAGACACGCAGCGGCCGTTCGATCGACCGCTGATCGAACGACCGTGGAGACGCCATGTGGCGTAGGGGGAGAGAGGGTGAGGAGCACGTGTGAAGCACGTGCCTTGGAGGCACGTCCAATGCATGTGTGTTGCTTAATTTTTTTAATAAAAATGAAATTATAAAAAGGCTAAAAAACGCTGCCACGTGTCAGCACCACCAAAAAACGAAAATAAAAGATTTTTTAAAATAAAAAAATAGTAAACAACCTCGGATCGAAAAAGTTCCTTCACGAAAAAATGCTTGTCTCGACGAGATCTACAACTTTCATGAAGACATCAAAGCCAAAATCGGTCAAATGTAAAAAGTGAATTTTGGGGTATCTCATGTACATAGAATACCTTGATTTTTGAGTTTTCTATTTTTTGTCATTTTTAAACTCGATAAAAAATCCGGAAAAATACAGAGAAATCAAAGCTAAATAAAAGACATCTAAATCTATTTTTTTGGATTTTTATTAATTAAGAAAATATATACATAAAATACAGGTCAAAAACCGCTAAAATATACAATATATAAAAGAGGCCCAAAACCCAACTTTCACATACGAGCTCCGATTCACTTGAACTTGATCTTGTTTTGAAGATAATTGAATGTGTATTAGTTCAAAAGTGAGTAGGATTAAATCGGGCCTTGGATGGGGAAGATACGGGGTTTTTAGTCCGAGAATCCTGAAACTAGGGTTTGGGTTTTTGGTTCACTTATCAAGGTTAGTGATTTTTTTTGTTTTTTCATTTATTTTTGTTAGTGATATGCACACAATGGAGATGATTTTGCGTCATTCAGAGTTAGCACGAAGGAGTTAAAAATCCGGGAAATTAGGCTATTTACAGGTCAACTGTGGCTTGGATTTTTGGCTTCTTATTTTGTGCAGAAATTATGGATAAAATGCAGTTCTTATGAAAACATGCATGAATGCTAATTATGCAGAATAGATGTAGAAATGCTGTTGATTTTGAGGGATTTGAGCTTAATAAATGAGACTTAGAGCGATGAATTCGAGATTCATCATCCCCCCATACTTAAACCATGCTCGTCCCTGAGCATCGAAAAGAAATGCCATGAAGTGAAATGAGATTGGGTTCCATACCAAGACCATGAGCTGAAGGTGAAAATGAAACTAAACTTGACCTTTGGATTAATAGTGTGTCGGAACTTCTGTAAGACTTAGAATTTTAAAATCACCAGCTCTCAAGTTCTACACATCATTGTCACAGTTTCGGCTCAGAAGTCATCTTAGATCAATCCTCTTCCCAAAGTATACCCTATGAACATAGAATAATCGACTCATATTTGTGAAGGGTTTTAGCTCTTCCCATCCAGAATGCCAGACTACCATGCTCCTCTCCTCTCTAGTCACTCGTCCTCGGGGAGTCAGGTATTTCCTTCTAAGGTCTGTCGTGCTGTGTTCACAATCGAATTGGGGGAGAAGATAGAAGAAGGGGAAAAGAACTGGAGGGTGGCCAGTGTAGTCACCTCTCCTTGTGAAGATGGCCAGTGTAGCCGAGTCTCCATCAAGAACTGCAGGTTTCTTAAAGTTTGGACCTTTTTGGTCGGATTTTATTTGGTAGTTGCTTCTTTGTATTTGGAATTTTTGGTGGTTCTGCTTGGATCTTATTGTGCCCCTATGGATATAGAATCTTTTTGTTCCGTACATTTTTTGGGGTCTTAGAAAAAATTGTGCCCAGTCGTCCATCCCTTTTCCAAAGCTTTATTTTAACTCGTACTCCGGTCTTTAGATTTCCACGCTACCAGAAAAGAGACTCACACAGCCTTCCAACATCCCGTCTGGGTTGAGCTAAGTGCATAGTGCGAGAGTACAAATTAATTCCCTATTCCAGAGTTGTACCCAGAATGAAGAGACCAGGTTAGACACTAAGAGTCAAACGTTGTACATTGTCATGTGGAACTTAAAGAATTAAGTCAAAGATCTGAAGCTCTTAAAATCCTATTTCTCGGTGAAGTTCCTCTGAATATTAGGTGGATTAAGGTCAAGTCCAGACCACTCTCGATTTCGACTCATAACTTGGTTCAGAACCCGATGACTTTTCACAGATGCAAATGAATGCGATGCTGGATGAAGTGCAGGTGTGTGAAATCCAGACACAATTTTTTGATTGATTTTTTTGGACATTTTATGCAATGGACTTTTGGTTTTTTTTATTTTGATGAAAAAAAGAATAAGAAGACATTTTTTTTCAAAAGTTTGGGCAAAGTCGATGTTAGTAGCAAAACTCTTTTTTCCCAAGTTATACCCACCCCGTAAATACATATAGACTTACGCGAAAGTACGAGATATGGGTAAAATATATACGAAGTATATATACAGACCCCCCTATACTTAGCGAGTGCTGTGTCCTTAGAGCACAAGAAGCGGAAGGAAGACATAGCTCGGGCTAAGCGTAAGGGAGTGAAAAAAATGAAAAGAAAAATGAAGCGGTCGGGATATGAGGAGAGTATATACAGGTGGGTGTCGGTTCCCCCTATACTTAGGCTCTGATCCGCCTAAGTATGGAAGAAGGGTCGAAATGGAGCGATCGGGAGAAGGAGAAGGATGGTATGTACATATGGCATCGGTCCCCCCTATACTTAGTCCTTGGCCTAAGTAGAGGAAGAAGCTGTACAAGGAGACCGATGTGGTCGGGAGGGAGGGTGGGTAGCCGATGATTAAGGCGATTTTCGGCTGATCTTTTTGTGAGCCTGCGGTGGGATTTGTAATGATGAGTCGGAGATGAGGCATATGATTCCCAACTATGATCAGTGTCATCCTCAGAAAAATCATGATGGATAATAGATGAAGTGTTTGAGTCAGAAGAAAGATATCCATCATCAGAGTTATCCTCAGAGGAAAAGTATTTGAAAGTGGACATACTCCAAGTATTCATATCTTTTTGTTTCTTCAGTTGTTTTCTCAAAATTCGTTCCTTCTTGGGGTTAAGCGGTTTGTCCTCAGATGAATACTCAGAAGCACCGGTCTCAGTCAGCTCATACGAAATAATTCCAGTGTACTTGAAGAGTGCAGGAGCATCAGCTTTGGATGAGTAGTAGTTAGGAACAGGAGTTGTCCAACGAGAATTGAATTTTGGATCCTGATGAATCTACATTTCATCATCTTTATTCTATCATTTTGGCCTTAAAAACCCTAGTAAATGCGTGTAAATAGGCTTAAATCATGCATTTTAGCATTCATGCATCATGGTGTAAATATTGTATAAAATACGGTTTTTAAAGCCAAAATTATAGAATAAAGAAAAGAAAAGAAAAAGAATAAAATATTGTAAATATTTTATGACCCGAAACCCCGAGACCTAGGCATCTCGATGACTAGGTCGACAAGGAATAAAGTAGGGGGAGATAAGGGCCAAAATACAATAAAAATTCCTTTCATTTTATTCATTCTTTATTCATTTTGAGACCTATTTTTGGTTCCACTTTTTATACTTCAAATAAAGAAACTTTGAACATGAAAGTTGTAGATAATTAAATAAAGAAAAATATAAAATTGATTTCACTGAAAAATAATGTACAGATAAAAAGTTATGGTCTGAATAAAATTCTAGAATCTCAAATTCCCAGACCCGTATCTCACAGATAAAAACTCGAAATGCGTAGAATTCACTTTAATTGTATATAATTCAAAATAAGCTATTTAATGGTGGTGGTTTCGCATTTGGCGGAGCTACGGTTTGAAAGTTGAGTTTTGGACTCCTATTGTATACTTGTACACATTAAAATAATCATTTTATTATTTATTCTTTATTTTTATAATTTTATATTTTTATAATTTTGTAAATATTACTTATAATATACTTGTATATTAAAACTGGAATAAAAACTCAAATAAAACACAAAATAAAATACTTGTATAGAGCATACATAGGTAAAATACCTATATACATACCTGCCTAATTCACACTTCTATTTTATTAAGTGTATTAAATATATCAAAAAAATAAAATAAAAATACATTCAAGTGTATAAAAATATTTTATAAATTTATAAAATAATAAACATAAATAAATTAAATATCCAAAATAAAAATTAAATAATAAAATATATAGATAAAGATACCTATAAAGGGTATAAAAGGCAACTTGTAAATTAATACCTCTAAAAAATAAATAAAAATTACCATAAAATAATTTATAAAATTATACATATTTTTATTTAATAACCTAAAAATAATAAAATCGTTTATTATTTTAAAATGAATTAATAAAACATTTTTTGCAACTTTTTCCTGGTTGGTCCACGTGGACCAACCAGGAGGCTCTGTTCTCCTGTTCATGTCAGAACCATGTTTTATCCCATCTTCGTGGATTTTTCTAGGCGTGACCTTTCACCATCTCGTCTTGAGGTCTTCATGACTTTTCTTCCTCTATCATCGAGCTTTCACGCCTAAGTCTCGCCTCGAAGATTGGATCAAAACTCGGCTCGTGATCACTCCTTGAACATCCTGCCATCACCATCTTTTCAAAAACCGCCCCAAACCTTCCATCCTCCTTGAACTCTCTTTGACCGTCTTCTCCCCTCTTTTGGGCGTGCTCTGGATTGGGTCTGGTGACAGGAGGTCCTCCAGCCCTCTAGCGGCATGATCGGGCGGCCGTAGAGGCATCTCCACCTCCCATCTCCGGCTTCGGCCTTGATGTCCATCTCTTGGTTTATACAACCAATCAAGGTCTATATTTGTTTGTTCTCCGTTATTTTCCTTGCTGTTTGAGTAGCCATTAAAGCCAACGTGTATTTTGTACTGTTAATCCGTGATTTAAGTTTAGATTCCATCATCGAGCACCTCGCCGGAGCTCTTGAGCTCCGGTGACCCCTTTCACCACTCCACACACTCCCTTTTTCGTCAATAACGGCCAGATCTCTATCCATTGGTGCTGTGCATTTGTTATCGTCTTTGCAGGATCTGAAGGAGGCATCTGAGCCTCAACTGCGCAAGAATAGGGGCTCGCCCAGGTCCGCCCGTGCAAGATCAAGCCCTGGGACCATTCATTGGTCTCCGATCACTGTAGAAGCCCTGGGCGATGCGGTGAAGCTGCAGGATCGCATAGGGACTGGCGGAACTTCAGTAGCAGGCCGAGGGGCCTCGCAAGATCGATTCCAAACTCGCCTTGTGCGAGTTCCTTCCACGTTCTTCAAACTGTCGCTGGAGCCGTCAGATAAAGAACACCCCACCGGGTGTACATCTGCCGTCGGATCAAGGATCCCCCGCACCATTGACGCCTTCCTGATCTTCTAATCACAACCCCTCATCTGCGAAGGGGTACCGCTACTCAGGGGACTGCCACGTGTATAAGTGGCAAAGACCAACCGTCGGATGCGCCCTTCTGCTTCGGGTATTTTGCGAGTATAACCTGAGGCATTTTTGTATTTAGCAATTACTATTAAATCTTTCATCAGCTGTTATAACTTTTGCAGAATTTTACATATATGACCCCATAATTTTGTAATATATCAGTTTGTATCCTGCCTGGTCACGTGGGCTGCGCACGTGATTGGGCATTTTTCCAGGACATCCCCGAGCATTTTGATTGTTTACTTTTAATATCAAAACATTTATTCGTAGTTAGAATTTTCTGGCAATTTTGCAAATCACCCCCCAGGTTTTCTGTTAATCGCTTTTAAGTCCTCCCCAGCCACGTGGGCGTCACGTGGTTTGTGGCATTTTTGCTCTTGTGTCCCTGGAGACTCTGGTATTTGTGATTGGTACCGAGATTTTGGAAGTTAGTTGTATATTTTTGTGGAAATATTGCGTAAGGCCCCCCGAACTTTTCTCATATTACAAAAACGCCCCTACCAGCTTGTAGTTTCTTTAAGCTTCCTCTATTTTTTGCATGCCTCTATAAATCCCTAAAAAATCCACAAAAATCAACTTAAGCTCCTGTTGCATAGCAGTTTCACGACATATTTTTGCATTTCATTTTTATTGCATTTTATTATTTATAAAAATTCAAAAACACTTGATTTTTGCACTATTTGCATTATAAAATCCATAAAAAAATATAAAAACATCTCAGAAAATTCCCAAAAAAATATATTATCTATTTTAGTGTCTTTTAACTTTAGTTCAAAAATCATAAAAAATATAAAAGAAAACTCCTAAAAATATTAAAACTCTAAAAACCTTCCAAAAAATATTAAAAATCCATGAAAAATCCTAAAAATACAAACCTTGTTTCTAAATTTTCTTTGTTCTGTTATCTTTTATCTAAACTTAATTTGGAGAATTTTTGTTACTGTTTTCTATTTTATATCTCCATTTTAATTTCGGTCAGCCCTTTTATTCACTGTTTTTCATATTTTTGACTTTAAAAATACCAAAAAATTTATGAAAAATCTAGAAAAAATCACAAAAACATTAGAAAAATATAAAAAAACCAAAAGATTTTATTTCCTGATTTTTGAGTATTTTAACTATTTTTATAAATCCTTATTCCCTTCTTTCTTGCTTTGTCTATATATAGCCTACTTAAATAAAAAGAAAAATATAAAAAAATTATAAAATATAAAAAGAAAATATAAAATCAGAAAATTAAAAGAATCAAAATATAAAAATATAAAATCCAAAAATAAAATAAAAAAATATAAAATTAAAAACCCACAAAATAATAGCATAGAAATACAAACATACATCACATTCACACATTTTGTGCATTCATTTGCCCTGTTCTACCTGTCTGCTCCCTGTGTTCGACCTCTACACATACTTGCACCTATACACATCTTTGTTGTAGAGTTATAATAAATTTTAACTCCGCACATTTACTTTCATTGCTTGAATTACTTGTTGTGGGTTAATTGTTGTTTTAATCCAGGATTTCGTCGGAGGTCAAATTAACGACTGTTGATTCGCCTTGTGAATCGACACGACCTCTCGATTTTCTGGGTTAAAAAAATGGCGCCGTTGCCGGGGAGCAACAACATATAGTTCGGCTTTTTGTTCGTGCTTGTGATTATTTGTCTATTTTCGCGGTTTTTTGTGTTTATTTCATTTTCCTTATTTTTGATATATTGCTTGAGTTGTCTAACCCCTCTTCTTTATTGACTTTGTGCGAGTAACCGCGGATCGAGGGAGGCGCTCCACCCTAGGCACTTGTGCACCCACGTGAAGTCGGCTCTAGCCAGCCTAGCACCGAGGAAACTTAGAGGATTTTTGAAGACCGAGCTCTACATTAGTTGTTGCATTTATTACTTTGTATTTATTTATGTAATTTAAGTGAGAGAGAGCCTCTTTTATTGTAATAATCTAGGTACATCGGGCATTGGACTTTCGGGCCTAATTTCCAAGTGATTATTCACTTGGGGGATCACCGCGGTTTTATCAGCTTTTCATCACATTTTTTATTTTGTTTTCTCGATTTTATTTTTATTTCTTTTGTGTGATTGAGCCCTTAGTTGTAGGAGTTGCTTGGCGATAGAGTAGGTCTAAACACTTAATAATTGCATGTGCCTATAGTCTACGCTTTGGACTTAGTTTCAAACTTTAAACAATCGCCTCATCATCTTCGAGCCTTCGTGCCGTGAGTCCACCCTGCCAAGCGCTGCTCCTGAACTCGATGTGTCGAGAGGAGGAGGGGTGAGCCTAAACCGGACTCATGGATTGAAGATCGGTGACCAACTTGTGGTGCTTCACGCTAATAGAAGCTTCTCACACTTAGGGCGATTTCATCGGCTTGCATTTGCATATAGATAGGTTTCAATTCTGCTGAGCATCTTTGCATGTAGAGTGCTGGAGGCAAGGTGAGCATTTACGCTTTAGCATTCATCATCGTTTTTGCCACTTGCATTGCATTTCCTACTCTCCCTCTGATTTTTCCAACCTAGTGATGAAAAGGATTGAGTCGAGGTCGTGTCTTTCCACAAGGCAGATCGACAGTCGCTGTGGTGACCTCAGACAAAATCCCAATCGAACAACAATTAACCCACAATGAAATATATGCAATTAAAATAAAAAATGTGGAGTTAAAATTTATTATAACTCTACATGTAAATGTGTATAGGTGTAAGCATAAGTAGAGGTTGAACACTGGGAGGCGAATGGTTGTGTGATGAAATTGGTTGTGCAATTATTCAATTCGATGATCATGTCAGATTCTTTATTGTATTTGTGGGTTTTTGATTTTATATTTTTTTAATTTTATTTTTTTTGTTTTTATAATTTTTATTTTGTTTTATATTTTATATATTTCTTAATTTCTTTTTATATTTTTAATTGTGTAATATATATTAAAACATATATATAAAGAGATATATATATATATATATATATATATAAGAGAAGAGAGGAGTAATATAAGAATATATATTTATATAAATACTCAATTTATACATTAGATATAATATTTTTTGGCTTTTTATATTTTTATATTTTTTTATTATTTTTCTGGAATATTTCTAATTTTTATGTATTTTTTATTCCAAAAATGTCCCTAATATGGGACTAATTAAATAGCTGAAACTAATTTGGGTTTTAAAAATATAAAATAAGTTCAAAAATTACCTGAATTAATTTTAATATAATAATAATAATATATAGATAATTATAAAATAGAAAAATATATTTTTGGTATTTTTCTAGATTTTTTATATTTTTTGTTGGATTTTGGAGCTTTCTGATTTTTATCTTTTTCCTTTTCTTATTTTTAGGGTTTTTCATTTTATGGACTCAATATATATAAATATACCATATATAATTTTTTTGTAATTTTTCAAAATGTTTTATATTTTTTGGTATTTTATAAATTAAACAGTACAAAAATGGCTCCTTTTTCATTTTTAATAATTAGGTTAAATGCAAAAAATGCAGAATGGACATGTGGCGTGAAAATACACTACATGAAACATCTAACCTAATTTTTGTGAATTTTTAGGAGTTACATAGGTATTTTTAATAAATACATAAAAGACACAAAAATCAAACAGCCTAGCAGGGGCATTTTTGCAAATAAAATAACTATAGGGGGCTCTATGCAAAAATACCAGAAGAAATAAACATTTATTTTAATTTTTAGAAGTAATTTACAATTACAAAAAGGAGCCAGGGTTACATTGCAAAATCACGTGCCTCATGTGGGACTACACGTGAGGCGCGGAAGGACCTAAACATAATTTAGAGAAGTACATGGGTCCTTTCGTAAAATTTACAATTATTTTATAATGTGAAAATTTATTTACAGAATTAAATATTAAATGCAACAAAAAGCGAGGTTATAAGTGAAAATTACCCCCAAAAGCGCGCGATCTGACGGTTGAGCTTCGTCCACTTGACACGCGTCGCCTCCACATTTGCCGATGCCGCTTCGCCGATGAGCGCTGTAGATTAGATCTCGTGGGAGATCTGACGGTCATGGCGTCGCTCCATCGGATAGCGCTGACCAAACTGGAAGCCTCCTCTTGATCTGACGACTCCGGGGTGGTCTGGAAGAACATGGAAGAAGGTCGCAGCTGGCGACCTTCAATCGCTCGGCGTGCACTCCTCCGGTCCACTCCATCGTCGCCTGAGGTCTCTACATGTTCCTGGCTGCTCCCTGCATCGGCTGATGGCTTCGTTGAGGCACCTGGAGCTCCCCTGAGTTCAGGCGAGGTCGATGAAGGTGGCGAGCTCTAGGTACCTGCTCTGCGTTTGAATCGAGCCAAGACGAGTCTCCTGGCACTCGGGAGCCTGCACAAGAGTTCACAGCATAAAAAGAGGGCTCCAGGGGCCTTTTTGGTGGTGGAATGGGCGAAGGTGGCGCTGGGCGGCAATCTCCGGTGAAGGGCGGAGGAAGGGGATCTGATCTCCAGATCCGGTGAAGATCTGGGTGAAGAAGGTGCCTGGGGCGAGGGGAAACGGCTAAAGAAGGGAGGGGAGGTGGTTTGGTGGTCGGAAGATGTTGGGAGCACCGCGGAGGGGTTTGCCAGAGCATACATGCACTCGAATCTAAGCTACACCTAAGGGCCTAAAGCTATTTAAACAACAGAAATGAAATGCTAAAACGAAATCCTAACTAAAATGAGAGAAATGCGCATCTCGTACCTGGTGAAGCACCAAGGAGCAGAGGCCTCGCCGGAGTGACAGCCTTGGGTGCAACCTCCGCCTCTCCGACCGATTCAAAGCGCTGGCGAGCTCCTCCTATCACAAGGAACATCACCGGGACCAAATGCGAGGAAGGGAGTGGATAAAGGCTGACCAAAATTGCGGCAAAGGCGGAGGCTCATTATTTATGAATAGGGTGGCACCCTTATTTGACCGGACCGTAGGCAGCGATACATGCTATGTACAAGGGGACAAATGCAAGTGAGTGAATGTACATCGAACGAGGGACAAGTTTTGTGAAGGCGGCGATGTCAGAGGATGGACGAGTCGAGCGCGAATATAGGGAGAAGACGGGCGGAAAAGACCAGCCGCGTCAAATCAGCCGCCTGGGGGTCGAGTTGACCAGGCGATCAACGATCGTAGGGACCCTATTGGGCCACGTCAGCGCGATGTTGACTGATTATTTTAACCTAATAAATGATTTAATTAAATTTTACTTATAAAATAAAAAAATGTTTATTAAATAATGTAGTATTTATTTATGAATTTTATTTATTTTTTTGATGTTATTTATTATGGGTTTATTTTAATTATGTATTTATAAGTGTATTTACATGTATGTATTTTTATTTTATTTATTTTATTTATTATTTTATATATTTATAAATTATTTTTATAAGTGTAAATATATTTTTATTTAATTTTTTATGAGTTTATTTACATTTTTGAATAAATAGGTATATGTATTATGTAAGTATCCTTATAGGTATTTTACCTATATTCTACATACATTTTATTTATTTAATGAATTTTATTTGTTTTTATTTGGATTTACATTTTCAATAAATCATAGATAATATTTACAAGTTAGTAAAAATATAGATGAATAAAGAATAAAAGAATGAGATCCCCTTTTATTTTATATACATATACAACATAGGTATTTTGCCTATGTATTACATAAACTTATTTTATTTTACAAATTCTTTTTGGTTTTCTTTTAGTTTGAATATGTACATGTATTATGTGTATTATTTACAAAATTCTAAAAATATAAATTTATAGACATAATGCCTACTGAATAAATTGAATATTTTAATCATGTAGACTGTACAATGATGGTCAAAAACCTAACTTCCACAGATGATCTCCAAAAATTATGAAACCAATTTTGTTAAATAGATATTGAAAAGCTATATACAATTAAAGGTGAGTTTGGTGGATTTTGAGTTTTTATTTGCAAGATATGGGTCTGTGAAGTTGAGATTCTGGCTTTTTATTCTGTGTATAAAATGTACACTGTGTATCATTTTCGTACAAACTCAATTTTGTATTTTTATTTACATTATTATCTACAACTTTCATGTACAAAGTTTCTTATTTGATGAATAAATAATTATATACAAAATAGGTGTCACAATGCATAAATGAATGAATAAATAAATGAGGTATTTATTGTATTATTGGCCCTTATCTCCCCCTACTTTATTCCTTGTCGACCAATTCCATGCTGGACTTGGTCTCGGGGTCAGGGTCATAAAATATTTGCAATATTTTATACCTTTTTCTTTTCTTCCCTTTATTCTATAATTTTGGCATTAAAAACCTTATTTTATGTACCATAAATACGATAAATAATGAATGCTATTATGAACAAATTGATGCTATTTACATGCATTTGCTGGGGGTTTTAAGGCCAAAATGATAGAATAAAGGTGATGAAATGGAGATTCATCACCCTCTATACTTGCCTTTGCTAGTCCCTAGCAAATACTTATGCAATAAGTACAAAAAGAATAAAGAATAAGAAGAAAAGAAAAGGCAAAAATAAATAATTTAAAGAATAAATTGAATTGATCGTGATTATTAAACTCATCTGTACAAAATCAAAGTTTGGAGCTCAGGTTAGACCTTGGTGTGAAAATGTATGTGGAACCTGGTTGGGAACCAAATTTAAAACACAACAGCCTTCAAGAGTCACAGAACTCAGTTCAAATCACCTCAATAGCCTGGTCAGAACTAGCCTACGTCATAGGCAAACCCTTATGACTATGAAGCTGACTTGTACAGTGTAAGTGATAGTGGCTCTCCCCAACTGAAATGACAAAGGAACTGACTTCTCCAGAATGACAACCCAATGATTCCCCAATCCATCCCTCTACTGTCAAGGAGCAGAGTATTCCCTTCTAAGTTTAAGTGGCATCCAACTCAAGAGGAGGAGGGGAAGAGGAGAATGGACGGTAGCCAGTGTGGACTCGTGTTGCTGTGGGATTCATCCCTAGAAGAATAGTAGTGATGAGGATGAAACGTCCATCGACGATCGACACAGGGTTGCTTGCTCACGTATGGTTGAATGCCAGCCTTTCCATACCCATCTATGATGATCACATCATTGGACTCCGAAGAGGAATCCTCCGAGGAGGCCATCCTAGTCGATTTTATAGAACCTGAAGTATTGAGAGGAAGATGCGAGAGACACTTTTTGAGGGGTTCAGGGGAATGCCTTGAGGAATCAATGCTCTTCATCTTCTCACTAGAAGATCGACTAGAAGAAACGGGTTCCTTTTTGGAGTGGTTATGTGAAATGTTTGCCGTCTCTCTGGTTGGTGGCTTTAACAATGAAGGCACAAGAGTCGGATCACTGAAATGATCAAGGCAACCAGAGAAGATGGTGTCCGCCTCCGAGAGAGTTTCTATTTGTGAGTCCTCTATAGAAGCTATCATGAGTGTGGAGGGGCAAGCAATAGGTGTTGTCACCTTTTGATATTTTGAAGTTTTAGTGATAGAAGATATTTCCTTAGGCATAAGAGTCAGCTCCTGGAATGGTTTAGGAATTTCGTGAATTACCGCTGACTCAGAAAGTGGACCACTCAGATAATCGTGATAATCATGGTCATAATTCAAATATGCTCCTGTATACTAGTTCCTCATAAGAGCTATAGCAGGTTAGTTCTCCATGAAGGTGTGGTGAGAATCGAAGGTCGGTCCAACGGTCTGTCTCTTGGGTGTAGCAGAGAGGTGGGACTCATCTACCTTTCAATGGCAACGACTGTCAACGACGATGTGGGTTGCTTCAGGTTGGAGTGTGTTCTCAAAGGTCATGTGCAATCGGTGTAAGGGAAGTTGATCTCCCGAGTCTTGCAATCTATCATCGACTTAGCCAAGGCTAAGAATGGCTTCCAAAAAAGATAGGTGCTCAATATCAATGACTGTGAAGTCCACTCTGAGTGGAGCACCTCAGAAAGCAACGATGACTGAAATTTTTCCTCTCAACCTTTTGATGGATCGGCCAGCGAGCTGCACGATCTCTCTCGATTTCCTAGGTGGTCTGAGTTTGAGCTTGTCAAACACAGAAGTCAGGAGGATATTTATCGATGAGTCATCACTGATTCTCGCATGGGTGAAAATGGTGTCTTTGATTCCACATTCAACGCGGGGCATCCGCTTTACTCTATGACTCTTAGTCTTCCTCCCCATCACCAAGGAGGTGGCCATAGACACTAAGTGCCTTTTTGTCATTGTTCTCTTATTTCCCGACCTCTTGGGCATCATTTTACTCTTCACAAATCTCTTGAGGTCGGGGAAGAGATCTATGGCTTTTATTAAGGGAAGCTTAAGAATTAGTTTCTTAGCAATGGCTTCCTTAAGGGTAGTATCACTTTTTTTAAATCATTTTCATTTTCTATTTTTATGAGATTGTTTGGTTTTTCAATTTTGGTCCTTTTTGGGATTTTTAACTTTTTTTGATCTTTTTGATAGAAGAATGGTGAGAATCTGGACTGAAAGGCAAGTGGTCAGTAGAAGAGGGAGATAGAACATACTCAATTGTATAGAGTATGTGGGTTCCCTAGCATCTGCTCGATTTTCAACATCGAATCCACTTATTCCCTTTTCACTTTTATACCCAAGGTGGCAGAAACTGAGTGCAATATTTCAGTGACATCTCTCAACTTATTACCAAATGATTCATTTTTCTTGATAATTCTAGAAATGTCATCCTCCAAAAAGATTTCATAACAAGTCATGGGAGAATTCTGCTCAATTGAAGGATACTCCTGAGATATTGAAGTCTCATACTCAGCATACCTAGACTTTAGCATGTAATGTTGGGTCGGGTATGGACCATCCATATGGTATATATTGGTCGGAGCCTCGAATAATGGAGTCAATATAGGGGGGGGGGGGTGCTTGTAGGTCTAGCTCATGAGTCCAATCCTGTGTATGTGTAGGCTTTCGAATGTGTGATACGAGGGATGGTCAATGTAAGTTTGATTATTAAAGTCAATCAGATCTGGAAAATCATGATGTGCAGACCTCTCCATTCGAGTTGTTCGACCGACCAATACCCGAAGGTCAAGTCAGGATGTGTATGCGTGATTCGTTGACATGTCTCGCCATTCATATGAAGAGAAAATGAAGCATGTGGTGGTAGGTAATTATGTCAGTTATTCATCTCAACATTGGCTCGCACGCCGAATGGTTCTTTAATTCCAACAAGCTCTCGAGAATATGGTGAGTCAACCCAAGATGGAAGTGGATCTGGAGTGTTAGAATGTGGGGTAGGTGATTAATGCATAGAAATGGAGAAGTCAGTCAAAGTTCTGACTTCATAATTATGGTGGGGTGAAGAGAAGAAGGGTGGTTGCAGAGAAACCGTCTCAAAGAGAAGATTCCGCTGAAGGGAATAAGAAGCGACTACGAATTCGGTTGGAGGCCTGACTCCGTAGTTGGAATGGGGTGGGGGATCCGTCTCGAAAAGAGAGTTCATGGAGGAAAAAGATGGTGAATATGGTCAGTACATAAACCGATGAGCCGACATTTTTTTAGAAGGAATGAAAGCAGATTGTGGTGAAAATGTGAAATTACACGGAAAGAAAACAAACATGGACAGACACAAAACAAATGCAAGTGTACACCCTAGTTTCACTAACTTAACACTACGTTGGTCACAAAGGTCTGATCGTTATCTTTTCAGTTTTAGTGAAGTGATAAAATAATCTTTTTATACAGGCACACATGGTGAATCGCCTTACGCCTATCGATGCTCCTGTATGCTCCCAATCAATGGGGTGATCTTTCTAGGCTGTCAGGTTCAATATCACATCCTAAAGGAGACATACATGCTTACACAACCAAAACATAGTCTAAGATCAAAGGCAAGCCCTTATAGCTCCCAAATCTGCAAGAGTCGGAAATGGAGACTTCGGAGGTAAGTCCGGGGATTTGATTTCTAACCTTAGTTTATATGTCCTCACCCACTGTGCCTGGAGGTAGTACCTGCGTACAATGATTGGGTTGGTCTCTCGAATACACATTTTAGTTTTAGTCATTTTTGGTCCAATTCAATTAGCAGTCCTGATTTAGAGTTTAGTTGTCACTGATATTTAATCCACATAAGCAATCACGTTAACATCCAATCCCAATTCCTTTATCCTAAGTTTGAAAAACTAAGGGGAACCAGAAAAAGCTGATGTGATCGATGAAAACGATGATGAATGCGTGAGTAAGAAGACTTACAGTGCCTCCATCTCTATACAATGCAAGATGCGCAGCTGGATTGAAAATTTTTTACTCTAAATGAATGCAAATTAGAAAATCGTACCTAGAAAAAAGTTATATTAGCGGGGAAGAATTGATTCAAGTTTTGATTAAGTAGAACAATCTAAGGTGTGTATTATTAAATGCAAATGTGTGGTCCTAAGTTATTCGAGCATAAGCAAAGGATATTTGACCTATGAAAAGCTCTACGAGTCGTGTGTGCAGGTTTAACCTATGAGATACTCAAGTCAAGCCCCACCCTCACCATAGAGTGAAACATGTCTCGACACACCACAAAAAAATAAGTGTCCAAAGTCCAGGTACACACGCAAGATTCCAAACAGAAACCACTGGAAATATGCGGTTACCTAAATTATTATAAACTAATTATGAAAATGAAATAATTGTAGAAAACAAAATCCTAGACTCTACACTCTCTCATACTCAACTTGATCTTAATTTTATGCATTCATTCAGTTAGCTTATTTCCCAAAAAAACTGGCCTCCAATGCTCCTAAGATGATCGGCCACCTAAACAATCGCTCTATCGCGTCCAGTACCTCAGAAAAATAATATAGTGGTCAGAGAGATACACAAATAAAATAAAATAAAGGAAACAGAATAAATAAATACAAAAATTGCAGAGAAATAAAAAGAGCAATAATTACAAGAAAAACTGGGGGGTCATACTACCAGGGTTGTAAAACCTAAGAACTAAATTTTCTAAAAATAAACCTAAGTCGTGCCTACCTGGCAACAAGGCCATTTGAAGAACCCAAAGCTACACTTCTCTAATTCAGTGAAATTAATGTTTAATAAATGTTCATTGTAGGTAGGCAATTCAGATTAATAAAAAACACCACTAAATTAATTATTCAATTAATAATGAGGGGTCATTTTTTTATTTTACTTGGACAAGCCCAATGTCGAACTCAAAGAGGCCATTGTCTCCTTAGGTCATTTAATGGTCGATTTAGAACCTAGTTTTTTAAAGAGGCATTTTTAAAAAAAATATGCAATTAAGAATGACATGTAAATTCGGATAAATTTAGGGGCTAAAATGCAATTTTTGATCAAAGAAGTTAAGAAATCCTAGAACTTGCCTAGAATGTGAAAAGTAATGAAATGAATGCACTGTAACTTTTTTTGGAATTTCCAGAGGCAAAATGAATTTATTATGAATTAATGATGCATGTAAGATAATTTTTTGCAAATTAATTTTAATAAAAAGTTGACCAATTTATTTATCAGAAATAAAATTATCCTGCATAATTCTATATGAGTGGTATCCTGAAAAATATTAAATCCTAAAAATAATTAGTCTACAGACTATTAAAAATCAATTACTAAAATAATCTTTTAATTTATTACGACCTCGATATTTGCGTAAATGAGACGATTTTTGGGAAGAAAATAGAACACAATTAAATCTACCTACTTTAAATTTTTTAGTAGCTGGTGATTTATTACAAATTTAATAGCACACAATGGGTAAATTATGCAATCTTCCACCAATTTAATTATATTAAATAAACCACAACTTACAAAAAGAAAACCACCATTTTCAATGATATAGCTTAAAGTGTTCGACAAGATACCATTTTTGTAATGAAAAAATATGAAAAATGAAGGTTCAACTTAATGCCCAAAGATAAGGACCTGAATGTAATTTACAAAAAATAAAAAAGGAAACTAAATATGCAGACATTGTAGAAAAACAGTTACCATTACCTGCTTGGGTATTTATGCAAATTATCCAAGCGCACGCGCGTGCGTCGCATGCGACTTCGAATGGTAGAGTCTTTTGGTAAATCTCAAGAAATACGGGTTGTCCGATGCAATTTTTCCACGCCCCCCGTGAGGCGCATATGAGTTCCATCTGGTAATGGCATGCATGCAATTCTTTAAAAGCTCTGGGGGTACGAACACAAATGTTCTGATTCACACATGGGGTGCGCATAGCCTAGGGGGTTCGAGTCGCGAATGACTAAATGTCCGGGGGCACTCTGCAAATATCCCCCGTACCCCACGTGCCATGCACGTGTAGGGGGGATTGGAACTTACACGTCTCCCGAGGCTTGTGGTGCAGTCGGATCGAGGCATGAGGGACGAAGGCGGCTGCACAATAAGCGGTGGTTGGTGGATGAGAGGGCGGTGTTCCGATGGCCAACACACAACCATGGGTCATCGATGAAGGCGGATAACAACTCGATGTGGGTGAATGGTGAAGCGTTGCGTATGGGTACGATAGCGGTGCAACACGATGATGGAGCTCCGCGAAGATCTGGGCAACACATGCTCAACCAAAAAGATGGCGGTGAAGCGTGAAGGTGTAGGCTGATTCAGTGGCATGCGAAGACTGGAGCGGAGGTCGAGGGTGACTGGCGGTGATTGGCAAAGGACGTGTGCGTCGTTGGCGTTGAATAGAAATGGAGAGGGAAGTAGTGACAAAGATGTGTTGGGCGGTTGAATATCGAATTTTGGGGTTTGATCAAAGAATAAGAACAACGAATGTAGAAGAGGGAAGAAGGAGACGACATGGAGAAGAATTAGAGGGACTGAAGGTGGAGGAAGAAGAGAGAAGAAAGCAAAGAGAGGAGGTCATATACATGATGGGTTCACCGGAGGTTTGGAGTGCGATGGTGCATCTCCTGGTTTTGGCATCAAATGCATGGTGGAGCACACATGGCTAGGGTTGTAAGCTTGGAAAGTTGATGATACGAGGAGGGAGGGGCCCTTCTCGGATCTCACCGGAGACGGGAGCATGACCATCGTCACTGCAAGACCCGATCCTTCGAGCGATCACCTCGAAGTATTTGAGTTGGGCCCTTCTTTCACATGAATGGCAGATAGGGGTGTGGCGAGACGGAGACACCCTTATGGGTGGTTAGCGGAGCTGTGGAAGATACAGAGGTTGTGGATAGAGCAGGTGGTTGCAGCCGAGATGTGATGAGGAGAGAGAGGGCGAGGGATGCAAGTGTAGCCCAGGGAAGTGAGCGGCACGGGTCTTACGGAGGCGTTGCGCAGGGAGGTGGGGTCGTAGGCGAGCAGGCATCGCTGCAGGAGGTGGGGCGGTGATTGGGGGGGGGATTAGCCGCACCACCGCGCAAGGCGTGCGACGTGGGTCCTGCAGGGATCGGGCGGAAGGTGGGGGCGCCACGTGGCACACGAAGATGCAGCCACGTGGTGAGAAAATAAAAATAGAAAATGAAAATAAAAATAAAAATAAAAATAAAATTTATAATAATGATAATTATAAGTAAATACATAATAAAATAAGTATTAATAAATAAAATAATGATGATATAAAAAATAAAAAAATAAATAACAATAACAACAACAAAACCTTTCCCATAATTAAGTAGGGTATACTACATGGATTCTTTGCCTCCATTCAGATCTATTTTGGGTCAGTCTTGGGCTTATATCCAAAAAACTAAGATCCCTTCGTATAATCTCATTCCAGCACTTCTTGGGTCGTCCTCACCCTCTCTTAGTCGGCTCAACATCTTAAAACTCGCATCTCCTAGCTGGTGCATCAGTTGACCTTCTTTGCAAATGACCAAACCATCTTAAGCGGTTTTCTCGCATCTTATCCTCGATCGGAGCTACATCAACTTCGTTCTGATTGCATCATTCCGAATCCGATCTTTACGTGTGTGTCCACACATCCAGCTTAGCATTTTCATTTCAGCTACAACCATTCTATGCACATGTCTATTATTCACATGCCAACATTCAGATCCACAGAGCATAGCAGGTCTCACGGTTGCCTTGTAAAACTTTCCTTTGATTTTTAAATAAATTTTCTTATCACAAAGAACAACAAAGGCTCCTCTCCACTTTAACCAGCATGCATTTATTCTATTAATTGTAACATCTCCATCAATTTCCCCATCATGTTGCAAAATAGATCCCAAGTACCTAAAAAAATCTCTCTTCTGAATGTTATCATCACCAATCTTTACCTTGATTCCTTCACCTTTGCTTCCATCAAAGGTGCACTCAATATATTCAGTCTTAGCCTACTTATATGAAAACCTTTAGTCTCCAATGCATGTTTCCAAACCTCAAGCCTCTCATTTACTCCATCTCTAGTCTCATCAATTGATACAATATCATCAGCAAATAACATACACCAATGTATCTCGTCTTGAACGTGACTTGTCAACTCGTCCATAATCAAAGTAAAAAAATGGACTCAAAGCTGGACCTTGATGTAAATCAATGTTTATGTCAAAATAGTCAGTCTTCCCAAACTGGATCCTTACACAAGATAAAGCCCTATTATACATATCCTTTATGAGGTTAATGTCTATGACATGTACTTGTCTCTTCTCCAAAACTCTCCACAATATCTCCCGTTGGACAAATCATAAGCCTTCTCCAAATAAATAAAAATCATATGGAGGTTCTTTCTTTTAAATCTCAATTGTTCTCCTCAGCAAATGGAAGACTTCAATAGTTGAGCGACCTGACATGAATCTAAATTGGTTTTCTTTTACTTTGGAAGCTTGCCTCAACATTCTTCCGATCACACGTTCCCAAATTTTCAGTGTGACTCATCATCTTGATAGCTTTGTAATTTGAATAATTTTGAATGTCTCCTTTGTTCTTATAAAGAGGCACCACGATACTCCTCCTCTAATTTTTTGGCATTTTATTGCTTTGCTAAATAACATTGAATAAATTTGTAAGCCAAGTCAAACCACGCTCACCTAAAACCCTCTATACTTCTTTAGGGATGTCATCTGGTCCTACACCTTTCCTAGGTCTCATAACCTTCAAAGCCTCCTCAATTTCCTTTCTTTGTATTCATCTATAGCTTGCACGATTCAAGTAACTTTCACAGTTAGATCACCCAAAGCGATCTCTCTATTTTTTCCCCAATAAAAAGTTCATAGAAATACTGCTTCCATCTAGTCTCTATATCCTTCTGATGCCAAGCGCTGCTCCTGAACCCGATTTGTCGGGAGGAGGAGGGGTAGACCGAGAGCGGACTCTTTGGATCGAAGGCTAGTGACCAGCTAGACGGTTCTTTCGAGTAGAAGTTGCCTGCTTAGGACTCGGCTTTTACCGCTGCACCATTTAGGTAGTTTCTTTTCTGTCTTTAAATTCTGCGTGGATCATATTGCATGTAGAGTGCTGGAGACAGGTATGCATTTCTTTCTCTGCATGCATCATTGATTTCATCGCGCATCGGTTTTTTCGTCTTCTCCCCCTGTTTTTGACTTAATAACTAGGAGAACCGAAAAATTTGTTAGGCGCTTTTGTTTTCATTGAAAAAGACCTAAAAAGAAAAACAATAAAATTGGGACTGCTAAAACTATTGATCACTAAAAGACACTTGATTTAAAAGCTTGTCTTGGGGAGAGCAACCCCCTCATTTCTTGGTTTGATTGTGCGAGAGAGTGACCTGAACACTAGGTAGAGCCCTCCGGTACTATTCTCGACTGATTACCGACTACTTCTGTGCGGGACAGTCGGTTGGGGAAGTATCGGGTATCCCAGCAGGTCACGTACAGGTGACCTTCCTCATCCTTAATGCATCTCGCTTGAGAAAGGTCTCTGGTCTTTCTTTCTCTTGATTTGATCAACATGAATATATCCTTCTGGCCCTCCTTAGAGTCAAGATTTTTGTACAAAACTTCATAAGCTTTTGACTTAGCTTCACTTACATCCTTCTTTGTTTCCTACTTCGCTATTTTGTATTTTGCGACAATTTCCTCAGTTCTATCCGTAGACATAGCTTTAAAGCATGTTCTTTTAATTTTTAGCTTCTCTTGCACCCCTTCACTCCACCACCAAGCCTCCTATTGCACTGGAGCTTCTCCCTTTGACTCACTTAGCATCTCTTTAGCTACCTTTCGGATACAAGATGCTACCACCTCCCACACCTCATTTGCACTTCCGCTACAATCTCAAGACAAGTATTATAAAACCTTCTCCCTGAAGCTCGATTGCTTCAGTTGAAGATTCCACCATCTAGTTCTAGTGATATTGGGAACCCACCTTTTCTTTACTAGCTCTTTTATTTGTACATCCATGACTAACAAGCAATGTTGGGTTGTCAAACTCTCTCTCGGGATTACTTTGTAGTCTTTACAACACAAATGATCTCTTCTCCTCAACACAAAGTAATCTATCTGCATTCTAGTCGGGCCACTTTTATAACTAATTAAATGCCCCTTCCTCTTCTTGAAGAGAGTGTTTGGTATAAAAAGATCATACACCATTACAAAATACAGAATGACTTTTCCCTCTTCATTTCTATCCTCGAAACCATGTCTTCCATGAACACTAGCACACCCTGAAGCATCCTTTCCCACATGTCCATTAAGATCTCCACCTATGCAAATCATCTCTCTTTGTGGGATTCCTTGCAAAATCTTATCCAGATCCCCCCAAAAAGCTTGTTTAGTCCTTTCATCTAAACCAATTTGCAATTCATAAACTGATATGATATTTGATTTCTTATTCAAGCATCAATTTTAGCAAAATAATCTGATCCCCAAATCATTGCACCTCAACTACACATTCCTTCAAATCCTTATGAACAACCACTCCAACAATGTTTTTTCCCTTATCTTTACCTAAATACCAAAGTTAAAGCATGTCTTCTAGATATCCCTTACTTTCTCTCCAACCCATTTAGTCTCTTGAAGACATAGTATATGAATCTTCCTTTTTTCCATCGTATCCACCACTTCCATCAATTTTCTAGTTGAAGTGCCAATATTCCAACTACCAATCTGCAACCTTCTTTGCAACCTCTTTTGGACTAACTTCTTTACGCACATGCGTCCATCATGCGAGAACCCTTGCAAATTTTGGACTGCATCCGGGCGATGATGCAACAGAACTAACTTATATACTTGCATCCGTTCCTCATGCGAGAACCCTTGTAAATTTTGAACTACATCTAGACTGCGATGTAGTGGCTCAGTCATCCACCTTAGCATAGGTGAATGCGTGGACACACACTTAAAGAGATCTACAGGAGCAGCCATGCGACGCTCCCAAAAAAACATTGTTGCAAAATTGCAAAATACAAAAGAAAATATGTATTTTATATCTATAGAGTACCATCGGAATTACTTTTTATACAGATGATCTATTTTTGTTTTGGTCCTTCACAAAAGATGTAGATCTCTTTGAGATGAGAAGCTTTCATGTTGACCACTTTTTTTTAATTTCGTTTGTTATTTATTTTTAATTCCCCTTTGGATTTAATTTTTGAACTTTTTGGGAGCGTCGCGTGGCTGCTCCTGGAGACGCCTCGTGTCACCCCCATTTTATTTATATTTATTATTTTCTTTTTGTTTTATTTATTTAGTTAAGATAAAAATCAAAATAAAATAAGAAAAAAATAAAATAAACATTTACATCTTAATTTATTTTTTGAATTTTTAATAATTAAAAAAATAAAGAGATAAAATAAAGAGGACATTTGTGCATACTATATATACAGACTCATGGTCTTTTATTTTCTTTGTTTTTTACCTAAATTTTTATTTGGATTTTTACACATTTTATTAAAACAATAATCAACGAAAATAAATGCAAAATAAATAAATAAATAAATAAATAAGAATTATTTTTATACATAAAATAATAAGATCGATTTAATCAATATGTACAATATACAATGAGGTCCCAAAATCCAAGTTTCACATATGAACTCCAATTCTTTTCAATTTGGTATTATTTTGAAGGTAATTGAACGTACATCAATTGAAAAGTAAGCAGGGGTCCATAGAAGACTGTATGAGAAAGATATTCACAATTTATTGCTTTTAGTCTTGATTTAGGGTTTGGGTTTTATTAGGCAATTTTACAAATTATTTTTTGGTATTTTCCATTTATTAGTGTTAGTATATATACAATATAGAGTTAATTTTATTCAATTCTAAGTCAGTGAAAAATAAATAAAAATCGAGGAAAATAGATTTTATACATGTGATATTTACAAGAGAATTTGGCTTCTTATTTAATGCAAATATGCATGCTAAAATATAGATATTAATTCTAAGTGCATGGATGATAAAAATGGAGAATAAATGATAAAATGCAGCTAATTACTCAGGAACGAAGCTCTATTTTCAACTTTTAGAGTGATGAAAAATAGATTCATCAGTATTAAATGACCCTAAACCACGAGACCTAGGCATCATGATGATTGAGTCGACAAGGAATAAAGTAGGCGGAGATAAGGGCCAAAAAATACTCAAACCCTAATTTTCAATTCATCAATAAATAAGTTTTGGGACCGAATTTATTTTTTTCTTTTATACCTCAATTCAATAAACTATGAACATAAAACTTGTAGATAAAAATACAAAGAAAAATACAAAATTTATTTCATCTAAAAATACTTCACATTGTGCCATAAACACTCAGAATAAAAAGTCGTATAAAAACTTTCCATACTTGTATCTTCTCCATACAAGCTCAAAATTCATCAAACTCACCTTTATTGTTCATAAAATTAAATTATCTATTTAATGAAAGTGTTTCATTCAATTTGGAATTAAGAAGCAAAAGTTAGGTTTTGGACCCTCATTATGCAATATACCTGAATAAAATAATCAATATATTTATCCCTTATATTTTTCACTTCCTTATAACTTTATAAATTTGTTAATATTATTTGAAATGCATATACATAATTAAAATAAAACAATTAAAATGACATTAAAATTAATAAGTATATTATAATACATAAATGAATTCTACTTCTATATACCTATATAATAAATACACATAATTGTATAAAATAATAAAAATCTAAATACAAATTTAAATTAAAATACTCAATATATATGTGAATATACATATATTTGTACATGTAAAAATTAACACCCAAAAAATTAACTCAAAAAAGTAAACAAAAATCATAATAAAATAGCATAAATAACAAAAAAATCATATTTTAAGAAAAAATAATAAAATCATCACTATTTCTTTTTGAATTATTTTGCACTGTTTTTTGTTTTATCACCTAGTGGCCTACGTGGCCCAGGGAGGACCAAACCTTGGTTGACTCGTCAATCAACTGGCCCCTCTAGCGCCCTAGCCTTTTCAGACTCATTGACCGCCTCATTTCCTTAATTTTTCGCTGACAATCCTTTCATTTTTTGATGGTGGCTCTTTCATCAATTTTGCTCCTCGATCAATGTTCTTTCACGTCCACATGCCTCCTCGATCCATGCATCAATGAGTCAACATGGAGCATTCGGTCAAGAGACCCCTATACAAATGGCCTCCTCCTCCATCATTTGAAGTTTGATCCTGTTTCACCCCTGTACAAATACCCACCATTATTTCTCAAGCCCCCTCTCCCATAATTAATATTAGGCAAATGAATATTTAATTAAACTCAGATTAATTTCCCTAACAAATATGTCTAATGCATGTACGAGAAACCACACCTAGAACATGAATATCTATTAACATGTGAAAGAAAATTTTAAATTGGCTAAATGAGATTCGATTTAGTGCGTCTAATTAATGTGAAAGTTTGGGACTAGTTTTATGAGCACAAAAAACCTAGTAGCTCTAATAGCTGTGGTGCAATCCTAGGACTACATCAATGATGAACCGCTAAATGCATAAGTTAATTTGGATCCGTTGTAGCATGGGAAATTAGCGTGTCATATAGAACCGAACGAATGATCACCACAGGGAGGACTCAACTTTAATTTATATCTTGGGAAGCCCAGGGTCGAACACAAGGACACGAGCCATAATATGATCATTTAGATTTTTAAATATCTAAGTTAAGTAGTTGATAAATAATCTAGGTCAAAACATAGACAACAATTCAGGCAAGTAATGCAAGATAATGCACATCATCAATGCATGCATGGATGAGAAGAAATGTGATGATGAAACATATAAATGCATGTTAGAAAACAATGATGTTATAAACAAAATGACAGCACATGCAAATGCACACACAATTATGCCATAAAATGATTCATCAATCTTTAGCAACTAATCAAGATTTAATTGTGCAATTTAATCCAAGCCAGGTTTCATTTAATAAAGATTTAAGCAACTTAATTATCTCTAATAAATTAATCAATCATTATGCATCAAATCAGAGAATAAATTAAGCCATAAAAGATAATGAAATAAGGATCACAATGCCAATCACTTCTTTTGGATAAAAGATGCTCAAGTTATTAGCAATTAAGTCCAGTGGAATAAATGTAGTAAAACATAACATGAAACATCACAAATAGGTCCTTGTAGGGACTAAAATGTAATAACATAATACCCGTTCTTGAATTTATGAAATACCCTTACATGGGGGTATATTTGCAATATTGCAAACTGATAGGGTAGATTCTATAATTAACCCAGACCCGCATGCGTGAGGTATGTGCAGACCTAGGCTCAGGCAGAAGGAGGCTCGGTTGCAGGTTGGGAGGCCACGTGGGCGACCTCCATGCCTCAGAGCAGGCGTGGTTCCACCAAGCCTTTAGGTTGGATGCTGCGACTGAGATTAAATCCGAATCGTCCGACCAGAAGGATCAGACGGTGACTGCTTCTGCTTCCTCCGCCACTGGCCTCCCCTTGTTTGTCGAAAGAGACTGCTCTCTGGCGAGGTCGCGGAGGCTCCGATGAGGTCGCAGAGGCTCCGCCTCACTCTAACGCTATGTCAGATGGTCGGAGAAGATTATTTAGGAATTAGTGTAGATCCCGACGGAGAGCTCGCGGTCTGGTAGTAATTTAGGCGACGTATCCAACATTCACCATCGACATCTGGGCTCTAGAATGGGGTCACTCCAAGATATCCGGCCATTGAAGAGAATACAGACCTACGAAGTATTTGAATAGTTGAAGCTCGCAGAAGTATGGAATGGAGTGTGTGGAGGGCATCGAAACGAAGAAGGTGAAGCCCTTGAGTGGGTTCTTCTCCAGCTCTGCGGAGAAGAAGGCTTGGGATGTTGAGGTTATGGAGGAAGACATCTGATGATTGAAACCTCTAGCGAAGATCGAAGACCTTCGGTGTAGATTCGAGTCGAATCTATTTTGACTTTGGCTAACAAACTACTTGAATAAATTTTGGAAAATATAGTAAGGAAAGAAATTAAAACTTGATTCTTAATAATGATGCATATGAAGGAGATGTCTGCGATTGAGATCTCTGGTCTTCGCTTGACGAGGACGACATGCCTCGATGCTCGAACGACCAAAGAAAGGCCGTGACATGGCTCTTTTTCCAAGAGTCAGCACCGGAGACTTATTGCTATCGTCGCTCTCCATAGGTCCCTCGCTCTTGTCATGAGGAGGAGTTGAAGGCTAAGCGAAGCCTCGCACTAGGGTGGATAATCGCCGCTTAAGGCAGTAGTGGGGTATTTGCATAGGAGAAGTTTGTCGTTGATGTCCCCAGGTGGTGGTTTCAACCACCGCCACTTAGTGTGGGAGTTAGGGATAAGTGACAATGATTGTTAGCGTGGATGAGGTTCGAGCAGGATAGAGGTAGGTGACAAAAGTTAGGCTAGAGGGAGGTTAATGATGGGAGGATAATGGGGGGAAGTTAGGAGGTTGGTGAGGCCAACAGAGAAGAGAGAGGTTGCTGGAGGTTGGGGACGAAGCGGATACCGTTGGATCTTTAGATCCAACGACTGAGATTTAGGCAAATTTTGAAGGCCGGGATACGCCTGATCAAGAGGCAATTAGGCGACTTAAGTTGAGGATGGTGTGGTTGAACCCAGGCCATCTGATCAGCTGATTAGCGGTCTAGAAGAGAGAAGGGTGGCCAAATAGGGAAGGGCCATGTGGCGAACGTCTGAAGTGCCACATGGCCCACACAGATTTGAAGAAAATAATGAACATGAAGTTTTAGATCTCAGTGAGATCTGCAACTTTCTTGTAGAAGTCAAAGAGATCAGAGGTCATCTATATATAGATAAAAACTAAATACTTGTTTAAGCAATATAAAACTATTTTCTTTTGTTTTCCTTTTGTTTTTTTGTATTTTTATTTTATTTTTATGTTAATTTATTTATATACAATATTATACTAATTTTTATTTGATTTTTAACGAGGAATAAAAACATAAAATATTAGCACAATAATAGGGCTATATTAATATATATGAATTAGTGTCAATTATATACAACACATAAAATAACAATTAGTGTTAATTAGTCAATGAATCTTGTGATTAACTTAAGAAAGAGAGATAATATTTGTGTTAAATGATGATAAATATAGGATTTATCACCTCCCTATACTTAAGCTAAGCTCACCCTCCAGATAATAAATAAAGAATTTCTTAGAGAGTTAGTTTAATTAGGGAGATCCCTGACAAGTACAAGTGAATATATGACGGGTCCGGAATCATCGAGTTAAGAAGTTGTTTTGATTTGTGAGTGAAAATAATAATGGTTTGTCGTTCGTTGTAGGCGGCGATCGGAATCGGTCAAGAAATAACCACAAATATTTAATCAAATTTAATCGAGTGGTTTTATGTTTATTTTACTTGGGAAAGTCCCAAGGTCGATCACAAAGAGGCAAATGAACAACCTATAATTATGTCTATCAAGACTCGTGTACGGTTTTCGAGGCGGTCTTTTTTTTTGGAATTTTTAAATGCAAATAAGGGATGCGAGATGCAATTTCGGATATTTTAGGGACTAAAAATGCAAATTTCGATCAAACAATGTCCGAAAAATATAAAACTTGGCCACAATGCAAAATATGAAGAAATAAATGATTTTTTTGAAATTTTTGGATGCACTATGAATTTTTTATGGGTTTTTAAATGCAAACAGAATGATTTTTAATAGTTAATTATAATAAATATTAAACCCGCTTGTTTTCAAGAAATAAAATTATCTAAGATCTATCACTAGGTGATGGATCTCAGAAAAATCCTAAACCTCAAAAATGTGGGGTTTAATACCTATTAAAAATTAAATACTGAAAAATGCAAAATGTTTTTTAGAGGGCAAATTAAGCATGCAAATGCAAATCTATTTGAGCACAATGTTAAGCACAATAATTTCTACAATGCATGATTTTTCGGGGATTTTTAGAGCAACGGTTAATCAAATATGAATTTTTGAGCACAAACTGGGCAAACTATGCAAATTTCTACAAAATAGTTAATTATTAATTAACCACTGATCATAAAAATTTCCACAATAAGTCAAAATGTAGAGAATTAATCAACAAACATGATGCTATTTTCTGATGATAAAATAATGTAGAGAAGATGTTCTAAACAGAGGGGGAACACATGGTTATTTATGCAATAAATAAATATAAAATAAATAAAGAAATAATTGCAATGAGGGCGGAATTGTCAATACCGATACTCAGGGGGGAATACTTGCAAAATTTCCAAGGGGCATGTGCTGTGCACGTGCCCTTGGCTTGAGTGGACTGATGCACAAATAGGGGGAAGCTCCGGGGGGCGGTCTGCAAATGACCCAGCGGGTCACGTGCAGATCACGTGACCTATGGGGATGAAGGGCTGATGACGTCCCCCCGTGCTTGCACAAAGCGCGTGCGGGGGTCTCGGGCCCTCCGCCCGGTGGCTGGCGGCGGTGTGTAGGCTGAGGCTGTCGCGGCGGAGGCGTGGCGTGCAGCTCCGGTGGCGTGGCGTTGGAGCTAAGTGCAGTTGTTGTCGATGGTGGTCAGCGAAGTGGTCGATGACGGTCGAGGCTGACGTTGGTTGACCTCAGCCCGGGTGGTGGAGCGAAGCGACCGAGGATGGCTCGGCCATAGGGGTGCTAACGGAGGAGTGGCCGGCTCAGGGCGGAGGCGAGGCGAATGCTGGCCCTTCGCTAGGGGCGGTGACTCGCGGGAGGAGCCTGCTGGCGTAGTCGATCTCGGTGGAAGTCGAAGAAGACGTAGGCGGTCGTCGGAGATGGTCGGCGTCGTGGTGTCAAGGCGTTAATGGCGGTTGTAGAAGATGACGTTGCGTTGGCTCGACGACTAGAGTCGGAGCTGGGCACTAGCGGTGGAGGAGCGCCGTATGCAGCAAGGCGTCGCTGCCTTGGATCTCTCTGGCGTAGGTGTTGAGGCTTGGCGCTGTCACCGCCGCCCCCGACTTGCAGAGCTAACGACGGATACTCGATCAGGGGGGCCGAAGGAGCTCTTAAATAGGGAACGAGAGGGAAGGGTAGTCGGCGATGGTTAGCGGGGATTGCGGAGAGGACGCGGAGGAGGTTGGGGGAATACACGAGATCCACGGGGGTGACGCTGGATGCGAGGTCAAGGGCGGTGGCCATTGCGAGAAGAGTGGGCGGAGGCGGAGAGACCGGGGGGCCGTTGGGGAAGACACGCAGCGACCGTTCGATCGACCGCTGATCGAACGACCGTGGAGACACCATGTGGCGTAGGGGGAGAGAGGGTGAGGAGCACGTGCGAAGCACGTGCCTTGGAGGCACGTCCGATGCATGTGTGACCCTTAATTTTTTTAATAAAAATGAAATTATAAAAAGGCTAAAAAACGCTGCCACGTGTCAGCACCACCAAAAAACGAAAATAAAAGATTTTGTAAAATAAAAAATAGTAAACAACCTCGGATCGAAAAAGTTCCTTCACGAAAAATGCTTGTCTTGACGAGATCTACAACTTTTATGAAGACATCAAAGCCAAAATCGGTCAAATGTAAAAAGTGAATTTTGGGGTATCCCATGTACATAGAATACCTTGATTTTTGAGTTTTCTATTTTTTTGTCATTTTTAAACCCGATAAAAAATCCGGAAAAATACAGAGAAATCAAAGCTAAATAAAAGACATCTAAATCTATTTTTTTGGATTTTTATTAATTAAGAAAATATATACATAAAATACAGGTCAAAAACCGCTAAAATATACAATATATAAAAGAAGCCCAAAACCCAACTTTCACATACGAGCTCCGATTCACTTGAACTTGATCTTGTTTTGAAGATAATTGAATGTGTATTAGTTCAAAAGTGAGTAGGATTAAATCGGACCTTGGATGGGGAAGATATGGGGTTTTTAGTCCGAGAATCCTGAAACTAGGGTTTGGGTTTTTGGTTCACTTATCAAGGTTAGTGATTTTTTTTGTATTTTTCATTTATTTTTGTTAGTGATATGCACACAGTGGAGATGGTTTTGCGTCATTCGGAGTTAGCACGAAGGAGTTAAAAATCTGGGAAATTAGGCTATTTACAGGTCAACTGTGGCTTGGATTTTTGGCTTCTTATTTTGTGCAGAAATTATGGATAAAATGCAGTTCTTATGAAAACATGCATGAATGCTAATTATGCAGAATAGATGCAGAAATGCTGTTGATTTTGAGGGATTTGAGCTTAATAAATGAGACTTAGAGCGATGAATTCGAGATTCATCATCCCCCTATACTTAAACCATGCTCGTCCCTGAGCATCGAAAAGAAATGCCATGAAGTGAAATGAGATTGGGTTCCATACCAAGACCATGAGCTGAAGGTGAAAATGAAACTAAACTTGACCTTTGGATTAATAGTGTGTCGGAACTTCTGTAAGACTTAGAATTTTAAAATCACCAGCCCTCAAGTTCTACACATCATTGTCACAGTTTCGGCTCAGAAGTCATCTTAGATCAATCCTCTTCCCAAAGTATACCCTATGAACATAGAATAATCGACTCATATTTGTGAAGGGTTTTAGCTCTTCCCATCCAGAATGCCAGACTACCATGCTCCTCTCGTCTCTAGTCACTCGTCCTCGGGGAGTCAGGTATTTCCTTCTAAGGTCTGTCGTGCTGTGTTCACAATCGAATTGGGGGAGAAGATAGAAGAAGGGGAAAAGAACTGGAGGGTGGCCAGTGTAGTCACCTCTCCTTGTGAAGATGGGCCAGTGTAGCCGAGTCTCCATCAAGAACTGCAGGTTTCTTGAAGTTTGGACCTTTTTGGTCGGATTTTATTTGGTAGTTGCTTCTTTGTATTTGGAATTTTTGGTGGTTCTGCTTGGATCTTATTGTGCCCCTACGGATATAGAATCTTTTTGTTCCGTACATTTTTTGGGGTCTTAGAAAAAATTGTGCCCAGCCGTTCATCCCTTTTCCAAAGCTTTATTTTAACTCGTACTCTGGTCTTTAGATTTCCACGCTACCAGAAAAGAGACTCACACAGCCTTCCAACATCCCGTCTGGGTTGAGCTAAGTGCATAGTGCGAGAGTACAAATTAATTCCCTATTCCAGAGTTGTACCCAGAATGAAGAGACCAGGTTAGACACTAAGAGTCAAACGCCGTACATTGTCATGTGGAACTTAAAGAATTAAGTCAAAGACCTGAAGCTCTTAAAATCCTATTTCTCGGTGAAGTTCCTCTGAATATTAGGTGGATTAAGGTCAAGTCCAGACCACTCTCGATTTCGACTCATAACTTGGTTCAGAACCCGATGACTTTTCACAGATGCAAATGAATGCGATGCTGGATGAAGTGCAGGTGTGTGAAATCCAGACACAATTTTTTGATTGATTTTTTTGGACATTTTATGCAATGGACTTTTGATTTTTTTTATTTTGATGAAAAAAATGAATAAGAAGACATTTTTTTTCAAAAGTTTGGGCAAAGTCGATGTTAGTAGCAAAACTCTTTTTTTCCCAAGTTATACCCACCCCGTAAATACATATAGACTTACGTGAAAGTACGAGATATGGGTAAAATATATACGAAGTATATATACAGACCCCCCTATACTTAGCGAGTGTTGTTTCCTCAGAGCATAAGAAGCGGAAGGAAGACATAGCTCGGGCTAAGCATAAGGGAGTGAAAAAAATGAAAAGAAAAATGAAGCGGTCAGGATATGAGGAGAGTAAATACAGGTGGGTGTCGGTTCCCCCTATACTTAGGCTCTGATCCACCTAAGTATGGAAGAAGGGTCGAAATGGAGCGATCGGGAGAAGGAGAAGGATGGTATGTACATATGGCATCGGTCCCCCCTATACTTAGGCCTTGGCCTAGGTAGAGGAAGAAGCTGTACAAGGAGACCGATGTGGTCGGGAGGGAGGGTGGGTAGCTGATGATTAAGGCGATTTTCGGCTGATCTTTTTGTGAGCCTGCGGTGGGATTCGTAATGATGAGTCGGAGATGAGGCATATGATTCCCAACTATGATCAGTGTCATCCTCAGAAAAATCATGATGGATAATAGATGAAGTGTTTGAGTCAGAAGAAAGATATCCATCATCAGAGTTATCCTCAGAGGAAAAGTATTTGAAAGTGGACATACTCCAAGTATTCATATCTTTTTGTTTCTTCAGTTGTTTTCTCAAAATTCGTTCCTTCTTGGGGTCAAGCGGTTTGTCCTCAGATGAATACTCAGAAGCACCGGTCTCAGTCAGCTCATACGAAATAATTCCAGTGTACTTGAAGAGTGCAGGAGCATCAGCTTTGGATGAGTAGTAGTTAGGGACAGGAGTTGTCCAACGAGAATTGAATTTTGGATCCTGATGAATCTACATTTCATCATCTTTATTCTATCATTTTGGCCTTAAAAACCCTAGTAAATGCGTGTAAATAGGCTTAAATCATGCATTTTACCATTCATGCATCATGGTGTAAATATTGTATAAAATACGGTTTTTAAAGCCAAAATTATAGAATAAAGAAAAGAAAAGAAAAAGAATAAAATATTGTAAATATTTTATGACCCGAAAAGGAATAAAGTAGGGGGAGATAAGGGCCAAAATACAATAAAAATTCCTTTCATTTTATTCATTCTTTATTCATTTTAGGACCTATTTTTGGTTCCACTTTTTATACTCCAAATAAAGAAACTTTGAACATGAAAGTTGTAGATAATTAAATAAAGAAAAATACAAAATTGATTTCACTGAAAAATAATGTACAGATAAAAAGTTATGGTCTGAATAAAATTCCAGAATCCCAAATTCCCAGACCCGTATCTCACAGATAAAAACTTGAAATGCGTCAAATTCACTTTAATTGTATATAATTCAAAATAAGCTATTTAATGGTGGTGGTTTCGCATTTGGCGGAGCTACGGTTTGAAAGTTGAGTTTTGGACCCCTATTGTATACTTGTACACATTAAAATAATCATTTTATTATTTCTTCTTTATTTTTATAATTTTATATTTTTATAATTTTGTAAATATTACTTATAATATACTTGTATATTAAAACTGGAATAAAAACTCAAATAAAACACAAAATAAAATACTTGTATAGAGCATACATAGGTAAAATACCTATATACATACCTGCCTAATTCACACTTCTATTTTATTAAGTGTATTAAATATATCAAAAAAATAAAATAAAAATATATTCAAGTGTATAAAAATATTTTATAAATTTATAAAAAAATAAACATAAATAAATAAATAAATAAATTAAATATCCAAAATAAAAATTAAATAATAAAATATATAGATAAAGATACCTATAAAGGGTATAAAAGGCAACTTGTAAATTAATACCTTTAAAAAATAAATAAAAATTACCATAAAATAATTTATAAAATTATACATATTTTTTATTTAATAACCTAAAAATAATAAAATCGTTTATTATTTTAAAATGAATTAATAAAACATTTTTTGCAAGTTTTTCCTGGTTGGTCCACGTGCACCAACCAGGAGGCTCTGTTCTCCTGTTCATGTCAGAACCATGTTTTATCCCATCTTCATGGATTTTTCTAGGTGTGACCTTTCACCATATCGTCTTGAGGTCTTCATGACTTTTCTTCCTCTATCATCGAGCTTTCACGCCCAAGTCTCGCCTCGAAGATTGGATCAAAACTCGGCTCGTGATCACTCCTTGAACATCCTGCCATCACCATCTTTCAAAAACCGCCCCAAACCTTCCATCCTCCTTGAACTCTCTTTGACCGTCTTCTCCCCTCTTTTGGGCGTGCTCTGGATTGGGCCTGGTGACAGGAGGTCCTCCAGCCCTCTAGCGGCGTGATCGGGCGGCCGTAGAGGCATCTCCACCTCCCATCTCCGGCTTCGGCCTTGATGTCCATCTCTTGGTTTATACAACCAATCAAGGTCTATTTTTGTTTGTTCTCCGTTATTTTCCTTGCTGTTTGAGTAGCCATTAAAGCCAACGTGTATTTTGTACTGTTAATCCGTGATTTAAGTTTAGATTCCATCATCGAGCACCTCGTCGGAGCTCTTGAGCTCCGGCGACCCCTTTCACCACCCCACACACGCCCTTTTTCGTCAATAACGGCCAGATCTCTATCCATTGGTGTTGTGCGTTTGTTATCGTCTTTGCAGGATCTAAAGGAGGCATCTGAGCCTCAACTGCGCAAGAATAGGGGCTCGCCCAGGTCCGCCCGTGCAAGATCAAGCCCTAGGACCATTCATTGGTCTCCGATTACTGTAGAAGCCCTGGGCGATGCGGTGAAGCTGCAGGATCGCATAGGGACTGGCAGAACTTCAGTAGCAGGCTGAGGGGCCTCGCAAGATCGATTCCAAACTCGCCTTGTGCGAGTTCCTTCCACGTTCTTCAAACTGTCGATGGAGCCGTCAGATAAAGAACACCCCACCGGGTGTACATCTGTCGTCGGATCAAGGATCCCCCGCACCATTGATGCCTTCCTGATCTTCTAATCACAGCCCCTCATCTGCGAAGGGGTACCAATACTCAGGGGACTGCCACGTGTATAAGTGGCAAAGACCAACCGTCGGATGCACCCTTCTGCTTCGGGTATTTTGCGAGTATAACCTGAGGCATTTTTGTATTTAGCAATTACTATTAAATCTTTCATCAGCTGTTATAACTTTTGCAGAATTTTACATATAGAACCCCAGAATTTTGTAATATATCAGTTTGGATCATGCCTAGTCACGTGGGTTGCGCACGTGATTGGGCATTTTTCCAGGACATCCCTGAGCATTTTGATTGTTTACTTTTAATAACAAAACATTTATTCGTAGTTAGAATTTTCTGGCAATTTTGCAAATCACCCCCCAGGTTTTCTGTTAATCGCTTTTAAGTCCTCCCCAGCCACGTGGGCGTCACGTGGTTTGTGGCATTTTTGCTCTTGTATCCCTGGAGTCTCTGGTATTTGTGATTGGTACCGAGATTTTGGAAGTTAGTTGTATATTTTTGTGGAAATATTGCGTAAGGCCCCCCGAACTTTTCTCATATTACAAAAACGCCCCTACCAGCTTGTAGTTTCTTCACGCTTCCTCTATTTTTTGCATGCCTCTATAAATCCCTAAAAAATCCACAAAAATCAACTTAAGCTCATGTTGCATAGCAGTTTCACGACATATTTTTGCATTTTGTTTTTATTGCATTTTATTATTTATAAAAATTCAAAAACACTTGATTTTTGCACTATTTGCATTATAAAATCCATAAAAAATATAAAAACACCTCAGAAAATTCCCAAAAAATATATTATCTATTTTAGTGTCTTTTAACTTCAGTTCAAAAATCATAAAAAAATATAAAAGAAAACTCCTAAAAATATTAAAACTCTAAAAACCTTCCAAAAAATATTAAAAATCCATAAAAATCCTAAAAATACAAACCTTGTTTCTAAATTTTCTTTGTTATGTTATCTTTTATCTAAACTTAATTTAAAGAATTTTTGTTACTGTTTTCTATTTTATATCTCCATTTTAATTTCGGTCAGCCCTTTTATTCGCTGTTTTTCATATTTTTGACTTTAAAAATACCAAATAATTTAAGAAAAATCTAGAAAAAATCACAAAAACATTAGAAAAATATAAAAAAACCAAAAGATTTTATTTCCTGATTTTTTAGTATTTTAACTATTTTTATAAATCCTTATTCCCTTCTTTCTTACTTTGTCTATATATAGCCTACTTAAATAAAAAGAAAAATATAAAAAAATTATAAAATATAAAAAGAAAATATAAAATCAGAAAATTAAAAGAATCAAAATATAAAAATATAAAATCCAAAAATTAAAATAAAAAAATATAAAATTTAAAACCCACAAAAAAATAGCATAGATATACAAACATACATCACATTCACACATTTTGTGCATTCATTTGCCCTGTTCTACCTGTCTGCTCCCTGTGTTCGACCTCTACACATACTTGCACCTATACACATCTTTGTTGTAGAGTTATAATAAATTTTAACTCCGCACATTTACTTTCATTGCTTGAATTACTTATTGTGGGTTAATTGTTGTTTTAATCCAGGATTTCGCCGGAGGTCAAATTAGCGACTGTTGATTCGCCTTGTGAATCGACACGACCTCTCGATTTTCTGGGTTAAACAAATGGCGCCGTTGCCGGGGAGCAACAACATATAGTTCGGCTTTTTGTTCGTGCTTGTGATTATTTGTCTGTTTTCGCGGTTTTTTGTGTTTATTTCATTTTCCTTATTTTTGATATATTGCTTGAGCTGTCTAACCCTCTTCTTTATTGACTTTGTGCGAGTAACCGCGGATCGAGGGAGGCGCTCCACCCTAGGCACTTGTGCACCCACGTGAAGTCGGCTCTAGCCAGCCTAGCACCGAGGAAACTTAGAGGATTTTTGAAGACCGAGCTCTACCTTAGTTGTTGCATTTATTACTTTGTATTTATTTATGTAATTTAAGTGAGAGAGAGCCTTTTTTATTGTAATAATCTAGGTACATCGGGCATTGGACTTTCAGGCCTAATTTCCAAGTGATTATTCACTTGGGGGATCACCGCGGTTTTATCGGCTTTTCATCACATTTTTTTATTTTGTTTTCTCGATTTTATTTTTATTTCTTTTGTGTGATTGAGCCCTTAGTTGTAGGAGTTGCTTGGCGATAGAGTAGGTCCAAACACTTAATAATTGCATGTGCCTATAGTCTACGCTTTGGACTTAGTTTCAAACTTTAAACAATCGCCTCATCATCTTCGAGCCTTCGTGCCGCGAGTCCACCCTGCCAAGCGCTGCTCCTGAACTCGATGTGTCGAGAGGAGGAGGGGTGAGCCTAAACCGGACTCATGGATTGAAGATCGGTGACCAACTTGTGGTGCTTCACGCTGATAGCAGCTTCTCACACTTAGGGCGATTTCATTGGCTTGCATTTGCATATAGATAGGTTTCAATTCTGCTGAGCATCTTTGCATGTAGAGTGCTGAAGGCAAGGTGAGCATTTACGCTTTAGCATTCATCATCGTTTTTGCCACTTGCATTGCTTTTCCTACTCTCCCTCTGATTTTGCCAACCTAGTGATGAAAAGGATTGAGTCGAGGTCGTGTCTTTCCACAAGGCAGATCGACAGTCGTTGAGGTGACCTCAGACAAAATCCCAATCGAACAACAATTAACCCACAATGAAATATATGCAATTAAAATAAAAAATATGGAGTTAAAATTTATTATAACTCTACATGTAAATGTGTATAGGTGTAAGCATAAGTAGAGGTTGAATACTGGGAGGCGAATGGTTGTGTGATGAAATTGGTTGTGCAATTATTCAATTCGATGATCATGTCAGATTCTTTATTGTATTTGTGGGTTTTTGATTTTATATTTTTTAAATTTTATTTTTTTTGTTTTTATAATTTTTATTTTGTTTTATATTTTATATATTTTTTAATTTCTTTTTATATTTTTAATTGTGTAATATATATTAAAACATATATATATATATAAAGATATATATATATATATATATAAGAGAAGAGAGGGGTAATATAAGAATATATATTTATATAAATAATCAATTTATACATTAGATATAATATTTTTTGGCTTTTTATATTTTTATATTTTTTGTTATTTTTCTGGAATATTTCTAATTTTTATGTATTTTTAATTCCAAAATGTCCCTAATATGGGACTAATTAAATAACTGAAACTAATTTGGGTTTTAAAAATATAAAATAGGTTCAAATATTACCTAAATTATTTTTAATATAATAATAATAATATATAGATAATTATAAAATAGAAAAATATATTTTTGGTATTTTTCTAGTTTTTTTATATTTTTTGTTGGATTTTGGAGCTTTCTGATTTTTATCTTTATCTTTTTCTTTTTTTAGGTTTTTTCATTTTATGGACTCAATATATACATAAATATACCATATATAATTTTTTTGTAATTTTTCAAAATGTTTTATATTTTTTGGTATTTTATAAATTAAATAGTACAAAAATGGCTCCTTTTTCATTTTTAATAATTAGGTTAAATGCAAAAAATGCAGAATGGACATGTGGCGTGAAAATACACTACATGAAACATCTAACCTAATTTTTGTGAATTTTTAGGAGTTACATATGTATTTTTAATAAATACATAAAAGACACAAAAATCAAACAGCCTAGCAGGGGCATTTTTGCAAATAAAATAACTACAGGGGGCTCTGTGCAAAAATACCAGAAGAAATAAACATTCATTTTAATTTTTAGAAGTAATTTACAATTACAAAAAGGAGCCAGGGTTACATTGCAAAATCACGTGCCTCATGTGGGACTACACGTGAGGCGCGGAAGGACCTAAACATAATTTAGAGAAGTACATGGGTCCTTTCGTAAAATTTACAATTATTTTATAATGTGAAAATTTATTTACAGAATTAAATATTAAATGCAACAAAAAGCGAGGTTATAAGTGAAAATTACCCCCAAAAGCGCGCGATCTGACGGTTGAGCTTCGTCCACTTGACACGCGTCGCCTCCACATTTGCCGATGCCGCTTCGCCGATGAGCGCTATAGATTAGATCTCGTGGGAGATCTGACGGTCGTGGCGTCGCTCCATCGGATAGCGCTGATCAAAACTGGAAGCCTCCTCTTGATCTGACGACTCCGGGGTGGTCTGGAAGAACATGGAAGAAGGTCGCAGCTGGCGACCTTCTATCGCTCGGCGTGCACTCCTCCGGTCCACTCCATCGTCGCCTGAGGTCTCTACATGTTCCTGGCTGCTCCCTGCATCGGCTGATGGCTTCGTTGAGGCACCTGGAGCTCCCCTGAGTTCAGGCGAGGTCGATGAAGGTGGCGAGCTCTAGGTACCTGCTCTGCGTTTGAATGGAGCCAAGACGAGTCTCCTGGCACTCGGGAGCCTGCACAAGAGTTCACAGCATAAAAAGAGGGCTCCGGGGGCCTTTTTGGTGGTGGAATGGGCGAAGGCGGCGCTGGGCGGCGATCTCCGGTGAAAGGCGGAGGAAGGGGATCTGATCTCCAGATCTGGTGAAGATCTGGGTGAAGAAGGTGCCTGGGGCGAGGGGAAACGGCTAAAGAAGGGAGAGGAGGTGGTTTGGTGGTCGGAAGATGTTGGGAGCACCGCGGAGGGGTTCGCCAGAGCATACGGGCACTCGAATCTAAGCTACACCTAAGGGCCTAAAGCTATTTAAACAACAGAAATGAAATGCTAAAATGAAATCCTAACTAAAATGAGAGAAATGCGCAGCTCGTACCTGGTGAAGCACCAAGGAGCAGAGGCCTCGCCGGAGTGGCAGCCTTGGGTGCAACCTCCGCCTCTCCGACCGATTCAAAGCGCTGGCGAGCTCCTCCTATCACAAGGAACATCACCGGGACCAAATGCGAGGAAGGGAGTGGATAAAGGCTGACCAAAATTGCGGCAAAGGCGGAGGCTCATTATTTATGAATAGGGTGGCACCCTTATTTGACCGGACCGTAGGCAGCGATACATGCTATGTACAAGGGGACAAATGCAAGTCCGTGAATGTCAGAGGATGGACGAGTCGAGCGCGAATATAGGGAGAAGACGAGCGGAAAAGACCAGCCGCGTCAATCAGCCGCCTGGGGGTCGAGTTGACCAGGCGATCAACGATCGTAGGGACCCTATTGGGCCACGTCAGCGCGATGTTGACTGATTATTTTAACCTAATAAATGATTTAATTAAATTTTACTTATAAAATAAAAAATGTTTATTAAATAATGTAGTATTTATTTATGAATTTTATTTATTTTTTTGATGTATTTTATTATGGGTTTATTTTAATTATGTATTTATAAGTGTATTTACATGTATGTATTTTTATTTTATTTATTTTATTTATTATTTTATATATTTATAAATTATTTTTATAAGTGTAAATATGTTTTTATTTAATTTTTATGAGTTTATTTACATTTTTGAATAAATAGGTATATGTATTATGTAAGTATCCTTATAGGTATTTTACCTATATTCTACATACATTTTATTTATTTAATGAATTTTATTTGTTTTTATTTGGATTTACATTTTCAATAAATCATAGATAATATTTACAATTTGGTAAAAATATAGATGAATAAAGAATAAAAGAATGAGATCCCCTTTTATTTTATATACATATACAACATAGGTATTTTGCCTATGTATTACATAAAATTATTTTATTTTACAAATTCTTTTTGGTTTTCTTTTAGTTTGAATATGTATATGTATTATGTGTATTATTTACAAAATTCTAAAAATATAAATTTATAGACATAATGCCTACTGAATAAATTGAATATTTTAATCATGTAGACTGTACAATGATGGTCAAAAACCTAACTTCCACAGATGTTCTCCAAAAATTATGAAACCAATTTTGTTAAATAGATATTGAAAAGCTATATACAATTAAAGATGAGTTTGGTGGATTTTGAGTTTTTATTTGCAAGATATGGGTCTGTGAAGTTGAGATTCTGGCTTTTTATTCTGTGTATAAAATGTACACTGTGTATCATTTTCGTACAAACTCAATTTTGTATTTTTATTTACATTATTATCTACAACTTTCATGTACAAAGTTTCTTATTTGATGAATAAATAATTATATACAAAATAGGTGTCACAATGCATAAATGAGTGAATAAATAAATGAGGTATTTATTGTATTATTGGCCCTTATCTCCCCCTACTTTATTCCTTGTCGACCAATTCCATGCTGGACTTGGTCTCGGGGTCAGGGTCATAAAATATTTACAATATTTTATTCCTTTTTCTTTTCTTCCCTTTATTCTATAATTTTGGCATTAAAAACCTTATTTTATGTACCATAAATACGATAAATAATGAATGCTATTATGAACAAATTGATGCTATTTACATGCATTTGCTGGGGGTTTTAAGGCCAAAATGATAGAATAAAGGTGATGAAATGGAGATTCATCACCCCCTATACTTGCCTTTGCTAGTCCCTAGCAAATACTTATGCAATAAGTACAAAAAGAATAAAGAATAAGAAGAAAAGAAAAGGCAAAAATAAATAATTTAAAGAATAAATTGAATTGATCGTGATTATTAAATTCATCTGTACAAAATCAAAGTTTGGAGCTCAGGTTAGACCTTGGTGTGAAAATGTATGTGGAACCTGGTTGGGAACCAAATTTAAAACACAACAGCCTTCAAGAGTCACAGAACTCAGTTCAAATCACCTCAATAGCATGGTCAGAACTAGCCTACGTCATACGCAAACCCTTATGACTATGAAGCTGACTTGTACAGTGTAAGTGATAGTGGCTCTCCCCAACTGAAATGACAAAGGAACTGACTTCTCCAGAATGACAACCCAATGATTCCCCAATCCAGCCCTCTACCGTCAAGGAGCAGAGTATTCCCTTCTAAGTTTAAGTGGCATCCAACTCAAGAGGAGGAGGGGAAGAGGAGAATGGACGGTAGCCAGTGTAGCTACCTATCCTGGGATGCAAGACCAGTGTAGTCAAGTCATCCAGCTGTAGGCTCACATGGTATAACTTTGATGCTCAAGCTTGCTTATTTTCTATACAACATATATACATACTCCGGCAGACACTTTTATTTTTATTTACAAGCCTGTCCACTTTTTGGGAGTTTTTTTCAAACATACTATTTACAGCAGCATTTACATAAGGACTTTTTCCTCTTGACCAAGAAGACTATCCCTCTTTTGAAGCTTTATCGCAACCCACACTCTCCTATCATTCGACTTCATTGAAACTAGACCAGGTTGGGGTGCACTTCCCTCCCTAGACGAGGACGAATGTTTCCACCCATATGCGTCTCAGACTGGAAAATCCAACCCCCTCACTACTCCAACTGAGTTGAGCCAAGTGAAAGGTGCAAGTGTCCAAGTTAGGTCACGGCCGACAAGAGTCATACGTGTGTTTCGAAAAGTTCTAGTTAGTCCACTAAGGTGACTTGAACCTAGCTCTGATTTCTCAAAGAATTAAGTTTGAATAGACCTGAAGTACCTTAAACCTAGTTCTCATAAGGTTCCAGTGCAGCTAGGTGCGGTAAGGTCCAACCAAGCTCCAATCTTCAACTTTATTGGACTAGTTCAATCATCAAGCTCAATAAAAGAATATGAATGCTATGCAAATGCTATTTACAAATGTGCAAAGAATAATGCAATGTTTCAAATAATTTGAAAATAAAGAGAAAATTTTTACACAAAGATTTTTTGCAAAATAAAAGAATAAAATATTTACAACTATTTACACGGGCATGCCACTTTATTTTTAAAGAATTTTAAAGAATTTACAAGTTTTAACAAAGTGATTTATTTAGGAGTATATACAATTAATAAAGAATGTATTTTATTTTCATTTATTTTATTTATGTACTGATGCTTTTATTCCTCAAATTTATTTGAAAATCATTTTACAAACAATTTTGAAAACTATAGTCCAAAATAATTTTTACAAGCACTTTACAAACATGTACACACATTTGAAAATCATTTTGCAAAGGTTTTTCAAACAACATATATAGATTTTTCACATATTTTTGCAACCATTTTTCAAATCGTTTGCAAATAATTTTTCAAACATTTTATTTCACACAAAGCAAATAAACTTTACAAACCAAAATGTTTTTACAAAGGTTGAAAACATGTAACAAAACATTTTCGAAATAGTTTTCAAATGAATTTCACAAAGATTTTCAAACTATTTTTCGAACATTTTGCAAAAAACATTTTCACCTGATTTATTAATCAGTATATACAAAAAGAATTTTGAGGAATAATTTCATCTTTTTATTAATGATTTTCATGAATTTAAAGAATTATTAGCCATAATATTAAGGGAATACTAAAGTACGAGTTATGGCTGAAGTATATACAGAGTATATACGACCCCCCTATACTTAGCTTGAGCTATGTCCTCATAGATCGGAAAATAGAAAGAGAAGACATAACTCGTACTGAGTATAGAAAAATCTAAAGAATACATAAATAAGAAATGGATGAATGAGAAGTTGATCGTCCCCCCTATACTTAGGATCAAGTAATCCTAAGTACAGCAGACTGTACACAAAGCAGGGAGGGTCAAGGGTGGGAATAAACAGATCAAAGAATTAACAAATCATGGGTGCACCCTCTATACTTAGGACAAAGTACGTCCTAAGTACAAAAAACTGACACAAAGGGGCGACACCTTTTATTTAGATAAAGAAATATGAAAAAGAAAAAAAGAAAATAAGAAAAGAGAGATATGTACAGATAGATGAAAAGATCGTGGAGAATATACGCATCACTCCCCCTATACTTAGGGTGAGATATCCCTAAGTATAGGCAACAACAGGAGTGACGAAACTGAACGACGAAAGAACAACACGGTGTGTACCCCCTATACTTAGGACAAGGTACGTCCTAAGTGTAGACACAAAGATATGGCTATAAATATGGAGCACACATAACATAAGGGAGAAAGAATGCACAAGGCACACATATATACAAGCGGTGAAAAACTGGTGGAGTACATTACGGTATCTGACAGGTGAATACCATACTTGCGCCATTGTCTGCCTGTGAGAATAGTGACGCACTCAGGCAGTGTAGGACACCCGGATAAGCAGTCAGGTGGGGTATCGGCTACCGGGGACAAACAGATCAGAAAGTAAAGCGGGGATCGGTAGCATGCAGCAGTCAATCGGCTTGTAGGGTCAGCATGAGGAAACAGAGCCAATACTAAAAGATCGGGAGGAAGAAGGAACAATACAGATTCTTCCGGTCAATCAGAGTCTCAGAAAGATATGGAAAGGTAAGGAACAAGAGACATCGTGGCATTCGATGGTCATGAGGTCGGAAGATCACAGGAGACACACCGAATACCGCAAGACATGGCTCCACCCTGCGAGGGTCGTCAAGGCGAGCAGGCTAAAAGGAGCCGGAAATTAGACCATAATCAGAAGACTTGGTCCCGTGATCCGCAGATCGGATACACCATCAGAGAGGAGACCGAGTAGATAGCTCAGAAGACTCAGCTTCGTGCTCTAACAGATAGGAGACATCAGAAGTGAAACCGAGTACCTAGAAAATGATGTACCCTCCCGCAGATAACCCTCGGGGAGTAGTACATGCTAATCAATGAATAAGTAGAAAGAGGCTCGACCTTGCGAGGGTCGTCAAGGTGAGAGGACACAAAGACGTCAGTGATCCATCAGACGGATCATCAGGTACGGTCTCGGTAGGAGACATGTCAGCTACCAGCAGAAGAGACCGACAAATCAAGAAAGTGTGGCAGCGTCCCGCAGATAACCCTCGGGGAACGTGCTACCAGCTAGGCATGGAAATAACAGATATCAGGAGCTAAACCTTACGAGGACCGTCAAGGCGAGCTGACTCAAAGGAGTCTAATCAGATGGGTCCCATGATCTGCAAATCAGATAGGCAACTCAGGATGGGACCAAAATCATATGTATCAAACGACTCGGTTCCGTGCTCCGCAGATCGGAGACACAGTCAACAGGGGGAACCGAGCGTAAAGAGAGTGTCACATGCTCCCGCAGCTAGTCCTCGGGGAATAATGCAATCTAAGCAAAGAATAATCAGAATGTGTCTCTACCCTGCGAGGGTCGTCAAGGAGAGAAAGAGGCTCAAAGGAGCCGGGCCCATCAGATGGACCCACATAATGGTCTCAATAGTCGACAAATCGGCTACCAACAGAGGAGACCAATCAGATCGAAAATATGTCGTAGTCTCCCGCAGATAACCCTCAGGGAGCTACGAGCTAGTCAAGGAATAATCAGAAAAGATCTCATCCTTGCGAGGACCGTCAAGGAGAGCAGACTCAAAGGAGCCTGAGCAAGTCGGTCATGTGCCCCAACAAAGCGGGCGCATAATCAGAAAGGGAGACCAACTGCCCATATCAGACGAATCGGCTTCGTGCCCCAACAGATGGAGGCACCAGCAGTGAGTGAATCCGATCGTAAAGAAAGTGTCACATTCTTTCGCAGATAGTCCTCGGGAAGTGAGGTGAGCTACACAGTGAATAATCAGAGTACATCTCGTCTTTGTGAGGGTTGTCAAGGAGAGAAAGAGGCTCAAAGGAGCCGATCCATCAGACGGATCCACAAAAAATATGGTCTCGGAGGATGACAAATCGTCACCCCAGCAGAAGAGACCAAGAGAGCTAAAATGTGTCATAGCCTCTCGCAGATAACCCTCGGAGAGCTATGAACTAGGCAGTGAATGACCAGAATATCAATGCTCGTCCTTGCGAGGACTGTCAAGGAGAGGAATCAGACAGTTGGCCTCATGTACCGACAAGTCGGGTACGCAAGCAGAGGGGGAGGCCAATCAAGCATATCATCTGACTCGGTTCCGAGTCCCATCAATATGGCGACCCAAGCAGTGGATGAAACCGCAATCCTAGAAATTGTCGCATTCTCCCGCAGCTAGTCCTCGGGGAGATATGCAATCTAGATCAATGTAGGTCATGGGAATGCTGGCTTAGAATCTCAGGTCCTCAAGGGCATTCAATCAATCAATCATCCGGAGGGCACAAGAACATGTGAGGGAGCAAATAATCAAGTCATTCACAAAACAATTCCTCAAGTCAATCCAATATGGCTGAGATGGCACGAAAGGTAATCATAAATCCTCAAAGTGCCATAGGTGGATCAAAGAGTCAGGAGATCAAGGATGAGTCAATCAAGAAGATGAAAAGGTTCATGGGGGGTTCGGGGCACCGTCACCATGAAGCATATATCAAGATAGGCAGTCCAAAATCTGAATCCAGACGGGTCGAACCGATGGGTAGATCAATCAATCATATCACATGAATTCCTCATCGAAACATCAAAATACATCACATTCTCAATCCGATGTGCGGGATCTAAATCCTCAATAAAGAATCACACCTAATCCTCATGCATCATCCAAAGTCCTCAATGAGCTCCTATGCACGTATGTAAGACAAATCCACCAAATCAACCTCAGCATCCTTAACATCATGCCCGACTTACTCCAATAATCAATATAAGTGACGAATCCTCGATGTGGGCTATTGCTAAAAGCACAGCAACCCCGGGTAAAAGAAGAGATGATACGGGGGACACGAGGAAGGTGGATCAGAAGGGTAACACAATGGAGTGGAGAAGCTAATTGAGCTTATGCGCCAATATCACGGGTGGTAGAAGAGTGACACAGAGGGGACGAGGAGGGCGGGCGAGAAGATTGGTACATAGACAAAATTGGATGTTCCACACAAGGCTGGAACACCGTCAAAATGGTGGTCCGAAGAGCATGCTCTCCTCAAACCTGAGAAGATGGGGATGGTACGGTGGATACGAGGAAGATGGTGAAGAAGAGGGAAACGAAGGACTTGGCGAAGAATGATTGAGCTCAAGCGCCAATACCATGACTCTATGCAGATGAGGAGAGATATATATAAGAGAGGTAGAGAGACTCAAAGATGAAAAATGCATGACTCACACGGACGGGACCGACTACTCTAATAATGAATGAAAACTCAACGGACTCCAAATCACAATCAATACACAAGGCAAACCCCCGATTCACCTATTCGACACAGTGAAGACCGTCAGGTGATGATCTTTTATCTTTTCGGTTTTAGAGTGAGGTGAGAATCACAAAGTTGTACAAACACTTAGGAGGATTGATGGGATTTGGGCTATACTCCTTAGTGTGTACGTCAGCAATTAAAACGCATACAATGAGGGGGTTGCACTCCCCAAGACAAGGAAATCCATTATGTTTTATTTTTAAGTCCAATAGAGTTAAAAGTCCCAATTTTATTTAGGTTATCACTTTTTTGGGTATTTTCAATGCACATGCCTATCGAGGTTCCAATTTCCATTAAGCATCCTAGGTTGGCAAAAACAGAGGGAGAAGATCGGAAAAGCCATGCAAGTCGGAAATCGATGATGCGTGCTAAGTAAGAAGACTTACAGTGCCTCCAGCTCTCTCCATGTGGGATGCATAACAGGATTTGAAACCTATGCTATATGCAAATGCAAGCCGAAGAAATCGCCCTAGGATAGTAATTGCTATTATCGTAAAGCACCACAAGTCGCTCGCCGATCTTCAAGCCAGGAGTCCGGTCTAGGCTCACCCCTCTTCCTCTCGACAAATCGAGTTCAGGAGAAGCGCTTGGCAGGGTGAGCTCGCGGGGCGTAGGCTCGAAGATGGTGAGGCGACTGTTTAGTTTGATCTAGGTCCAAAGCGAACTATAGGTACATGCAAATATATTAGGGTGTTTGGACCTAACTCTACGAGCAAGCAACTCCTATAGCTAAGGGCTCATTCACACAAAATAATAAAAATAAAATAAAATAAAGAAAAGAAAAAGCGTCAAAACCATCGAGCCCCCCAAGGGAACAATCCCTCGGGCAATGGACCTCGGGAGTAGGAGTGTACCTGTGAGAGTCCTGTATTATTACAAAATTCTAAGTGTCACTCTCTCACTTAAATATACATAATAAAATAAAAATAAAATGAAATGCATAAAAATAGAGACTGTCTTCAAAAATTCTCCTTCATCTGCCCTTGACGCTCTCTCTTATTGGCTGGCGTAGAAGATCCAACTCCGCCTTGCTTGGGTGCATAGGTCCTACTAGGAGGTCCTCCTTCGCTTGGCGGTCCCTCGCATCAACGACAAATAAAAGAGATGGGTCAGAACAGTCAATCAATAATCTCAATAAAGATCAAATAAATAAATAAATAATGGACATGAGCAAAGAATTAAATAAATAAATGAACAACCATTCAAAATCCGTTGCCTCCCTGGCAACGGCGCCATTTGATGAAAAGGATTGAGTCGAGGTCATGTCTTTCCACAAGGCAAATCGACAATCGCTGAGGTGACCTCAGACAGAATCCCAATCGATCAACAATTAACCCACAATGAAATATATGCAATTAAAATAAAAAATGTGGAGTTAAAATTTATTATAACTCTACATGTAAATGTGTATAGGTGTAAGCACAATTAGAGGTCGAACACTGGGAGGCGAATGGTTGTGTGATGAAATTGGTTGTGCAATTATTCAATTCGATGATCATGTCCAATTCTTTATTGTTTTTGTGGGTTTTTGATTTTATATTTTTTTAATTTTATTTTTTTGTTTTTATAATTTTATTTTGTTTTATATTATATATATATATATATATATTAATTTCTTTTCATATTTTTAATTGTGTAATATATATATTAATACATATATATATAAAGATATATATATATATATATAAGAGAAGAGAGGAGTAATATAAGAATATATATTTATATAAATACTCAATTTATACATTAGATGTAATATTTTTTGGCTTTTTATTTTTTTATATTTTTTTGTTATTTTTCTGGAATATTTCTAATTTTTATGTATTTTTAATTCCAAAAATGTCCCTAATATGGGACTAATTAAATAACCGAAACAAATTTGGGTTTTAAAAATATAAAATAGGTTCAAAAATTACCCAAATTAATTTTAATACATTAATAGTAATATATAGATAATTATAAAATAGAAAAAATATATTTTTGGTATTTTTCTAGATTTTTTATATTTTTTGTTGGATTTTGGAGCTTTCTGATTTTTATCTTTTTCTTTTTCTTATTTTTAGGGTTTTTCATTTTCTGGACTCAATATATATATATATATACCATATATAATTTTTTGTAATTTTTCAAAATGTTTTTATATTTTTTTGGTATTTTATAAATTAAACAGTACAAAATGACTCCTTTTTCATTTTTAATAATTATGTTAAATGCAAAAAATGTAGAATGGACATGTGGCGTGAAAGTAAACTACATGAAACATCTAACCTAATTTTTGTGGATTTTTAAGAGTTACATAGGTATTTTTAATAAATACATAAAAGACACAAAAATCAAACAGCCTAGCAGGGGCATTTTTGCAAATAAAATAACTACAGGGGGCTCTGTGCAAAATTACCACAAGAAATAAACATTTACTTTAATTTTTAGAACTAATTTACAATTACAAAAAGGCATCAGGGTTACATTGCAAAATTCACGCGCCTCACGTGGGACTGCACGTGAGGTGCGGAAGGACCTAAACGTAATTTAGAGAAGTACAGGGGTCCTTTCGCAAAATTTACAATTATTTTATAACATGAAAATATATTTATAGAATTAAATATTAAATGCAACAAAAAGTGGGGGTATAAGTGAAAATTACCCCCAAAGGCGCGTGATCTGACGGTTGAGCTTCGTCCACTTGACACGTGTCGCCTCCACGTTTGCCAATGCCGCTTCGCCGATGAGCGCTGTAGATTAGATCTCGTGGGAGATCTGACGGTCGTGACGTCGCTCCATCGGACGACGCTGATCAAAACTGGAAGCCTCCTCTTGATCTGACGACTCCGGGGTGGTCTGGAAGAACAGGAAAGAAGGTCGCAGCTGGCGACCTTCAATCGCTCGGCGTGCACTCCTCCGGTCCACTCCATCGTCGCCTGAGGTCTCTACATGTTCCTGGTTTCTCCCTGTATCGGCTGATGGCCTCTTTGAGGCACCTGGAGCTCCCCTGAGTTTAGGCGAGGTCGATGAAGGTGGCGAGCTCTAGGTACTTGCTCTGCGTTTGAATCGAGCCAAGACGAGTCTCCTGGCGCTCCGGAGCCTGCACAAGAGTTCACAGCACAAAAAGAGGGCTCTGGGGGCCTTTTTGGTGGTGGAATGGGCAAAGGTGGTGCGGGGCGGCGATCTTCGGCAAAGGGCGGAGGAAGGAGATCTAATCTCCAGATCTGGTGAAGATCTGGGTGAACGAAGGTGCCTGGGGCGAGGGGAAACGGCTAAAGAAGGGATAGGAGGTTGTTTGGTGGTAGGAAGATGTTGGGAGCACCGCGGAGGGGTTCGCCGGAGTGGAGCTCCGGCGAACTACAGGCACTCGAATCTAAGCTACACCTAAGGACCTAAAGCTATTTAAACAACAGAAATGAAATGCTAAAACAAAATCCTAACTAAAATGAGAGAAATGCGCAACTCATACCTGGTGAAGCACCAAGGAGCAGAGGCCTCGTCGGAGCGGCGGCCTTGGGTGCAACCTCCGCCTCTCCGATCGATTCAAAGCGTTGGCGAGCTCCTGTCACAAGGAACATCGTCGGGACCAAATGCGAGGAAGGGAGTGGATAAAGGCTGACCAAAATTGTGGCAAAGGCAGAGGTTCATTATTTATGAACAGGGTGGTACCCTTATTTTACCGGACCGTAGGCGGCGATACATGCTATGTACAAGGGGACAAATGCAAGGGCGTGAATGTACATCGAACGGGGGACAAGTTTTGTGAAGGCGGCGATGTCAGAGGATGTACGAATCGAGCGCGAATATAGGGAGAAGACGGACGGAAAAGACCAGCCGCGTCAAATCAGCCGCCTGGGGTCGAGTTGACCAGGCGGTCAACGATCGCAGGGACCCTATTGGGCCACGTCAGCGCGATGTTGACTGATTATTTTAACCTAATAAATGATTTAATTAAATTTTACTTATAAAATAAAAAATGTTTATTAAATAATGTAGTATTTATTTATGAATTTTATTTATTTTTTGATGTATTTTATTATGGGTTTATTTTAATTATGTATTTATAAGTTATTTACATGTATGTATTTTTATTTTATATATTTTTATTTTATTATTTTATTTTCTTATTTTATATATTTATAAATTATTTTTATAAGTGTAAATATATTTTTATTTAATTTTTATGAGTTTATTTACATTTTTGAATAAATAGGTATATGCATTATGTAAGTATCCTTATAGGTATTTTACCTATATTCTACATACATTTTATTTATTTAATGAATTTTATTTGTTTTTATTTGGATTTACATTTTTAATAAATCATAGATAATATTTACAATTTACTAAAAATATAGATGAATAAAGAATAAAAGAATGAGACCCCCCTTTATTTTATATACATATACAACATAGGTATTTTGCCTATGTATTACATAAACTTGTTTTATTTTACAAATTCTTTTTGGTTTTCTTTTAGTTTTAATATGTACATGAATTATGTGTATTATTTACAAAATTCTAAAAATATAAATTTATAGACATAATGCCTAATGAATAAATTGAATATTTTAATCAGGTAGACTGTACAATGAAGGTCAAAAACCTAACTTCCACAGATGATCTCCAAAAATTATGAAACCAATTTTGTTAAATAAATCTTGAAAAGCTATATAAAATTAAAGGTGAGTTTGGTGGATTTTGAGTTTTTATTTGCAAGATATGGGTCTGTGAAGTTGAGATTATGGCTTTTTATTCTGTGTATAAAATGTACACTGTGTATCATTTTTGTACAAACTCAATTTTGTATTTTTATTTACATTATTATCTACAACTTTCATGTACAAAGTTTCTTTATTTGATGAATAAATAATTATATACAAAATAGGTATCACAGTGCATAAATGAATGAATAAATAAATGATGTATTTATTGTATTATTGGCCCTTATCTCCCCCAACTTTATTCCTTGTCGACAATTCCATGCTGGACTTGGTCTCGGGGTTAGGGTCATAAAATATTTGCAATATTTTATTCCTTTTTCTTTTCTTCCCTTTATTCTATAATTTTAGCATTAAAACCCTATGTTATGTACCGTAAATACAATAAATAATGAATGCTATTACGAACAAATTGATGCTATCTACATGCAGTTGCTGGGGTTTTTAAGGTCAAAATGATAGAATAAAGGAGATGAAATGGAGATTCATCACCTAGGTGCTTAAAAGAATTGACTCCTCGTCAGGCTCGTGCATTTTTACTAAAAATCCAAAAAAAGTGATAACCAATAAAATTGGGACTGTTAACACTACTCGACCCTAAAATCAACCAAAAAGAAAAATTCTCTTGGGGCGAGTAATCCCCTCATTGTCTTCGCTTTTACTTGCTCGCGCACACACTAAGGATAGTGCTCAAATCCTATTTCAACCCCCTAAGTGTGTGCACAATTCTTTGACTTCTCACCTAACTCTAAAACAGACAAGATAAAAAGATCGCGTTTTATGGTCTCTATCGAGTTGAGTAGGTGAATTGAGGGTTTGTCTTGTTTCATTTTTGTTTGTGATTGTTTTGTGTGCATACCATATTGCTTTTGCGCATTTGCGCCTTCTTCTCCACTCTCTTGACTTGACCGTCGTGCTCTCCCGATTGTTTCCTTTTGTTTCGAGATGGACCCTTGGAGCGTCTTTTATCCAGACTTTGCGGATCCCTCGTTCACTCCAGCCGGTCCACCTCCTTTTTTCCAGGAGGACTTTGCTCCTGACTTTTGTACATATCCGCCTCAGCCGCAGTATCAGGACTCGGACTTCTACCCACATCCACCCGAGACTGAGCTGTTGGAGTCACATTCCATGGAGTCCACCCTTGAGCACTTGACCCAGATAATGGATCATATGAGACAGAGGATTAATCACCTCACTAGTACCAATAAGAGCGACCATGATATTCCATTATTTGACGATATGGGTTCACTCGAGGATTACCATGAGAGCTTACAATCACCAAAAATACAAAAAATGACAAAATTTTAAAAATCCAAAAAGAGTTCGGGAGACACGTGTCCGATTCAGATTGTGAGGAGAGGTACCATTTGCCAGACCATTTACCCACACAACCTCTCACACCCAAGGATGCCGCTGTACAGACTGCTCTTGGCATGCCTTGTGTAGATGTTGATTTCGACTTCCTCCATTGTATGGAGGAGGTCCAAAAATTCAAAAAAATATTGACTGAACCTGAAGTGGTGGCCACCATACATGAGATCATCCGTGCCCTACTTCAGCAGGCCATGACCAATTTATCTGCTCCTCTTCCCAAAAAGAGAAAGCGGAGGAGCAGATCTGAGCGTCACATATTGACCATGGCCACTGCCCACGCCATCACACACCGTCCTATTCCCAAGAAGAGAAACACTATCACACCTTTCATCACTTGCACCATCTCTGACCATACTTGTAATCACACTCTCCTGGACGGCGGTGCATCTATTAGCATCATACCCTTCTTGCTGGTACAGTCTCTTCACTTAGGGCCTCTCAAGAAAACCAGGATGATCGTACAGTTTGCTGATGGATCTATTAAGAGGCCGAAGGGTATACTAGAGAACGCTGTCATTTCGATTCAAGGCACGAGCTACCATGTATATTTTGTCGTATTGCCCATGGAGACCTCCACTGGGGAGCACTCTCCAATCATCCTGGGACGACCATTCCTCGCCTCGGCGAGGGTCGTTATTGACTACAGATCATGAGAGATTCGCTTCCGTCCTGCTGACGAGAGCGAAGTGTTGATCACCGCAACCACTGTTGACCAGAGACCTGCACCTGATGCACCTTCACCTATCTTGGCTGACCCCGAGGACTATGACCTATATGAGGATATCAGAGAGACGTTCTTTATGACCGATGATGAGACCCGAGAATTCCTCTCTAAGGAGGAAGGATCGGAAATCATAGACCTTGGCGTTTCTGCTTCCTGTGATTGGCGATGTGTTGATGACATCCGCGGGATTTACACGATCGATACCTTAGAGCGGAGGGAAGATGTAGAGACTAGACAAGACGGACATGACTCGACTTCTTTCACCGATGAGTCCGCTCCTGTCCATGTAGATACTGATGAGACAAGGACCGAAGTTGATTTGATTGCTTTTATCCGAGTATTCGGTCCTTTTGACGAGAAAAATGATCCGGTTAAGATTATAGAGGACGAACAGAGTTCGACTACTTCCACTGATGAGTTCGTTCCTTTTGGTTTTGACCTGGACGGCAGCTCGAAGGATGACACGGATTACACTTCTTCCGATGATGATGAGTTCGTCCCATTTCAATTTGACACTAGCAAGACTCCCAAGGCCGGACCTAGTCACACTTCTTTCGCTGATCCGTCTATGCCTTCGTACCCTAGGGACACTAAGGACCATCACCCTGTTGACCCTGATCGGTTTCCGTCCACTGTGGACCCCGATGTCAACCTGCACCATACCAGATCTATTCCTCAGCAGTCCCGCAAGAAGGTTCGCTTTCTACCTTCTTGATCCCGTGTACATCCACCTCTGTTGTAGATTCATTTGTTTTATCTCTGTCCCTCTCCCGTATTGCTTGTCCACCCATTCCTCGTGTTTGCCTTTCTTAGGACGTACTTTGTCCTAAGTATAGGGGGATCGATGAGCCGAGTGTTCATTCATCGTTCCGTTGTGTCACTCCTGTTGTTGCCTATACTTAGGGATTCTTTTACCCTAAGTATAGGGGGGGTGGTGTGTACATCCTCACGATCTCTTTTTCTATCTTCAGATCTCTTTTCTTCTTTTCTTCTTTTCCTTTTCTATCTTCTTTATCTATCAGAAGGTGCCGCCCCTTTTTGTCAGTCTTCTATACTTAGGACGTACTTTGTCCTAAGTATAGGGGGGTGTGCACCCCGAGTTTCTTTCATTCTTTTCGATCATGTCCATTGTCTCCTCTTCTTGCCTATACTTAGGGCTATCTCACCCTAAGTATAGGGGGAGACAATCTGAGTACGATCTGTTCATTCCCACCCTTGACCCTCCCTGCTTTGTGTACAGTCTGCTATATTTAGGATTATTTGATCCTAAGTATAGAGGGGACGGTCAACTTCTCATTGATTCATTCATTTCTTTATTCATTTATTCTTTAGACTTTTCGATACTCAGTACGAGTTATGTCTTCTCTTTTTCTCTCTGATCTATGAGGACATAGCTCAAGCTAAGTATAGGGAGGTCGTATATACTACGTATATACTTTAGCCATAACTCGTACCTTTGTATTTTCTTAATAATATGGCTAATAATTCTTTAAAATTCATTAAAAACCTTAAGAAAAAGATGATATTATTCCTTAAATTCTTTTTGTACTTACTGATTAATAAATCAGGTGAAAATATTTTTTGCAAAATGTTTGAAAAATAGTTTGAAAATCTTTATGAAAAATCTTTTGAAAACTATTTTGAAAACGTTTTGTTACATGTTTTCAACCTTTGTAAAAATATTTTGGTTTTTAAGTTTATTTTCTTTGTGTAAAATAAAATGTTTGAAAAATGATTTGCAAATGGTTTGAAAAATGGTTGCAAAAATGTTTTGAAAAATCTATTTATACTGTTTGAAAACCTTTGCAAAATGATTTTCAAATGTGTGTACATGTTTGTAAAATTGTGTGTAAAAATTATTTTGGACTATAGTTTTCATAAAAATTGTTTGAAAAACCTGTGTCAAATAAGTTTGAGGAATATATACATCTCACCAAAATCCATTATTTATATATGATTATAAAATTGATCACTTACCCTTGTAAATTCTTAAAATCCACTTCTTGTAAGTATAAGAAGCACTCCCGTGTAAATATTTTAACCTAGTTTTTATCCAAAAACTTTTTGTTTTCAAAAATCCCAAAAACATTTGCAAAATTAAAATCCAAAAACATTTGAAAAATTCTTTTGAAAAATACAAAAAAATGCATATGCATCATCATCATCTTTTCAAAAATCCATAAAAAGTTCAAAATCCTTGAAAAATGCATCACAAAAATATTTTCTGCATTTACATAGCATTCGCATTTTTTCGGATTGAGTTTGATAGTTGAACGAGTCTAAGTAAAATCCGGATATTGGAGCTTGATTGGACCTTAAAATCTACCTAATAATAGGAACCTTATAGGAACTAGGTTTGAGGTACTTCAGGTCTAGTTGACTTAATTCTTTGAGGATCACGAGACTTGGTTCAATGAATTCTTGACTGCCTAAGTAGAATATTTCAGAGCACACGGACGACTCTTGTTGATAATGACCTAACTTGGACACCTGCACCTTTCACATGGCTCAACTCAGTTGGAATGGTGAGGGGATTGGATTTGCCGGTATGAGACGCACACAAGTGGAAACACTTGTCCTCCTCTAAGGAGGGAAGTGCACCCCAACCCGTCCACTGATGAGGAATTCTAAAGACAGGAGAGTGTGGGTTGCAATAAAGCTTCAAAAGAGGGATAGTCTATTGGCTCAAGAGGAAAAACTCCTTATGTAAATGCTATTGTATATAGTATTCAAAAAAAAAGAAAAAAAGAAAAAAAAAGAAAAAGAGATATGCTTGTACAAAAATAAAATGCCAGCAAAAGTATGTGAATATGTTGTAAGCCAATAAGCAAGCTTGAGCATCAAAGTCAAATCATGTGAGCCTGCAGCTGGATGACTTGACTACACTGGTCTTGCATCCTAGGATAGGTAGCTACACTGGCTACCGTCTATTCTTCTCTTCACCCCTCCTCTTGAGCTAGTTGCCACTTGAACTTAGAAGGGAATACCCCGCTCCTCGAGGAAGGAGTTATTGGATTGGGGAATCATTAGGTTGTCATGCTGGAGTAGTCAGTCTCTTTGTAATTCTATTTGGGGAGAGCCACTATCACTTACACTGTACGAGTCAGATTCATAGTCGTAAGGGTTTGCGTATGACTTGAGATAATTCTGACCTGGCTATTGAGGAGACTTGGGCAGAGTTTTGGGATTCTCAGGGACTGTTGGATTTCAAATTCGATTCTCATTAAGGTTCCACCCACACTAAAATTCCAAAGGTCCAACTTAAGCTCCAAACTTTGATTTTGTGAAGACAAGTTTGATAATTAAACTAAATCCAAATTTCTTCTTTTTCTTTTCTTTGTTTTTCTTTTCTGCACTTATTGCATAAGTGTTTGCCAGGGACTAGCAAAGGCAAGTATAGGGGGATGATGAATCTACGTTTCATCATCTTTATTCTATCATTTTGGCCTTAAAAACCCTAGTAAATGCGTGTAAATAGGCTTAAATCATGCATTTTAGCATTCATGCATCATGGTGTAAATATTGTATAAAATACAGTTTTTAAAGCCAAAATTATAGAATAAAGAAAAGAAAAGAATAAAATATTGTAAATATTTTATGACCCGAAACCCCGAGACCTATGCATCTCGATGACTAGATCGACAAAGAATAAAGTAGGGGGAGATAAGGGCCAAAATACAATAAAAATTCCTTTCATTTTATTCATTCTTTATTCATTTTGGGACCTATTTTTGGTTCCACTTTTTATACTCCAAATAAAGAAACTTTGAACATAAAAGTTGTAGATAATTAAATAAAGAAAAATACAAAATTGATTTCACTGAAAAATAATGTATAGATAAAAAGTTATGGTCTGAATAAAATTCCAGAATCCCAAATTCCCAGACCCGTATCTCATAGACAAAAACTCGAAATGCGTCAAACTCACCTTTAATTATATATAATTAAAAATGAGCTATTTAATGACCGTGGTTTCGCATTTGGCGAAGCTACGGTTTGAAAGTTGAGTTTTGGACCCCTATTGTATACTTGTACACATTAAAATAATCATTTTATTATTTATTCTTTATTTTTATAATTTTATATTTTTATAATTTTGTAAATATTACTTATAATATACTTGTATATTAAAACTGGAATAAAAACTCAAATAAAACATAAAATAAAATAATTGTATAGAGCATACATAGGTAAAGTACCCATATACATGACTGCCTAATTCACACTTCTGTTTTATTAAGTGTATTAAATATATCAGAAAAATAAAAAAAATATATTCAAGTGTATAAAAATATTTTATAAATTTATAAAATAATAAACATAAATAAATAAATTAAATATCTAAAATAAAAGTTAAATAATAATATATATAGATAAAGATACCTATAAAGGGTATAAAAGGCAACTTGTAAATTAATACCTCTAAAAAATAAATAAAAATTACCATAAAATAATTTATAAAATTATAAATATTTTTATTTAGTAATCTAAAAATAATAAAATCATTTATTATTTTAAAACGAATGAATAAAAAGCATTTTTTGCAGATTTTTCCTGGTTGGTCCACGAGGACCAACCATGAGGCTCTGACAGTTGACCCGAGGTCAACTGTCTGAACCTTCTCCTGTTCATATCAGAACCATGTTTTATCCCATCTTTGTGGATTTTTTCTAGGCGCGACCTTTCACCATCTCGTCTTGAGGTCTTCATGACTTTTCTTCCTCTATCATCGAGCTTTCACGCCCAAGTCTCGCCTCGAAGATTGGATCAAAACTCGGCTCGTGATCACTCCTTGAACATCCCACCATCACCATCTTTTCAAAAACCGCCCCAAACCTTCCATCCTCCTTGAACCCTCTTTGACCATCTTCTCCCCTCTCTTGGGCATGCTCTGGATTGGGCCTGGTGACAGAAGGTCCTCTAGCCCCCTAGCGGCGTGATCGGGCGGCCGTAGAGGCGTCTCCACCTCCCATCTCCGGCTTCGGCCGTGAGGTCCATCTCTTGGTTTATACAACCAATCGAGGTCCATTTTTGTTTGTTCTCCGTTATTTTCCTTGCTGTTTGAGTAGCCATTAAAGCCAGCGTGTATTTTGTACTGTTAATCCGTGATTTAAGTTTAGATTCCATCATCGAGCACCTTGCCGGAGCTCTTGAGCTCCGGCGACCCCTTTCACCACTCCACACACGCCCTTTTTCGTCAATAACGGCCAGATCTCTGTCCATGGGTGCTGTACGTTTGTTATCGTCTTTGCAGGATCTGAAGGAGGCATCTGAGCCTTAGCTGCGCAAGAATAGGGGCTCGCCCAGGTCCGCCCGTGCAAGATCATGCCCTGGGACCATTCGTTGGTCTCCGGTCACTGTAGAAGCCCTGGGCGACACAGTGAAGCTGCAGGATCGCATAGGGACTGGCGGAACTTCAGTAGCAGGCCGAGGGGCCTCGCAAGATCGATTCCAAACTCGCCTTGTGCGAGTTCCTTCCACGTTCTTCAACCTGTCGCTGGAGCCGTCAGATCAAGAACACCCCACTGGGTGTACAGCTGCCATCGGATCAAGGATCCCCCGCACCGTCGACGCCTTCCTAATCTTCTAATCACAGCCCCCCATCTGCAAAGGGGTATCGCTACTCAGGGGACTGCCATGTGTATAAGTGGCAAAGACCAACCGTCGGATGCGCCCTTCTGCTTCGGGTATTTTGCGAGTATAACCTGATGCGTTTTTGTATTTAGCAATTACTATTAAATCTTTCATCAGATGTTATAACTTTTGCGGAATTTTACATATAGAACCCCAGAATTTTGTAATATAGCAGTTTGGATCCTGCCTGGTCACGTGTGCTACGCACGTGATTGGGCATTTTCCAGGACATCCCCGAGCATTTTGATTGTTTACTTTTAATATCAAAACATTTATTCGTAGTTAGAATTTTCTGGAAATTTTGCAAATCACCCCCAGGTTTTCTGTTAATCGCTTTTAAGTCCTCCCCAGCCACGTGGGCGTCACGTGGTTTGTGGCATTTTTGCTCTTGTATCCCTGGAGTCTCTGGTATTTGTGATTGGTATCGAGATTTTGGAAGTTAGTTGTATATTTTTATGGAAATATTGTGCAGGGGCCCCTGAACTTTTCTCATATTACAAAAACGCCCCTACCAACTTGTAGTTTCTTTACGCTTCCTATATTTTTTGCATGCCTCTATAAATCCCTAAAAAATCCACAAAAATCAACTTAAGCTCTTGTTGCATAGTAGTTTCACGGTATATTTTTGCATTTCATTTTTATTGCATTTTATTATTTATAAAAATTCAAAAACACTTGATTTCAGCACTGTTTGCATTTAAAAATCCATAAAAATATAAAAACACCTCAGAAAATTTCCCAAAAAAATATATTGTCTATTTTAGTGTCTTTTAACTTCATTCCAAAAATCATAAAAAAATGTAAAAGAAAACTCCTAAAAATATCAAAACTCTAAAAACCTTCCAAAAAATATTAAAAATCCATAAAAAATCCTAAAAATACAAACTTTGTTTCTAAATTTTCTTTGTTCTGTTATCTTTTATCTAAAATTAATTTGGAGAATTTTTGTTACTATTTTCTATTTTATATCTCCATTTTAATTTCGACCAGCCCTTTTATTCACTGTTTTTCGTATTTTTGACTTTAAAAATACCAAAAAACTAAACAAAATCTAGAAAAAATCACAAAAACATTAGAAAAATATAAAAAAACAAAAAGATTTTATTTCCTAATTTTTGAGTATTTTTAACTATTTTTATAAATACTTATTCCCTTCTTTCTTACTTTGTCTATATATAGCCTATTTAAATAAAAAGAAAATATAAAAAAATTATAAAATATAAAAAAGAAAATATAAAATCAGAAATTAAAAGAATCAAAATATAAAAATATAAAATCCAAAAATTAAAATAAAAAAAATATAAAATTAAAAACCCACAAAAAATAACATAGATAGCCAAATATACATCACATTCACACATTTTGTGCATTCATTTGCCTTGTTCTACCTGTCTGCTCCCTGTGTTCGACCTCTACACATACTTGCACCTATACACATCTTTGTTGTAGAGTTATAATAAATTTTAACTCCGCACATTTACTTTCGTTACTTGAATTATTTGTTGTGGGTTAATTGTTGTTTTAATCCAGGATTTCGCCGGAGGTCAAATCAGCGACTGTTGATTCACCTTGTGAATCGACACGACCTCTCGATTTTCTGGGTTAAACAGATCCTTGCGAAGATATGGCTTTAGAGCTGCCGAACAGACTTCACTCATGTAGACTACCTTTTCCGGACATGATGAGGGATCATCAATTGATTCCTCTTCCGAAGGTCAAAGGTAACTCTCTTTTTCTTTCTTTGTGAAGATGTCAGTTCACTTGAGTATCCAGATGAATAGCTATTGGAATTCTCCTTAGTCGGTTTTCATTTGTTCTTGGTCTTTTGAATGTTGGTGCACTCTCGATTTGGGATGATTTGGTCCAGGTATTCAGAGAATGTTGCTCCACGGTGCGACCATGCATATGTTTCAAGATCGTAGTCGAAGGATTTGTCTATTTGAGATCCGCGGGAATTGAAATACTGGGGAGAGTTTCTAAACCAATAGTCTCATCAACCACCGCTATCTCAAGTGTAGCATCAGGGTAGGGCTCTTCTACCGCTTCATGGTTGCAGTTGTCGGGGACTTCGTGGGTTTCCTCAAAAGATCGTGGTTCCTCAAAGACAGGGTCAGATCTAAGTGCTTCCAATACTGTAAAATTGATTTCCCAAGTCTCACAATCAATAATTGCCTTGGCCAATGCTAAGAATGGCTTTCCGAGTATGATTGGAGACTGGGTGAATTCTCCTTGATGCTCAATATCAATGATCATGAATTCTACTTTGAGCGGAGCACCTTGGAATTTCATGATGACAGAAATGATTCCTCTCGGCCGCTTTATAGATCGGTCCTCCAATTGAACAATCTCTCGTAATTTCCTGATCGGTCCGAGTTTGAGTTCGTGAAATACAGAGGTCGGGAGGATATTGATCAGTGAATCGTCATCAATCCGGGCATGGTGAAAATTGTGTCTTTGATTTCACAGTCAAATCTGGGCAACCGCTTCACTATGCGGCTCTTGGTTTTTCTCCTCAACACCAAGGAGGAGGCCATTGACAAGATATGTCTTTCGGTCTTTATTCTAATAATGTCTGACTTTTTCTTAGTTAATTTGTCCATTATAAATCTTTTAAGGTCAGGGAAGTGTTCAATGGCCTGTAGAAAGGGAAGTTCAAAAATCAATTTCTTTCCTAGTGCTTCCCGTAAAGCAGGATCCAAATTCTTCAGATCTTCTTCAGTTTTAATTTTTATGTATTTTTCAAGATTTTTGATTTTTTTGTGACTTTCGAATATTCCTATTTTTTGGTATTTTCTGGGTGACGTAGTGATGTGGTGTGTTCTTCAGATGAGCAGGGGCTTTGACGTTTTGACTCGAAATTGTCAAAATGAGATCCAATCATTTCCTCATTCATTTTTAAATCCGAGCTTCCATAGAGTGAAATTAATCGGTTGGTAAATTTTTGAAATCTATCCTATATATGAATTGAATCTCTTATTTATCCTTGAAATATCATCCTCAAAATTCGGTTCATGATCAATCATGGGAGCAGTCGGTGTGTGTTCGATAATTTCATCTTCCATTTTCTCGTTTGTGATGAGAGGAGAATTTCTTGGAATATCCGACATATGATCATTATTTTCCGAAAATTTCTCCTCAAAAATAATGGAAGGAGACTGCTCATATGGTCCAGGCATGTGTATTTGATCTGAGTGGAGTTCAATCCTTTGATCATGATTGGTCAGACCTTGATATTGTGGAGTCAACATATAGGGTTTATGTGTTTCTAGGAGGTCAGTCCAGTCCTCTGTATGAGTATCAAGTCTGACGAGGGGTCTATCATGGTCAATCCAATGCCGATGATCATTCAGTGCATGTCTTTCCATCTGGGTTTGGTTTCTCTGCCAGTCATGAGGCTCAAAGGGATTTTGATTTTGAAATGTTTCATTGGCGAGAAACTGAGAATAAGGCGGTTTAGTCCAAGATGGTAGGTGGTTATGTGTGGTTGGATGATTTGAGTAAGAATTCAATGAGAAGGTCAAATTCATCCGCGGGTGAAAGTCTCCCGTAAATGTTGGAGGATTATTGAAAGAAGAGGATTTGTTTGATTTGGGTCTAACCGAAACAAATTCATTTTCATAGTATACTCTGATGGGTTTTTAGATAGATGTTCGGTCATTTTTGAAAGGAATGGGGGGTTGGATCTGCAAGAGTTTTTGGACAAGAGTTCCATTATCAAGAAAAGAAGAGAGATGATTGCACGAGATAGTCAAGAGAAATTTTATCAAATGTGCGGTTATTGATCTTCGAAATCGGTTCATGCACACCAATGCAAACACAAATCAAACCCCGGGTTCACCAACTCAACTCAAAATGAAGACCGTGAAGGTTTCGGTCAATTATCTTACCAATTTTAGAGTTTGGTGATAATACAGAGCGGTTAAAGCGAGCTGTTAAGAACCCAATGCTCTCAGGAGACTGGACCATCCTAAATTAGATCTTTCTCAGCCAGTATGAACTGCGGACCATTTACCGGCTACCCGATCAACTCAATCTGTTAAAGACGTCACGAGCCGCTTTACCGGCTCCCGGAGAGATCCTCACTGGAGAACGACTAACCCAAGATAGTAGTCTGAAAAGAGTTAGGGCATGTCTCTATCCTAGTGTGCGGGTCACTCTCTCGCTCAAGCAAACCAAACAATGACGGAGTTGCTCTCCCGCAAAAATTCTTGATTTTATGGGTTCTTAAGGTCGGCTTTATTTAGCAGTCCCAATTTTAATTAGGTGATCACTGAAGAATTTAGATGAGCACAAATACACGTCTACCGTCCAGTCCCAATTTCCTTTAGAATTATGTGATAAAACAAGAGGGAGAAATTCGGGAAAAGCCGATGCACGCGGAAAACTATGATGAATGCTCAGTTAGAAGACTTACAGTGAATCCCCGCAATCTCCATGTGGGATGCTAGACAGAATTTAAAAAATTATTCTAAATGAATGCAAGCCGATGAAAACTGCACCTAAGCAGAAAGTTCTATTAGCGGGGAAGAATTTGAGTTAAATTTAGCTAAGTTGAACGATCTATGTGCGTCTCAATTAATGTGAAGTGTGGCTTAAGATCCTACGAGCACAATCAAAAAATAAAAATGCTCTAAGAGCCGTATGTGCAGGTCTATCCTAATCGCCACTCAAGTCGGGCCCCACCCTCACTGGAGAGTGAAACAGGCCACGACACACCACAGAAAAGTTCATAGTCTTTTTACACACACGAGAGTCTGAACGGACACCGCTATAAATGAGCAGAAATTGAAATTTACAGAAATTAAAAACCTAGACTCTACGCTCTCTCACGACTCAACTCGATCTTAAACTAATTGCGGCTTCTTCGGATGTCGGTGAAGATGCTTCGGTTTCTTAAAAACCGCTCCACATACGCCGGGTACCTCGCAAGAAAAATAAGAGAGAAAATGTAAGAGAGTGACTCAGGAAATAATCAAAAATAAAATAAGTAAAATAAATACTGAAAAATTAATACAAGAAATAAAATGGAATTTACAGTGAAAAATTCGGGGGACAGACTACCCGAATGCGAAAAACCGAACAAGAAATGTCAAAACACAAAACTAAGCCGTTTGCCTCCCCGGAAACGGCGCCTTCTAACGGGTCCGGAATCGTCGAGTTAAGAAGTTGTTTTTATTTGTGAGTGAAAATAATAATGGTTTGTCGTTCGTTGTAGGCGGCGATCGGAATCAGTCAAGAAATAACCACAAATATTTAATCAATTTTAATCGAGTGGTTTTATGTTTATTTTACTTGGGCAAGTCCCAAGGTCGATCACAAGGAGGCAAAGGAACAACCTAGAATTATGTCTATCAAGACTCGTGTATGGTTTTCGAGGCGGTCTTTTTTTTGGAATTTTTAAATGCAAATAAGGGATGTGAGATGCAATTTCGGCTATTTTAGGACTAAAAATGCAAATTTCAATATCAAACGATGTTCGAAAAATATAAAACTTTGTCACAATGCAAAATATGAAGAAATAAATGCAATGTAATGTTTTTGAAAATTTTGGATGCACTATGAATTTTTTATGGATTTTTAAATGCAAACGGAATAATTTTAAATAGTTAATTATCATAAATATTAAACCTACTTGTTTTCAAGAAATAAAATTATCTAAGATCTATCACTAGGTGATGGATCTCAGAAAAATCCTAAACCTCGAAAATGTAGGGTTTAATACCTATTAAAAATTAAATACCGAAATATGCAAAATGATTTTTAAAGGGCAAATTAGTAAATGCAAATCTATTTGGGCACAATGTTAAGCACAATAATTTCTACAACGTGTGATTTTTCGGGGATTTTTAGAGCAACAGTTAATCAAATATGAATTTTAGAGCACAAACTGGGCAAAATGTGCAAATTTCTACAAAATAATTAATTATTAATTAACCACTGATCATAAACATTTCCACAATAAGTCAAAATGTAGAGAATTGATCAACAAACATCATGTTATTTTCTGATGATAAAATAATGTAGAGAAGAGGTTCTAAACAGAGGGGGAACACATGGTTATTTATGTAATAAATAAATATAAAATAAATAAAGAAATAACTGCAGTGAGGGCTGAAATGTCAATACCGATACTCAGGGGGGAATACTTGCAAAATTTCCAAGGGGCACGTGCTGCGCACGTGCATTTGGCTTGAGTGGACTGATGCACAAATAGGGGGAAGCTCCGAGGGGCGGTCTGCAAATGACCCAGCGGGTCACGTGCAGATCACGTGAACCCTGGGGATGAAGGGCTGATGACGTCCCCCCGTGCACGCGCAAAGCACGTGCGGGGGTCTCGGGCCCTCCGCCCGATGGCTGGTGGCGGTGTGTAGGCGGAGGCTGTCGCGGCGGAGGCGTGGCGTGCAGCTCCGGTGGCGTGGCGTTGGAGCTGAGTGCAGTTGTTGTCGATGGTGGTCGGCGAAGTGGTCGATGATGGTCGAGGCTGACGTTGGCTAACCTCAGCCCAGGTGGTGGAGCGAAGCGGTCGAGGATGGCTCGGCCACAGGGGGTGCTGACAGAGGAGTGGCCGGTTCAGGGCGGAGGCGAGGCGAATGCTGGCCCTTCGCTGGTGGCGGCGACTCGCGGGAGGAGCCTGCTGGCGGTCTCGGTGGAAGTCGAAGAAGACGTAGGCGGTCGTCGGAGATGTTCGGCTCGTGGTGTCGAGGCGTTAATGGCGGTTGCGGAAGATGACGTTGCGTTGGCTCGACGACTAGAGTCGGAGCTGGGCACTAGCGGCGGAGGAGCGCCGTATGCAGCAAGGCATCGCTTCCTTGGATCTCGCCGGCGTAGGTGCGGAGGCTTGGCGCTGTCACCGCCGCCCCCGACTTGCAGAGCTAACGGCGGATACTCGATCAAGGGGGCCGAAGGAGCTCTTAAATAGGGCATGAGAGGGAAGGGTAGTCGGCGATGGTTAGCGGGGATTGCGGAGAGGGCGCGGAGGAGGTTGGGGGAATACATGAGATCCGCGGGGGCGACGGCTGGATGCAAGGTCAAGGGCGGTGGCCGTTGCGAGAAGAGTGGGCGGAGGCAGAGAGACCGGGGGGCCGTTGGGGAAGACGCGCAACGGCCGTTTGATCGACCGCTGATCAAACGACCGTGGAGACGCCACGTGGCGCAGGCTGCCACGTGTCAGCACCACCAAAAAACGAAAATAAAAGATTTTGTAAAATCAAAAAGAAATAGTAAACGACCTTGGATCGAAAAATTTCCTTCATGAAAAATGCTCGTCTCGACGAGATCTACAACTTTCATAAAGACATCAAAGCCAAAATCGGTCAAATATAAAAAGTGAAATTTTAGGGTATCCCATGTACATAGAATACCTTGATTTTTGGGTTTTCTATTTTTTTGTCATTTTTAAATCTGATAAAAAATCCGAAAAAATATAGAGAAATCAAAGCTAAATAAAAGATATCTAAATCTATTTTTTGGATTTTTATTAATTAAGAAAATATATACATAAAATACAAGTCAAAAACCGCTAAAATATACAATGTATAAAAAGAGGCCCAAAACCCAACTTTCACATACGAGCTCCGATTCACTTGAACTTGGTCTTGTTTTGAAGGTAATTGAATGTGTATTAGTTCAAAAGTGAGTAGGATCAAATCGGACCTTGGATGGGGAAGATATGGGGTTTTTAGTCTGAGAATCCTGAAACTAGGGTTTGGGTTTTTGGTCCACATATCAGGGTTAGTGATTTTTTTGTATTTTTCATTTTCTATTGTTAGTGATATGCACATTTGCGCCATTCGGAGTTAGCATGAAGGAGTTAAAAATCCGGGAAATTAGGCTATTTACAGGTCAAATGTGCCTTGGATTTTTGGCTTCTTATTTTGTGCATAAATTATGGATAAAATACAATTCTTATGAAAACATGCATGAATGCTAATTATGCAGAATAGATGCAGAAATGTTGTTGATTTTGAGGGATTTGAGCTTAATAAATGGGACTTAGAGCGATGAATCCGAGATTCGTCAATATACAAGGCTTGATTTAACCTAGAGCAGTAGATTTTAGGAATTCTAAATCTCTAAGTTGATCCAAGTAGTAATAAAAAGGAATTCAACTCTTCTAATTGTCAGACTCTCAATGTATACATAAATATAAGAAGTATAGACTGCAACCATGAGAGTGGAGTCGAGATATCACCAAAAATTCCAATCTCAGAAGCTTTCCCAAGGACCCAACCCTCAACTCTAGGGAATAAATCCAGTCTTGCCTCAATCCATCGTCTCTTTAGTTCGTCAGACTTCAATGGTATAAATGGAAGGCGTGATTATGGAGGATGTAGGATTGTGTGCTTATTGTCTCTTCCTCTCAATGGAACATGGTTCTCTCAAGTGCCAATACTCAACACATTTTTTTTATTTTGCCAATCAGTGTGTCCATCAAGGAGTGATTGAGTCGTCTGTACTTGTTTTCCTGGGAATACACCAGGGTACGTCTTCTTTAAGCATCTAATATACTTGTACCCATACTTGTAGCGCTAACGACACAGAGCTCTTTTCGTGGTACTAGCCTGACTCATAAAAGCCTAATGATTTGGTCCAAGTGGACACTTAAAGTTTGGGCGTACTCGCCTTGAATAAAATAGCTTATATGATGTAACTTTGTAATGCGATGAGCTTTTCTTTTCACTTTCCAACTTTTTATTTTAGGGAACTTCCCTTCTTTTTGGCTAGCTCTAATGCTTTTACCGAAGAATAGCGCACACTGATGAACTTATTAATTTAATGTCATCACACCCTGGAACTTTAGGTCAAAGTCAAGAGATAGCATGAGAATATGTCCCATACTGGCTAAGATGCTAACACTCAGGTTTCATGAAGCTGTCATTACTCTTATCCCATCCTCGAGCATCATATAGATCAAATCCCAACTCAAGCTTCAAATCCCAATCTCCTTAGTGACACCTTTGCTCATCTCAATCATGATTGCATTCATGCATGTGAGTGATAGTCAAATTCTTTTAAGGGAGATTAAGCATGAAATATAACATGCATATCTTCAATCTAGGAGAGAGTGAATTTTTAGGTCCAAGACCCTAATCAATAAGACATGATAACTCTAAGTCTAGGGACTCCTTAAACCTAGTGATAAAGATCATCTCAAGCCTTGAGTACATAGTGGAAGTGTCAGAGAATAATACTAATTAATACGTCAATCTTTTTGTGATTTTATTTTTTATATTGAATTAAGCAATTAATTATACTCAATTGCACCCTTAGCTTTAAAAAGATTTTTGAAAACTTGTTGCAACATTGTCACATATGTATGTAGGTTTTCAAAATATTTTACAAATAATTTTCCAAACATTTTAGACCATATTTTCGCAAACCATGTAGAACACTTTAAAAATCATGTCAAATATATAAATAATTTTCAAAAATGATTTTCAAAGCATTTTGTACACAAATCAGTTCAAAAGTGTAATACGATACCCATAACCCCAATAGTTTGAAAATTTTAAAAATATGAGCTATGGCTGAAGTATATACGTAATATATACAATAGACCCCCATATACTTAGCTTTTGCTATGTCCTCATAGCACAAAGTGATATGAAGCCATAGCTCATGCTAAATATAAAAGAATATACAAAAACTGATGATAAAATCATAGGTGTAAAATGAATAAAAAGAATAAGTTAGATGAAGACAGGGACTCGGGTCCCCCGATACTTAAGCTGAGAAATAACTTAAGTATAAAGATATGAATTAAGACTAGGTTACCTGAGGGGAACAATCAGAACGACATTGGACCCTCCTATACTTAGGCTGAAAATAAGCCTGCATATAAAAATAGGAAGATAAGCAAGGAAGGGACCAAAGTTAGATGAATCTCTAGATGACGAATCTCAGAAGATGATAATGGAGCCTAAGGTTTCGGAAGGTTGAAGAATCAAACAAGATCAAACAAACCGATTATTTCACCAACACATAGTGAAGATCATAAATATGGTCTAATTATCTTGTCTCTTTTATTGGTGATAATACAAAATTCACATTTATTACGAGTAGGTTTAAGTAGGATTTGGGCACTATTTTATGGATGCGTCCTCATCTCTCAACATATAAAATAATCCTGCAAATAATGAAGGGTTTTGCTCTCCCAAAACAAGGTGAATTTTAACTCTATTTTATTTATATCAACTTGCATTATAGTCCCATTTTTAGAAATTAGGTCATCACTTGTGTTAAATCTTTGAACACATAAATCATCGTCTACCATCCAGTTCCATTTCCGTATTATCCTAAGTGACAAATGATGAAATGAAAAAATCCACGCAGATGTAAAATCCGGATGCCATGCTCAAGAGAAGTACGTACAGTGATTCCTACTCTCTTCATGCACATGCAAGGCTGAATATAAAAAATTATCTAAATGATTGCAAGTCGATGAAAAATCGCACATAATCATAAGTTCTTTTAACAATTAGATTCAATTTATCTGAGCAAAGTTGAACGTAGATTACGTACGTATCATGAATCTTAGAGATGTATTAATCTCATAAGATGAAGTTAGTGTGCCCTAACTTACGAATCAAACACTTAGGATAATACATCAAAAGTAGCTCTATGAGCTGTGTGCCTGGATCCAAAATCGAGCACTCAAGTTAAGTCCCACCCAACATAGGTGAAACAGACTCCACACACACAAAAAATAATATAGTCCAAGTCCACAATTATTACATCAAAAATAGCAACAGAATAATCTTTGAAAGACTTAATTGCATCTTATGTGGCTCCTCTCAGCATGAACCCCTTCTTGTGCTTCCTGCCCTCCATTCTCCAAGAGCGTCCTCGATGAATGGGCCCTAGCACAGAAGAGAATAGTTTAGATATTTCAAAAATTATAGAAATAGATATAATAATGCATAAGACATCACATCATGGGATTAACCTAAATAAAATTAGAATCAACTTTACTAAAAATAAAAAACCTAAATAATTATATTAATGAAGCCGTATCCCTAGCAATGGCGCCATACGATGGACCACTCAATGCATGTTAATTTGGATCCGTTGTAGCACGAGCACTTAGCGCGTCATACAGAACTGAATGAATGGTCTCCGCAAGGAGGATTTATCTTTAATATATATATCCTAGGAAGTCCAGAGTCAAATACAAGGACACGAGCCGCAATATGATCATTTAGATTTTTAAATATCTAAGTTGAGTAGTTGATAAATAATCTAGGTCAAAACAGAGACAACAATGCAGGCAAGCAATGCAAGATAATGCACATCATCAATGCATGCATGGATGAGAAGAAATGTGATGAGGAAACATATAAATGCATGCTAGAAAATAATGATGTGTGTTGATACGATTTTACGCGGTTTAAAAAGTTGTGTTTACCATGTTGTTGTTGTTCCACGCAAAACCGCAATCAAACAAATAATATTACAACTACAAGCATGTTGGAAAAATATGAGTTATATAGTGCAAGTAGAGGTTCGTATCCGCAGGGACTAAGCAAACTCGCTCTTTTTGTTCTTCTTTAAAACTTGATTCAATTTATAAATGTATTGCGATGAAAGAAAATTTATAACAGAATGTGATCTACGGTGAAAATACTTCTTAGAACTTAGAGTAAGCAAGTGATGGTATGAGTGCAACTAAGTAAGGAAGTGGGGGTTGATTTGCAATTTAATATGAGAAGATGAGATTTACTTGGAAGCTTTCAAGAGAGAATGATGAAAAAACTTGCATTGCATATATTTTCAAGAAAAATAGAGTTGACAATAGCTTACAAAAAAAGAGTTGTTCCTTCAAATTTAACTTAAACCAACTAACCAAGATAATAAAAATTCATTCGACAAATAAGATGGGAAAGAAATGCTTCTCTATTTGATTCCCGAGTGAAGATGACGATGATGCCTTGGAGATGGGAGTGTGTGGGAAGACACGTGGGCTGATTGCACACACGAGTATGGTGCCGGAGAGAGAAGGTCGTCGAGGAGGAGATGCGTCGCAGCAGCGCGGAAGGAGATAGCTGTGCAGGCTGCTACGAACTGGAGGAGATGGCCATGCGTGTGGACGCACGGGCTGCTACGGGCTGGAGGAAAACCACGGGGAGGAGAACGGCTGGACGTTGTTGGCGTTATCTTTGTGCCTGCATGAGAAAAACGAGAGAGAGGGAGATGGAAACAAGAGAGTAAAAATGAGAAAGAAGAAAATGGGGGAGAGGGAGAGGGTGCGTGAGTTGAGAATGGGGTAAAAAGGCCTCCTTTTATAGATGAAATATGCTTGCAAATAAAGGGAGACATCCCATGCAAATAAAGACAAAATATCATCATGAATGCATGAAGAATTAATTTTTGTATGGGGAAAAGGTGCATGGGAAAAAGGAATATGGGGAACATGGGTTTTAAATGCTTCTTGAGCCATGTGTTGTATGGGAAAGGGAGAGGGAATAAAGAATGTGAATTTTGCACAATGTTTCCCCTTCATTTCTTGCTAACAAATTATGTAGAGCCAAATTAGATTTAATGATCAATCAATTTGCTTGGATAAAATATTTCAATGAGTAATTGGATTTGATGATGAAGAGAGAATTTGGTCATTAATTTAATTATGCATTTCTAGAGGTGATTTTCTTGTTGTATTTGCAGAATCGATAATATCTGGCTTAAGTGATATTTGAGGTATATGTATCAGATATTAATGGAATTCTTTATGTATTTTGTATACTATTATACCAGTATAATATGTACTCATCACACCCCCATACTTAAATCTTGCTAGTCCCGAGCAAGAATAAGATAAGAAATAATGAAGGATAGGGAGACTAGCCAAGATAAATCTGGTGAGGGTTTGCAGCAGACATACCCACAAAGTCTCGAGTTTTCAGATCCTAACCACACGAATACACGGACTTCAGTAGAGTTGACCCATGGATTAATGATTTGTTTGAATCGTCTACTTGACTCAAGTTTTATAGTTTCAACAGCCTCTCAGTTCCAACAAAATCAAACATGGTTCCAGAAGGTCGATCAGGTCAGCTCATCCCTAAGAAACAGGTATTCTCTTTGACCTTGAGTGGATATAAACAGTGTTAGTGATAGTTTTAGCTTTCATGAGTCAAGAGAATGAGCTAACAACACAATCTATCAAGGTACCGAATGATTCTCTATACATATAGCCTCGGTCCTCACCTAGATTCAGGCATAATCTCCTTTCACCCGAATATGTCAGCATAAAAAAATAGGTCATAGTTTATTGGAGAATGGGACTTAATTTCGGGGTTTTCCGTAGACCGCTTTGGTCAGTTGCTCTCACTCTTTTCCTTTTGCAGAGCATAACCCTGGGCCTCTTTGGGCCTCTTTTAAAAATTTAGGTAGCATCATTGGGCTGCTACCACAGCTTTTTGGTGGAGGAGGGTTATTTGGTGGTCTTCTTTCCTTGCTTTTGCTTCGCACATCTTTGCAAGATTGGTGGTTTTTGGCATTTTGTATTGAGATATGCCTTTTGTGGTGTTTTTGTTTTGGGTTTGGCATCAAAAAGGTAGTATCGGCTAAATATTGACTTTGGAGGCACGATACTGGCTTAATTGCTGACACACTTAGACTAGAGAGATCATGATGCTCTTGAGTCAGGTTCCTTCACTGACTATAGATAAGGTTCAGGCATTGGCACAACCAAGAGGACAACTCCTCACCTCAACTAGATTGTAATTGTATCTCGTAAAATAAACTCAATCAAGCTAAGTGCAATGTGCAGTTGCTTAATATCCACTGAAGAGTTTAGGAGTACTACTAGTTTCTCAGGTGATCTAATTAGATACAAAAGTTCATTCACCAGTAGAGTTAGTGGAACTGAGAGAATAAAGTCCACATGGACCTGAAGAAAGCTTAAAAACTCATGCCTAGTGAAATTCTGATGAAGTTAAGTGGATTAGGGTCAACTCAACCTCAATCTATGATCTATGAAGTGAAGATCTAATTTCTCAAACTAGGAAGGATGTATTTTTGGTGGTTTTCTTGCTTTTTGAAAATATTTTTAGGAGAAATTTTGCATTTTTTTTGTTTTTGAAAAGTAAGAAATTTTGAAAACTATGCAGACACCCCCCCATACTTATCAGAAACCATCTCCTCATGGTGAAGACAAAGTGTAATAGGAGGATCAGAAGGGATGAGTGATTGTGAAAAGTATTATTGGTTTTTTTGTGAAGTGTGGAGGTGGACCCCCATACTTATCTAATGCAATGCAGTAAAGAGAAGGATACAAAGAAAGGAAAAGATACCTGTGGGTGTGGACCCACAAAATATTGTTGGTTTAACGTCCCAACTCGACGATTCAGCTTATCAAGAGTATCCAGTGTTGCGTGTGAGTGCAGAAGCTGTATTCAGAAAACCCAAATGAAATTCTTGATATGATACGGATATCTTGACCCATATGTGAGAGTGTGGTTGATGAATTTGATAAATGTGTGTTGTCATTAATACGGTGAAGACATTAATTAGTTGATGAATCAGAATGAGAGATGAATCAGTTTGATCCTGGATTGGATGTGATGGGAGGGAAATGGGTGGACTGGTGAAGGGCTCATGGACCAGATATGATGTATTGAAGTCGAGCTCTACATGGTCAAGAATTGATTCTTCCATCAAAGAAGGTTGAGTGGTTATAAGCATGTGATCCTCCAATATATATTGTGATAAATTATCATTGTCCCTCAAATAATCATCATGGCTATTTTCGGTGGTATCTATTGTCAATTTCATTTCAGTTCTCTGCTTGAGCCATGAGGGTGATTCTCTCCCCGAAATATGATTTGGGTATTCAAAGGTCAGGAGCAGGGGTGTGTTGGCAATTGAATTAGGAGGTATGACAATAGAGGTCGGATTTGGCAAAGGTTGAGTTGCATGAATGATTGGATGATTATCTTCGAATGTTTTGAGTAATTCTTCAGTTTCATTCCAAAAAGGATCAGAGAATAAAAAACCATTATGATCAGATTCTGACTCAGTAGTAGAAGATGTATTATTATATTCATCAACCGAATTGAGTGGATCTTCTTTCTCAATGGTGAAGGCAATGGAGTTGGAAATCTCATCTTTGAAAGGGTCATCATAAAAGATCTTCAACATATAATCATGTGTTGGTTGGAAGAGAGTCTTGGTGCATGAAGAAGTCAATTCATTATCTACTATATCCTCATATTCAAACTCTAAGTTTGGACTTTTTTCATTAATCGTAAAATCACATCTAGAATTAACATCAAACATCGAATCTTCCTCGATTTCTTCGCTGGAGTCAATACCAATAATATCCTCAAATTCAATTATTATCTCAGACCAATCGATATCATTAGTAGACTGATGTTCATAACCTTCAGAATAGTCTAAGGAAAGATCGATGCCATCATTAATACATGTATCCATCAAGAGTGGGTCGTGATCGAGTTGTATTAGGGGTGTGATCTCAATTTCAAACATGTCCTTATTATACTCTCCAAAATCATTCTGATCAATATGATTCATGAATGCCGAAATTATATCACATTCCTCCTCAATTTCATCCATAGAGCCATATTCCATAAGATGCCCCTCAAGATCACAAAATGATGTTTCATGCTCAAAGTTTTTTAGTCTTTCCAAGAGAAAAAAATTCATCTATTAAATCATTGGGCATCTCAATTAATACGTGGTCTGACACAGGAGGAGCGAAGATGGAGATATCATGAAATTTAGTCAATCTGGGTTTGAGGAGGCATGGAGATGGCACTATTTCAACAATAAAATCTTCTTCTATACATCTCACATCTAGTTCATCAAAAGGAAGTATCTGTGTTTGGTTCACTGATATTGGGACCCATTTTTCTTCTTCCCTTGAGTGTCTGAAATCCTCAATTTTCTTTTCTTGATATCTCTCAAAATATTGTTGAGATCTATTGCATTCATCCGTCAAACTATTTGGCCTATTCATCTAGTGAGCACGAATTTCCAAAAGTTGTTTACTGACATTCTCATACATCCTATTACACTCATCCATAAGTGCTCCCTGGTTTTGTTGGATTTGGATAGCTAATTCATGAAGAGTATGTTGCGAGTCACTTTCATGGGTCGGTGATAGGGGTATGGAGATTGAGTGATTTCTTAAAGAATCAGAGATTAGTCCAGTATTCAAAATGGATGAGTGTTCTGCGTGTGAAAGTGGTTTGAAAGAGACAAAGGAAGCGCATGCAGGAGAAGGTAATGCAAGAAATTCCTCTAATATAGGGTCATCATGGGGTGGTTTTGACGTTTGATCGGATGACTCGTTCTTTTTGTGTTCCTGATCTTCTTGATATTTTTGCACTAGATGCATCATTTCATCAATCTCATGCTCAATCGATAATAAAATAGGTGGATCAATGGGTCGAGAAGATCGTTTCCTATCCTCCAAATGATTCAAAGCAATAGCCCGATTCAGCTTTGTTTTCTCGTGCATCTCATTGAGCATAACTTGAATTTTTTCCATGAATAAAGATTCTCAAGTACAGACAAGAATGAGTGGGATTTTCTTTTATAGATCGGGTCGTAATCTAGCGGGTTGTTGCAATTTATTTTTAAAAGATATACGACCTAGCATACACAACACAAACACCAGACAAGTTGTTGTTTCACCAACTCACACAAAAATTACCGCGGAAGCGGTTATCTTTTCAATTTTAGTTTAGTGATTCAACAAAAGTTTTCAGAGAAATTAGGGTCCTTAAAGATGAGGTGGGTGTGGAAGATTGTGAGAAATCGATGTCCTAATCCGGCTGGGGGATCCAGGGTGCGGTACTCAGATCGAGGATCTGCTTCTTCCCACAAGAACCTAAGCCCAACGCGTCGAGGAGTTACGATCTCTCTCTGCAATCCCACGTAGCACCAGGGATTTTTGTCTCTATCCAAGGGTTCTATGTGCTCGTGATTTTTGTGTCATACACGTGCATCAAACAAGCATTCAGAATTTATCCGCTTTCTGCTCGGGCCACTGCGGTGGCCTTTCAAGCTTATCTTTTTAAATGATCAGCACACGATTTGGTGGTCTTTGAATTAGATTATCAGAGGGAGAAGACCACGGAGATGATGCAAAGAAGAAGTGTTTTTTAATTTTTTTTCGATTTAAGTTCGGGGCGCAAACAAATGCAGGAAATTTTTAAAAGCCTAAGATGCCTAAGAGAAAGATGGACTCACAGTGCCTGCACTTCTGGCGCTAATCCGTAATATTTTGTCCTGCTGATGGCGAGCTTTTCCGAGAAGGAGGGGAAAATTAAGATTACAATTTTTTTACCAAATTACAAGTTTGCTAAAACAAAATGCATGAAAAGACAAGTATAATTTTTTTTTTCTTTTTGAAGCCTAAGTACCTGCAAAACAAAAAAAATACACGGATTAGAAACTTGAAATTAAGTTAGAATGAAGAAAAAATTGCAAACGTTGCTTAGTCCCCGGCAACGGCGCCAAAATGTTGATGCGATTTTACGCGGTTTAAAAAGTTGTTTTTACCATGTCGTTGTTGTTCCACGCAAAACCGCAATCAAACAAATAATATTACAACTATAAGCATGTTGGAAAAATATGAGTTATATAGTGCAAGTAGAGGTTCGTATCCGCAGGGACTAAGCAAACTCGCTCTTTTTGTTCTTCTTTAAAACTTGATTCAATTTATAAATGTATTGCGATGAAAGAAAATTTATAACAGAATGTGATCTACGGTGAAAATACTTCTTAGAACTTAGAGTAAGCAAATGATGGTATGAGTGCAACTAAGTAAGGAAGTGGGGGTTGATTTGCAATTTAATATGAGAAGATGAGATTTACTTGGAAGCTTTCAAGAGAGAATGATGAAAAAACTTGCATTGCATATATTTTCAAGAAAAATAGAGTTGGCAATAGCTTACACAAAAAGAGTTGTTCCTTCAAATTTAACTTAAACCAACTAACCAAGATAATAAAAATTCATGCGACAAATAAGATGGGAAAGAAATGCTTCTTTATTTGATTCCCGAGTGAAGATGACGATGATGCCTTGGAGATGGGAGTGTGTGGGAAGACACGTGGGCTGATTGCACACACGAGTATGGTGCCGGAGAGAGAAGGTCGTCGAGGAGGAGATGCGTCGCAGCAGCGCGGAAGGAGATAGCCGTGCAGGCTGCTACGAATTGGAGGAGATGGCCATGCGTGTGGACGCACGGGCTGCTACGGGCTGGAGGAAAACCACGGGGAGGAGAACGGCTGGACGTTGTTGGCATTATCTTTGTGCCTGCATGAGAAAAACGAGAGAGAGGGAGATGGAAACAAGAGAGTAAAAATGAGAAAGAAGAAAATGGGGGAGAGGGAGAGGGTGCGTGAGTTGAGAATGGGGTAAGAAGGCCTCCTTTTATAGATGAAATATGCTTGCAAATAAAGGGAGACATCCCATACAAATAAAGACAAAATATCATCATGAATGCATGAAGAATTAATTTTTGTATGGGGAAAAGGTGCATGGGAAAAAGGAACATGGGGAACATGGGTTTTAAATGCTTCTTGAGCCATGTGTTGTATGGGAAAGGGAGAGGGAATAAAGAATGTGAATTTTGCACAATGTTTCCCCTTCATTTCTTGCTAACAAATTATGTAGAGCCAAATTAGATTTAATGATCAAGCAATTTGCTTGGATAAAGTATTTCAATGAGTAATTGGATTTGATGATGAAGAGAGAATTTGGTCATTAATTTAATTATGCATTTCTAGAGGTGATTTTCTTGTTGTATTTGCAGAATCGATAATATCTGGCTTAAGTGATATTTGAGGTGTATGTATCAGATATTAATGGAATTCTTTATGTATTTTGTATACTATTATACCAGTATAATATGTACTCATCAATGTGATAAACAAAATGATAGCACAAGCAAATGCACACGTAATTATGCCCTAAAATTATTCATCAATCTTTAGCAACAAATCAAGATTTAATTATGCAATTTAATCCAAGCCTAGTTTCATTTAATAAAGATTTAAGTAACTTAATTATCTCTAATAAATTAATCAATCATTATGCATCAAATCAGATAATAAATTAAGCCATAAAAGATAATGAAACAAGGATCACAATGGCACTAAAATTACTTCATTTGGATAAAAGATGCTCAAGTTATTAATAATTAAGTCCAGGGGCATAAATATAGTAAAACATAACATAAAACATCACAGATAAGTCCTTGTAGGGACTAAAACATAATAACAAAAATCGGTCCTGGAATTTATGAAATATCACCTACGCGGAGGTATATTTGTAATATTGCAAACCAATAGGGTAGATTATATAACTAACCCAGGCCCGCATGCGTGAGGCGCATGCGGACCTAGGCTCGAGCGGAAGGAGGCTCGGTCGCAAGTTGGGATGTCATGTGGGCGACCTCTGTGCCACAGAGCAGGCGCGATTCCACCAAGCCTTCAGGTTGGATGCTGCGGTTGAGATTAAATTTGAACCGTCCGATCAGAAGGATTAGATGGTGACTGCTTCTGCTTCCTCTGTCGCTGGCCTCCCCTTGTTCGTCGAAAGAGACTGCTCTCCGGCGAGGTCACGGAGGCTCCACCTCGCTCTAACTCTATGTCAGATGGTTAGAGAAGATTTTTTAGGAGTTAGCGTAGATCCCGATGGAGAGTTGGCGGTCCGACAGTGATCTGGGCGATGGATCCAACCTTTATCGTCGACATCTGGGCTCTAGAATGGGTCACTCCAAGACGTCTGGCCATAGAAGAGAATACAGACCTACGAAGTTAGTTGAATAACCGAAGCTCACAGTAGTGTGGAATGAAGTGAGTGGAGGGCGTCGAAACGAAGAAGGTGAAGCCCTTGAGTGGGTTCTTCTCCAGCTCCGCCAGAGAAGAAGGCTTGTGATGTTGATGTTATGGAGGAAGGTAGCTAGTGATTGAAACCTCCAACGAAGTTCGAAGACCTTTGGCGCTGATTCGAGTCGATCTATTTGGACTTTGGGCTAATAAACTACTTGAATAAAATCTAGAAAATATAGTAAGGAAAGAAATTAAAACCTTAATCTTAATGATGATGCAGATGAAGGAGATGCCTGTGTTGAGATCTTAGGAGATCTCTGGTCTTCGCTTGACGAGGACAGTGGGCCTCGAAGCTTGAACGGACAAAGAAAGGCCATGACATGGCTCTTTTGCCAAGGGTCAGCACCAGAGACTTCTTGCTATCATGTCTCCCATAGGCCCCTCGCTCCTGTCACGAGGAGGAGTTGAAGGCTAGGATAAGCCTCGTACTAGGGTGGACAATCGCCGCTTGATGCAGCGGTGGGGTATTTGTAGAGGAGAAGTTGGTGGTTTCTATCCCCAGGCTGTGGTTTCAACCACCGTCACTTAGTGTGTGAGTTAGGGATAAGGGACAATGGTAGTTGGCATGAATGAGGGTCGAGCGGACAAGAGGTAGGTGTTGGAAGTTAGGCTAGAGGGGGGGTTAATGATGGGTGGACAATGGGGGGAAGTTAGGAGGTTGATGAGGTCAGCGGAGAAGAGAGGGGATTGCTGGAGGTTGGGGATGAAGTGGGTACCGTTGGATCTTTAGATACAACGACTCGGATTTAGGCGGATTTTGAAGGCTAGGATACACATGATCAAGAGGCGATGAGACGAGATAAGTTCAGACGGGTGTGGTTGAACCCAGGCTGTCTGATCCGATGATCAGTGGTTTAGAAGAGAGGCGGGTGGCCAAATAGGGACGTGCCACGTGGTGAACGTCTGAAGTGCCACTTAGCCCACTCAGATTTGAAGAAAATAAATAAATTAAAGTAAAATAAAAACGAATTAGTTAAAAGGAGAACTAGAAAAATGATGAACATGAAAGTTGTAGATCTCGATGAGATCTACAACTTTCATGTAGAACATCAAGGACCGGGACTATGAGCTCTAGAATCCTCAAAGAGATCAGAAGGTCATCTATGCATAGATAAAAATTAAATACCTGTTAAAGCGGTATAAAACTATTTTCTTTGTTTTTCTTTTATTTATTTTTTTATTTTTTATTTTGTTTTTATGTTAATTTATTTATATACAATATTATACTATTTTTTATTTGACTTTTAATGATAAATAAAAACATAAAATATTATCACAATAATATGGTTATATTAATATATATGAATTAATGCCAATTATATACAACACATAAAATAAAAATTAGTGTTAATTAGTCAATGAATCTTCTGATTAACTTAAGTAAGAGATATAATATTTGTATTTAATGATGATAAATAGGGGATTTATCATTCAATCACCGCAAATAATAGGGCCCGATAGGCCGAGTGTCTAGTCTAGGTACAAGCGCGAGTCTTCAAGCAAAGACCGTTGGAAATAGATAATTAATTACAAAAATAAATAAATAACTCTCTCTCTCTCTCTCTCTACAAAAAGGTAAATTCTTTACACCTCCTCAATGGGCTCGGTCACTAGAATCGCCCGCCTCCAATTGCTTCGAATCATGTTGGCTTTGAAGAAAGCGGCTCCAAGTCACCGGGTGCCTCGCATGAAAAATAAGAGAAATAACTGTTAGAGATATTTTCACAGAAATATATACAAAATTAAAGAAAATAAAAAAATAATGAGAATTAAATAAAAAAATAAATACAAGAAGAACCATGGGTCAGACTACCCAGGGATGGAAAACTTAAGATTTGAATTATTTAATAAATAAACCTAGACCATATACCTCTCGGCAACGATGCCATGCGACGAGCGCTAGAATTGACTTTTCTAATTGATGATAATGAATTATTGTTGTAGCTATTGTAGTCGGGCAACCTAGGAACCGTCAAAATTAATCACATTGAGAAATGATATAGAGAATCAAGTCTCCATGCGGTCAATATTATTTATTTTATTTGGATAAGTCCCATGGTCTAACTCAGGGAGGTAATATGAGGGTTCAGAATCAATCTTTAAATAATTCGTAAAATTAGGTTTTCAGAGAAAAATAATTATTTTCGGTGTTTTTGTATTTTTCAGATTTTTATGGATTTTTAATTAAAGATATAATAAATAATCAAAAGAAATATGATGCACGGTTTTGCAAATAAATATAATGTAAGATAATAATGCTATGTTATGTGATAGAAAAAACAAATAGATGCAATATTTTTGTGATTTTTAAATGGTGTATGATGATGCAAGATGCGTAGGTGCAAGCAAGCCAAGCAAGTCGACTATTCGAGCCATGCCAATTTTGCTCAATTATTTCTCAAGCCCCCTCTACCTTAATTAAGCTTAAGCAGATGAATATTTAATTAAACTCATATTAATTTCCCAAATAAATCCTCGAACAAATCACATATTATTGAGCAATAAAGAATTAAAGACTAAGAATATATGTGCTCAAAAATATAAATACTTCCTTGAATTAATTATTACTCTATAATTTCTCAAAAATATAAAACTCAGAGTTCTATATGATAGAATATCAAAAGTGGATCAAATCGACGTAAAGTCACTGGACTCACGTACAATTTACCCTCAGTGGGGGTATTGTTGTAATATTTGGAAGTAACGAGGGCTTCTCTACAATTTTCCCAAGGTCATGCACGCCGCATGTGTGACTGGACTTCTTAGAAATTCTGGAGTACTAGGGAGCATACCCGCGCTCCGTGGCGGGCTGTTTGTATTTATAATAATAGTAATAAAATATATGAAGCAACAGTTAGTAATTTATCCCTTTTGTGTATAAAATTAATCTAAATATAAAATGAAATATTGCGCATAAAATAAATAATTGAAACATTACTAATTCATATATAATGGCATATTTAACTTCATTATTATTATCATTGTTATATAAAAAAACTAATGTTAATAATTTTATTATCGATCTACCATGATCATGCAAACAACCTCAAAAATCAATTTAGTGATGATGGTGGCGGGAAAACTTTAGTATGTATCATTATTTACCATGCTCTATCTTTATCGAAACCTTGTATAATACAATGTTAAAATAATTTCAATAAATGTAAGTTCTCTCTTCTCCAGCAATTACGACTAACATCTAAAAGTATCTTTCTCTCTTAACGCATACCTTTCTTATTTCGAACATGGAAATTAATGGATTTGTTATATATTTTAAAAAGTGTGTTACCGTGAGATTATAATGAAAGGAATACTATAAATTCCAATTAGTTGTCATAATTAAAGAAAAAACAACAAAATTATAAATGTTAGCCTTGAATTAACATGTGATTCAAAGCTTAATATGAGAAAAGTTAATGCTTACTTTGCACGTGGGATGCATGTGAGACGCCTGGTTCGGTTAATGACTCGGCTTGGATGGCCCGCCCCTCCACATGTCGAGCGAGGTAGCTTCGCGGGATAACTGAAGCAATAGGTTCGGGGTTAGGCACGTGTGTCTCTATGAGGCGTCCGATGCGGATTGATCTAATGGCATGAATTTGGGCGAAATGGGACGGGTCATATCCCTCTCATTCTTGATCGAATGGGAGCTGTAGTAACTTGCTTCTTAGGGCTTCTGCTGCTCACGCGGAAGGTGGCGTCAGCGAAGTGAAGGTGGTTGATGAGTGGTGCTGCTCATGCTGCGGTGGTCTGATGCCGCTCGAAGGGTGTGGGCGGAAGTTCCGATGGCACGATGGTGGATGAAGCTGAAGGACAGGAGGTGTGAATCGAAGAAGACAAGGAGTGGGAGGGGGGGTCGAATCTCCCGAATTCGGAGGAGCGAGAGGCTCTCTTCTCGATGATTGCCTCAATGCTTGGCGTGAAGCACGAAGCTCAGCTTCATTTGTGGGAGAAGGTGCATTGTCGTGAGGGCCGTGGATCACGCCTATGGAAGAGGAATTTCACCAGTGAAGGAAGGGGTTGTCACCACCCATCTTTCACAGCTCGCTCTCTCGTTTGCGGTTGTCGATGGCAGACGAAGGCAGATACTTTTTTCGAAGATAGATTTGGGTTTTGATGGAGAGAGGGGGGAGCGAGGAGAGAAGGGGATATGGTGTGGGTTTGATATCCAAGAAGGTCGACGGTGGGTTTCCAGTCAATTAGAAGGGTTAGAATTGATCAAAGATGGTCTGCGAGGGGGGTGGAGATCGTGTAAGGATAAAGAAGTTAGGGGCCAACGGGGAAGAGCAGAAGTCAGCCGAGATTAGGGGTTTAGGCTATTGGTAGGGATAAGATAAGAAGAATGGGTTGGACAGAGGAGATGGTGCAACGGTGGAGAGAAGAGGGTCGCGACGGAGGTGGAGCGACGCAGCTGGAGGAGAGGGGAAATGCATGGGGCTAATGGATCCTCACGATCCAACAATCGGTACGATGCACGTGGTGTACAAAGGTTAGGCGGGGTGGCTGAGGACCGTTGATTTTGGATCGATCCGACGATAGAGGAATGCTCACGTGATTAGCACGTTAGGAGCTAAGGGGTTAGGCAGAAATCAGCCGGGCCTTTGGATCAATCTTGATCCAACGACCAAGATGGGTGATGCAAAAAAACCAAAAAGGGTTGATCGATAGGTGAGGTTTGACCTGGGGACTGAGTGGGCGTTGAAGCAGCGAATGCCGATGCACCACATGGCACGTTGACCATACTCTGATTAATACACATAAAGTACAAAGAATGATAGATTAAAAAATATCAAACGACCTCAAATGCAAAAATGCTCAACATGAAAAATGTTCCTCCTAATGTGATCTATAATGCACATGAAGGACTCAAATGCAAATGGAATAAGTTATGTAAGATATGATTTTTGTGCATTTTTATTTTTTATTTTTTATTTTATTTTCTTTAAATAAATAACGCATGCAAAAATCAAATATGAGGTAAATTAATGCAATGGACTTGAATGTATTGTTTTGGTATTTTTGTGAATTAAAATTAATTAGAAAATGAGAATTATGTCTAGATGAATCAATTAATCAGCTTAGGTTAAAATTAATCTTTTTTCTTTATTATCTGATTTTTCTGATTTTTATTTTTATATAATTAGTTAAAATAATGAATAAAATAGATAAATAAAAATAAATAATTAAAATGAGTCAAATATGCAAATGAAATAATAGGTCAAAATCAGTAAAAACATACAAGCACAGTTAGGTCCCAAATCTCAATTTTCATAAATGAACTCCGATTCTTTTGAATTTGATCTTGATTTGTAGATTATAGAATGTACATTAATTCTAAAGTGAGTAGAGTCATTTGGACACTATATGAGAGAGATATCGGTGTTTATGGATTTTTGTCCTTAAATTAGGTTTTGTGATTATTTTAACTATGTACAAGTTAGTATTTTTTAGGATTTTCATTTATTACAGTTAGTGATTTGTATACAATGAAATTGGTTTCATGTCAATTGGAGTTATCATGAATTAATAAAAAAATGTGTGAAATTAGGTGAAAATATGCAGATGAATATGAATGCAGAAATGAATGCTAATTTATGAAATTAATTGCAAGTGCATGGAAGTTAATTTTATGATATTAGCAGATGAATGATCCTAATTTCTTGGGGTGAAGCTCTATTTTCAGCTAATTAGAGTGATGAATCACATATTCAACATAACGTAAGTGAGGTTAATAGAGTGCTGGAGAATGCTTAATTATTACATAGATCAAACAATGTTATTTAATTCAATATTAAACTCACAAGTATGCTCGTGAATCAATGAATTACTTGGTGATCTATTGGTTTACAAATTTAGAGTAAGATAATGATGCACAATTTAAATAATCAACGAATCAATAAATCAAGATTAACCAAGATTCCTTTAAGTGTTCATTCTTTATCCTCCTTTTAAAACTAAGATAAATCTAACTTAGATTACATTAAATTTACTTAAACAAGGAATAAAATAACAAGAATGACGTACCCTAAGTTAATTATTTAATTCGATATTTAATGAGAACTTAAGGCAAATTAGATAACACTTATCAATCAAAGAGTTTGTTTTGAAATCAATTAATGATCAATGCATCACATCAGAACTCAAAATGCATCACGTTAAAGAGGATCTAATCATCTTTAAAATTCCACCACTTTCATTTGATTTGGAGCCAAGATGTAAATGATATTCAACAACAAAGATAGGGATTTAGTTGCAAGAAAACGAGAATTAAAACTTAACAAAACACCACAAATAGGTCCAAACAGGGACTAAAATATAAATATGAATAACTACATGCTTATCTTGCAATTTACCCCTTACATTGGGGTATTTTTGGAATAACTTAGAGCAGATAGGTTTCGAGTGTAAATTCCCTAGGCTATCACGAGCGGAGCGTGTGCGGGGTAGCTTCGGGATGTGGCTTGAATGCGTATCAGGTCCGGATCCACGTGGAGGTCTGATACCCCTTTGATTCGGTTCGGTCCTTCTAAGTCATCATGTGTGAAGTGGTGGCTCGGGTCTTCTCTAGGTCGTGGGATCAAGAGGATCCTATGGTTACTACTCATTGAGGAAGTCTTCTCCTCATCCGCAACCAATGGTTTCTAGCAGAGCTCCGGCAAGGGACTACCTCCTCCTCCATGCTCGTCTAAGATTGGGGAAGACCAAGGAAGCTTACTGGGACCAAGGTGAAGTTGATGGCTAGTTGAATAAGATATGAATCCATCTGGAGCGTAGTATCGGTGAAGACTCATTGGAGCAAAAGGTCGAGATCAGTGAAGACCTCAACACTCTAACCAATAAGTGCCTATGTGGTTATAGACTATAGCCGAAGCACAAGGGTGCGATTTGGGTAAAATGGGGTGAATGAGGGTTAATGAAGATGTAGAGACTGAGCCCTAGATGGGTTCAACTCATGCTAAAGATGATGAATTAAATCGAGGCATAGAAGATTATGGAGAAGAGGAAGGTGGACTCGAAAGGATTGGCATAGATCACTGATGTGCAGTGAAAGTGTGTGTGTAAAGAATGAAGGAATGAAGATGTGTGTTGCAGTGAATACAATATGGAAACAAAGAAGGTAAAGATCGAGGTATACCTGTTAATGAAGATGACGAACTGAGGTGATGACATGGCTTGAATATGGGCTTGAGACGAAGCTTGATAGCTTCGTGGTCGTCGCTTTTTTACTATATGTTTGAATATGTACATTTGGCAGACCGATAGGTTGATGGCCTAATCAAGGTCTATACACCGGCGCGCTGGTGTGCATATAAGGGCATATGAGTAATACGATCTCTCAAAGGGATCATACATGCTCATTACTGAACTGGAAGACATGAGCTCACTCATGAGAAATTGGGAAGGATTAAATTCCGTGCACGGTCGTCTCGCCTTGGAAGCTTGACTAATATGCTTTTGGAAAGTATATGATCAACACCTATGTATGATATATGCTTTTGGAAATTATATGATCGATACTGACCCCTAATGATCAAATGAGAAACTTAATGATGAAACCCTTAAACAGTCTAAATGAGATCTAAAATTTCGGGTTCATTCTAGGTCTTCCAGTATGTCGGATGTACAGATATTAGGAATACCTGAGGGTGATGTGATCATAGATGATTGTATAACTATGACGCTTCCATTCCTAGGGAGTGATGAAACGGGTTTGGATTTAATGACTCCTTTCAATAGAGAAGTAATTTGATCTTGGTCCAAATGTTGGACAGTGATCTGAATGTGATTCAGATGCAATGAAAAGCTTAGATTTATGGTTTTGATTTAATCAAACATATATGGGAGGTCCGTAAGATCTGGATTTGAGATATGATCTCAATATACAAGTCACTATACGTAGAATGTACCATCGCCATGTGCTTATCTCCAAGTATCCGCAGAGAAAACACATTATTCTTGAAAGAGTTCAAGAATAATTTCATTGTTAATATTATATATGAGCATTGAGCAAAATAGATAATTAAATGTGATTTAATTATTGTAAATAATATGAATGTGATTCGTATTGTTTGGTCAAATGAGAAATGGATAATTAAATGTGATTTAATTATCATGAATAATGCGAATGAGATTCATATTATTTGAGGGCATGAGATTTGAGATCTTAGAAAATTAAATATGATTTAATTACCAAGAATATGAATAATGTGGATAACACTATCCATATAGTTAATATATACATTATAAATGTGATTTATAATATATAAGAGAGAGTATTTGTAAATAACATTTGCAATTTAAATGTTGATATGAATTGGATTCACATTGGATAATTAATTGAAAATGTAATTTACATTTTATTTTGGGTTGTGAATGTGATTCACAAATTTCCAATGGCATGATTGCAATGTTTACAAAATAAGTTGGATTTATTTTTGTGAAATAATTTGCAAAAATGTTATTGTAAATATTAGATATTTTCATAGGATAATGCAATCTCATGGATTATGAGGAGATAGCCACCTTCCTTAAAGGAAGGGTGGATGGCCACCAACTCCTATCAGGAATGGGTAGCCATCCCCCTATTTATGGAAGGAGGCTACCCTCCTACCTATTATTGCTATGGATAATTGATTTAGTTTGAAAATAATTTATATTGATTATTATTCAATATATATTTAATTTAATTTAATAATTGTTATTGTTTTTTTACAACAAAATCATGGCCATTAAAAGAAACACAAATCAATGTGAACCATTGGATTTGTGTTGACCATGAATTGGGATCCATGGACTCCTAAAAAATATATAAGAAGTGGCAACCCTAGTTATTCTCTAGTATATAGAAAATATGCTCTCTCTCCCTCTCTCTCTCTCTCTACATGCCAAGTCTCTCTCTCATTGTGACCGTCTACCATGGAGCCATCGAGAGAGTCACCATCATCGCCACATCGCTGTTATGCTGCCAGATCGTTTGCTCGTGGATCTCCGTCTCTTTTGATGTGACTAACTCGTGAAGAAGACATCGGATCTCATGAGACGAGATCATGAGATTTGCCACTTGGATCATCAAATATGGATTGCGAGAAACACACGTTTCATCAACGCGCTCGCGAGCGTCTCCTCCATCGAATCAGACTTGAGACAAGAGGTCTCTTCGTTTAGAGACTTGATCGCGACCATGCTTCAAAAGGTAAACCTAATACTTGTTTGTGGTTTAGATTAAACGATCTGAGAAGTGTTCTTGGATCATGTAGTTTCATCGTTCAATTTTTTTAAATTCTGTTACCTCGAGCGACTAGTACAACTAGTCGCTCTCGATCGCATACGATGCGATTCTCATGCTTCCATGATGCCTTTAAGGATTTTTTTTCAATGTCCTTCAAATGACATCAGAGCCATAGTTCAGAGGCTTAGGATATGATCCTTAAACCAAAGATGACTTGGGCAATTTTGGTTGTGCGAACTTTCATCGCATTTTGTTCATGCAACCCTATTTTGTGTGATATTTTCGCCCTATTTAAATGTATTTAAACTCAAAATTATCACTTGGATTATGTTTCATATTAAATAAAGAAACCGTGGGAGTTGAGTTTGCGTGATTTGGAATCCGTTTGCTCAAGTTATGATGGAAAATCTAGACGTAATTAAATAGTTAATTACAGTTTTAAAACATGTAAATGCATGTTTATCATTTAGATTCTATTATAAATCAATTTGGCAAATCAAATAAACTTAATTTTCATGATTTGAATTTAAATTAATTAAGATATGCTAATTTTAGTAAGTAGGAGTCACTACTGAAAATCACTTTCCCAATCACGAACCTTTTGATTGTCATTTAATCATTAGTGGTAATTAATTATCGATTTCCTAAGATAATTGTTGATAAATATTTTGTGAAATATTTATAGATGGTTATTTTCTTAAATGACATTGCCTTAACCAAAATTGATCTAGAACACATTTGGTTATATCAATCCCAACAAACATTGTCAGTAGAATAGGATGGCGGATTTGTTTAGCAAATCTCCTTATAAATATTAATAGAAAATATTTTGATAAATATTATATGGTATAACTTCAGATGAAAGACCGATTATCATCTCAAATACAAAATGATCAAATCGCATTATCTTGACCTAGGGCTGATATGGTGTCTAGTCAGGGATCGTTGGGGTAGCAGGTTGCTCCGTGAGCAGTTTGTCCCACTCCTGCCGGTACTAGCCATGACATCGGGTAAGGAAAGTATAATGCTTGAAAAGATCATGATGTATTTTTCTGATTATTAAGATTTGATTAATGCATATTTTGAGATTATACCATCCTTCAAGTAATAATCAAAATTATTCGTTGGTTGATTGATTGAAATGATAATTGATTTAATATGATTAAGTTAATTAGATCCAATTATACACTCTATTCAAAATAGAGTTGTAATTCCCTTGGAAGAATTAATTATGTGAATATGATTCATAATAACTAATTAGAATTTGAACATGATAAGGAGGATCACATGAGTGACATCCATGGTCTTCCGTCAAGACAAAGGGTTCGTCGCCATGGATTGTATGTAGAAGACGCATGTCCGAAGTGACGGCTCCTACATACAACCGCATCTGGATCGGGCTCTTTGCTTCTCGAAAGAGTAATGTTATATGGTAGTTACCCCAATATCGGTTCCTCATATTATTGGGGCGATATTGGATTGCACATAGTGAGTTCCATTCCTGTTGACGGTTGGTTCAATTAACGACAGGTCGACATTGCCTTAGAGGTGGTGGACCCGGGTGTTAAACATCGAATTGGAAAATGCAAGTTGGACTTGTAAGGTAGAATGGGTTCCCACTTTTTTATCTGAGTTATAATTTCTTATATTATTGGGATGTAACAAAGGTAAGAAAGGAGATCCCAGATCTTGGCTGAGGTATAATGGTAAGTATATCTCTTACATTGAAAGTGATTAAGGGAATGAACTTTCAGTGTTGACAAGGCAAGGCAACATTCATATAAAAATTCCTAAATCAAAGTAATCTATATATGCAAATTATCTTATTTCAGATAGCCTACATTAAACCCACTCAAAATTATAGTCAATACTAATAGGTAAATTCTCATGAATTGGATTCATAATCAAGATATTGTACTTGCAGTTGAACACATAATGTATGTGGTTACAATGCACAAGTTTTCTCATAATAATGAGGAATGACAATTAAATAAACAATAGGACACCAAACTAGGTTTGTGTGTCTCTATAATCTTAATCACTCATCGAGTGTGCTTTGGAAACATGTCGATGCTGATCTTAATTGTCAAATAATCTTTATAAAATCTAAGAAGATGTTTGGCATACATATGTGTTATCGACATTTAATCATAAATGACATGGTTCACTGCATCATCCAAAATGGTAGCTCTATAAGAGATGATGTACTCAAAATGTTTGAGTACTTACCTGGACCAAAGTCTTTTAGAGTTTAGATGGATGTAGATACAATGAGTGTCATCACTCTACTGTCTATACTCAAGTCAATTATGAAGCTTCATAATATTCATATTGTATGAATTGAATGAAGCATGTATAAAGGTTGAAATACTCTTATATTGAAATCTTTTGAGTTCAACATAAGAGATCCTTTGTCTTAAGCAATGGTTATTTATAAATGAAGGAAGCGCAGTGGAAGCATAGGTCTGACCCAAGTAAGAAGGAAAGTGAAAGAGTTGATTGTACTTTTGTAAATTCCATATGACATCCAAAGAATTGGATAAATGCAAATACGGCAATAAGCCGATGTATTGATAGTGTGACTATCTAGATTATCTAAGATCCTTAGAGAAGGATCTGGATAGTGCATCGGGATAATATATATCTACATATAATCATTGAAATTGACTTGCTTATTAGATAAGATCAAAGTCTATATTGTATCTCATTCTTCTAATAATACTTGCAATCGGTTGCATATGTTTTAGAAGATTAGAAAATTTAATCATAAAGTTTAATAGATGTCCACATGGATATTGATGCAATTGTTGCAACATTCTCTTTTGGATAGATAGACTTAATATTTTCAATGGGAGAGCCCTTATTCTTAGGGAATGTCTCTATGACCTAGATATTAGAATACGTTCATTGTTTATTTTTAAATGTTAGAAATGAACATGTATTATGTAATAGACCTATCATAAAGAGTTATGATGGACATATTTCACATAGTAATCTAAAATCTAGAGGACTCTAGTATATTACAAAATTAATGAATAGTTCCATTTCTAAATATTGAAAAATAAACCTTAAAAGATTAATAGGAGGATGAAAATCATTTAATAATGATACGACATCAAGCCTTGGAGACAAGTCTTTTGATTTGATCAATAGACAAGTAAGAGATGAAACTTTAGAGTGTGAAATTTCAAATGTTACATACTTATGAGTATTATATTCAAAGTAGAAAATTTTAAATGCACCCTTATATGAGAATGGTGTTAGATGCCAATATATTCAAGATCTTATACATATTCATGTATGTGGATCCTCTGTATCATAACAACTATTAATGATATGCAATATCAATTGATGATTTTTGTGATATGAGATATCTTTCCTTCATTAAAAACTTTTGAAATGTTCAAATATTTCACAATTTGGTTTATAACCAAAGTTTGAAGGAAGATAACATGAATCTGATCTAACCTAGGTAGTCAATACTTATTAGATGAATTCATGGAATACCTTTTATAGAAAGGAATATCATTCCTATCTCAATCCTCTTAATGCTTGTAGGGAGATACAATTAGATCATGTGTGACATGATTTGATCAATGATGAATATTAGCATAATTACCTCTTAGTTTCCAGGTATATATGTAGTAGAAACTACTATATATACTTAATAATTTTCCATGCAAATCTAAAATAGAACATCCTCATAAGTTATGATTTGGAACCTAGCTTAGTGTTGGACACTTGGGGATTTAGGGTTGGTTGGTCCATAACTTTGTCATGGATGCAAATAAGCTGGAATCTAACACCAGAGAGTGCTACTTAATTAGGAAAATAAAAGATGGTATTGGATACTTACTTTATGACCTTGAGATTCTTAAAAGATATCATCTCTAAGGATGTGATTCTCAGAGGATGATTTTCTTGAGAATCAAGATGAAAATGAAGTGAATGAACTCATTTAATCTTGAGAAGATAATGAGGCTCCTAAAATCGAAAACTAAAAGGACAATTAAAGATGAAACACTCATACCTCTTAAAAGGGTTTTAAGGATGGATTCCATGTGTCAGTTAAGTCTGAAAATGATTTGACTTCATATGATGAAGCTTCCAAAGATAATGATATGGAAAGATGGATGTTGGCAATAAAGTCTAATATAGACTTCATATACAAGTATTGTATATGGACCCTCGAGAATCCACCTATATGGGTAAGACCCATTAAGGTGTAAATGGATTTTCAAGAGAAAAAGGGAACCTGATGAGAAGGTAGAGACCTTCAAAGCATGTCTCTAGCCATGAGCTGTACACCGAAGAGAAGACATCACTTGCGATGAGACTTGCTCTTCAGTGACCATGCTTAAACCCATCAGAATATTGCTAATTATAGCTGCACAACTTGATTATGACATCTTCAAGTTGGAAGTCAAGATTGCATTCCTCTATGAATTCTTCATCAAGGATATTCACATGAAGTAGCCCCAAGGCTTCATGGTTGAGGAAAGCAAGGTGTGCAAGCTAAAGAACTCCATCTATGGACTTAAATAAGCTTCTTGTAGTTGGAACATCAGAGTTGATGAAATTATAAATGTTATGATTTTAGATAGAATCTTGATGAACCATGTGAGGCTTAGTGGGAGTGCCAATGTGTTCATCATGCTAAATGTGGATAATATCCTAATCAGTTGGAATGATATAAGGATGATAATAAGAGTTTTATAATCTGGCTATTCCATACCTTGAGATATGATCTCAAGGATACCTCTTAGATCTTAGTTCTGAAGATTTTTAGAAGCAGAAAGAAGAGGGTATTGGGATTGTCACATTAAGTGGTATACCTTGGACAAGTTCCATTCTCGGAAAACCAACTGACCTATCTGAAGGGATAACACCTCAAAGAGTTGAGGAAGTGAATGCTAAAAACTGCTTGCCCATGTGCATAAGTTATGAGAAGCCGGGTGTATGCTAGATGTGTACAAAAGTCAGATGTCTGCCATGCAGTGTGATTAGTAAACTGTTACTAATCCTACTATGGAAATAAAATACTTAATTGTAGTAATAACAATATCTTCAAAGAGGACAAGATTTCCGAGATATTATTCTCTAAGTCTTATCTTCAAGAACATAATACTTTATATATATTGATCCAAAAGGTCTTAACGGTAGATACCTTAGGAGATAGAGATCTTCGGGAATAAGGGTATTCTGATAAGGATAATAGAAGCTACATACTGGTTATAACGACTATTGAGTGGTGGTGTCATAGACATTAGAACTGCTTCAACAAGATTGAGTATTAGTTGCATAAAATGCAACATTCGCATTGGTTGCGAGCACTATTACTAGGAGATATGTAAGTACCATAAAAGGACTTGGCGTAATCTCTCAGGAACAGAGTGGCTGGTCAGCTTACCTAGCTATATTAAATATCTTATGATTGTCACATGAGTGTGGGTTTAAAGATTATCCCATTACTGACTCTTTGGGCTAGTGGGAGATTGTTGGACATGTGAGACCACGACGAGCCATTATGCAATAAATGTTATTGAAAATCATTCCCCAATCTGAAATGAAGAATAACTGATTTGCATAAGAGGTCCCTTAGTACAATTAGGGTTATGTACCATGGCTATCTTGATGATCATACAACTGTTGATTCAATTGTTGAATCATAGAGGATGGTGCTTGGACAAATATCTAAAGAGTTAGATTGAGGACTCATAAAGCGTCATTAAATGATTATTAAGGGATGATCTCCTGAGTAGGAAAGGGCAATCCTTTTCTCTCACAGGATGATATTTAGCCGACCTCTTGATGCAGGTCCTCTGCATAAGAATAGAGATTCGGAGGTGTTAGATAAGTTAGGTCAAAGAGTTGACGTAATGAGATCGAGATAACCAAAGACCTATGTCGTATGCTGTCACAATATAGCACACATCCTCTGACCAGAGACAGATGTGTTACTATATGTTCGAGTATGTACATTTGGCAGACTGATAGGTTGACGGCCTAATCAAGGTCTATACACCGGTGCGTTTGTATGCATACAAGGGCATATGAGTAATACGATCTCTCAGGTGATCATACATGTTCATTACTGAACCGGAAGACATGAGCTCACTCATGAGAAATTGGGAAGAATTAAATTCCGTGCACGGTCGTCTTGCCTTGGAAGCTTGACTAAATTTGTAAGGTTTGATATATGCTTTTGGAAAGTATATGATCAACACCAAGGTGTGATATATGTTTTTGAAAATTATATGATCGATACCGACCCCCAATGATCAAATGAGAAACTTAATGATGAAACCCTTAAGGATACAATTTAAATGAGATCTAAAATTCCAGGTTCATTCTAGGTCTTCCAGTATGCCGGATGTACGGGTATTAGGAATACCTGAGGGTGATGTGATCATAAACGATTGTATAACTATGTCGCTTCCATTCTTAGAGAGTGATGAAACGGGTTTGGATTTTAATGACTCCTTTCAATAGACAAGTAATCTGATCTTGGTCCAAATGTTGGACAGTGATTTGAATGTGATTCAAATGCAATGAAAATATTATATTTATGGTTTTGATTTTATCAAACATCTGTGGGAGGTCCATAAGATATGGATTTGAGATATGATCTCAATATACAAGTCACTATATGTGGAACGTACAATCACCATGTGCTTATCTCCAAGTATCTGTGGAGAAAACACATTATTCTTGAAAGAGTTCAAGAATACTTTCATTGTTGATATTATATACGAGCATCGAGCAAAATAGATAATTAAATGTGATTTAATTATTATAAATATTATGAATGTGATTCATATTGTTTGGGTACATGATAAATGGATAATTAAATATGGTTTATTTATCATTAATACTGTGAATGAGATTCAAATTATTTGAGTGCATGAGATTTAAGATCTTAGATAATTAAATATGATTTAATTATCAATAATATAAACAATATGGATAGCATTATCCATATAGTTCATATATATATATTAAATGTGATTTATAATATATAAGAGAGAGCTATTTGTAAATAACATTTACAATTTAAATTTTGATGTGAATTGGATTCACATTGGACAACTAATTGAAAATGTAATTTACATTTTATATTGGGTCGTGAATGTGATTCACAAAATTCCAATGGCATGATTGCAATGTTCATAAAATAAATTGGATTTATTTTGTGAAATAATTTACAACAAATGTTGTTGTAAATATTGGAGATTTTCATGGGATAATGCAATCTCTTGGGTTATGATGAGATGGCCACCTTCCTTAAATGAAGGGTGGATGGCCACCAACTCCTATTAGGAATGGGTGGTCGTCCCCCTATTTTTAGAAGGAGGCTGGTCTCCTTCCTATTATCTACATGGATTATTGATTTAATTTGAAATTAATTTATATTGATTGCTATTCAATATATATTTAATTTTAAATTAATTGTTGTTTGTTTTTTCAACAAAATCATGTTCATTAAAAGAAACACAAATCAGTGTGAACTATTGGATTTGTGTTGTCTATGGATTGGTATCCATGGACTCCCAAAATATTATATAAGAAGAGACAACATTGCTCTTCTCTAGCATATAAAAAATAGGTTTTCTCCCTCTCCCTCTCTACACGCCAAGTCTCTCTCTTATTGTGGCCATCCACCATGGAATCCTAGAGAGAGTCACCATCGCCGCCTGTCAGATCGTTTGCTCATAGATCTCCATCTCGTTTGGTGTGCCTAACTTATGAAGAAGATGTTGGTTCTCATGAGACATGATTAGGAGATTCGTCGCTTGGATCATCAACATGGATTGCGAGGAGCATGCGTTCCATCAACGCGCACGCAAGTGTCTCCTCCATTGGATCATACTATAGACAGGAGGTTTCTTCGTTTAGAGACTCGATCGCAACCACACCTCAAGAGGTAAACCTAATACTTGTTTGTGGTTTATATGAAATGATCCGAGAAGTGTTCTTGGATCATGTGGTTTCATCGTTCATTTTTTTTAAATTCCGCTGCTCCGAGCTACTAGTAAGACTAGTCACTCCCGATCGTATACGATGCGATTCTCACACTTCCGTGACGCACTTAAAGATTTTTTTAAATATCCTTCAGTTGTCAGAGGTTGTATCGACCACCTCTACTTGCCTCACATGTGGTGAAGGTGACAATTGAAGATCCTAGCATAAATAAGGAACAAACAAACTACAAAATGGTGCTAGGATCAAGGGAAGAGGACAAGTGGACCACCTTGGAGAAAAATGGAGAAGTTGGGTATGTTGAAAGGTCGCAACCTTTGGGAGAGATGCAACTACATGTAGACGATGGAGGGAAGTTGTTGGATCAAATGCTCCAACATCCTAATATTAGGTGCGGCTGAGTGAAGGAGGTCCACTTGATCAAGTGATCAATTAGCTATGGAGGAGGTGGAGATGAGTGAACACGAGCTGTATGATATGAAGATCAAATGGTGAAGATCATGCGTGGGTGAGAAGAAGATCCTGGCCACCTGGATTGCTCTCATGCGGCCACATGGCCTAGTAGGAAAATTAGAAAACCAAATACTTGTAAAAATAAAATATCAAATGAAGTTAAATGAAAAAGTGTTCGTCATGAAACTTATATATATGTTCAAGATCTACAATTTCATATAGAACTCAAAGTCAAATTACATTATATACATAATCTTAATTTTTTGTATGTATTTTCTAATAAATGAAAATGTTCATTTATTTTTTTTATTTTTGGTATTTTTTATATAAAGAATAATATATAATATATTATATACAACTTATACTAATTTTTATTGAATTTCTAATAAAGAAAAAACACATAAAATAAAGGGAACCATAATACATATATTAAGTACTTATTTATTTACATGGAGTTAAATGATAAATACAATTAATTAATTGTTTAATGAATTCACTAGTTTAAGATATAGGGACAACAATAGAAATAAAGATGATGAAAATGGGATTCATCAAACAACCATTAAATGTCAAGCAAATTCAATTCCATTTAACAAAGCACGTAAAGATGCATCTACTATTTATCGAGAAAGGGAACAAATTCACCAAAAGTTCCTTATTCAAAATGTCATAAAACAGCCATATATAGAAATTGTATGGTTCTAACAAGTATCAAAAGACGTTTTTAAATCCTATAAATGGGATCTATGAGACTCAAGCTTCAAGTGGGATGCTTGTTTCTAATAAAAGGACAGTTGTGCAATTTTCTCAAATAAAACAAGCTACATATAGTAAGGGACTTCACCTATTAGTAATTGATTCCATCAATGTCTAATTATTCTATACGTTATGTAGGGTTGCTGACCGAAGTGAACATTTTTGTATTCGATATATAGTTCGTTCGATAATAGTTCGAAAAATGTTCGCATTTTTAAACGAACTGTGAACTTCAAATTTTAGTTTGATAGCTTAATGAATCGAACGTGAATAGAACATATGTTCGTTCGATAAAAGTTTGAGTTCAATATGTGTATGTCTATATTTGTGTGTGCAATTTCATATTTATACACATGATAAATTTCGAGGTTAAAGAAATTGTCATAGTTGTTAGGCTTTGCACCACTTTAATTTGAATTACTTCTTATTTTTACCGCATATCGAACCTTATTATCGAACTCTAGTTTTGAATTTGTTCATATAAACTAGTTTTAGTTATTTAAATTGTTAATGCACTATTATCGAATCGACCCTGAATGTTCATTTTCTGAACGAACTCAAACTCGAACTCGAACATATCCTATCGAACATTTATCTAACCGAATTCAAACTTGAACTCGAACTTTCGAACTTCCTTACCAAACCGAACTTGAACATATGTTCGCTCGTTACAATTTGGTTCGATTCACATCCCTAACATTATGCCATATGAAAGAGATTTAGATAAGCTTCATTACGACTCTAAATTCATTAAAAACAGAAATGTCTATCAAACGTTATACAAAATATTGAAGGGTATAAATGTAATTTTGAGAAATTAAAAACTAATATAAAACACATAAAAAGTGATTATTTGTAAATTAAATCTAAGAAAATGGAGGGGCCCATGTGCAGTTTCTCCAATATGCAAGCCTTTTCTGCAAATCTAGAAAGCTGGCATGATGAGGGTGCAATTTGCCCCATGAGAGGTCAAGAATGTAATTTACAAAAGGCTAAGGGTGGGTGCACATTGTGATCATTTTATTTGCTGAACTGAATTTTGAGAGGATTGAAAGTTTATTTTAAGTGCTTAATCGTTGCAGCTCTCAAAATCGATTAACAAATGATTTTATTGTTGTTATTTTTGCATGTTATAGTCCATGGTTGAACTCAGGGAGATAAACTTTCAATTAAGGATATGTAGCAGAATTCTTAGTATTTTGGGGATTTTATGTATTTTTAGTATTTTAAGAGATTTTATATTTTTAACAGATTTTATAGGTATATTTGTATGTTTTTACGTTGTTTTAAGTATACCCTTAAGTTATATATATGTATGTGATTTTTTTATCTATTTTATTATTTTTAGTTTCTGATTTTAATTTTTATTCGATTTTTATTTGTATTTTTTATCTATTTTATAAAAGTAAGATGTATTATGTATTAAATGTATATATGTAAGATATATAAGCTTCTTTTTGGATTTTATAAAATAGATAAAAAAATATGCAAAAAAATAATTTTGAAAAAAATCATGTTTTTATATTTTATTATCTTTTTGGTAGTTTTTAAAATAACTTTTTAGTTTATTTATTTATTTTTATATTGATTTTGTACAAGAAAATAATTAATATGTAAACTATATTTTTTGTAATTTTATATTCAGTAAATGCAACAAAGAAATTTTTTCTACAGTTTATTTATGATCTTTAGAAAAGGTATTATCGCATTTATACAATTTTATATGAATTTTGTATTTATTTATTTAATATTGCATAATATGTATTTTATTTGATTTTTGGTTATTATTGGCAGAGATTACTGACTATGTAATGTATTTTTTGAATTTTTATCATTTACGATTTTTTGTGATTTTTTAACTCAAAAGTATTTTTCAATATTATTTTGATTTTTTTAAATATAAAAGGAATTACATTTTCCCAAATAATTATATATTGTATAAAGTATTTTATCGTGTATTTTATAGTATTTTTATTTTATTTTTTATCTAATTTATTACAAAATTAAAAGGATATTTTATTAGTAGGTAGAGCATGAACTCATATGTAATTTTAGAAAATTATTAAGTGTACAGAAATATGATAGCCCTAACCTTCCCTCAACGCAGCTTGCATTCGATGCGGATGAGATTTCCTTGACTTTCTCGAGGAGATTTTTTTTATTTGGATGAGTCAATAGCTGCTTCTTCTTGAACTTCCGAAAAAAGGAACATCACTCTCTATTAAGTTGGAAGAACCCCAGATGCGAACCTCGAACATCTATCGTCGTAGAAGATCCCCATCTGGTTCACTGCCTCATTCTCCTCGAACCCCCAACTTCCTTATATATGTGGAGGCTCGATGACGAAAATGGGATGCAACTGATGAATTCTCCCCTACCCTCCTAATACTAGAATCAAAAGGCGTGACTGAAGAAGGAGTGGAGTGCATAAGCACGCCACTCGCTCTTGTATGGTAGACCTTAGAGACTCTTATATGAAAGGGGTCGAAGAGCCTAAGGTTAGAGGCAAGCTAGGATCGAGATTGATTATTAAGATATTTAGTACGAGAGTGAGTGCTCACTATCATTTGTTCACGGGTTGGGGATAAGCGCCCTCACGGTCAAGATGGAGGCGTTTATCCGGGCATCCCAGAATCAAGCTCGGACTGTTCTCCCCGGCGGCTACAGAAGAAAGCCTTGCTAAACTATTTGTTCTATTAGAGGTGCTTCGCGCTACCCGAATCTTTCTCGCACTGCCCTCACCTAGTCTTGCCTGCACTCCACTCGTCTTGGAAAATGCAGGAGCTTTCATTACTAGTTGGAAGGCCATGAGGGCTTTGCAGGAGAAGTTTGACCGAGGTGGATTGGTATGGGGGTTTCGGGGGGATCTCCCCTACTTTGATTCGACCTTTGACTAGTTCCCTGACCTCAGGGCGTAGATTCTATTATTGACTAATTCCATCCAGTCTATTTTCAAGTATAACCATTCCGTGCGAGGACGTACACAAATTGAGGTCTGGTGAAGAGCTTGGACTTCCCAGACTGCTTTTCCAGCGCATCACTCAAAGCCCGCCGCCTACCCAGCCTCATGCGAATAGTCCCTCGGTTATCGACCTTGAAACGACACTATTGGGAGAGGGGCAATCTTGCTAACTAAAGTCTGTATGGAATAGCTTTTGAATAAAATCTGTATATTCAATATATATGGAATTGGGATTGGAAAATGGGCAAATTCAGGGGATTTCACCCTTGTGATTCCAAATCCACTGCCTTGATCCTTCCTATGGTTCTCCTTGCTTTGTCGACTTGGAACTCGGAAAGAGTGACTCTTTTTCCTCCTACCCACTCCCTCAACAAAAGGATTGGTTGTTGGGGTAGAGGAGACATAATAGCAAACTGCTCCCCTCCTCTTGGTAGGGTCTCTGGGTAGGGGGGCTTCGGGAGCGTATCAATCCAATCAGCAGCCAAATCAAGCTAATCAAAGTAGTAGGAGCTCGACAAGAGAGACTTGAAAAGAAATACCCCAATATCCAATATATAGATATAGGTAGTTCTCTTTCCCCAAGGCTCAGTCAGAGAGAAGGGAGGGAGTCTTTTCCGGGATGTTCCTTTCACTCGAGCAAGGTCACTTTGGCCTTCGAAATATCCGACACACATCTTGACTATCATAGGCTTGTGTGGCACTTGACTGCCCGAATGTCCGAGCCCTAAGTCTAATGGGCTTTTCTGCATATATATCTGGTCTGAAACTTATCCATCTTCTGTATATGTTGAACCGGATAGTGTCAACTATGGCCAGACTGGAAAGAGAAGTCCAGTGGGCAAGGGCGGCGAGGGGTATTTCTTCATGGGGCCTCGAAGACTGCTTATCCACTTGATCTCCATATCCATATCAGAGGTACCTCTGTCAGCTCCTGCTTCGCTTATTGAATCCACTCTGCCTCTTTCTAGCTGAGCTGCTCTTGCCCTGCCTCTTCCAGCCTTGTAGTAGTGACCGACAGATTATGATCCCTCGATGTATCCTCGCGCTCTACACTACCTCTGAAGGCTAGAACTCTGGAGAGTGTCGATGAATAAGAGTATATAACGACCGATCTGCTGCCACTATCAAGAGACATAGGAGAAATGAATGGCGAGTATGACACTGCTTGACTACCTTTTCCTTTTTCCAGTTCTACATACCTCCTCCTTGCTGAGGCTCCGAGGCTGTCAGAAGCCGAGGCACCGTCTATCGTCTCTGCTTCTTTCAGCGATTCCTAGCTCTTTCTCGAAGGCATAGCCCTCCGTCTGATAGGTTGATTCGCCAATTAGATGATTTGAGGAACAATTGGCAGTTCCAACAAGTCAAACTACACATTGAAAAACGACACTACACTATGAGATATCTGATGAGTAAATGGTTGGCATGAAAGATAGTAGACGAGGATGACAGACAGAGCCAAGTTCTTATACTACTCGCTTAAGCCTACATTCTCATACCAACATCACTCATTCCATGTCTAGTAATACATGGTATATATAGGGGCTTGCTTGAGAGGGAGTTACTCGTCTGAGAAGTCTCAAGTATCAGAAATGGGAATATATGGCCTGTATCCGAGAAAGCCTTTGAACTCGTGGCTCATCAAAAGGCCTCAGCACTATATATTTGGGGCTTGACCTTTTTGAAAGAAACCCTACACAACAACTGAGACTGAGACTAGCGAACGAGCTTGTAACTATCACAAGAATTGTGTCGAGAATGGGTCAAAACTTCTATTAGATAATGGCGGGTTCCCGACTTGAAGATCGGACTTGCTTATCCCCCCTTTCCATCTTATTCATGCTTGGCACACTAAGAGAGGAATGTCAATGGACTGAGCGTGTTAGCGCAAGAGGAATTGAAAGTTCCTGAAAAAGCATGTAAAGAAAGCACGAAAGTCAGTTATTCAAAAAGTTACAGTTCTTAAAGAAGCTTCTCGATGTAAAGTGAAAGGTATAGAAGACTACTTGATATCCCAGACCCTTTGTACCCGACGAGCGTGAAAGTCAAGCTCGATGCTTCGACTCGCAGTGAGTTTTCTCCTTTCGATAGAGGTAGGATATTTAAAAGTAGTAGTGTGCTTGGAAGGACAGCGAGGAGGGAAGAAGTTAGACAGGTCCGCAGCAAGAGTGAGTAGTGTAGTTGTTTTCCAGGGTACGAGATACGAGACAGAGCGAGATGGTGCCTAATATCTAGTTGGGAGCAGAGAAGTAGAGCGGATCTCTCCGAGCATGCATGGGGGGAGGTCCCTAAGCCCGCACTCTAGTGATCAGGAAAGATTCCATTCTTCTTTTGCCTCAATCTTCTCAAGACTGCTTTTTGATAGTAATTAATCGTTTCGTTCCCAGATGACTATTTGCTTGGTTCTGTCTGCCACTTTCTTCCCTTCCTTGACCGAAGACCCTATGGTCGAGCCGAGACCTTTTCGTCAAGGCCCTCTCCATCTCCCATTGCAGAGAGAGAGCTAGAGGATCTCCCTGTTGAACCGTCTATTTGGGCATCAACTAGCCTTCCAGGTTCGCTTTTTCCTAAGACGAGCCAGACATAACGCAAGTGTGGCCCTATAGTGACGTAGGTCTTCCTGAACAACTTCACAATCAAGGGGAAAGGACTCGATCAGGCAACTTTCACTGGGAATTGCTTAGCCACTTCAAGTCCCCCGCACTAAGGAAGAAGAGTAGGATGTTGTGAGAACAGGTAACAAAAAGATGTGGATGATGAATACGTTCGCCCCTCTCTATCTACTATCTACTGCATTTTGGGATAGAAATCCAAAGTATTCACCTAGGATAGCAGGTGAGGATTTCCTAGCAGGGTGAAAGGGGGAGTACGAGTTCAAGTGCATCATTAATTAGTCTTTGACCTATTTTTCGGGGTTCTTTTTTTCGCGGGTAAAGAACCGTGGTGCATGGGGACCGCTAAGGTTTCATAGTAGTTCTCAGTCCTGTTATATCACTATACCTCTAGAAGGCAACCTAGTGAGCCTCTTCCATGTGAGATATACCTAGTCGGAGCTATGCCTAGCCATGCGGAGCTATGCTTTGCTTCTTCTGACTCACCACGCGGAGCTCCTTCCTATTAAGACTGACCGTTTGGAATACGACTGTTCTCTTTCGTCCTGACCGGATATGCATTGAGGAATACACAATAGTTGTGCCCCTATTTCTAGTTTAGTGCTTGTTAACTCAAAAAACTATATATATATAAATAAAAAGCCTGAACTTTAACAGCTTGACCCTGTTCCCATACTACTAATAGCTGGGGCCTGAGGGTTTTGATCCTCTTTCGGGTAAAGGCGTACAACCATGTCACAATGCCTTATAGGTAGAAGAGTTTCCAATTTCCCCTTGTTCTTCTTTCAAGACAGAGATAGGTGGACTCTTTTTCAGCGTCTGAACTTCATCCTCACTTCTTTGCGAGGGTCTACATATGTCTCTAATAGTATATGAAGCAATAATAGATTGAGTCTGCGCTAGCTCTTTGAATATACCCGCATTAGCAGCATGTTAGCTAAAGAACGCCCGTGCCCTTGCCCTTTAGACTACCCTTTCATCTTTGAAGGCCGATCTTCCTGGCTCTTAGGTAGATTCCTTATATCTCTGAATTCTGGTCTAAGTAGCCGTCCCACCACTACATAAGCTCTCTCTGTTGGGAAATTTCTTTCCGTTCTCAAAATATTAGAGAAAACCTAGCCTTTCAGCTTTTTATTGATTGTTAGAATTTCTAGTCTTTTGATCAACTTCACCTCAAATGAATTTTAGGTCTGAGCTATATATTTAGCGTTCTGGCTTAGGTGTGAGGTTTCTAGCTCAGGGTCCGACATTATATAATCACGCTCTGTCCTGGGGCTGACATCTTTTGCTCTCCCGCTTTCCCAACACCATTTTGATTTTGGCGTTCTTCGTATTTTCTCGAGCTAATATTATATAAGTTTGTCTGTCTTCCTTGATCCCAAAATGGACGATGATTGGTTTTTCGCGTGGTTCTGGTCTTCCTCTGTAGTTCTGGGTGAAAACGTGGTGATGATTGTTCCTTAGCAGTCTTCGCTAAGTGATGCAATGCTTCGAACCCAATACTAAACTATGGGCAGGGTTCTCCTTTCCGGTCTGTCTGGGAAGGGGAGGGGAGCAAGGCTGGTTAACCTAAGGTGTAGCACACACTACAATAATATTAGACCACCTTAGGAGTGGTTTGTTTGTAGCCGACTAGAAGACAAGTATGAAATGAGATCAACCCCTTGAACTGAACTACCGATTGAGCGCACCCTTCTTCCTCTCCCGGGCAATGGGGGCCGCTGTCTGGTGAGGTAGTCTCCGACCTGAAAAAGTAGTTGCACGGTTGCCATGGGAGTCCCAAGGATTCACAGGTCTTCGACTTATGGCTTTTTTTGTTCGGCGGACACAATCGCGATTGATAACCATGGAGCGTTGCGACTTGCGACCCCCAATGTGTTAAGACATTGAAACATCGGTCTAAAGATTTAGTAGTACTTTCGTATTAGTCAGGGGTATCTTCTTTGCCTATCCTGCATGAGGAAGAGAGATTATAGTGACGTTGGAAGCTCTTGGACTATCTAAAATGCGCGTGCTCGATGACGGACAATTTTGCTCACTAAACTCAAAAAGAAAGAAAAGGTTGATGCACCTGCGGGGTTCAATGAGTGGGAGAGGACTTTGTTTTCCCTATCTTGCAGTCTTTTTTGAAATATATGTGCGAAAGCAGTGATGAATGGGGGGTTCAATAGCTTTGGTTGTTCAAACTCTTGGAGCATCAGAGCCATCAGTTCACTGCAGGGCCCCGACTTTACATGGTTTCATTAATGGAAATTGTTTGATATAGTGAGTCATAGGCTCTAGTTGTTCGCCGTTCAAGAATTCTCATTTAGGCAGTTAATCATAGTGTTTTGATCTCCGATTTCAATTCTTCCTTGTTTCAGCAGTAGCATATTGTTCCATGGTCAAAAATCTTGAATAAACAAGTATTTCCACGACTCTACCACCCGGTCAAGACTGTTCCACATATCTTTATAAGGAATGAGAAATCTTTCTCCTGTTACATGAATCAAATGTGGAATTGATTCCGAGAAAAGCCATTTCTTTCTCAACAATGTCTTTGTCATTTGGCGTTCTGGAACAGATTCGATAAATACTGAGAACTATCGGATAGAGTATTAGAATGGAAAGACCCATTATATAATGAGCTATTGGTTCTAAGCCATCTTTGGCGGGGGGTGGGGGGGTCGTGGGGGGTGTCAATAGACAGATTAGAAAGCTACAACCATAGGTAATAGGGAAAGACCAAGGTCGAATAGACATGGCTTCTAGCAATTGGGAAATGATTAACTACTATCAGCACTCAACGCATCGGGTTTGCTAATGGTTTGGGTTATCACCAATCCATAGATCATGCCAGAAATCCATGTTGCCCACCCCGACATTTTCACTTGATGTGAGGAGCCATCAGTTTCCAGACCTCCCCCAAGCCAACGGACAGGGACGTGACCTAAATGGGCCTTCTCAAGATGACCATAAATCAAGGGCATCTCGAATAAGAACTTTCATTTCTGATTCCAAGCACCTTGCTTCTTTCACTCCCCTCAACATTCGCATGCTACTCCGGTTCGGGAGCTAAGGACGAAGGATAACATGGGAAATCCACCAATCCTATCCCTCATTCTATTCTCTTGAGCCAAGTCAAGCTGACAGGCTGTGATCTTCTCATTCCCCCCCAAGGTTGGGGAAGTCCTGGATTCTCTATTCTATTATCTGATTATAGGACGGCAACATCCATTTTTTCCCGTAGTCCACTCATCCATCCCCACCTTTCTACTCAACTATACTCCAGGGGGAGCCACAGTGGGATCCTACTTTCTAAGATGTGGGAATGAGGAATCTGAGCTCCTACGAGACCGATGCATCGAATGCTTGGGAATGGAAGATGCTGAGAGTCAGAATAGAAATTCAAGTCAAAAAAGAAAGTCAAAAAATAATTCGAAAATCCCATGTGATGACTCACGTGGGTCAATTGTAAGTGCTCGCAAAATACTAAAGGAATGTGATAGAATGTGTAAATTTCTTAACGTCACGTGTTGTGCACGTGATTCTTATTAAGGGAGTGAATGACCTCATTCGAAATCGAGAACTAATCCAGGAGCATTGGAGCATCAAAATGGCACACTTCCAAGCGTATCGATCTCTATCTGATTGGACCATGGAATATTATGTTCAATTGGACGGCTTAGATTCTTTCTCATATTTATTGGACGATTAGAAATGTATATGGAGAAGAACTTGTTCTTTCCAAATCAGACATTGCAAAATGATTTTTTGAAGTTTAGGCAATGATGATCATGTCTATGATGATGCTCTAAGCGGTCGATTATCAAGCAAGGGTTCATATATCTACCAGTATTTAGATTCCCATGTGCTCTTCGTTTCGTGCTCTGCTCTCCAACAGGTGTTATGCCCCGATGCAGTAGCGGATTCGGATGTTTCTTAAACATAAGATGGAGATGGAGTTGCAAGTGATGGGTCTTAAATAGAGGACAATGGTGCCCATGTTCAATGAACCAAGATACGAATCAGCTCGGAAAAGATGATCTGAGAGGAAAGCCAAGGTGGCTGATGTGTCCGGAGTCGTTAGACGAATAGAGGTCTACTTTGGGATGAAGAAATGGAGGTAGAGAAATAGGAGAAGAGGAAGGAGAAAAAAAGAAAGGGAAGGTGGTTGAATCACGTCAATAAAAGGATTCGACCAATGGGATCGTGCCACATCAGAAAGCAAGGGCACTAAAGATAAAATAGGCTAAAAGACAAAACGTTATATACACATATAAATAATACATTATAAATTATATACTAAATAGCAAATTAACTTAAAGTAGAAAATAATTGAAATAAATAATGTATATAAACTTATAAATAGCTTTATTCAAAATTTTAATTAATAATTAGATTTAATTTAAGGGATTTTTACCCAACAGACCCTATAAACGTTATAAAATGCCTCTACGACCTTTTGCACAATGTAATTACCCCATCGACCCTGTAAATTACCTGAAGAACCCCCACGGGCTTAAAAGATATTACCCGGAGGGTTCATGGGGTAAGAGTTGGCAAGTTTACGGGGTCGAGGGGGGATTAGGTTGTTTCAAAGGTCGTGGAGGTGATTGGTAAAGTTTATAGGGTCTGTCGGGTAAAAATCCCTTAATTTAAATAGTTAAACTAAATAATTGATACATTTTATAGATATAAATTACATAAATAAATAACATACTTATTTTTAATCTAATTAATTTTCATATAACCTATTGTTTTTTTATTTTATTAATTTAGTGCATATAAAGGATTACAGAAATATTTTTATATAATTATTATACGAAATTTAAAATTATAAATAAATAACAATATGTATATTACAGGTACATTATACCTATAATTAAAGCCTTTGTATTTGTTTAAATTATTTTTAATGGATTTTACTTTTGAATTTTATTTTATTTACAAAGTATAATATAAATACAATATTTACAAAATATGAAACACAAAAGTAATATAAAGGAAGAATGATAAATAAAAAATAGTTGTGCATACATCCCAATAATGTCCCAGAATTGAATTTTTGTATATTAACTCCATTTTTTGTGAAACCACTTTTATTTGACAGAAAATTTTATAACATAAACTTTAAGAGTGGGCTTGTTTAATTTGGAGCTCATGTGGCAAATATACGACAATTTATTGGTTTAACGCTTTTTGGTTTGAGTTTTATTGGTATTCACGCATTTTTTAAAATTGTATTTTGTATTTTCTATTTTTTGTGCATATTTTTTAAAATAATTAGATGAGTTGGAGTTAGTGGTGCATGTATATAAAATCATGAATATTATTAAAAATAGTATAAGATTGTGCAACCGGGCTCGAAGATCAAAAGGTCACAAGATTAACTCTAGAATTTTTTTATCACTTTTAATAAATAGTACACTTTATAACTGGAAGTTCAAAGTGAGTTTGTCAATTCAGAATTCTCTATAGTTTGTTATGAACCATGGAAGTCGTCTCTTTACAGCTTTTTGAATGATGGTTCTCTCCCATGATTTTAATCGGTTATTTTTTGGAAGAACTTTTATAAATACTACTATTATTATATAAATTAGGTGAAGTAAGTTCGGAAAATATCTACACATGTGATTTGAAGAGATATTTGAAGTTTGTATACTATATAAACAATGGACAATTGTTATCTTACGTACAAAATTAGTTATATTTTAACTTTCTTAATTTTCCACATCTTTCTCCATTTAATTGTTAGCCAGCTAAGTCAGTATTGTCTTGATCTATGGGTTAGGTTTCAAGTATGTCTACATTTTACAAGCTTTAGTTATTTATCTCTTCTTTTCTCTCTTTTATTCTTTTTATGGTATTTTTGAGTGTTTATTTCATGTTTTATTAAGGAAGCATATATTTATAAAAGTGAGATATTATTCAATATTTATGTATATTTGATAGGGACTTTGGCATAAAATACAAGAATAAGGTAGATGGATCACTGATTCGTCGCCCCCAATACTTAAGCTTTGATAGTCCCTTAGCAAATATTTATTCAAAGAAAAAGAAAGAAAGAACTTATAATGAATTTATTTTCCTAAATCAATTCATTGTAAAAGATTTTTAAAAACGATTAGTCAATCCTTTAGATTAACAATGTGTCGAAACTCAATTAGGGTAAGGATTTTGATATCAACAACTCTCAAGTTCCGCAAATCCCTATTCTCTCAACACCCAACTCATATCCATTTCCTCATACTCAAGCTCCACAACTTTGAAGTCAATTTTTATTTGTGTAAAGGTTGTTAGGTCTTTCCAAGGAGGCAGAAAACCAAGCACTTCAACACCTACATTCCCATGAATTCATCATCTAGATACTCTTTCCTCAAGGAAGAGGGTATTCCCTTCTTATTTGTTATGTGTTTCTCTGATATTTTTAAAACGATGCACACATGCACATATAGTTGCTCGCTTGTGTATTGTGGTTGCAGGACTGCAAGTGTGATTTAGCTTAGATGGTCAATGAAATGTCATCTGCATCGAAGTTGTAAAATATTACAAAGTCATTTAACTTGGTCTAAAAAGTTGCAACACTATATACTTATATTTTTGTATAGTTATAACCTTGAGAAGCATCTTCTGATTGCAATCAGAAATATTTTAATAGCCTTCTCAAGCCAAAAGATATTTATTACGTGAATTATATCACACGAATATTACTTACTCGTATATGTTATTTGTGATATAATTAATTAATTATTATGCTTATATTTATGAATCTCCATGCAATTATATTCCTCTTTTTAATTTAGAATTATTGTTATGCAATTACATTCTGCTCTTATATTTGTTATGTTTATTTCTGATTTTAAACAATTTTATATGATGTTTATAAGATTTTGATAGTATTTGAGTTTTTATGTTTTCATGTATATATTTTTCTTTGATTTTTATATAAGAGATAAAATACAGTAAAAGTAAACTATAAACATTCTATTAGAATTTTTAAACAATTTTTGAATTTCAAACAATGAAAATTGACATTTTTTATAATTTTAAAAATAGAAAATCAAAGAAATTTTATATATTTATAATGTTATTAAATACATATTTTTATTTTTTTTGATTTTATTTATGTGTGTAAATAAATACATGTACCTATACTATATGCATAACATACTTATATGTTTAAGGTATTATTTATTTGAATGTATTTTTAATGATTTTTTTCGTGTTTATGTTTTTAAAAATACAGTTATTTAAAAATATAAGAAGAGTAGAAATATAAAGAATAAAATATATGAATATTATATACATATACACAATACAACAATACCCTAAAAAGCCAGATTTTGTTTCTTAACTCGTTTTTAATTAAACTACCTTCATCTGATAGATAATTCAAATTGGAATATAATGGATGTAAGTTTGGTTCGATTTGATTTTATATGGAGAAGAAATTGATATGTGAGTTTCGATTTATGGCTTTTTCATATGTGTGTCCTAGTTGCACTATGCATTATTTTTATTGCGTGTTACTTTTGTAATTTTTCATATATTAATATGTATGAGTTTCATTTTGAATACCTTATTATTTGGATTGTGTAAAATAAAGAATAAAATGGTGTAAAAAAGAGTTATTTTAAGTATAAATAGTTAGGGTTTTGAACAGTACATTAGCTCTCATCTCCCCTACTTTATTCCTTATCGACGAAGTCAATAATAACTTGGTCTCAAGGTTTATGGTCATTCATATCTATGACATTTCATTTATTTTTCTTTTCTTTTCTTTATTTTTTATTTTTGGATTTAAATACAAGTTTTATGCATTAATTACATATGAATAATGAATGCTAACTTGTACAAGTTTGCTTTATTTACATGTATTTTGATAGGGATTTAAATATAAAATGGAAGAATAAAGGGAGATGAATGGCCATTCATCAACATGTACAATGACACTCCAAAAAACCAGCTTTCACATCTTAACTCCAATTTTTATTAAACTAATCTCATTTTATTTTAAACACGATGAAGGTGAGTTTGATTCATTTTGAGTTAACATATAGAAGATATTGAGCTTTTAGTCTGGTTTTACTGCTTTTTATGTGTAATGTACCTTTTATTCTATATATGATTAATTTTGTGAATATTGTTATTATTTAAAACATGTTTTTGTGTATAAGTTTCTTGAAGAAAATATATTTATTTGAGTTTATTTTAATGATAAATAAAATAGTACAAGATATGTCCATAACGAATATGGTGAATACGTACATTGTGGATTTGATTTTCTGAGATATTTTATTTTAGGGATAGGATTTTAATCTCAACAGCTCTCAAGTTCCGTAAATCCCTAGTCTCTCAACACCCAACTCATACCCATTTCCTCATACCCAAACTCCACAACTTTAAAGTCAATTTTTATATGTGTGAAGGTTGTTAGTCATCCTTCCCAAGGAGGCGAAAAACCAAGCACATCAGTAGCTACATTCCCATGAATTCACCATCTATCTACTCTTTCCTCAAGGAAGAGGGTATTCCCTTCTTATTTGTTATGTGTTTCTCTGATATTTTGAAAATAATGCATACATGCACATATAGTTGCTCCCTTGTGTATTGTGGTTGTAGAAGCAAGTGTAATTTAGCTTAGACGATCAATGAATTGTCGTCTGCATCAAAGTTGTAGAAGATTAGAAAGTCATTTAACTTGGTCTAAAAGTTGTTAAACCATTTACTTATATTTTTATAAAGTTGTAACCTTGAGAAGCATCTTCTGATAGCAGTTAGAAATATTTTAATAGCCTTCTCAAGCCCGGTGATATTTATTATATGAATTATATTACTTACTCGCCTAAGTTATTTGTGATATAATTAATTATTATGCTTATATTTATGAATATCCATGCAATTATATTCCTCTCTTTACATTTAGAATTATTGTTATGCAATTACATTCAACTCTTATATTTGTAATGTATTTTTCTGATTTTAAATGATTTTATATGATGTTTATAAGATTTTGATAATATTTGAGTTTTTATGTTTACATGTATGTATTTTTGTTTGATTTTTATATAGGTGATAAAATATAGTAGCAGTAAACTATAAACATTTTGTTAGATTTTTCAAATAATTTTCGAATTTTTATGTATTTTTAAAGTTCAAAGAGTGAAAATTGACATGTTTTTGAATTCAAAAATATAAAATCAAAGATTTTTTTTCAAAAATTATTGTATCTAGATCTGATTATCCTAACATAATTCCGTTAGTAACCATTAAGTGGCTCTTTTCCTAAGAGAGCACCAGATTGACTTCACAACAAAGCATGAATCAAAATCATTACCATAGACCGAAAAATCATCCATGAACACCTCCAGAAAACCACCCACCATATCGGTGAACACATCCGACACACACCCATCTCGAGCTTACCTCCCATCAGACCAGAAGAATCTCCTCATGATTACCTCGATCTCGCCTCGAATTCCGACGGGCATGACTCGCATAGAGTAGAAAAAAATCGGGATCGTCGAGAGAACATGCTTCAGCAGAACCAGCTTCCCACCCTTAGATAGTAGCTTCGCCTTCCACCCGGCCAACCTCCTCTGTACACGCTCCACCACAGGCCTCTAATCCCTCACCTTCAGCCTACCCGCCACCAATGGTAGCCATAGATAAGAAATCAACAGCGTCACCACCGGACATCGAAGAGTGCCCGCTATTACTCTCACCTCCAACTCCGACTTGCCAAAAGGGACCACCACAGATTTGTCCCTATTGATCCTTGGCCTTGAAATGTCCCCCAAAATCTCCATTACCCCACCCTTCGAACCCCTTCCTCCTATGCCCCCATGAAGATGACTGTGTCATCAACATTCTGCAATAATAGAATGGAAATCTCCTCTCTCATGTAGCCCGACCACCACCCCTCTAACATCGCCAACCTCATCATCACCGTCAGCGCATCCGCCACAACCATGAACATCAACAATGCCAACGGTCAACCCTGCCTGATGCCCTTTGTGGCTGGAGCCCCCCCCTCCCGGCAGTCGTTGACCAGCACTGCGAGCGAAGTCGTCTTTAAGCACCGCTTGATCCAGGTGACCACCTATTCGGAAACCCTCTCCTCTGAAAAGATACCAATCATTCGGCCAGTCAGCGCAGTCATATGCTTTTGAGAAATCAAATTTCCAAAGCACCCCCTTCGAATTGGATCTCTTCCAATCCGTCACCACCTCTGAGGTCGTGACCAACCCATCTGCCATAGTCCGCCCTGGGACAAAAGCTGACTGCTCCGGTGATACAATCTGATTCAACACCCCCTTAACCTATTGGCCAAGACTTTAGAAATAATGAGATAAATCACATTCGACAATGCAATGTGCCGAAAATCCTCCACCCTTATCGACACATTCTTCTTTGCCAGCAGACAGATGAACGTTTGATTCAGCCTCTCAAACCCACAGTTTCCCTCGCAGAACTCGGTCAGTACCGAGGAGAAGCTCTTGTTCTGTGAGAGAACATGGTGGATGGGGGTGTGTCGGATGATCAGAAGGTGGAGAGGAGAAAAATGAAGGATGTTGGATGGGGGTGCATCAGATGATCAGAAGGCGGAGAGGAGAAAAATGGAGGTGGTGCATGAGGCGGAGGAAGTTGGTGACGGTCAGAAGTGAGTGGCGGAGCTGGAGCTCTGTCGATGGATGGATCTGGAATATACGTGAAAGTAAAGGAAATGAAGAAAAATAAACTACCTAATCCTCCTACTGTTATGCTAAGGGATGAGAAAAGAACAAGAAAATAGAAGCTCACCAGAGGGTAACCACCTGAAGCTAGCTTCCGACGGAGGCAGCACCGAAGCTCCGGACCTACCTCGATTCAACACAAATCTACTCGAGAAGACTGCCAAGGTCTTCCTACTATCACCGGGAAGGAAGCACGAACCTTAGAACATGGGTTCGATGGCAGAAGGGATCTTCAAGGCGGCATAGCGATCGAAGGAATAAGATATAGACGGAGATATGTACATGGCATGGATCACATATCTACAATGGTCAATTCTTATGAAGGGTCTACATCCCCTCGAGCAAAGCATCATAAGATGGGAAATTGAGAAGGGAAGTGGAGCGTCAGACCTGACAGGACTAGTAGAGGAGGTCAACCAGTTGACCGAGGTCAACGGGTGGAGCCACCTGGTTGGACCACATGGACCAACCAAGAAAACCTAGCCCAAAATGATTATAAAATCAATAATGAATACTAAATGAATTTATTAATTTTAAGTTATAAAATAAAAAATATTTAATATTTTCTATAGTATTTTAATACGTTATTTATTTATTTATTTAAGGTACTAGTTACAAGTTAATTTTTAAGGCTTCATTTATAGGTATTATTCATCTATGTTTTGGGTATTTTCTTTTTATTTTGTATTTTTAATTTTATTAATTTATCCTTATATTTGATATATTATAACCTATTTTTATATACATAAATATATATTTATTATATTTTCCTGATGTATTTTGTATACTTAAATAAATAAGGGTATGTATTATATATGTATAAGTATAGGTAATTCATCTATGTATTTTGTATATGTATTTTATTTTTGTGTTTTCGTTATGATTTTATTCTATTAAAATATGTACATATACTATAAATAATATTTACATAATTATAAAAATATAAAAATAATAAAGAATAAATAAGATGAATATTTTATTGAGGTAAAACATACAATAGGGGTCCAAAACTTAACTTTCATATTTAAATCCAAGAAATATGAAACCACCTTCATTAAATAGCTTATTAAAAGTTATATACAATTAAAGTGATTTTGATACATTTTGAGTTTTTATATGGGAGATATGATTCTGGGAATTTGGGATTTTGGATTCTTGTTTAGAGTATAACTTGTACATTGTACATTATTTTTGTGTGAAATCAATTTTGTATTTTTTTATATATTATTACCTACAAATTTCATGTACAAAGTTTATTAATTTGAGCTAGAAGTAATAGAAAATAAAGTAGGTCCTAAAAGTGAATTATTGATGAATAAATAAATGGGATTTTTATTGGATTTATTGGCCCTTATCTCCCCCTACTTTATTCCTTGTCGACCCAGTCATCAAGATAACTCGATCTCGGGATTTAGGGTCATAAAATACCTTTGGCATTTTATTCTTTTTCTTTTCTTTATTTTATAATTTTGACATTAAAAAACGTATTTTATATAAAACAAATACAATAAAGAATGAATGTTAATTTATAGAAAATAATGTTATTTACATGCATTATTTAGGGTCTTTAAGGCCAAAATGATAGAATAAAGGTAAAGAAATGGAGACTCATCAAGGGGTTCGTATTCGATCACCTCGACGATAGTGTCTCCACCTTGTATGAGACATTAGACCGATGCAAATCCCTGGTTTTCAAATGGCACCGTTGTCGGGGAGCAACGCTATTTAGATTGGATTTTTGTTTGTGTCTTCTTTCTTGTCTATTATTTCCTCTATTTATTTTTATTTTATTTGATATTATATTGTTGAATTATCTAATCACCTCTTCTTTGTTGACTTTGTTGCGAGGAACGTAGATCGAGGGAGGCTCTTCTAGGAGTGCATGTGCACCCACGTAAAGTTGTGCCACTCCTCTGATCTAGTTGCCAGGAGGAAGTAGCAAAGGAAGCTTGGAGGACTTGTAAAGGCATTCACATTTTTTACTTTTATTTTATTTGTAATTTAAGTGAGAGAGATACATTAATTTGTAATAACTTGGACTCTCTGGACACTCTACACTTCACGAGGTCTACTGCCCGAGGGATTGTTCCCTTGGGAGTCTCGTCGTTTTTGTCATGTTTTCATCGCTTTTATTTTTCTTTTTTCGCTTTTATTTTTATTTGTTTTATGTGATTGAGCCCTAGCATTAGGATATGCTTAATGATAGATTAAGGCCAAACACCTAATTACCATTGCATGCACCTATAGTTCTCGTTTGGACTAAGTTAAAATTTGAATTGCTCTTCACTTAGTTTTGGAACCGCGTACCATGAGAGTCCTCCATACAGCTCTTGCAAGACCCACTCTAGTGGGCATCGAGGAGGCTCCAAGAGCGAATCCTTTGGTTCGTTTTAGGTGTTTAGCATTATGTGCTTCATGCTAATAGCAATTCCTATATCCAGGGCGATTTCATCGGATTGCATGTGCATATAGTGTAGGTTTCAACTATGCCTAGCATCCTTGCATGAAGAGAGTTGGAGGCAAGGTGAGCATTTTACTTAGCATTCATCATTGATTTCGCCTCACATTGCTTTTTTGACTCTCTCTCCCTCTAATTTTGATCATATAGGGCTAAAGGAATTGATCCGTCGTTAGGATCGTGCATTTCCATTAAAAACGCAAAAAACGTGGTAATCAATAAAATTGTGACTGCTAAAGTTACTTGACCCTAAAATAAATCAAAAAGAAAAATCTTTGTCTTGGGGAGAGTAATCCCCTCATTGTATTCACTTTTAATTTGCCTGCGTACACACTAAGGAGAAGTGCCCAAATCCCAGGCCAACAAAAGTGCTTGTACAATTTTGTATTCTCACCTAACTCTAAAAACAAAAAGTTAAAAAGACCGATCTTTTAGGGTCTTCACTCTGAGTAGATGAATTGAGGGATTTGTTTGTGTATAGTTATTTGTGATTTTTTGTGTGCATACTCGATCTTCACTGCGCATTTGCACCTTTTTTCACATCTCTTGATTTGGCCATCATGCTCTCCCGATCATTTTCCTTTTACTTCGGAGATGGCTGATTGGAGCGATCTTTATCTAAACTTTGCTTATCTCTCGTACCCTCCAGCCCGTCCACCTCCATGTTATCAAGAGGACTTTGCTCCTGACTTTTCTTTTTGTACATATCCACCCATCCGACAGTTTCAGGCCTCGAGCTTCTACCCACCACCATCACCATTACATTGCCCACAATTTCACCCACAAGAATCTGATATATTGGAGTCACCTCTCATGGAGTCTACCCTTGAGCAATTGAACCAGATGATGGAGCATATGAGACAGAGGATTGATGACCTCACTAATATAAATAAGAGCAACAATGTCACTTCACCATTTTATGATATGTGATCATTCGATGATTCCTATGGGAGCTTGCAATCGCCTTAAATACAAAAAATGAGAAAAAATTAAAAATACAAAAAGATTTCGGGAGACACAAAGTCAATTCATTTTATGAGGAGAGGGCACACCTGCCAGATTCCTTGACCACACACTCACTCACACCAGTTCCCACCTTTGACCCCAAGGATGACATTGTATAAATTGCTCCTAGTCATCCTTGTGTAGATGATGATTCCGATCTCCTCCCTTGTATGGAGGAGATCTAAAATTTAAAAAAAAAATTGACTGAACTAAAAGTGTTGGCAGCTATTCATGAGATCATTGAGGCCCCACTTCGCCAGGCCATGACCCAATTATCTACTCCTAAAACCAATAGGAGAAAGCGAAGGAGCAGATCTGAGTGAGATATCTTGACCATGGCCACTGCCCACGCCATCTCTCACCATCCACACACTAGGAAAGGGAACTCTATCACACCTCTTGTGAGTTGCACGATCTCTGACTATTCTTGTGATAACACTCTCCTCGACGATGATGCTTCGATTAATATAATACCCTTCTCATTGGTACAGTCACTTCATCTTTGGCCTCCTAAGAAAATCAGGATGATTGTCCAATTCGTTGATGGATCAATAAAGAAGTAGAAGGGTACTCTAGAGAACGTTGTCATTCAGATTCAGGGCATGAGCTTCACTATTGATTTTGCTGTACTTCCCATGGAGACCTCAATCCCTGTGGAGCATCCTCCAATCATCCTGAGATGACCCTTCCTCGTCTCTGCGAGAGATGTTATTGATTATGTATCTTGAGAGATTCGCTTCCATTCTTATGCTGGGAGTGATGTGTTGATCACTGCACCTACCACTGTTGATAAAGACTTGCATCCCACGAGAGCATGCTTGTGTTAGTCGACACCGATGATTATGATCTTGAAGCTGATATCAGAGAATTTTCTTTATGATGGATGATTTTGAGATCCAGGATTCCTCTTTGGTGAGGAAGACTGGGAAAGCATAGACCTTAGAGTTCCCCCTTCCGATGAGTGGCGATGCATTGATGACATCTGTATGATTTACACGATTGACACTTTAGAGCGAGGGCAGACATAGCAGAGACTGAAGAGGCCAAATTTGATCTTATTGCTTTTATAAATGAATTCATGCCTTTCGATGATGACTTAGTTGAAACCTCACAGGACGAACCTGACCTGACTACTTCTATAGATGAGTTCATTCCTTTTCATTTTGATGATGACCTTGCGGAGACTTCCTAGACTGAAACCGACCATACTCCTTCCACTGACCAGTCTGTGCCTTTCTGCTTTGAGATTGATGAGGATCTTCATCAGATCGATCACGATCGATTTGTGTCTACCGAGGACCCCAATATCGACCTACACCTTATCAGATCTATTCCTCAGCGATCGCGCAAGAAGGTCCGCTTTCTACCTTCTTGATCCTTTGTATATACATATAGTTATATATTCTCTTTCGTTTTACTTCCTTCCATCTCCCGTTTTTTCTCATCCACCTCATTCCGTGTGTTTTTCCTTGCTTAAGATGTACTCTACCCTAAGTATAGGTGATACGGTGAATTGAGTGATCTTTCTTCTTTTCTTCTTTTCATTTTCATTTTTCTTTTTCTACTGAAAAGATGTCACCCTTTTTTGACCACTGTTATACTTAAGACATACTTTGTCCTACGTATAGGGGTTGTGCACCCCGAGTTTTCATTCTTTGATCCCCTCCATTGTCTCCTCTTCTTGTCTATACTTAGGGATATCTTACCCTAAGTATAGGGGGAGACAGACCGAGCGTGATTTATTCTTTCCCACCCTTAACTCTCCCTATCTTGTGTACAATCTCTTATACTTGGGATTATTTGATCCTAAGTATAGGAGGTGCGGTCGACTTCTCATTCATTCATTCATTCATTCATTGCTTCATTTGTTTATTCATTAGGCTTTTCTATACTAAGTACGAGTTATGACTTCTCTTTTTCTCTCTGATCTATAAGGACATAACTCAAGCGAAGTATAGGGGAGTCGTATATACTTTATTCATAACTCATACTTCTGTATTTTCAATAAGTGTGACTAAAATACTATACATACATATACAATTCATGAAATCAATTAATAAAAAGATGCATATTGTTCCTCAAATACTTTTTATATTTACTGATTAATAAATCAGGAAAAAAATATTTTTTGTAAAATATTTGAAAAATAGTTTGAAAAACTTTTTGAAAAATCGTTTGAAAACTATTTGGAAAATGTTTTCAACCATTGAAAAAATATTTTGCTTGTAAAAATTTCTTTTCTTTGTGTGAAATACAAATGTTTTGAAAACCAGTTTGCAAATGGTTTTGAAAATGGTAGCAAAAATATTTTGAAAATTCTACATATACTGTTTGAAAAAGCTTTGCAAAATTGTTATCAAATGTTTGTAAAAAATTATTTACAAAAATTATTTTGGACTATAGTTTTCAAAATTATTTATAAAATTATTTTCAAATAGGTCTAAGGAATATATACATCATCTTAATAAATAATCACTTGTCATCAAATGTATATTTATTTATAAAAATAATAACATATCTCATGTGTCAATCCTTAAAAACCCTAATTCTTGTAAATATAAGATGCATCCCCGTGTAAATATTTTTACCTATTTCTCTTCCAAAAACTTTTGTTTTGAAAAATTCCAAAAACAGTTGCAAAATCTTTTTGAAAATTTGCATAAAAATTTGCAAAACCTTTTCAAAAATCCATAAAAAAAATTCAAAATTTGAAAATTGCATCACAAAAAAATTTTCTGCATTATGCATAGCATTTGCATTTTTCGGATTGAGTTTGATAAGTAAGCAAGTCTAAGTAAAATCTGAAGATTGGAGCTTGGTTGGACCTTAAATATACTTAATCATAGGAACCTTATAGGGACTGGAATTCAGATCTAGTTGACTTATTCTTTGAGAATAGTTAGACTTGGTTCAATGTCATCTTGACTGCCTAAGCAGAATATTTCAGAGCACACGGACGACTCTTGTTGATAATGAGCTAACTTGTACATCTGCACCTTTCACTTTGCTCACCTCAGTTGAAGTGGTAGAGGGATGGATTTGCCGGCATGAGACACAAGCCAGTGGAAACATCGGAAGTTACACATTTGTGGCCATTATACCCCAACCCGATCCAATGGCGACGAGGACTGAAGACAAAAGTTGTGGGTTGCAATAAAGCTTCAAAAGAGGGATAGTCTACTAGCTCTAGAAGAAAAGGTCAATATGTAAATGCTTTTGTATATAGTATTTCAAAAAAAATGGCAAATCAAAAACTCCAAATTAGTAGACAGCTCTGATTGAAAATAAAATACCTGCCAGAGTGTACATATTTGTATAGTCAATAAGCAAGCTTGAGATTCAAAGTCATATATTATTGAGCATGCAACCAAATGACTTGGCTACACTGGTCAAGCATCCTATAAGGTTCCGACCGCTCCTAAAATCCAAAGGTCCGACTAAAGCTCTAAACTTTGATTTTGTGAAGACAAGTTTAAGAATTAAAATCAATCTACTTTCTTTCTTTTTCTTTCCTTTGTTTTCCTTTTCTTCACTTATTGAATAAATGTTTGTTAGGGACTAGCAAAGGTAAGTATAGGGGGTGATGAATCGCCATTTTATCACCATTATTCTATCATTTTGGCCATAAAAACCCTAGATAATGCATGTAAATATCATTATTTTGTACAAACTAACATTCATTATTTGTTAAATTTATTATATATAAAATATGGTTTTTCCAAAATTATAAAATAAAGAAAAGAAAAGAAAACGGATAAAATGCCAAAGGTATTTTATGACCCTAAACCCCGAGACATAGGCATCTTAATGATCGGATCGATAAGGAATAAATTACGGGGGGATAAGGGCCAATAATACATCAAAAATTCCATTCTTTTATTCTTCAATAATCCACTTTTGGGACCTACTTTATTTTCTATTTGTATACCTCAAATAGAAACTTTGTACATAAAAGTTGTAGATAAAAATAAAATAAAAATACAAAATTGATTTCATTCAAAAATAATATATAGTGTACTTTTTATACTCTAAATAAAAAGCCAAAATCCCAACTTCACAGACCCATATCTCCTAAATAAAAACTTAAAATGTATAAAAATCATCTTTAATTGTATATAACTTTTAATAAGCTATTTAATGAAGGTAGTTTCATATTTTTTGGAGTTAAGGCGTGAAAGTTTGATTTGGACCCTTATTGTACAATATACCCATACAAAATATTCATTTTGTTTATTCTTATTATTTTTATAAATTTATAAATATTATTTATAACACTTATACATATTTACTATAAATAATACTATAAATAAAGCATAAAATAAAATAGTATACAAAAATACATAGATGAATATACAATACTTATACCTATATAATATACATTCCTATTTATTTAAGTTTACATATTATATCAAAAAATATAATAAAAATATATTTATGTATATAAAAAAAGTTATAATTATATAAATTAATAAAATAAAATAATAAAATCAAAATTACAAAATAAAAATAAATTATATAAAACATAGGTAATTATACCTATAAATAAAACCCTAAAAATTAACTTGTAATAAGAAAACCCATAAAATTAAATAAAACACAAATTAAAATACCACATAAAATAATAAATATTTTTTATTTTATAACTTTATTCTAATAAAATCAGTTATTATTATTAATGAATTTCCAAATAATTTTGGTTGGTTTTTCCTGGTTGGTCCATGTGGACCAATCAGATTGCACTGCGAGTTGACCTTGGTCAACTGTCTGACTTGAGCCCTAGGCTCATCAGACTAGCTATGCCCTCCTTTATCGATTTTCCCCCTCGATACATAGATCGTGGGGTTGTACTCTCTTAATAGGAGTTGAACAATGTTCAACCTTGATTCTCGCCGGGTGCATATCTCGCACCATGCTACCTTCCTTCGATCTCCACGTCGCCTCGAACTCTTCCACCCCGTTGATTGTACATATGTTCCACCTCCTCCATTCTTCATTTTTGGTTCTCTTCTGCCTTGTTTCAACCCCTCGAACCACCTTAAATACATCGAGGTTTGTGATAGGAGCTTCTGTTGTGGCTCGCAGCGAGGAAGAAGCATCGTAGTTTGTGAATCCACCATCTCTGACCATCTCGGTCGTCGAGATATGAGATCATGTCTTCCATCCATTTGAGTTGGCTTTTCTATGTTCTTTAGGTATCTCTAGTCATTAGGTTGTATTTAATGCATTTTGTTTCAGGATTTGATTCCTGTATTAGCATGGGTTTTAGCTTTTAGTCCTTGTCGGAGCTACATAGCTCTAGCCACCCTCTGTTTCAACATACACGCTTGTGTTAAACCATTCTTCTATCCGCCGACCACCTCCACACATAGCCCTCCACCTTCTGCAACTTCCTGAGCCATCATCCCAACCAGAACCTTTTGGGTTCTGCGACTCTAGGTCCACCTCCTCTACCTCGTCAAACCTCGCCACTTAGTCTATTTCCCTGTTGAAACCACCAGAATAAATGCTCGTACCTCACACTTTTTCCTTGCGATGCTTTTGTCCCCATTTGGCAGGTCCGTATGAGCACTTCTGACTGCTATCTTCACCAGGAATAGCCTCCAAGTGCTGCCACGCTCCAGGGCTCTATCGATGAGCCCCGGACTCGTTTGAAGACCTTGGCTGCTGCGGAAGCCTTCCAGCATCCTCATGAGCATCTCGGCAGTGGATTTGGAGGTTGGAGGAGTGATATTTTGCCGAGCGAATTTCATCCAAGCCACATTCTTTACGTGCTCCTCCATTGGGCCTCGGAGTCGTCCGATCTGCCTAGTTCTTCCAAGTGTGCAACTAACGTTCGATAAGAGCAAGCCAGCGCCGTCGATCTCATCTACAAAATCTAATCCCAGACGTCAAGCACGACCGTCATCCACCGTTGAGTGCACGCCATGTGGTCGTGATTCGCATCAAGTCATTGGCCAACACGCATCTGGGTATTTTGCACCCCTAACCCAACGCATTTTTGTAATTTATTTTCAGTACTTAATCCTTCATCTGCGGATCAAAAGTTTATGTATAATTTGCACATAGGACCACATGTTTTATTTTAATTGCAACCAGGTCTGTGCCAACAAGGCTCACGTGTCCTTACACGTGAGTTTGGCCATTTTGCACATAAGCCTTTGCTACTTGTGTATTTTGCTTTTAGTCCAAAAACTTATATTTTTAGGTATAATATTTTGGGCACTTTGCATAAATAACCTCGTGTTTATTTTTAATATATGCTCTTCCTAGCATGCTAATTTTTTGTGGTTGTTTTCTATTTATTAAAAATATCAATTGTGATCCAAAAAATCTCAAAAAAATATGTTTAAGATCCTGATAGTGTGCATATTCAGGCTAGATTTTTGGTTTTTAATTTAAACAATTTAATTATTTTATAAAACAAAAAAAGAGCACATTTTTTCCATGCTTGCAATGTAAAATACCAAAAAATATAAAAACTTTTTGAAAAATTTCAAAAAAATAATTATCTATTTATTTTATAACTCAAGAACCCTAAACCCTTAAAAATAGAAAAAGAAAATACATAAAAATTAAAAATCTCCAAAATCTTTTATAAAAATATAAAATTCTAAAAACTCCAAAAATATTTATTTCTATTATATATTTTTTATATTATTAATTATTTATTAAAATTGATTTAAAGAATGCCGGTTAACGTTTGCTATTTTTCCTCTTCATCTCAATTCAACGTATTTATTTAATCCCTGATTTGCAATATTTGTATGTTAAGAATCCATAAATAAAAATTAATAAAAATCACAAAAATAGTAAAAATTGTTTAAAACCCAAAAACTTTTTATTTTCTGTATTTTTTATTTGTATTAGTATTTATATATATTACCATATATTGTATATATAAAATATGGCCTTATATATTCTTATATTATATATTTAAAAAGAAAAGGAAATTAAAAATCAGAAACTATAAAAAGAAAATAAATTTTATAAAATTAAAAACAATTAAAAATATAAAATATGAATTAAAAAATATAAAATAAAAAAAAAACCACAAAACATTAAATAGGCAACAAGAAGTACACAAATTTTGCATTCATTTGCCCAATCTCTCGTTTGTTCCATGTGTTCAAGCTCTACAGTACTTGCACCTACACACATCTTTTTGTAGAGTTATACTAAATTTTAATTCCACAATTTTATTTTCATTGCTTGATTCTTAATTGTGGGTAAATTGTTGAATTCTAGGGGTCCATATTCGGTCGCCTCGATGACAGTGTCTCTGCCTTGCGTGAGATATTAGACCGGTGCAAATCCCTAGTTTTGAAGCTCTCGCATGAATCGAAGGGCGAGCTGATCAAGGGTAGGAGGTCGCATGCTGAGAGGGACGGTGACATTCTTTTTGTCCTCTAGCAATACTTTAGTTAATGTTTGAGCTTAGCTTACAATATAATTACCGTTGCTAAAATGTTTTATGCAAACATACTCAAGTTTAGAGTAGAAGTAGTTTCGTAGTTGCTAACGGTAGAATTAGAAGTTTTATATGCAGTTCAAATCCAATGATGTTAAGTTTTTAAACAACTCATTCTTGACCTTCAGCCTAGTACTAAATCAAGCTATGGAAAGTATGTTTAATGGGGAATTAGAAGTTAAATGGCTTTGGGAAATTCTGTTGGTCTGGAGCTTAATGTGAAGTATTTAAACTGATTTTTTATCATGTGTCTATTATTGCTTCTTGAATGAGTTACTTGTGAAAACTTGTTGGATCAATGTTCTGTTTAACTGCTTGGATTTGAGTTGTGAGTGCACTAGGTCTTCGAATGCAACTTTTCCATTCTTGAAATCCCTTTCGTGGAATAGTTGAGTTTTCTCCCCTTTTGTCATGCTCTCCTTTCATTATTATCGAGCATTCGTGGGGAAGTTTGAATGGGCTTGGCGGCAACATCTCAATGATTTAAGAACCTTGAGCTATCTGTTGGAGTAACTATTTGAAGTCTAAAGGCTTAAGCGAATTACTTTAGATTTTAAAACAAGGCCTAATTAGCTAGCATGATGATCCTTAGTGCCTGACCGATTTAGATGATAACTTTATCGAAGTTAAATAGAGAGGGAATAGTTGTTTACCTTTAGTTTATTGACAAGCCGGATTCTAAATTGATTGGAGGTTCTGCCTGAGTCCTCATCTTCACAGATTCATGATTATTAACGTATGACAACATTAAGAACTTTCATTTGCCTAATTCAAGGGTTAGATGTTAGTTGAACTAAGGTCATGAGATTAAAAGAAAATTAAATAAATAAGGCTGTTGTGAGTGATTCAACTTGGAGATTCGTGAATCCTCGACCCTTCTTTTGATTCAGCGGATCTGAGGGTGCATTTCTTCATGTTTTTAAATTATAAAAGTGACTGGTCATGAGAGGAACTATTTCCAAGGGGTGGAAGAGATCATGGGCCATACGTTAGCTGATTCTAAGTAATTGCTTGCTTGATCGGCCTGAAGTACTCACTTTTTGAATGCATTTCATTCTTGAGTTGTCATTTTCATCTTCGTTGAATCTGGATTGAAATACTTACAAGATTAAATATTTATGTGCAGTGGCTCGGTACACTCCTAGGAAAACAAGTGCGGACGACTTGAAGCTCTCTCGACGGATACACTGATCAACAATCAAAAATACATGCGTTGAGTAATAAGGCACTCGAGAGGACCCTTGTTCCAATGTGAGGGAGATGAGAATTTACCCAAACATATACCGTCTATCAACCGGCCTTCTATTTACACTTTCAAGTCTGACGAACTATTGAGACGGTGGATTGAATGCAAGAACTGACTTATTCCCTAGTGTTGGGGATCATGTCCTGAGGAGAGTCCAAGCTAGGAGTGTGTTATTTAGTTGCAACCGAACTAAGGAGTGAGCTATGTCCAAGCAAAGATTAACTGCCAAGGTTTCGGTCTTTTGATAGAGTGCTTGAACGATTGAGGAGTTAGGGTTTTGATCGTGTTCGTGTAGAAGAGAAAAGAGTAATGTGGCTTGAGATGCATGTGTGCATGGGTTGTAGTTACAACTCTAAACATGTGCATGCTGCATTCTTTTGAACTTTTGCATGCTCACCCCTGCTCGAATAATGAATAGAAGTTAATGCTTATAGTTGAATGAAAAGATTTTTGTATGTGTTCCTATGAATTGATACTCTGACTTGTTATTTTGATAAGTTAACATTTTCAATGCTTTAATCCCGATGTTTTGAGGTTGCAATGAATGTTTTATTATCTTGTTTTCTTTAAGTAAATCCTTGATTTGTCGTTAAACCATTTGGTGTCGTTACCAGGGATACAATGAAATTTTTTGTTCCAACTTTTACTTGCATTAAATTCAACTCTTTTGGACCCGATTAATTGTGGACCTTTCTTGCAGTTGGGCGCACACCATTCTGACGTGTGATGAGCTTGAGGCACTCATTTGTCTTCGCATCACCTCGAGCCTGGAAGGAGGACGAAACGCAAGGAATCTTCACTTAGTCTTTTATTAATTAACTATTTATGGACCGAGTTGTGGCCTCAGAAGCTATCTCTCTTATTATAATAAGTGTTCTAGATTTCTGCCTTACATTTAGTTGCATTTAATTTTTACGTCGCATAACTGCTTGAGTCGGGTTCCCAAAGATAAAAAAAGTTACAAATTTTAAAAAATTAAGCAACAAAGAATTATTAGGAATGATTGGTTAGTGCATATAGGTAATTTTATTTCTATCAAGTGTATTTGCATGAAGAGTGCTGGCGAAAGGTACGTACTTGACCATTACAAGCATCATCCATTTCGTGGTTTCCCCTTGTGAGAACATAAATGAGACAGATCGCATCTCCCTTCGCTCGTTTGAATCACTCAAAGCAATCTAATTAGAACAAGATTTAAAATCAATTATTTTACTCCATGTTCACCTATGATAAAATTGATTTAAAAATCCTTTTTTAAAAATCTAACTCAAATTCACACTTGATTACTTGCTGACGCACAAACGAACACTTAGGATCGCCATGTCCAAATCCAACCACTACACCCAAAGTGTATAGGGTGAAATTGAAGGAACGATCGAATGTAAACGTTGGTTACTCCACTGATTTGACAAATTACTATAAAAAAGTGCCAAGATAAGAACCAATTGGGGCTTCATATAAGAGTGATTCAGTAAAAGTTATTTACTTTGTGTCTCGATTTGATTGGGGACTTAGGAGGTTTGTGCATGGGAGAAAATCATTGATCTTCCTCTCACTGAACCTTTGGACTCTTTTCCCAGAAGGAGATACCTGAACTCTTCCCTTCCCCCTTTCATCAACCTTACCACCCTACCCTCTAGTCCCTCTACCCGATCTCATAGTGACTTGGAATTTTCGATTATAAATATATCTTCTTCATCTTATAACATGGTAGGGGAAGAGGTGAATGAGACCAACTTATTAGAGAAGATGATGCGCCAATTGGAGGCCATCAATGAGAGACAATGAGGATGGAACAAAGAATGGGTGCCGAGGAACAACAACCTAGGCCCACGGAAGAAAGACATGATCCGTCACAACACATTCTTAAGCCTTGGATTAGATTGCTTGAGGAAGCAAGAAACCTTGTCATCAAGCCCTCTATAGTTTCTCTCCTTCCCACCTTCAGGGGAGAAAATGCCGAAGACACTTACTTACACATACACGACTTCTTGGCCATCTGTGGCAATATTCACTTTCAAAATTTGAACCACAATTATGTCTTACTTAAGGACTTCCCATTTTCCTTCAAGGATAAGGCGAGCCAATGGTTGAGAAACTATGGCTTGATCATCATGAAATGGGATCAGATCGAAAGAGCATTCCTGAAGAAATTCTTCCAATTGGAACAATGAATGACATTCGCTACGCAATTCCCTTCTTTGTTATGAGACCCACTGAAATGCTCCATGAAGCACGTGAGAGATTTTCTGAGTTGTTGCGTAGATTCCCTCATCATGGAGTGGACAAATGGAAATAGTGCGAATCTTTTATGAGGGCATGCATGAGAAATATAAGGTCTCAATTGATAACATTTATGGACGAGGACATGTAATGAAAGATGATGAATTTGTTAGGGAATCTGTTTGAGAGAATGGACAACACTTCAACAAGTAAAGTTTCTCTATACCAATATTGCGATAAAAAACAACCTATTGGAAGGTTGAAGAGGTTCAAAACCTAGTTGCATACCATCAATCTGATTTAGGAATGATTGCCCAGCACCTTGATAAACTTGAATTGATGCATAAGAATATGAGCAAGGATATTACACATGAAATTACCCACGATGTGATCAGAATGAATGCATGTCATTCCTCCAGAATAGAAAATATGATATGAACAAGGGTATTGGGTGGTTGAACTTGTGCCTAAAATTCAGACCACCAACTGGAACCAAGGACTTTCAGGAGGGGGTATGCCACAAACATACAATCAAGGGTGGAGAATACACCCCAACTTCTCATGGAGAAATCAAAATGCTACACTCCAACCTCCCCCCAACAATTTTCATGGGAGATACCTCACTGCTCCCCTCCGAATTCCGCACCTCCTCCTTACCCTCAAACTCCTTCTCCGTCCAGACATTTTGAATTTTCTCAAACTAACTCACAACCAACCTCACCAAGACATACTCGATTCACTGAAATTAGGTCCTATCTCCTTGCCCTTTCACCTCAAGTTGTGGCCAATACTAGCTCCTCTAGCCTAATAGCTTAAAGGCCTGCACTCAAGGGACCAGAGTCCTTTAACACCCTCGGTAGTTCAAGTAATGCTTCCGTAAATGTGGTAGTCACCAGGGGAAAGAGCATGCTTGAGTCAGACATTCCCTCTGCTCCTTCTCAGATGGATGATGAGGAATTGCAAATTCATGATGATGTAGAGGACCGCTACATTCAGCCCATCCTTGACGAGACTTCTCTCACCAGACCTCGAGTCAAAACTACTATGCTTTCTCCCGCCACCACCACACACATTACCATTCCCGTCCCCAAAGATGTTCGTTCCAAGAAGAATCCCAAGATGATTACCCCATACCATGAGCTATAGAAGCTCTTTGTTGACATTGTGATAAAGATATATCTATTTAAGGCACTTGAGCAGGTTCCTGTCTACTTAAAATTTATAATGGATAAGTGTACCAAGGGAAGATGGCCTGGGAAGCATAAGATTCCTAAAAAGGAAGTTGAGACATATGTGCTTCCATAAGCGACATCGAATGCCATTTCGTCTCTCTTACCTCACAAAATTAAAGACCCGAGGGCACCATTACTGTGATGCACTACTAGTGATCTAACCTTTTAAGGACTTTATTAAACAATGGTGCATCCATCAACCTCCTCTCTGCATCCATTTCAAGGTAATTCAATTTAGGGAAACCTAAGCATGCCTCAATGATCTTACAAATGGCATATCGATCAGTAAAGAGACCAAAAGGAACTCTGGAAGACGTGATGGTTATTATCCAGGGGAAGCAATTCTCTGTGGACTTCGTTGTGATGGAGATTGATGCAGGATGCACCTTAGCTCAAACTCCCATTATTTTAGGATGTCCCTTCTTATCTAGTGCCAAGACCCATTTCAATTTTGAAAAGGGAAAGGTTCAACTAAAGGTTAATAATGAGGTAATTATTGTTGAACTTGTCATGCCCACCACACCAGACTCTAATGAAGAATGCAGATGGATTGAAGAGTGCTCGTATTTAAGTCAAGAAGAAGACATGGCTCGAGTCTCCTCAGATTCATTGAGCACAATCCTCACTACTAACAAGATTTATGAACCAAATGATGATGCAGATGCCTGGTTTGAGCTACTAGATGCAACCCATTTCTCTTAGGACCAAAACATCCGCGATTTCGACATGGCATGGGACATCGTGGATGAATAGATGAATGCTCTTTCTTCAATGGTGAATCCCACGATGAACCCACTATTTGAATCAGTATGAATCAATAGTACATGAAAAGAATCTTTTACCTGATGATCTCTCAGATAGTGACATAATATGCTTCACAGAGGCAATTGCTTGCACTCTATTGTGGATAAAGCAGAATCTAAGAGCACAATTGTTGATCAGAGACACATCACCTTCGGTTCTGGGTAAATTTGATGTCAAATCTATGAATAACTGTATACAGACACTGATCTATGGATACCAAAAGCTAGGTTGCATACATGATTCTTCTCTTTCCCTCTACCTCTGATCACTACCATCAACAATGTCTTCTCAAAGCACACAATATCTGAGATGTTGGCTTTTACGGAAATTTTTGATGAACCAAGCACTATTCCTAAGGTGGATTTGAAACCTTTTCTCAAGGAATTAAAGTATGCATTTTGGGAGATGGACCAAACTCCCCCTATGATTATTAGTGGCGGTTTAGAAGAAAAGAGAGGCCGACTGAGGTTCTCAAACGGAACTCAAGGGCTATCGGATGGACAATATCAGATCTTCGAGGTATTAGTCCCTCGTACTGCACTCAACAAATCTTTTAAGAAAATGATGTGAAAAACTCTCATAAACCCCAACGAGACTTAAACCTAATTTTTGTGAGGTGGTAAAAACAAAGATTTGTAAATGTATGAGTGCAAATATATAAATATATAAAGCTATATTAACTATACATACTATATATTACTTTTAATATCTATAATATTTAGATTATTCTACATTAATATATATATATATCATTTTAGAAATAAAAAAGAAATAAAAATTACAAAATTAAAAAAATATAAAATTAAAAATTAAAAACATAAAAGTTAGAAAAGCAATTAAAATCCATAAAAAGTAAATATAATTAAAAAGTCATGTAAAAATAAGAAAAGCAGAAAAATACAAAAATAATTATTATTAAGTAGTAATAATTAAAAATAATTAACTACTTTATCCTTTGCTCCTTGAGTTCAACAACTCTACATATTTGCACCATACAATTTTTTAGAGATATAATAAATTTTAACTCATGTACACACTTAATTGATTTATCTATTTATATCATGGATTGATTATTGCTTATTAGAGAATTGGTTAACACAATGATTATTGATTTAACTTGTTAGGTCAATAGATTAGTTCTCAGTTAAATAGGATAGCATTGCTCGAATCAATAGTAGAGCAGATGCTTTGGTCGAACAAATATATAATGTCATCAAAATGTTGAAAAACTAAGAAGAAGTAAGGGCACCACCGAGCGAACCTGAGATACATCATGTGTTACACTCGTATACACAACCACCACTGACCACTGACCAACCCACTGACTATTACACTTAAAAACTACAAAAAATACAAAACCAGAGTCGATTGACACCTAAAAATACATGCAAGAAGCGATCAAGGATTGATTTCCATTTAATCTCTATTGCTAGTTCAATGGTGATGAATCATAGATCTAAAAGTTGTAAAGTTAAGCGGTTGACTTGGGTCACTTGGAAATTGAGAACTCTGAATTTACACATGTTCGGACTGATGATGACTCCACTTCAAACATCCTCCCAAAGTCCGTATTTGACCAACTCAAATTCGAACAACTCAAAAAAACTAGAGTAATTGTTCAACTTCCTGATAGATCCACTAAAAGACCGAGAAGAATTGTTCCTGTCATCATAAACTTCTAAGGTGACAAACATAGAGCGGGCATTATTTTCCTAGAGATTGAGCACTTAGGAGAGTTTTTTGAGTCTCTCATCATTCTAGGAAAGTCGTTCTTAGCCTTTGATAAGGCGATTATCGATTTTGAGACTCATGACATCAAAATTCTGAACTTAAATGAACAAACTCTCAATGACATATCCTGCCATGAGACAACCGAACCAGCGTCTAACAACCATGACCAATGAGAGGTAGATAAGACCAACCTCTCTACGACACCTGAGAGATCGAATGTTAGATTGACCTTTGACTCTCACCACACTTCCACGAAGAACCAGCATGTTGCAGCTCCTATGAGGAACCACGAAGAACCAGCATGTTGCAGCTCCTATGAAGAACCAATATACATTAGCATATTTAGAATTATACCATGATTATGAAGATCATCACGATTGTTTAAGTGGTCCAATTTTTGAGTCAGCAGTTGTTCATGAAATACTTGAACCATTTCAAGATCCGACTCTTGCAGCGAAATAAACTACTCACAGATTTCAGACCGACACCAAGACCACGATCGCTTCCTCTAGTTGTTTTCTAATGAGAATAAGAAGAAGAGTATTGATACCTTGAGACGTTCTCCCGAACTCTTAAGAAGCATTGGTACCCTCTCCTTGCTTCAAGTATAGACAAGCCGACTAAGAAGGTCACCTTTAATATTAAGAACAAGGTGTTTTATGAGGATTCTCCACAAAATCCTCATCTGATTCTGAGGTGGTAATTCAAGTAAGTGCAATCAGTATGACTTTTATCAAAGGACATTTACCTTTAGACGAAAATAGTTGGAGATCCTTTGCATGTGACTACTATTCTTCTAAGGATGACTTTGACGATGGCTGGGATCCTTCTTCTTCTTCTTCACCCCATTCTTCATCTCTGTACTCTCTCCCACCACACTCATGTAACAAGGTTTGTCGAAAACCTCATCGATCCCTTGTATATCCATCTCGACCCATTCGTCTCTCACCTGTGAGTACTCTTCCATACTTAGGCTAACTTGAGCCTAAGTACAGGGGGTCGATATCATTATATATGCCTCACTTCTATTCTTTCTTCTCACCCTCGATTGCCTCATTTTTTGCTCTTCTTCTAAACTTAAGCCCTCAAAAGCCTAAGTATAGGGTGTGAGTCGACTTCCTATACTTGTCACTCGACTATGCTTGGTATGAGCTATGTCTTCATTCCACCTTGTGCCATGGGGACATAACACATGCTAAGTATAGGGGTATATGTGTATATATGCTATATACTTCACCCATAGCTCATTCTTTAATTGTTTTCAAACTAAAAATCAGGTACGGGTAAGTTTTGTGCATAATATGTATACTATATGATTTTTTGTGTATATAATACCTTTTTTGAAATTTTTTATCAAAATTAGGTGGTATAACAAACTTTTTGAAAATGCAAAAAAACTTTTGTAAGTGTCAATTTTGACTACTGAATTCTAGCTACTTTTTAGTGAGGGAAATACAATCTCCATTAGCAAATTGGGTGGTTAAAGGACAACATGTAAGGCACCATCATGAAGTAACACGGGTAGTCGTTCTACGGTCTGTACTTACACCCATACTAGCTGAAAGTAGATGCAACTAGCCGTATGAGTTTAGGAAAGTCATTTTTTCGCTCTAAAAAACTAACTTATTGTTTTATCCCTAACTCCTTCACACCACACAAGACTTGTGTATTCCAGACTACTTTGTTTAGAGTGATACTTGAGTCTGGGCCTCACCACTCATGTTCGTTAGGATCCTAAGACTTAAATACTCAACATCCCTAGTTAGAAGATATATATTCAATATTGCATGTGGAATCTCAAAAGCTTATAGGAATATGACCAACACAATACTTGCATGATGACATAATATTTGTAATACGTCAATGTTTCTCCTGAGGAACTAGGATGAGAGGTTTGAATTCAGATTTGATTCTTGAGGATGGTCCTTGAGTGAGGGTCACTTCATGAAATTTGAGTGTTAGCACATAAGCCAGCATGGGGATGCCCTGTATTAATCTTGACATAACCTAGGTATCAGTGTGTGTTAAAAACCATAGAAAATGCGAATCATCATGCGCCAACTGGGTAAAAATGGTGAAGATAGTCAGACCATCATCATCCCAAAAATCAAAGAAAAAGCTCAAAATTTCAAATGAAATTTCTACAAAAAGAACTGAATAATTGGTAGGCGCTCTCAATCTTTTCAAAGTGTCCACTTGGACCAAATTAAGCCACAAGAGTCATGTGAGCACAAAAAAGGGCCCTACATCGTAAATACTACAAGCATGGGTGTAGAAGGCACCTTAGTTACTCATAAAAGGCACACCCAAGTGCATCCCAAAACAACAAGTGTAGGCGACTCCAAAATTTCTTGAAGGACATGATAATTCACAATAAAAAATACAATTGTGTGAAATAAAGGCACTTGAGAGATCCTTGTCCCAATGAAAGGAGAAAAGAAAAGACATAATCCTACTTCCTCCATACTTGGCATGTTTACCATTACACTTTCAAGTCTGACAACTAAAGAGATGGTGAATTTATGCGAGACTCGATTATTGGACCAAAATGGAAGATTGAGTCCTTAGGAGAGCCTCTTAGACTAGGGCTTCGGGCGAAGCAAAGACTCCACATAAGAGAATGGATTCAACACATTAAAGTCACATCTTCTACATATATGTATCAATGGAGAGTATGATAATTAGAAATACTGAATTCCTTTTGGATGAGACTTGGTTAGACATAGTAGGAGTGACCTAAAACTCGTGGATTGGTCTTAAAGTCTTTGTGCATGCACAGTCAGGGATTCAACCTTCTAACTCATTAAATTTATCAGAGAGGAACCAAGGTATAAATATAGGGGATGATTAACTGATGAACCCAAAAATTTAGCGGTCTAAATATGTCTCACACAGGGCGGAGATGCAGTCGCTGTGGCGACCACACGAAATCTAGAATTCAAACAACAATTAACCCACAACAAAGATCAAACAATGAAAATTAGTGTGGAGTTAAAATTTATTATAACTCTACAAAAGATGTGTATAGTGCAAGTAGTGTAGACATCGAACACAGGGAGCAAGCAGGTAGATCAGGGAAGATGAATGCTCAAAATGTGAATGTGATGTATTTGCCTATAAATGCTATTTTTGTGTGGGTTTTTAATTATATATATTTTTATTTTATTTCTAATTTTATATTTTTTATATTTTTATTTTTTTTAAATTTCTGATTTTTGTATTTTCTTTTTATATTTTTTATTTTTTATCTTTCTTTTTCTTTTAATTTATAAAATAAAATGTATATACAATATAAGAAAAGAGAGAGATAATGTATTTATAAAAAGAGGCAAAAACGAGAAAAATTCAGGAATTAAAATATTTTTGGGATTTTTATGTTTATCTATTATTTTTGTGATTTTTCTATATTTTTCCTATTTTTTTGATATTTATAAATAAAAATACTAAAAACAGAGAATAAAATAAATGCCTGAAATTAAAATGGAGATAAAAAATATCAAAAGGAACCAAAATATTCCAAACTAATTTTAAAATAAAGATAATAACATAAATAAATTTAATATTTGGAAACAGAAATTATATTTTTATGATTGTTTAGGAATTTTAATATTTTTATAAGGGTTTTAGGGGTTTTGTAATTTTTATGAGTTTTCTTTTTGTATTTTTTAGTGATTTTCAGTCTGAATCTAAAAGATGTAAAAACGCACAAAATATATTTTTTTGGGGAATTTTTCGAGAATTTGTTTATAATTTTTATGAATTTTCTAATGCAAACAGAGAAGAAAATGCATGTTTTTGAATTTTTATAAATATTAAAATGTGAAAAAAAATGCAAAATAAAAATAGGGCGTGGGAGCACAATGCAACAGGAAGCTAGGGTAGTTTTTAGGTATTTTTTAGAATTTTAGAGATGCATAAAATGAATAAAAGAAACAAAAGGAAAATACATTCTGACAAGAGTATTTTTGAAATTATCCAAAAGTCCAGGGGGTTGAATGTAATTTTTCCAGAAAATTATAACGTAATATAATTATTTCAGGACCAAAAATTAAATTCAAAACCCATAGGCGTATCCCTAAAAAATTACCAAAACTACACGTGACAGGCACGCGCCTAACAGGGGCCTATCGCAATTAACCAAAACCTGAGGGCTAGAATGCAAAATTACTAAAAATATAACACTTGAATTAAAAGTTCTGGTACTGAATAGAAATAACGAAACAAGTGGGGGTCCCTGCAAAATGGACACGCCTCACATGCACAAGTCACGTGAGGTGACGTGGTCGGGGACTCCTTTGCAAATAATGGAACTACAGGGGCTTGGTATGCAATTTATACAAAATAAATAAAATGCAAATGAAAGTTTTAGTCTTAGTAAATAAATATAAAAATGGTCGAGGAGAGAATGCACAATACTCAGCCTAAAGCGCGAGCCAACGGACGGATTCGCTTCACTTAAGACACGTGGCGCGCAACGGACGGTGGATGACGATTCGCAACCAACGACCAAGATTAGAAGGTCGATAAAGATCTAACAGCGCTGGGATGCGAGATCCGATGGTTGATGGAAGGCCTGGAAGAACTGGAGCTGATCTAGCAGTGTCGGGCGATGGAGGAAGAACTACAGATGAACTCGTCGATGACGAGTTTGGAATCGAGCCCACTCCTGCCTCCGACCACCGCGAGCTCTACTGATGGGCACTTCGTGTTCCTGCACCTCCGGGGAGTCTCCAGGTGCTCTCAAGTGCTCCGGGGACCAACGATAGTCCCTGGAGGTCGCGACGGCTTCCGGCGAACCTGGAAGGTTCTCCCCAGGCCGAATCGAGGCTCAGATGCCTCCTTCTCAACCTGCAAATAAAACCAAAAGGCACAGCAGATCTCTCGTAAGTAGGAAGAGGCTTTTATTGACGGTGAATGGCGTACGTTGAGTCGATGATGGTCGCTAGAGCTCTAGAGCTCCGACGAGGTGTTCGAGATTGAAATCTACACTAACTAATTGATTGAGCAGCAACCTAAATGCACGAACTAAAAGCTAGAATGAATGGCTATCTAAACAACAGGAAAATAAACTAGAAAACAACCTCTACTCGTCCGGAGCTGAGGAGATAAAGACCTCATGGCGGCACATCGGAGATGGGGGGTGGAACACGCCCTCGGCCTTTGCCCGGCCTCGCCTGGGCTGCTGGAGATCTCCCTGTCACCGAGATCGATCCGGAGCACGCCACAGAGAGCCAAAGCAAGGGTTAAAAGGGGTTCAAAGCTTCAAAGGAAGCTCAGGCGGTTTATGTACAAGATGGTGTAAGTGCTCCAAAGATCGAGGGACAGCGGTCGCGTTAGTGATTCAATGATCGATGCAAGCTACTGGCGTGTATCCTCGATCTACGACGAACAAAAGTCAAGAAGAAATCGACACGAGATAGTGAAAGAGATTACCTCGAAAAAATTGCGAAGATGGTCAAAAAATGAGGTTTCTGATAAAGGGCAGGCGTGGGTCAGAGAGTTGATGAAGGTCGACTCTCCAGCCCTCCTGGTTGGTCCACGTGGACGAACCAGGAAAAAGCCTGGAAAATTGTTTTGTAAAATCATTTAAAAATAGCAAATTAATTTATTATTATTTTGTTATTAAAAATATTTATTATTTTATAAATTATTTTATTATGATTTTTATTTAATTTTTAGAGGTATAAAAATACAAGTTCCCTTTTAAGGGCTATATATGTATATTTATCTATATATTTTAATATTTTATTTTTATTTTGTATATTTAGTTTTATAAATTTTGTTTATTATTTATAATTTATTTTTTCAAACTTAAATATATTTTTATTTTATTTTTCTGATGTATTTTATACAATTAAATAAATAGATGTATCGTTTATACTGGTATAGTTATAGGTATTATACCTATGTGCTGTATACATATATTTTATTTTTGTATTTTATTTGTGTTTTTATTCTGATTTTAATATACACATATATTATAAATAATATTTACAAAATTATAAAAATATGAAATTATAAAAAATAATGAATAATAGATACAATGAATATTTTAATCTGTACAAGTATACAATAGGGGTCCAAAACCTAACTTTCAAACTGTAACTTAAAAAAATATGAAACTACCTTCATTAAATAGCTTATTAAAAGTTATATACAATTAAAGGTGATTTTAATAGATTTCAGTTTTTATTTGAGAGATATAGGTCTGGGAAGTTGGGATTTTGGAATCTTATTCAGATCATAACTTTTTATCTCTACATTACTTTTTAGTGAAATCAATTTTGTATTTTTCTATACTTAATTATCTACAATTTCATGTACAAAGTTTCTTTATTTGAAGTATAAAAAGTGTAACCAAAAGTAGGTCCCAAAAATGAATAAAGAATGGATAAAATAATAGGAGTTTTTATTGTATTTTGGCCCTTATCTCCCCCTACTTTATTCCTTATCGACCTAGTCATCAAGATGCCTAGGTCTCGGGGTTTTGGGTCATAAAATATTTGCAATATTTTATTCTTTTTCTTTTCTTTTCTTTATTCTATAATTTTGGAATTAAAAACAGTGTTTTATACAATATTTACACAATAATGCATGGATGATAAAATACACGAATTAACAGTATTTACAAGAAAGTGAAGTGCGCTTAGGAATCGCGGAAAGCGGGCAGACGTCGGTACAGACTATACTATACAATTTCTTTTCCCTTTCCCTCGCTCCTCCAGCTCGTATGCTTACGTACCCTACTCTCATCCTCTGGTCAATCGCGGTGGAGGCATCCAGTAGGGATGTCAGTCAAATCCGGCAACGCATTTACTAGGGTTTTTAAGGCCAAAATGATAGAATAAATATGATGAAACGGAGATTCATCATCCCACTATACTTGCCTTTGCTAGTCCCTAGCAAACACTTATGCAATAAGTGCAAAAGAGAAAAACAAAGAAAAGAAAAAGAAGAAAGATGGATTAAATTTAATAATCAAACTTATCTTCACAAAATCAAAGTTTGGAGCTTAAGTCGGACCTTTGGAATTTTAGTGCGGGCGGAACCTTAATGGGAATTAGATTTTAAATCCAAAAGCCTTCGAGAATCCCAAAACTCTGCTCAAGTCTCCTCAATAGTCATGTCAGAAATATTTCAACTCATACGCAAACCCTTATGACTATGAATTTGACTCATACAGTGTAAGTGAAAGTGGCTCTCTTCAACTAGAATGACAAAGAGACTGACTTCTCTAGCATGACAACCTAATGATTCCCCAATCCAATAACTCCTTCCTCGGGGAGCGGGGTATTCCCTTCTAAGTTCAAGTAACAACCAGCTCAAGAGGAGGGGTGAAGAGAAGAATGGACGGTAGTCAGTGTAGCTACCTATCCTAGGATGCAAGACCAGTGTAGTCAAGTCATCCAGCTGCAGGCTCACATGATTTGACTTTGAAGTTCAACCTTGCATGTTTTCTATACAACATATTCACATACTCCGCAGGCATTTTATTTTTATTCACAGTCATGTCCACTTTTTAGGAGTTTTTTCTTGAAATACTATATACAACATCATTTACATAAGGAGTTTTCCCCCTTGAGCCAGTAGACTATCCCTCTTTTGAAGCTTTATTGCAACCCGCACTCTCCTGTCTTTAGAATTCCTCATCACTGGACGGGTTGAGGTGCACTTCCCTCCCTAGAGGAGGACAAGTGTTTCCACTTGCGTGCGTCTCATACTGGCAAATCCAATCCCCTCACCACTCCAACTGAGTTAGCCATGTGAAAGGTGCATGTGTCCAAGTTAGGTCATTATCAACAAGAGTCGTGTGTGTGCTCCGAAATACTCTACTTAGGCAGTCAATAATCCATTGAACCAAGTCTCGTGATCCTCAAAGAATTAAGTCAACTAGACCTGAAGTTCCTCAATTCCAACTCCTATAAGGTTCCTGTTATTAGGTATATTTTAAGGTCCAACCAAGCTCCAATATTCGGATTTTACTTAGACTTATTCAACTATCAAACCCAATCCGAAAAAAATGCTCATTCTATGCAAATTCTATGCAGAATAAGAAAATATTTTTGTGATGCAATTTTCAAAGATTTTGAACTTTTTATGGATTTTTGAAAAGGATGGTGCACATGCAATTTTTGTTTTTTTTTTCAAAAAGATTTTTCAAATGTTTTTGGTATTTTTAATTTTGTAAATGTTTTTGGGATTTTTGAAAAGAAAAGATCTTGGCTAAAAATTAGGTTAAAATATTTATACAGGGATGCATCTCATATTTACAAGAAGTAGATTTTAGGAATTTACAAGGGTAAGTGATCAATTTTATAAATATCTATAATGGAATTTCGTATGATGTATATATTCCTCAAACTTATTTGAAATTCATTTTACAAACCATTTTTTAAAAACTATAGTCCAAAATATTTTTTGATATTTTTTTACAAACATGTACATGTATTTGAAAATCATTTTTCAAAGGTTTTTCAAACAGTATGTATAGATTTTTCAAATATTTTTGTATCCATTTTCAAACCATTTGCAAGTAGTTTTTCAAACATTTTATTTCACACAAAGAAAATAAAATTTTCAAAACAAAATGTTTTACAAAGGTTGAAAACATGTAACAAAATGTTTTCCAAATAGCTTTCAAAAGATTTTTCACAAAGATTTTCAAACTATTTTTCAAACATTTTGCAAAAAAATATTTTCACCTGATTTATTAATTAGTAAGTACGAAAAGAATTTTAGGAATAATCAACATCTTTTTATTAAGGTTTTAATGAACTTTATAGGAATAAATAGCCATACTTATTACGAAAAATATGAAAGTACGAGTTATGGCTAAAGTATATACGCAGTATATACGACCCCCCCATACTTAGCTTGAGTTATGTCCTCATAGATCAGAGAGAAAAAGAGAAGACATAACTCGTACTGAGTACAAGAAAAGTCTAAAGAATAAACGAATGGATGAAGAAATGAATGAATCAATGAGAAGTTGACCGTCCCCCCTATACTTAGGATCAAATAATCCTAAGTATAGCAGACTGTACATAAAGCAAGGAGGGTCAAGGGTGGGAATGAACAGATCGTACTCAGACTGTCTCCCCCTATACTTAGGGTAAGATATCCCTAAGTATAGACAAGAAGAGAAGACAATGGAGAGGATCAAAGAATAGAAGAACTCAGGGTGTGCATCCCCCATGTACTTAGGACAAAGTGCGTCCTAAGTATAGAAGACTGACAACAAGGAACGACATCTTTTTGGTAGAAAAAGAAGATAGAAAAGGAAAAGAAGAAAAGAAGAAAAGAAGAACAGATATGAAGATGAAAGAATAGATGAGGATGTACACATCACTCCCCCTATACTTAGGGTAAAAGAATCCCTAAGTATAGGCGACAACAGAAGTAATGAAACAGAATGATGAACACTCGGCTCATCCACCCCCCTATACTTAGGACAAAGTACATCCTAAGCAAGGCAAACACGAGAATGGGTGGATGAGAAATACAGGAGATGGACAGAGATGAACAACAGTGGATGTACAATAGAGATGGATGTACACATGATCAAGAAGGTAGAAAGCGAACCTTCTTGTGGGACTGCTAAGGAATAGATCTAGTGTGGTGCAGGTCAACATCGGGGTCCTCAGATGACACTAACCAATTAGGGTCGACAGGGTGTAGGTCCTCAGTGGTCCTAGGGTGTGAAGGCACATACAGATCAGTGAAAGAAGTACAACTAGGTCTGGCCTTGGGTATCTTATTGATATCGAAGTGAAAAGGGACGAACTCATCATCATCGGAAGAAGTGTAATCAGTGTCATCCTGCGAGGTCTCGTCCAGGTCAAAACCAAAAGGAACGAACTCATCAGTGGAAGTAGCCAAACTCTATTCGTCCTCTACAATCTCAACCATATCATTTTTTTCATCAAAAGGCCTGAATTTTTGAATAAAAGCAAGAAGATCAAATTTGGACTTAGTCTCATCAATATCTGCCCTCCGCTCAATGGTGTCAATCGTGTAAATCCCGCGGATATCATCAACACAATGCCAATCACAGGAAGCAGAAATTCCAAGGTCTATGCTTTCCGAGACTTTCTCCTTGGAGAGGAATTCTCGGGTCTCATCATCAGTCATAAAGAAGGTCTCTATGATATCCTCATATAGATCTTAGGCCTCAGGGTCAGCCAGCATATGTGTAGTCACATCAGGTGTAGATCTCTGATCAACTGTGGGTGCGGGGATCAACACCTCGCTCTCGTCAGTAGGATGAAAGCGAATCTCTTCTGATCCATAGTCAATAACGACCCTCGCAGAGGCAAGGAATGGTCGTCCCATGATGATTGGAGAGTGCTCCCCAGTGGAGGTCTCCATGGGAAAAACGATAAAATCAACATTGTAGCTCGTGCCCTGAATCGAGATGACGACGTTTTCAAGGATACCCTTCGACCTCTTGACAGATCCATCTGCAAATTATACTATTATCCTTGTCTTCCTGAGAGGCCCTAAGTGAAGAGATTGTACCAATGATAAGGGTAATATGCTAATCGAAGCACCACCGTCGAGGAGAGTGTGATCACATGTATGGTCAGAGATGGTACAACTGATGAAAGGTGTGCATGTGTTCCTCTTCCGAGAAATGGGACGGTGAGTGATGGTGTGGGCAGTGGCCATGGTCAAAATATGATGCTCAGATCCGCTCCTCTGCTTTCTCTTCTTGGGAAGAAGAGCAGATAAATCAGTCATGACCTGCTGAAGTGGGGCATGGATGATCTCATGAATGGTGGCCACCACTTCGGGTTCAGTCAATAATTTTTTTAATTTTTGGACCTCCTCCATACAAGGGAGAAGGTCGGAATCAGCATATACACGAGGCATGCCAAGAGCAGTCTGTACGGCATCCTCGGGGTCAAGGGTGGGACAGAGTGTGAATGGATGTGTGGCCAAGGGATCTGGCAAATGGGCGCTCTCCTCACAGTCTAACTCAACCAAAGGTCTCCCGAACTCTTTCTGGGTTTTTAAATTTTTCTCATTTTTTGTATTTTTGGCGATTGCAGGCTCTCATGGAAATCCTCAAATGAACCCATATCATCAAATGGTGGAATATCATGGCCGCTCTTAGTGAGGTTTTCAATCCTCTGTCTCATATGATCCATCATCTGGTCAAGTGCTCAAGGGTGGACTCCATGAAAGGTGACTCCGATAGCTCAGTCTCGGGTGGATGTGAAGGTGGAAAATATGGAGGTAGTGGTAGATGTGGGTAGAAGTCCGAGTCCTGATACTACGGCTGAGGTGAATATGTACAAAAATTAGAAAAAGTAGGAGGAGGATCCTCTTGATAAAAGGGAGGTGGACCGGCTAGAGTGAGCGAGGGATCCGCAAGGTCTGGATAAAATACGCTCCAAGGGTCCATCTCGAAAATAAAAGGAAAATAATTCAGGAGAGCACAAATGTCAAGTCAAAAGAGTGAAGAAGAAGGCACAAATGCGCAAAGATGAACTAGGGCACATACAAAAACAATCACAAACAAAAATGAAAACAAGACAAACCCCTCAATACACCTACTCAACTCAGTGAAGATTGCAAATGCGGTCTTTTTATCTTGTCTGTTTTAGAGTTAGGTGAGAAGTCCAAAAGTTTCGCAAACACTTAGGAGGTTTGAATAGGATTTGGGCACTAGTCCTTAGTATGTGCACGAGCAAGTAAAAGCGAAAACAATGAGGGGATTACTCGCCCCAAGAGAATTTTCTTTTTGGTTGATTTTAGGGTCGAGTAATTTTCGCAGTCCCAATTTTATTGATTATCACTTTTTTTGAATTTTTAGTGAGAATGCACGATCCTAATGGGGAATCAATTCCTTTAAGCACCTAGGTGATCAAAATCAGAGGGAGAGGCGGAAAAGCAATGCGAGTGGCAAATCGATGATGGATGCTAACGCGTAAATGCTCACCTTGCCTCTAGCACTTTACATGCAAGCATGCTCAACAGAATTGAAATCTAATCTATATGCAGATGCAAGCCGATGAAATCGCCCTAGGATGTGAAGCTGCTATTATCGGGAAGCACAATTTTCAAAATTTGTCTAGATCCAAACGTTCTCTATAGGAGCATGCAATGGTGATTAATGTGTTTGGACCTAATACTACCGACAAGCAAATCCTAATACTAAGGGCTCAATCACACAAATAAAGAAAACAAAATCGAAAAACAAACAAAAAATGTGAAGAAAATACGAGAAAATCGCGGTGAGCCCCTAAGTGTACAAACACTTGGAAATTAGGCCCGAGTATCCAAAGTATGAGTACACATATTATTACAATAATAAAGTTTCTCTCTCTCACTTAAATTATAAAAATAAATACAAGAAAATAAAGATGGATCTCGGTCTTCAAAAATCCCTCTATGTCTCCTTCGGTGCTAGGCAAGCTAGAGTCGGCTTCACGTGGGTGCGTAGGCACCTAGGGTAGAGCGCCTCCCTCGATCCGCGGTACCTCGCACGAAATCCACAAGAGAGAAGGTAAGACAGCTCAACAAGATATATCAAATAAAAATAAATAAATAAAGCACAAAAAATGGACAAATAAATCACAAGCACGAATAATCCCAATCTAAGCGTTGTTGTTCCTCGGCAACGGTGCCATTCGATGAACCCAAAAATCGAGCGGTCTAAATATGTCTCACACAGGGCAGAGACGCAGTCGTTGTGGCGACCACACGAAATCTGGAATTCAAACAACAATTAACCCACAACAGAGATCAAATAATGAAAAGCGGTGTGGAGTTAAAATTTATTATAACTCTACAAAAGATATGTATAGTACAACTAGTGTAGAGGTCGAACACAGGGAGCAAGCAGGTAGATCAGGGCAGATGAATGCTCAAAAATGTGAATGAGATGTATTTGCCTATAAATGCTATTTTTTGTGTGTTTTTAATTCTATATTTTTTGTATTTTATTTTTAATTTTATATTTTTTATATTTTGATTTTAATTTCCTGATTTTTGTATTTTCTTTTTATATTTTATATTTTCTTTTTCTTTTAATTTTTAAAATTAAATGTAAATACAATATAAGAAAAGAGAGAGATAATGTATTTATAAAAAGAGGTAAAAATGAGCAAAATTCGGGAATTAAAACATTTTTAGGCTTTTTACATTTTTCTAATGTTTTTTTGTGATTTTTCTATATTTTTCCTATTTTTTCGTATTTTTAAAGTCAAAATTATTGAAAACAGCGAATAAAATAAATACCTGAAATTAAAATGGAGATGAAAAATATCAAACGGGAACAAAAAATTCTCCAAATTAATTCTAAAATAAAGATTAATAATATAAAGAAAATTTGGAAACAAAATTATATTTTTATTTTTAGGAATTTTTAATATTTTTATAAGGGTTTTAGGGTTTTATAGTTTTTATGAGTTTTCTTTTGTATTTTTTAGTGATTTTTGGTTTGAATGTAAAAGATACAAAACACACAAAATATTTTTTGGGGGGATTTTTCGAGAAATTTTTATAATTTTATGAATATTCTAATGCAAACAGAGATGAAAATGCATGTTTTTGAATTTTTATAAATATTAGAATACAACAAAAATGCAAAATAAAAATAGGGTGTGGAAGCACAATGCAACATGAAGCTAGGGTATTTTTTAGGGATTTTTTTTTGAATTTTAGAGATGTATGAAATGAATAAAAGAAACAAAAGGAAATTACATTCTGGCAAGGGTTATTTCTGAAATTATCCAAAAGTCCAGGGGGATGAATGTAATTTTTTCCAGAAAATTATAACACAATATAAATATTTCAGGACCAAAAATTAAATCCAAAACCCGCGGGCGTGTCCCTACAAAATTACCAAAACTGCATGTGACAGACATGTATCTGGTAGGGGCCTAATCGCAATAAACCAAAACCTGGGGGCTAGAATGCAAAATTACCAAAAATATAACACTTGAATTAAAAGTTCTGGTACTTAATAGAAATAACGAAACAAGTGGGGGATCCCTGCAAAATGGCCACGCCTCACGTGCACAAGCCATGTGAGGTGACGTGGTCGGGGACTCCTTTGCAAATAATGGAACTGTATGGGCATGGTATGCAATTTATACAAAATAAATAAATCACAGATGAAAGTTTTAGTCTTGATAAATAAATACAAAAATGGTCGGCGGGAGGATGCAAAATACCCGGCCTAAAGCGCGAGCCAACGGACGGATTCGCTTCACTTAAGACATGTGGAGCGCAATGGACGGTGGATGACGATTCGCAACCGACGGCCAAGATTAGAAGGTCAATGAAGATCTGACGGCGCTGGGTTGCAAGATCCGACGGCTGATGGAAGGCCTGGAAGAACTGGAGCTGATCGAACGATTTTGGGTGATGGAGGAAGAACTACAGATGAACTCACCGATGGCGAGTTTGGAATCGAGCTCACTCCTGCCTCCGAACACTGCGAGCTCTACTAATGGGAGCTTCGTGCTCCTGCACCTCCGGGGAGTCTTCAGGTGCTCTCAAGTGCTCCGAGGACCAACGATAGGTCCCTGGAGGTCACGACGGCTTCCGGCGAACCTGGAAGGCCCTCCCCAGGCCGAATCGAGGCTTAGATGCCTCCTTCTCAAAATGCAAATAAAACCAAAAGGCACAACAGATCTCTCGCAAGCAGGAAGAGGTTTTTATTGGCGGTGAATGGCATGCATGGAGTCGATGATGGTCGTCGGAGCTCTAGAGCTCTGTCGAGGTGTTCGAGAGAGAAATCTACACTAACTAATTGATTGAGCAACAAACTAGATGCACAAACTAAAAGCTAGAACGGATGGCTATTTAAACAGCAAGAAAACAAACAGAAAACGACCTCTAATCGGCTGGAGCTGAGGAGATAAAGACTTCACGGTGGCATGCTAGAGATGGGGGGTGGAACACACCCTCGGCCTTTGCCCGGCCTATTCTGGGCTGCTGGAGATCTCCATGTCACCGAGATCGATCCGGAGCACGCCACAGAGAGCCAAAGCAAGCGTCAAAAGGGGTTCAAAGCTTCAAAGGAAGCTCGGGCGATTTATGTACAAGATGGTGGAAGCGCTCCAAAGATCGAGGGACAGTGTTCGCGTTAGTGATTCAATGATCGATGCAAGCTACTGGCGTGTATCCTCGATCTACGATGAACAAACGTCAAGAAGAAATTGACACGAGATAGTGAAAGAGATTAACTCGAAAAAATAGCAAAGATGGCTGAAAATGAGGTTTCTAACAAAGGGCACGCGTGGGTGAGAGAGTGGACGAAGGTGGACTCTCCAGCCCTCCTGGTTGGTTCACGTGGACCAACCAGGAAAAAGCCTGGAAAATTGTTTTGTAAAATCATTTAAAATAGCAAATTAATTTATTAAATTTTGATTATTAAAAAATATTTATTATTTTATAAATTATTTTATTATGATTTTTATTTATTTTTTAGAGGTATAAAAATACAAGTTCCCTTTTAAGGGCTATATAGGTATATTTATCTATATATTTTAATATTTTATTTTTATTTTGTACATTTAATTTTATTATTTTGGTTTGCTATTTATAACTTATTTTTATAAACTTAAATATATTTTTATTTTATTTTTCTGATGTATTTTATACAATTAAATAAATAGATGTATCATTTATACATGTATAGTTATAGGTATTATACCTATGTATTGTATACAGATATTTTATTTTTGTATTTTCTTTGTGTTTTTATTCTGATTTTATTATACACATATAATATAAATAATATTTACAAAATTATAAAAATATGAAATTATAAAAATAATGAATAATAAATAAAATAAATATTTTAATCTGTACAAGTATACAATAGGGGTCCAAAACCTAACTTTCAAACCGTAACCCAGAAAAATATGAAACCACCTTCATTAAATAGCTTATTAAAAGTTTATTTTGATTTCAAGTTTTTATTTGAGAGATCTAGGTCTGAGAAGTTGGGATTTGGAATCTTATTCAGATCATAACTTTTTATCTGTACATTATTTTTGAGTGAAATCAATTTTGTATTTTTCTATATTTAATTATCTACAATTTTCATGTATAAAGTTTCTTTATTTTATGTATAAAAATGGAACCAAAAATAGGTCCCAAAAATGAATAAAGAATGGATAAAATAATACGAATTTTTATTGTATTTTGGCCCTTATCTCCCCCTACTTTATTCCTTGTCGACCTAGTCATCGAGATGCCTAGGTCTCGGGGTTTCGGGTCATAAAATATTTGCAATATTTTATTCTTTTTCTTTTCTTTTCTTTATTCTATAATTTTGGCATTAAAAAAATGTTTTATACAATATTTACACGATAATGCATGGATGAAAAAATGCATGAATTAACAGTATTTACACGCATTTACTAGGGTTTTTAAGGCCAAAATGATAGAATAAAGATGATGAAATGGAGATTCATCATTAACCCATGATTCATCTACTTTATATAAGGATCTTAGTAAAATCACCATAATAATTCATCAAATAAACCCTCTAATTCTTTCTAATGAACTCTAATAATAAGGTATGGAACCAAGGCTAATTATTGTACATAAATAAACACTAATAATATATTAACTTGTGCTTATTATTTTATGTACAAAAATAACTATTTCTATGTAATTATTTTTCATTTATATTCTTTGAATTATACAGTAACTTAGTATAAAGAAACAAAACTAAAAAAAATCGCAAAACCAAAAGAAAATAAATGTTGTGAACCCGTGTGTTTTGTACATACAATGTTTTGTTTGTCTTTATTTCACCTTTTTCCTAACCTAACAAAATCTTAAAAATTAGATTAGTATTGTATATATTGTAATCCTAATTAGAAACTTAATTAATAATACAAAATATTACAAAGCATAAAATATGATGGATTAATTAGCCATTAATACTTATACAAAATTTGTATTTTGTACATATAACTTCTTTTTGGGTCCTTCATGAATGTTGTAGATCTCATTGAGACCAACAACTTTCATGTTGACCAGATTCTCATTTGACTCTTTATTTTATTTATTTTGTATTTTCTTTCATTTTCATCTCTAGGTCAATGGTCAACTCAATCTGAGCCTCCCCATTGGTCCACGCAAGCATCCCCACTCCTCTCCAGTGCCTTCTGCAACCCCTCAACCAATCAGGAGCTGCCCTAAATTGACTCTAGGTCAACTAGACTGCCTCTTCAATCGTTATAAAACCCGGACGCACCACTCAACTTCTCCCTCAGATTCCCTTCACTCCTCACTGTTACCCAACTCCTTGAATACATGCATGTAACCTCCCACGACCCTCATCTTTGCTAGCCATTCAAGTCACTCATTAACCATGTAATTGCCCCCCAATCGTCCCTATAAGATCATCACCACCGCCCATATGCAACCATCCACCAACTTGTAAGACCTCCCTCTCGAACCCTGATCTCCTTGTAGGTGACAACAACCAAGGAGTTAATTATTGTGCAATTACGAGGGAGGTGAGATCCGCGGCTAGATCTCAAGCTGTGTAGCATCTTCGAGCTGCAGGAGCTCAGTCCCTCCTTCATCAGAGACCTATAATGATGACCGAGAAGAAGCTTTGAGCTCCTCCCTAGGCGAACATGACTCCATCAAACCACCTTCTCTGATCTCTCCGACACCACCTCCATGTACTTTTCAGGTCCCTCGAACCCATCTCTCCCATTCCATCTTATTCTTTGATCAAATCCACCCATTCCAGAACCCATCCTATACTCGACTCCGCCTCACGTTCCTCCCCCTCTAGTTCTCCTTACCTTCTTCTATGTCCCCACAACATCCATCCTTGCACAGGTCCGAGCTCTGGCTCTGATTCCCCCATTCCATTAGGAGCTTCGTTTACCCCCACTTTTCTTGTTCATTTTTCTATTAACCCTCGTAGGATATACTTCGCCGGGAGGAGATCGATATCAACCACCTATATATGACAGGCGCTTGGAGCCCTAGTTCCTCCTGATGCATGTCACAAAGAGATCAAAGAGGAGAAGCGGCTCCTCCGCGAGCCCCATCATCCTCTTACTATCGAGTCTCATCGAGGAAGAGCTCCACCATCAGCTTCAACTTCCTCTTCCTCCTCCGTTTGGACTCCATCGACCACCACTCAATCATCTTCTAGAGATACACATTGAGCACCTCTTACTCCATATGCAGCCATCTCATCACTGCCCTTCGACAAGCTCTGTCCTCTGCTTCAATCCGAGCCACTACCAACCTCAGGATCTTCTGTCACCTTCGTACTGCTCAACCGAGGAGGAAGAAGGCCATAGCGTACATACCCCATAGGATCCAAGCTCTCTCTTCGATCAAACAACCTTGATCAGTCCCTCCTCCATCCGTCAGATCGACATTATAGGAGCTCCTCCACTATCATATCCACTTTCACTCGAGCCTTCTACCTCGGGTGGGTCTGAGCCTCGCAACGTGCGCCGCATCAACTCCAAAACAAGCACCTTGACCCGAGCCACCTGCCTTGATCTGAGCCTCTAGAGACACGTGCGTGTTGCATGTGACCTGGGCGTTTCACATTCGAGCCCTCTTGAGTTTCTAATTTTGCAAAATAGTCCCACCTTGGGCAAATTTCACAGGGATTCAACTGACATTATTTATTTATAGATAATCCCATTATTCGATTTGAAATACAAGAAAACCTACTTTTAGTTACAGTTTAGTTTATTTATCGAATAACTTTCTCATTTTAGCTTCAATTTTTACGTATAATATGTTGTTTTGAAGCTCTCTTAATGTTCTATATTTCTAAATCATTTGAGGAGAGATCAACATTTAATTGAATTTATTCTTATTAGTGGATTGAAATGACATTTGTGGGATTCTTAAGAATAATTTCAGCAATTAAATTATTATGGATATTGATCATTTTCTACAAGGAAACTATGGAGGAGGCTTCTTGATTCCCGGAGTATTTGTGTTTAATGATTATTTCTTGAGGAATTAATTTCACAGGGAATAAGAGTTACAATTATGATATTTATCTTAATCTTAGTGCAGAATAAATCTATTTACTCATTTTAGACTGCAATCGAGGTTGATAGATAATTATTTCGTGGACCTATTGTTCATATGTGAAAAATATTGGAGGATTATTGAGCATATTTTCAGGAGATTAAAACTTTATAATCATAGATATATTCTTCTATCTATCTCCTTCTCTTTCTCTCTATCTCTTCATCTGTCTTTTAGCATCTACATCTGCATTCACTAGCTATATTTTCCTTGCATTTGTCCCTATAAACAATAATAAAAAATCAGTTCATCTTATTTATTTATGTCCATTCGTTCTTGCACATTGCATTGCAAAGATTTGAATATTTGCATTGCTTGAAAATTGCATACATTAATTAATATAGCAGCTCTCTTTTATCAATAAATCGATATTAAAACTTAGGAAAAATCAAACTAGCTCGTGTCCTTGTGTCAACCTCGAGACTTGCACAGGATAAATAAAACATTAGTTGTACCTCTTTGTAGAGATCAATATTTCTAGTACGATTCTATATGGGCAATGCTCTACACGTGTATTACAACGAGACATGATTTAAATAAGCGTTTAGTGGGTTGCCAGATGTCATCGACTTGATACCTCCGTAATTTGAACAATTTTGGATATCTCCTTTGTTCTTATAAAAAAGCACCACAATGCTTCTCCTCCAAACTTCATGTGTTTTCTTACTTCGCCAAATAACATAGAATAAATTTGTAAGTCACGTTAAACCATGCTCACCTAAAACTCTCCATACTTCTATATGAATGTCATCAGGTCTTATAACCTTCAAAGCCTCCTCAACTTCCATTATTTGTATTCGTTTTATGAAAGAAACAACTTTCACTACTAGCTAGATCTCCTAAAGTGATCTATCATTTTCCTTCCCCAATGAAAATCTCATGGAAATACCACTTCCATATAGTCTCTAAATCCTTTTGAGTAACAAGCACGTGACCTTCCTCATCCTTAATACATCTTACTTGAAAAAGGCATTTGGTCTTTCTTTCTCTTGCTTTGCCAACCTGAATATATACTTCTGGTACTCCTTAGAGTCGAGATTATTGTACAAAACTTCATAAGCTTTTGACTCGACTTCGCTTCCAGCCTTCTTTGCTTCATTCTTTGCTATCTTGTAGGTTTTGATAGTTTCCTCTATTCTATCCTTGGATATATAGCTTTAAAGCATGTTTTTTTAATTTTGAGCTTCTCTTGCACCCCTCCACTCCACCACCAAGCATCATTTTGGTCTGGAACTCCTCCCTTTGACTTGCCTAGCATCTTTTTGGTTATCTTTCAAATACAAGATGCTACCACCTCCAACATCTCGTTATCACTTTCGTAAAGATAAAACTATAATAAAATTATATTTCAATTAGATATTAAAAAGAAATTGGTATTTACCATATCCGAATAGTTAGAAACGATATTTAATTTATGAGTCGTAAAATACTTTCTTGGATTATATTAGAAGTACCTACTTGAGATGTTACTTTATTGATCATTTATGTTCCCATCTAGCTTATACACACAAACATAAATCAAAATAAAGATTGATAACCTTTAAAAAGAGTATGCAAGCCTTGACAGGTTCATGACATTAATACCATATTTCTCTTATTAATACTTATTTATATTTTATTTCTTAATAGAAACCAAATTAATGCATGCTAATATGTAGAATGAATTTACATATAGAAGTTAAAATTTGGACGATATATTAATATCCAACTCTAGATAAGTATAAGTTTACAACAAGCTTTTTCAAGTTAATGGGAGCCTATAATGAATGACTACGTAACACCAATGGTCATAACTAATGAGTGCATACTTTTATCAATTTGATTTGATATATAATCGATCATTTTTTAAAGATTTCAAAAAATAACCACTTTCATTTCTCCAAAAGCAAATCGATCTCAATAGTTGTTCCATCAAGATTTACTTAAGGCCACATATAATTTGTATATTCATTGTCATATCTTCTAATGTTAAAAATATAGCAATGGATATTATTCTTTGCAAAACTATATTTTGTTCTTAAAATTACCAATGAATTTTGTATTTGTTTTAAAAGGTTTATATAACATCGATTTATCAAGTACCTGATTCATTAAAATTTGCATCGATCGCTGCTGAAGTTAACTGTGATTAGAAGAAAAAGTCAACAAACAACTATTTTACATGATTTATTTCCAGCAACAAATACGTTATTTGTTGCGAATTTTATAAATCAAGTAAGAACAATTCACTGTTATATATTTATACATAGAAGATATGAAGATGAATATTAAATATTTTCTTATCTTAAGTCAATTACGTTGTAGTGCACATTCAAATATGATTTAGTTTGCGTAATTGTTTATATGGATTTGAAACCCAAAATAATGAAGATGTTATTTAACATAATGAATTATCCCTTTTAAAGATGCAAGAGAAAATGAAGGATTGAAAAGTACATTAGTTGATATTTAAAAATGTTAATGATCTCTTTTATATAGTTGTTACATACTTATAATTCACCCCTTCTATTTTGATTACATACAATATTTTTTATTGAAATTTATGTAATTCACAGTATACTATATTAAGGTCCTTAAGATATTTTTAAAAAAGACAAAGCATTCTCCTACTAAATCCTATTAATCAAGGCATATATTGCATCAATTTGTTAATGCTGTATATTATATTAGGTTAGCTAACGAATTGAGCTTGGACCAACCTCGATTGAAGCCCATGTCAAAAAATCATATATGCATATATTTTGGCCCAATCCTGGGCTGCTTTAGTTTTAGTCTTGGGCCGAGCAAGGTTTCCAGATGGGTAGGGTTGACTTGGTCCAATGCTCATCCCTACCCACAACTCCCCTTTTCTACCTACAACCCTTACCTTCCCCTCTGTCACTTGTCATTGCCCAGTGGCCTTATCCCCCTCGGTCATTGCCTAGTGTAATTGGCGTATTTCTTAGTCATATCTTGGTTTGAATAAATTATGATTTATCTTGTAGATAGTTCATCAACAGAAGAAGGGCACTACTGTTAAGTATGAATGCAAAAAAAGACAAGGAGCAATTGTTATTGGTAAAACTCAAAGGGACACGTGTAAACATCCCATTTAATTTATAAATTTATATTATCTATATGTCAAATGCCGATATTATATGTTAGCTCCTTCATAAAAAATATCGGGATGGTGATGGTTGTATGGGGACCTTAGATGAGGGATAAAAAATAATGTAGGATGATGGACAAGTGAAGCTAACATGTTCTTGTTCAATTAGTTTGATGGATAAGGAAGTAAAAAATACTATAGACAAGGACTTAATGACTAGAGTAGTTATGATGTGACTATTTTATCTCGAGACAAGGTTTCCTTTATCCGGAGACAAACATGCCTGAGGTCATTTCAGATGATAGATAAGAAAAATGTGATGTTATAGATAAGCAAGGTGCACACCTCGTTCTTGTTCAAATTGTCAGTTATGGATGACAATTTGACCGAGTAGTCATTAGATTCGATAAACTCCGCACTAATCGGAAGCAGTTATTGAGAAGATAAGGGATGATCGATTAGGGTTTAGGGTGTTCGGGCGCGTGCATGGGCCTATAAAGAGAGAAGGGCGCACTAACAGTAGAAGTCATCCTGACATACTCACCTTTCCTACACCCTTCGTTTTCCTTTGCAATTGGTTTAAGGGATAAAGAAGTTGTAAATATTATATACAAGGACACTATGAGTGAAGAAATGATAACGTGGCAACTTATATTGGGATAACTTACAGCAGGATAAAGTGACACTGGAGGGCTAGAGGGTTGTGCACTCTGGGTGTAGCATAGTCTCAGGGTGACTCATGGTTGAAGGGGGTTAGGGCTAGGATTGCTCGTGGCCATATGACGTTACGAGATCCTCACAAGGGAAGGGCCAAGCTGGAGGGAACTTGCAGCAAGGCATGCGAAGCTCTCAGCGAGCTTGTCGGAGGGACACACAGCTCGCAGTGAAGATTTAAGCTGATGTCCTCCTCTGAGAACATGAGGGAACTAGGGGAGCATAAGCTTGCAACAAAATAATCAAAGGAGACATGATTCACGTTGAAAAGGGGCAGTAGGTGTTCAGAGAAAAAGGAGGAAGGAGCACCATTTGTAAATTTAATAGAATGTCAGATCCTAATCATAGTTCCAAAGATGAAAGCTAGCAATTTCACGATGAGCACTTTGAGAGAAAACGGAAACTTTTTTAATGAAGCACCCTTTCCAATACAGGATAGGGGGCAGGTATGCATGCAGGTTGAACCGGGTTAGGTGCTAGTTTTTGACATATGCTTCGATCGTCAACAACTGCTACTAAAGACGCTTCCTTTCTTCCCACCCCCCAACAGCTGGACGCCAAAGTCCACAACGATGGCTCCCAACAAATGTCGCACTACGCGCCATTTTGAATGGGCAAATTCTTACCATGTCCTCCGGTCAGCTCACCACGAGCTCCTGTCATTATAGTTTATGGATTAGTTGGGTTTTTTTATTAATATTCCGCAAACCGGAATTATCCTTCTGGAATCTGGTTGCATCTCAACCAAAATGAACTGGTTGCATCTTAACCCAGGAACGCATCGATCCAATTTGAGACCAAATCAAAGTAGAAGTCTGAAAGGGAAGGTAACTTCACCGGCAAGTGACTCTAACCCTCCCCTAGAAAAGAGGGAGGTCATCGTCAACCGGTAATAAAATAACCGGGCATCAAGATCTCCCCTAATTCTCGCCGGCATCCGCCCCCGGTCCGACTGCCGCCGGCCGCCGCCGCCGTCGACCGGAACCTCAAACCCTAGAAGCCATTGAAGTGCCCCTCGAGCAGCAGAAGGGGCTCAGAGGAGAATAGGTCACAGAGGCTAAAAATGTGCCCTTTGCGTATAATCCTCGTCTTCCTCTCGGCAACCCTCGCCGGCTACTTCGCCTGGAAGAACGTCATGGCCGCCGGCGTTTCCCCATTCGATGAAGACGCGCCTGAGCCCAAATCCACCGGTGTGGATCTCCCCAAGAAGAACGGCAGCGCTGATATCGGGAAGGTACGGTTTTTTCGTTTTTTATCGATTTTAGGGATTAGAGCTGGGAGTTTTGATGGTTTTGGTTTGTGGGGTCTGTTTTCAGCTGTTTGGGAACGGGTTCTGGACGTTCGTGGACATGGCGAGCGGGAGGTACCTCTGGAGGAACCTGAAGACGGCGAAGGAAAGCTGAGGTCGTGGCGGGGAATCGATTCGCGGGGGCTAAAGGGGTAAGATTGCAGGGTTGTAATCCCCCTTTTCGTTGCCCTCCTCGAAATTTGGTGTAAAAATGGATTAGGAATGTGTGATTTGCTACTTGTGTTCGCTGTTGTTGTAGAAATGATGAATCTGTGAACGGTTAAGGGACGTGATGTTTGAGCCGCTTGTTTATGTGTAAATTTGTCGAAATACCAATAAAAAAGAACAATACTAGGAACTTATGTAATGTGATGGCTTTTCCAGCGAGGTTAATTTGCTTTGGTTTTACTTCATGAAATTTGACCACGAGCGAGCTTTTTTGGTCCTTTGATTTGATTGTATGAGTTCGGTCAAACTACAGCATTAAACTATCAATTCATGTAGAATGTCATGGTTAGCTGCCTGCTGTTTGATGAACATCATTTTCTTCTTAGTGTCTTTGAGCTTTGTGGCTCCCCTATTTATGCGTTGAACTTTGTCATTCCATATCTCAATGGCAATCGTGAGGTAGGTCTTGTCCTAGACAAGGATGTATCCGAAGCTGGCGGACATTGGGGTAACTTGTTCGTCTTCTACATGCTTGGGAAGAAGCCATTCCACAAGTTTCTCCAATGGTTTATCAACAAGGTTTGACAGCCTAAAGGATTCTTTGAACTGCACTAGAAGAGAGAGAGTAGCTTCTTCCATCTAAGACCGGCAAGTGGGGGTGAGTAGTGATGAGTGGGTGAGTAAGGGAGAAAGGTTGGAAAAGGGATGCAATAAGGACCATGCGAGTAGGGGCGGAGGGCTTGTAGGAGGGGGACTAGGTGGAGATTGAGAGGAAGAGTGGGAGGAGAGGGACTAAAGGGGTAATAAAAAAGGCGAGGGATATCTAAGGGTTTGGGGGGGCTAGATGGGGGCCTAACTTGTCTTGATAGTGAGGCTTCGATACATGAGATGTCTTTAATGCGGCAAAAGGGTGACTTTGGAAGAGATTGTTGCAATGCAACACTATTGTCTGCTTCTACCGCGGGAAGGTGGGGCACAAATGGATGTTTGCACTAAGACCATCGTGTGGAGTAGGAGGTTGGTTGAGGTGGGTGGTGTCGAGCATCCCTCGTGTGGAGTTGGAAGGCTTGGGAGGGAGGAATGTTGGATGTCTGTTATGAGAAAAGAAGAGAATGCATTAGATGAGACCCTAGGGCTCTCTTATCTAGGAAAAAAGCCTTGGGTTAAGTACGTGAGAGGTACATAAAGAAAAGAAATGAGAAAGCACAATAATGTGCGATACAAATATCTCAATACTCCCCCTCAAGCTGGAGCATATATATCTATCATGCTCAGCTTGGAACAATACCTCTGAAATGGATCTTTAGCAAGAGCCTTGGTGAAAATATCAGTCGTTTGATCTCCAATAGCAACATGGGAGGTGGATATGAGATCTTTCTGGATCATGTCTCTAATGCAATGGCAATCTACTTCTATATACTTGGTCCGTTCATGAAATGCAGGATTATTGGCAATAAATAGAGCTGCTTGATTGTCACATAGAAGCTGCATGGGAAGAGAAACCTCAACAGCAAGATCAATTAACACAGATCTAACCCACATCATCTCTGCGCTTCCCTGTGCCATGGCCCTGTATTCAGATTATACGCTAGATCTAGCAACCACTATCTGCTTCTTGCTTTTCCATGATATGAGAGAGCTCCCAATGAAAATAGCAAAGCCAGAAGTAGACTTCCTGTCTTTAGGGCAACCTACATAATCTGCATCTGCACAAGCTGTCACCTCAAGAGATGCATCTCTGTTGAATATAAGACCAGATCCAAGTGAAGTCTTCAAATATCTCAAGATCATATAGACTACATCCATATGAACTTTCCTGAGCTGCTCCATGAACTGGCTTACCTTGCTCACATCAAAGGTATATCTGATCTGGTGATAAAGGCATATAAGAGCTTCCCAACAAGCTATCTATATCTCCTCCTATCTATCTCCTCAGTATCATCATCATATAGTCTCATACTTGGATCCATAGGGGTAGTAGCAGGCTTGCACCTTGTCATACATGTCTCTAAAAGAAGATCCGTCACAAACTTCCTTTGGGTCATCACAAGACCATGTTGGTTCCTGACGAACTCTAATCCAAGGAAGTATCGAAGATTGCCAAGGTCCTTAGTCACAAACTGTTGACCTAGGAACTCCTTGGTAGCCTGAATGCCCTACTCATCATTTCCTGTGACAGTAATATCATCAACATAGACAAGAATAGCAACAATACCTCTATGTACCCTCTGGACAGAAAGTGAATGGTCTGCAATAGACCACACAAACCCCTGTTGCTTTATCAACTCCGATAGTTTATGGTACCAAGCTCTCGGACTTTGCTTCAGGCTGTAAATTGCCTCATGGAGCCTATACACCTTCTGAGACCCCCCCTCTCAGTAGCAAACCCAGGTGGTTATTGCATATATACCTCATCATGTAGGTCACCAAATAAAAATTCATTCTTCACATCAAGTTGGTAAAGAGGCCATGCCCGTGAAACAACAACTAATAGAAGAATACGAAATGTCGAGTATCTGGCCACTGGAGAGAAGGTATCCTAATAGTCCACCCCATAAGTTTGGGTGAACCCACGTGCCACAAGCCTTGCCTTGTAGTGATCCACACTGCCATATGCCCGTTGCTTCATCGTAAAGATCCATTTGCATCCCACAACAGAGGCACTTGGAGGAGCAGTAACAATGCTCCAGGTACCACGCGACTGTAAAGCTGCCATGTCCTCCTCCATGGCAAGTCGCCACCAACTATCCTGTATGGCCTCCTGATATGTTCGTGGGATAGTAATAGTAGAGAGTCCCCCAACAAACCTCTTGTGCTCCTCTGAAAGATGGTCCAATGAGACATGCGCAACGAGAGGATAAGTGGCACACTGGCGACATGGCTTCCTCAAGATAATAGGTACATCAAGGTCATCAGCCTCTCTGTTCTCTGGTATCAACTCATCATGTGCAGTATCCTGTGTAACATTCAAATCTCCGGTGCCATCAGTAGAAACAATGTGCTCATTACATACCTGAGGCGTGCTGGATGATGGGGAATGTGCATGAGCAGAGGGGCGAGTAGAAGACCTGCGAATGTAAAACCGTTGTAGGAACTACGTCAGGGTAGGTGGAGATGGTGGAGGTGGACTGAGTTGAGACTCAACATGGGATGGAGATGGTAGAGATAACGGAGGTGGAGGAACAACAACATCCTCACCAGAAACAACGTTAGACAATTTGTCACATGTATGAGAAAAGTACATAATAGACTCAAAAAATGTGACATCGGCACTAACATAATATTTTCGTCCTACATGATCAAAACATCTATACCCTTTCTGTGTACGAGAATAACCAATAAAGACACATTTGACAGCTTTAGGTAAGAGCTTGTCACATCCAGGAGTGAAATTGTGGACAAAAACCACATACCAAAAACTCTGGGAGTAAGGGAGAATAGATTCTCAGGAAACACAATCGAGAAGGGAACCTTTTCTCCAAGAATAGTGGACGACATGCGGTTCACCAAGTAGCGAGCAGTGAGAACAACATCATCCCAGAAAGAATGAGGAGCTCGACCCTGAATCAAAAGGGTCCTCGTGACATCTAAAAGATGATGGTGTATGCGTTCAACCACACCATTCTGCTGTGAAGTATAAGCGCAAGAGGTCTGATGTCTAATACCAAGAGAAATTCAGATAAATGTACGGTGGAAAACTCCAAGGCATTTTCAATATGAATAAATTTCACACTAGCAGAAAAGATATTCTTGACCTCAATAAGAAAAGATTAATGATAGCACCTGCTTCAGACTTAAGTTTCAACAAGAACACCTAAGATAATCTAGAGAAATTATCCACAACAAGCATATAAAAACGGTGTCCCTGATGATCGGGAATACGACTAGGACCCCAAATATCAAAATGAAACAACTCAAATGACTGACTACTATGACGACTCGGAAAAGAAGAACAATGGTGCTTCCCAAACTGACAGGATTCACAGTCCAAGGTAGTATGAGTAGAGATCTGCGGTAGAACATGACAAATCTTCTGTAGAGGAAGTTGTCCAAAGCGAAGATGCCACATGAAAGGAGAAACAGATCCTGAAGGAATAGTAGTAGCCCTAGCACATGGTGGTAAGGCAAGCTTGTATAATCCTCTCTGCTCATGGCCACATCCAATCATTTGGTCGTGAGTATGTCCTGAAACACAAGAGAAGATGGATCAAATATGGCACGCCAATGAAAATCTTTTGTAATTTGACTAATATACAAAAGATTCATCTGAAAGTTTGGAGCATAAAAATATTCTGCAGGTGCATAGAAGGAGCTAGAACAATCTCCCCCTGACCAACAATGGGTAGACGGACTCCATTAGCAATCACCGTGATCTACCAGGCGGGATAGACCTATAAGAACTGAACTGTGCCCGATCGCCACACATATGATGTGATGCTCTAGAATCCATAATCCAGTCAGTCAAATCTGAACTGCTACAACTGGTAAGCGCATAAGCAATACCTGATGAGCTAGACGAAGCTCTTGCAGTAGCTGCTACATCTGAAGAACCTACAGTTGAAGTGGTAGGAGTGCTCATCATCTCTTGTAATATGGAAACAATATCATCAAAGCGTGCATCATGAGCAGGGGCAGAAGTAGGCTCGGTCTGCTCAGCAACACGGACATATACGGGATATCCATGCTTCTGATAGCATGTCTTAGAATGACCAGGACGGTGGCAATGGAAACATGGGCCACGTTGATGTCCTCCTCCTCGACCACGAGGTCCGCGCTCGCAAAACTGTGAAGTCCCCCCTCTGCCACGAGAGGCTGCCATAGCAGAGGAAGTTTGGGCCATAGTAGTAGATGAGGTGGTGATCCTACTCAGTACTCAATCTCTTGCAGACTTCCTCCATTGGAGGTATCGTCTCTTCAGTTAGTAGTTGAGTACGTGTTGCATCGTACTCATAGTCAAGAGATCACAAAAAGACTCCTACCATAGTGACATTTCGATATGCTTGTTGTTGCTCAGTGCTGGTGGTAATTGGCATGAAGTTGTGCAGTCGTTCAAACATGCCTCTAAGATGTGAGAAGTAGGCATGAAGTGGTTGGTCATTCTGCTTGGTCGAGAAAATATCATACTGCAGCTGAAGAATCTTGCTCTCATTCTTTGCTTGCCCGTATGTTTGCTAAGATTTCCCACATAGCCTTTGTTGTGGGTTGATTGACAATATCATTGGCAATCTCCGTGGTGAGTGTCCCGGATAGCCAAATGCGAGCATATGCATCGTCTTGCTTCCAAGAAGCATTAGCCTATGTCTTGTCCGTCGGCTCTGAATTTGTCAGAATGTGCTCCTTGTTATGGTACTGCATAAGGGTACGAAATTGCATGGACCACAACTCGTAGTTGGTCCCATCCATCTTCACGATGGGAGCCGGGCCCTTGAAGACACTGGATAATGAGAAGATAATACCCTTGTTCTCTGACATTGTAATAAGAACACCGAAGCCCGTAACAAACTGTGTATACTGATCTGAGTGAGTCTACACAATCATATGGAGGATTGGTTGTATCTGTAGACTCATACAACCATCCTCACTACTTTTTGTTGTGGTCTAGAGTCGACAGATATGATCTACATGTGAAAATCATGAAATCCGAACAAAATCAGACCTTAGCGGCCTGCAGAAATGACCAAACTGCAACAAGAACACGAAGATGGGGTCGAACCGGCGCTGGGAGTGGTCGGTCCGATCACGTCAACCACCGCGGGATGGCGGGCTGCTGCTTGGCAGCCTCTGGACGGCAAGGGATAACCCCGGCGACAGCCCTTGGGCGGCGCTGGGTTGCACGTGGGTTACCCACATTGGCTGGGTACCTGCGGTGGCGGCGGCGGGAGAGGGGGCGTGTAGGGTTAGGGTTGGTGGGATACGAGAACCCCGGTCTAGGACCGTTGCTCCGATACCTGACGTGGTTGCTCCATATGTACCTGAGTATCATATGTATAGCATCCATATGTACCTGACATGGTTGCTCGATGAACTGGCTCACCCGACTAACAACAGAGGATATATCGGGTCTGGTAATGGTAACATAGAGTTGGGAAACCAGTTCTCTGTATCTCCTATCCACTTCGTCAGTATCATCATCATATAGTTTCATGCTTGGATCCATAAGTGTAGTGGCAGGCCGACATCCAAGCATTCATGTTTCACGTAGTAAGTCAGTGACATATTTCCTCTGAGTCATCACAAGTTTTGTTGATTCCTGGCAAATTCCAGTCCTAGAAAATATATAAGGACTCCAAGGTCCTTGGTGACAAACTCACGACCCAACATTTCTTTTGCCCTCTTGATTCCTTGTATATCATCTCGTGTAATAAGAATATCATCAACATATACCATAATTGCAACCATACCTCTGGATGTGTTCTGTGTAAAGAGGGAATGTTCTGCATTAGAACGTTTGTACCCATGTTTTTCAAACAGGTCTGAAAGCTTTTGGAACCAAGCTCTAGGGCTCTGCTTAAGGCCATAGATAGCCTTATGAAGTCTACACACCTGTGAGTACTCCCCCTCAACAGCAAAACCAGGTGGCTGTTGCATGTAGATTTCCTTCTGAAAATCACCATATAAGAATGCATTCTTGACATCTAACTGAAATAGTGGCCAATCTCGAATAACTGCAACAGATGAGCATCTGTAAGGTGGAATGTCGAGCAATAGGCGAGAATGTGTCAAGATAATCCACACCATACGTCTGTGTAAACCCTCGTGCATCCAGGCGCGCCTTGTATCTAGTGATGCTACCATCTGCATTTTGCTTGACTGTGAACACCCATTTACAACCAACATTAGAGACACCCGTAGGAGTAGGAACAAGACTCCAGGTACCTCTTGACTGAAGAGCAACCATTTCTTCCTCCATAGCTAATCGCCATTTATGTCCTTCAAATCCTCCTGGTAATTCCGTGGAATGTCCACAGCAGGTAGGGCAACAACAAAATTCCTGAATTCACCATACAAACGATCAAAAGAAACCACAGATTCTATAGGATTTGACGTACAACTACGCTTATGTTTCCGAAGTGCAATAGGTAGATCCAAATCAGTAGCCTCCTCATCTGCCCCCTGTAACGAAGCCTGCTCAGGTAAACCATTAGATCCATCATTAGAAATAATATTCTCAGAACATACCTCATGCGAGCTAGATGATGAGCGATGCCCATGAGCAGATGAAGGCCGACGGGTATAGTGGTGTGGCAATGGTGGAACAAGTATTGTAATAGGAAGGGAGGACGATGGTGGAGGTATCGGTGGTGGTGGAGGCAACGGTGGTGGTGGTGGAGGTGTTGGTGGTGCTGGAGATGGTTGTGGTGGAGATGGTGACATGTATATGGCATCGTCAATGTCTGAAGATATCAACCTATCACATGAAGGGGAGAAGTACATAACAGACTCAAAAAATGTAACATTGGCACTAACATAATATTTCCTGCGCAGCGGATTATAACACCGCTACCCTTTTTGTGTCCTGGAGTACCCGACAAAAACACATTTGACAGCTCTAGGAACGAGCTTGTCATTACCAGGAGATAGCTGGTGTACAAAGGCAATCGAACCAAACACACTAGGAGTAAGTGAGAACAATTCCTTTTTAAGAAAAGCCACGGAGAAAGGATTCTTCTCACCCAAGACAGACGATGGCATGCGATTGATAATGTAGCATGCCGTTAGAACAACATCGCCTTAGAAGGAATGAGGAGCACGACTCTGTATGAGAAGTGTCCTAGTGGCATCAAGCAAATGACGATGTTTTCTCTCTGTAACCCTATTTTGTTGGGAAGTATAGGCGCAGGTTGTTTAGTGAATAATTCCTTGAGTAGAAAAATAACTAAAGAGAGTATTGGTACAAAATTCCAAGGCATTATCAGTCCTTACAATTTTTACAGAAGCAGAAAAAATATTACGAACTTCATTTATGAAATTTTTGATAACATTGCCAGCTTCAGATTTATTCTTTAACAAGAATGCCCATGACAAAAGAGAAAAATCATCAACGATGACAAGGTAAAACATGTGCCTCCGATGATCATGGACACGACTTGGACCCCAAATGTCAACATGAAACAACTCAAAAGTGGAGGTACTACTCCGATTCTGACGATTGAGAAAGGTAGACCGATGATGCTTTCCCAACTGACAAGCCTCACATGACGTGTAGGGTGGAGCATTGCGTCGGGCCAACTCGGACCCGACCCTGACCCGACCCGCAAAAGCCCGGGCCCGGCCCGAACCCGATGTACAAATGGGCCGGGTCCGTGTCCTCATTTTTCAAAAATATTATGCTTGGGCCGGGCCGGGCCCGAATCCAAAGTACAAGTGGGCCGGGCCCAGGCCCTCATATTTTAAAATATCATATCAGAACTAAATAAGGGGACACGGATTTATAGTCACAATACATCCAATATTTCCTTCATACATCAATAGTAATATTATATCGTAATAATACATCCAATATTCATGTGTTATGGACGAATTATATCCATAACAATAAATTGGAATCAAAGTGCATCTTCATGGAATCAAAATAAGTGCGGGTTGAGCCCGACCCGAGCCCGAGCCCGACCCGAACCCAAATCCGCGGGCCTTGGGCCGGGATCGGGTCCTCAGTTTGCTGAAAACAGCGGGCCTCGACCCGGCCCAAGGCCCATGGAAAATTGATGGGCTCGGGCCGAGCTTTCCCGGGTTGGGCCGGGTCGAGCCCAATGCTCCACCCTAATGACGTGTGAGGTGAAATCTAGGGCAGAACACGACATAACTTCTGAAGCGGGAGATGACCAAAGCACATGCGCCACATAAATGGTGAAACAGGTCCAGCAGGTAGGGAGGAGATTCCGGCATATGGAGGCCGAACAAGGCGATAGAGACCTCCCTGCTCACGGCCATGACCAATCACGTTGCACGTAAGGATGTCCTGAAAAATAAGAGAAGATGGATCAAAGATGGCTCGACAATGTAAATTCTTCATAATCTGGCTAATCGACAACAAATTCATTGTGAAATCAGGTGCATGCAACACATTCTTTAGATGCATAGAAGGTGTCAAGCTAATCTCTCACTGACCAGTAATCGGTGAGTGGGTTCCATATGCAATAACCACAGTGCGTCCTCGGGAAACCTGTCTGTAAGCTGTAAGTTGACCCTGATCTCCACATAGATGATGTGTAGCACCAGAATCTATAATCCACTCTATAGTATCAGACCACTACTGCTAGTGAGAGCATAAGTACTACCTGAGGTACTAGAGGAGGTTGAAGCAGTAACATCTGGATGACTCTCGGATAGGGATGCAAACGGATACGGATATATCCGTATCCGATCCGTCACCGTATCCGTTTTATACAGATTTTGACATCCATATCCGTATCCGTTTTAAAATGGATACGGATATGGATATCATTTTGATATCCGCAAACATCCATATCCGTATCCGTATATCCCTTTTCATATATAAATATAGTCGCAGATTTATTTTTAATCACATATAACATAATTCTCTACCTCCTTTTACCATATTTATATAATTTTTATGATAAAAACACATTTTGTAAATTAATATCATATGTTTTCCATCTAATTCATATATATTTAAGTCGATTCTATAGAGTATTTCTAACATTACTCATGTGCGATCAATATCCGTTTTACATCCGTATCCGTTTTTTAAGGATATGGTAAGATAGTTTTAATATCCGTCAATATCCGTATCCGCATCCGTATTCGTATTAAAAAACGGATAAGGATATGATAATACCTATATCCGTATCCGTATCCGACCGTTTGCATCCCTACTCTCGGATACTGGCATAGGCATCACAGGACCAGATGGGGGTATAATACCCCTCAAACGAGCTACAAGATCATCAAAGCGTTGATCCAACGAGGAAGCAACTGGAGGCTCAATCTGTTCAGCCACTCGTGCAGAAGCCGGGAATCCATGCTTGGAGTAGCATGTATCCTCAATATGTCCAAGAAGATGACAGAAAGTACATGGTTGGCGAACACGACCTCCTCTTCCCCGAGGTCCACGACCATGAAACGAAGAGGAACCACCGCGACCTCGGGATGCTGCCATAGTTGAGGGTGTCTAATTTGTAGTAGAAGAGGGGACAGTGATACGACTGAGTCTGCGAAAAGCTTCTTCCATAGGAGGAATAGTAGAGTTTGCCGGTATCTAAGAACGTGCCGCTTAGTATTCTGGATCAAGTGCTGCCAGGAATACACCTACCATGGTGGCATTCCTATAGGTCTTCTGTTGCTCAGGAGTAGACGTGAGAGGCATAAAGCTATACAGCTTCTCAAACATCCCACGTAGGGATGTATATAAAGAGTGTAGTGGATGCCCATTCTACTTGATAGTGAAGATATCATGTTGTAGCTGTAAAATCTTCGTCTCGTTCTTAGCTTGTGAATGCGTAGGAGCAAGAATATCCCACTTTGCTTTGGCAGTGGGCTGATGTAGAATATCATTAGCAATCTCAATTGCTAACGTGCCTGATAGCCAAACCTTGGCGTATGCATCATCCGCCTCCCATGAGGCGTTAACCCCATTCTTCTCAGCGGGCTCTTCCTCGGTAAGAATGTGTTTCTTACCGGTGGACTTCATCATACTTATGAACTGCATAGCCCACAGTTCATAGTTTGACCCATCCATCTTTACAATAGGTGCAGGTTCTCTGAAGGCGCCTGTGGAGGGAATATCGGCCTTGCTTTCTGACATAATGGTAATAGAAGACTAGGGTTGTAGACTGGATAGACTTTTGTCTACACTGACATTCACGGGTTCAGTTGCATGTGTAGACTCAAGCAACCAAACCCATAACAAATAAGGTTCGGTGAGAACCTAGGTAACGGCTAGGCCTAAAGAAGCCTTGGCGGCAACAGGACCCAAGGCGACAACGACCTCTGCGAAGGAGAGCCTAGGTGGCGCGGAAGTCGAGACACGACCCTGGGCGCATCACGAAAGCCGAGGCACGAAAGCCTAGGCGAGACGTAGCAAGGGATGCTGCACGGGGAGACGCAGCGTGGGATGGAGAGGCGTTGCGGGGAGGAGAGGCGGCGCAGGGAGGAGGGGCGACGCAGGGAGGAGGGGCTTGCGGTGGGGGTTAGAGTTTCGGTACAGGAGCTTCGGTCTAGGATCGTTGCTCTGATACCATGTTGGAAGAAATGAGTGAGTTATTTATTCCACAAACCCTAGGCTCTCTTATATAGGAGAGGCGCCTATGGGTAAATTACATAAAGAGTTCAAAAGAAGAAAGAAAATAAGAAACAATCCATATAACATAACATATATCTCTACAGTGTAGGGCTCTCCCTACCACGAGGTGCAACCATAACTGAACTGAAGATGTCCGAGACTGCAAAGTACCACCAGAGGATATAGAGACCCTACTCAATCTGTGATATGCCTGCTCCATAGGAGGTATGGTAGCATCAGTAAGAATATGGGCTCTAGCAGCATCGTACTCAGGATCAAGGGCTACTAGAAAGGCCCTAGTTATCACAGAGTCCATGTACGCCTTGAGTTGCTCTGGCATAGCAGTCAAGGGAATGTAACCATGTAGCTTCTCAAACATACCCCTTAAAGAAGTGTAGTGGGTATGGAAGGAGCGACCATTTTGCTTTGATGTGAAGATATCATGCTGGAGCTGCAGTATCTTCGATTCATTCTTCGCCGGAGAGTATGTAGCGATGAGAATGTCCCACGTAGCCTTTGTAGTAGTCTGATTCAGAATATCATTAGCTATCTCTGTTGATACGGTCCCAGATAACCACACGCGTGCATATGCATCATCTGCCTCCCATGAGGCATTTATCCCAGTCTTGTCACTTGGCTCCTCCATCGTGAGGATGTGCTTCTTGCCATTGTACTGCATTAAACTCATGAACTGCATAGCTCACAGTTCATAATTTGTTCCATCCATCTTGACAATGGGTGTTAGACCTTTGAAGGCTCCCATGGATGAAATCAGCTTTGTTGTCAGATATGATGACAACTATCTCCAAGATTGGGACTGCAACAAGAAAGACATGCGTCTACACTGTCATACAGGAAGATGGTTGTGAGTGTAGACCAAGGTTCGAAATTTCGATTTCGATCTCGTTTCGGTAAGGTCCAATACCGAAATTTCGCCGAAATTTCGGGAAATTTCGACGATTTCGGTGGAAACGTCGGAAAAGGCTAAAAAATCCGATTTTTTTCCAATTTTATTGAAAATTTCGATATTCCAAGTTATTAGAACAGTAAATAACATACAAATACACATTTATTTCACACATATTGGTCATCTATACCCTATATATAGACATATCGGTCATATCGGCCATATCGATCATATCGGTGGACATATTGTTGGAACCCAAGCAACATGTCTCGATCGATATGGGTTCGAAATGACCCATATTTTATCCATATCATTGCAATTGAGGATCTCCACCCCTCTATTACAACCTATCTCGACCGAAATCTCATAAGACAGTTAATATATAAAAGTTGAAACCACGGTTGTAAGTTGTAACATTGTTAATACATAATAAACAAGAGTAATAGTCTAGTCTTACAAATACAATACAACTTACAACAAGTTACAATTATTAAGAACATGCATATTTCTGATAAATGCAATAAAAGAGAGTAAAGATTAAAATATAGTACCTGCCCTGGTGACATGTTTTGTTCAGAACCAGGAGTTTCGTGGTGGATCTGAATGCCCCCCCCTTCCTTGCTGTCTCTCATAGCGCATCGCAGATTCTATAAACTCGCAGTAGTTCTCCCATGTCATGTACGAGTACATGGCCTTGTAATCCATGACATACTGCCTGTACTGGTGGTCATCGATGCCTATGAGCATCCCGAGTCGAGGATAAGCAGCACTGGATCCGGTATCACGAGTGGCACGACGAGGCTGCTGCGAACTACTGCCCTGAGATTCTCGGGACGACGACGACGGAGTAGGAGAAGATCTCTGCGGAGGAGGAGGAGGAACTGCCGTGTAGTAGTCAGGAAAGAAACCGTAGCTGTCACCCCCAAAGAAACTGCCCTGGCTCCGCTCAGGTTGGCTACTTTGGTAGTTGTCTCCGCTACTGTATCCCCCATATCCACTGTAACCATATGAATATGCTGGAGGTGCGTACTGAGGAGGAGGAGGAGGAGGTCCTGGAGGAGGACCTTGAAAGTATTCCGGGAAGACGCCAAATGATCTCTCATCGTGCGACGATCCATATCCGCCTAAAGGACTTTGTGCTCCTCCGCGATATGGGCTGTCGATATCCATGAAGCTCAAAGAACCTGCAGATGATGTCAAATCTTCCATGTAGCTGTCGGTTGGACGCTGGCCTCGACCGTACTCGTAATCCGTAGGCCCTGGACTTGGACTTGGAACAAATTGTCCGTGTGTGTTCCGTTGTCTCTCCATATACTCACGTCCTGCTTGTAGGCCTTCCTCAAGTCTGGTAGCTTGTGGCCCACGACCACTCCCTCCTGACCCACCTGAGTTTGACTCCCCACCACCACCAGGTCCAGCACGACCAACATCATCATCATCATCATCATCTCCACTGTCATCCTTTGATTGTGACTTGGATTTGGAGCTACTGGAGAGAATTTCATCAACAGCTGCATCAATCTCGCCCTCCAACCCTCCAACAGGGTCTGTAATCCGCCCGGATCTGGCCAAAAAGTCACCAACGTCTGCTCCCATTTGCTGGCTGATGTTCTCATTCGGTCTTCCACCTGGCTGATCGAGAACTGGGGCACCATTGGAATCCATCCACCTATGGAGAATGTCCTCATCAGCATCGTCATCGTGCATCTTGAAAATGTGTGCAAGATCAATAGGGTCCGTATAGTCATCTTTGTCATGTCCCTCCGTTGCATGCTTCAATTTCAGCCTCAAGTTGTAATGCACGAAGACAAGGTCATTGAGCTTCTTTTCTCCCAACTTGTTCCTTCTCTTCGAATGTATCAAATTGAACGTGCTCCAGTTCCTCTCACAACCGCCAGCAGATGCGGTTTGAGACAACACTTTCACTGCCACACTTCGAAGGTTGGGAGCTTCCATCCCGTATAACATCCACCATTCGGCTGCAAAAAAAGGAAAAGACAGAAATCATAAGTACAAATAAATGTACACAAAATCAACACAAGTAATGGGTTTATTTGCCTCCGTCCCTACCAGGAAGAGTATTGCCACGACCGTTGACCGCAGTAATCCGACCAAAGGAACCCAATGCATCTCGGTAATACTTAACCTTCACAACGCACAAATAGGTTCAACCCAAATATCTTGTGACTCAAAAGTCAAAATATAGGTAGAATTGAGGATATTAGTACCTCATTCATGCACATGCTCTGTAACTTCTCGTCCTTGATGAGCTTCTCCACCACAATCTGTACGGCTGAGAGAAGGTCACCATTTGTACCAAGTCCATTCTTGTAGTGGTACTTAGGATTGAAGTAATAAGCTGCACAGAAAGTCACGAACAAGCTCATTTATGATGTCCAACTATAAAAATTTAAATGATTGAAAAAAAACCTTTTTTACATAATACATACCGGCCTTGTGAAGAGGATGCGAGAGCATCTTAGACCATCGCTCGTCTATGATGTCCAACCATGCTTTTGATCCCTTCCCAACCGCTTCTCGGACCTTCTCTCTCATGCAGCGCATTGCCTCGTAGATGACTCCCATGGTGGGCTTCTTGTCGCCATCCACGATCCGCAATGCAGATACCACTGGATCCATGATCCTCGTGACCCGAGTCACGTCATCCCAAAAGGAGATATCATTGATCAATATCTCTACCTTCCATCCTCCTTCAGTCCGAGCTTCAGGTATCTCGAACCACTCACCCTGGCAACACATGGTTTTCAAACCCGTCTTATTTTGCTTGAGGCTTTGCAACGCTATAAAATTGGTTGCAAAGCGTGTGATGCCAGGCCTCACCAACTCCCCATTGCACATCCGCCTCATTAGTGCCAACACTTTGCTGTGGTTGTAGATGAATGTGGTGATCATTCGTGCTTTCTCCACCACCCTTGAGACGAGCTTCCTCTTGCTGAAATCCTTAAGGATCAAGTCAATGCAATGCGCAGCACACGGTGTCCAGAAAATTCCGTAGCTGCTGGGCTTCATAATTGTTTCACCAGCCTTCTTGAAGTTGCTGCTGTTATCTGTCACAATTTGCACAATGTGCTCTTTCCCAACCTCCTTTATAACGTCCTTCATCAACTTCAGAAGGTACCTGTGGTCCTTCACATGCTCAGATGCATCAACAGATTTCAAGAAAATTGTCTTCCCATCGCAGTAAACAAGGAAGTTGATGATCTGCTTCCTTGTGTAGCTCGTCCACCCATCGCACATCAATGTCACCCCATACTCTGGCCATCTCCTCCTCAACTCGGCGATGTACTCATTCATCTCCTCTTTCTCCATCCCAAGATATTTGTTCATGATCTCGTAGGATGTAGGAGCCTTCACTCCCGTTCCCGCTGCAGCGATCTCATCAACGGCATGCTGCAAGAATGGCCCGCTTGCAATGTTGGCAGGAATGCTCTCCCCAAAGAAGAGCTTGCTGATGGCTTTTCCTACCCTTTCTCGTGCATTGGTGAACATTCCCTTCACTGTTTTCTGCCTCGGATCCTTGCTTGCCTTGTATTGCATGGATCCGCTCCTTGTCAAGAAGGGCTCAATTCCCTTCCCCTTGTGTTTCTTAGTGGGTGGTGGTACTGGTGCGCCTCCAGAACCACTCCCACTCCCACCTGCACCATAGAAGCCGCCCCGTGCACCACCGAGTTCTCTCCTCTCGAACTCGCTCCTCAATGATTCTTGTGTAGCCCTTCTGTATGCCCTCCTCTCTGATGCAGTCTGAATGTCGGCGGGGTACACAAAATCATCGTCATCTGAATCAGAAATGACGTTGAATTCTTTCTCGAACATGAACTCCTTCATTTGTTCTTCCCTTCTTACTCTCTCTGTCTCCTTTTCTTTCTTTCCGTCCAAGCTCGCCTTGACCTTGTCCCTCACATCTTTGGGACAACGCGTGCACTTGGCAACATTCTTGTTGTTGCCAACAAGATGTTGCTTCATCCTTGTGATCCCGCCTCCTCCCAACTTCTTCCCACAGAAATTGCATTGCGGCTTCGCCTTATTTCCATCAGGAGCGAACGCATACCTCCAGCCAATGTCCCCACTGAATTCTTCCATCTGATCATCAGAACTGTAAGAGCCAGAACCGGAAGCAGAATGTGCCATGGTGAATATCCAAATGAAGAACCGGAACCGAAATCAGAATGTTGCAGAATGTGCCATGTATGAACGTCGAAATCTGCGAGGAAAATCAAGAACAAACATTAAGTTGGCATTACAATGCAACTGCTTATGAATATGCAAATTATTTTATTTTTTTAATTTCGGAATTATTATATATTTAATTTTTCCAACACCTACTTTTCTTATTTACAGAAAAAAACCTTGGATCTATACATTAGGATCTTAGATCTACAAATTAGGGGACCAATTTCATGAAAGACTACATTATTGACACAAAATATGAACAAAAATGTAAATATTTAACAAATCATTTTCGGATTTTCTATATTTTTAATTTTTATTAATCCAAAACAATTTCCAGACTATGATTTATACTTTCAAAACACAAGATCCGAATATATAACACCACAACTCATTATCGTTCCACATTAAACTTCAAAACCCCCAATTTCTTCTAACATAGATCCAAGAAAATAATCTCCAACAATGTTTTAGTTCATGTTAACTTCAGATCTGTGATACAATGATCATAGCTAGCACTATTGTGCAAAAAAAACACAAAAGCCCCAAATTTCTACTCCAAATTTATACCTATTTTGGGGGAAATCTCTCAAATTAAACACCATGCCTAGCTATATCAACAACAATTGAGTGAAAACCCTAAAAAAATTACTGAATTTGAAGAAGATTTATTATAATTTGGCTTACCTCAAAGGATGAAGGTCTTGGAGGATGAAGAGAACAGCCACTGCCCGAAGTCGGTCGAAATGGGGACATTTCGACCGATATTTCGCTATATTTCGACAGTGGCCAGATTTTTCTATTCAAAGATTCCTAATGTCGGGCGAGATATCGAGATGGACCGAGATATCGGCGATATCTCGCGATATTTCGACCGAAACCGGGGATCTCGATATACAGTATGATTTCGATACCCGATACCCATCGAAACCGAAATTTCGTCGAAATTTCGGCGAAATTTCGCGAGATTTCAGTCCATGGTGTAGACTCATACCATAACCTCTTCCATTCTTTGGAGGCTCCTTTGGGTAACTAGGGTGTTTAAATAATCACGTCACACCTTAGGAATCCAAGAACAAGCCAAACTCGGAATCCCGGCAGACCACGGTGGCACGGCGCAGGAACCACGACCCTCGTGAGAGGCGACGGCGCAGGAACATCCGGCAGTGGCTCGGTGCGGGTGGTGTGGGTGGCATGCACCTGTGCGCAGGCGGCGGAGACGCTTGGCTGGCGTGCGCTGGTGCGCAGGCGGCGGGGCAACGCGGATGGCGCGACAGGGGTACGCGGGCGACGCGACAGGGGTGCGTGGGCGACGCGACGCAGTTGCGCGCTAGGTTTTTTTGTGAAGGCGGGGTTTTAGGGCATAGGCTCTGGTCTAGGACCGTCGCTCTGATACCATGTGGAAAGTTGTGAAATGAAATTCCACGAAGCCCTAGAGCTCTCTTATATATGAGAAAAGCTCTAAGGGAAAATTACATAAAATAAACTTAAGAAATAGAACTGTATAAATAAAGACATAGAAATATAAGAATCTCAACACGTACTATATCGGGATTACGCCTATCACAACGGAAATATTGCTTAGATATTCTTACAGAGACTGGGGACACTACACGATATAGAAGCCTAGTGGGCAAATTGCTTTACCTAATTACCACTAGGTCAGATATACCGTATGCTGTGAATAGAGAGCGAGCCAACTCATGGAGAGACCTCTTTATTATTCATTGGGTGGATGTTCTTCTAATCCTTCGATATTTGTAGGAATCTCCAGGGCGATGCCTCTTCTACGAGATCAGTGGCCATATTAGTGTCACTACTTATGTCGATGCAGATTTATGCTATTGTTTGTTGGTGACAACCTTGTTACATGGCGTAGCAAGATGCGGTCGATGGTTTCTAGATCAAGTGCAGAGGCAGAATACATGGCGATGTCTCAAACCACTTTTGAGATTACATGGCTTGTCTCTTTTCTACAAGTGTTTGGACTTCATACTACTAGTCAGTTTCGGTCACCATTTCGGTTACCGACCAAAACGGACTTTCGGTCGAATTTCGATCGAAATTTCGGTCATTTCGGTCATTTTATGTACTAGGACCCCCATATTTCAGTCATTTCGACCATTTCGGTCGAATTTCGATTTCGACTGGATATCGATATTCGACAGAAATTCGAGTGCATTTCGCTGAAATTTGAGGCCATGCTCACGTCTCCTTGTATTGTGACAACAAGTGTGCTACCTAGATTGCCTCTGATCCAGCTTTTCATGAATGGACTATGCATAATGAAGTTTACTGTCACTTTATTTGTGATGCATTACTACAGAGGGATTACACTTCACAAGGTGTACGGGGAGGGAAAATTACTACTCATCATATCTCCACCGATCTTCAGCTTGCAGATATATTCACGAAAGCACTACCGAAGAAACATCTCTCATAAGTGATTTTCAAGTTGTGCATGATCGATAGATATGCTCCAACTTAAGGGGTAGTGTTAGAGTTAATATGTTACTTCTTTATATTTATTGAGTCATGTAACAGCTTTGGGGAATCTATGTAATTGTCTCTTTTTCCCTCTCGAGGGTTTCACACTATATAAGAAACCTTAGATCCATTGAATAAGACAAGTCATTCATTCTCTCATCTTTCTCCACCGTGGAAAACCAAAATCAACCCCTTATGCTTTGACCTTCTGCTAATGAGTGATTGACAATCTCTCCATAATGATACTTATGATATTGCTCTTTGGCAATGTCTAGATGCTTTGAAAGGCATGTAACTGGATGATCACACATATCTCCTCTGATAAGCTACGCCAGTTTGTTGTACTAAAAAAGGGAGCCTCTTTTACTATCTTGATGGTTTACTAGATCCAACAAAGAAGGAAATTCCATTCAAAAAAACAAAGAAAGGAATCATTGTCGTCTATGGAATGACCTCATTGAGCTCACAAGGAGCACCTCCCTACCTTGGCTAATTTTGAGACTTAAATGACTTCTGCATCTCTTCTGAAAAGATAGGAGGTCGCGGTCTTCACATTCCTACGTACATGCTTTCAACATCTGCTTTGACAAAGATTGGAACTTGACTCATCTGGAGATTAGTGGGGCTCATCCTCTATTCAACTTTAAGATGAGCTCCTCTCTGCAAAAAAAAAAATCCATTAATCTGGTACTTGCAGGCCAATCCCTGACTCATTCATGGCTGCAGCTAAAAGCAACTACGAAGTTTGCATCATTAAAATCGAGGAAGACAAGGAAAGTATGTGGATGCAACATAGTTGGGAAAATTGTATTCAACTTGGAGAGCGGTCAACTCGTTTCTTCCACCTCGTTGCAAAGGCAAGGTGTACAAAATCAAATCCATAATCAACTCTTTCTCCTTTTTTTCTCCAGAGGGGCACCTCATGGATCAAGGGAATGATCTTGCCTTGCCTTGACCGTTGTTGATTTCTGTAAATCCTTTTACAACATGCTGCCATCCCCTTGCCTCCACTCTTTGCACATGTAATGTGCAAGGCGACTCCAGATTCTGACTGGCTGGCTTGAGCTATCAGTTTCTTGAAAAGAGACTAATGATGCAATCCATGGCATTCAACCAGACGTCCAGACCTTGCTCCATGTCCAGATGGTTTCTCTTTTATAAACTTCCACTACCACGGGGATTTCTTCTAGACTATTTTCTTTTGCAAGTAGGATTTACATGTCCTTTACGACGATGTGCACTATTGGGTGTCAAGCTTGATGTTAGAAAATAAGAATGCGGAAGTGTATCAGAGAAATATAATAAAACATATAGGAACACCGGGATTTTACGTGGAACTCTACTCCCTACTCCCTAGGGAGCGGGATGAAATCATGGGAGAATACCTCAAAGGGCTGATTTATGCATTGCACTTTCTCACTAGATACAGACGATGGGGGGCTTCTTATATAGCCCTCACCGAGTCTCCACATCTCACAACTGGTAGCAAGGCCTCAAATGTCGGATTTCGATTTTGTTTCGGTAAGTCCAGAAAAGGAATTTCGGTGGAATTTCGGTGGAATTTCGGTGAAATGACCGGAAATTGGGAAAACGACTTGAAAACTCATTTTTTAAAAATTTAAGATTTGTAATGTTGTTTAATCAATAAAAGAGGCATAAATACAAGTTTTTTTTGCTTATAATAAGATGTTATAATGTTCAGTACCTTAAAATAATGATTTCGGTCATCATATCAATGACCGTCCAGAGTGAAATTTCATATTTCAGTACACGGTTAAATTTTGGCATTCAATTTTTCTATCAATTCTCAAAAGAATAATAATACTTTTATTTAAAAATAAAACAAGACACACACAAACACGAATATTTTAACATGTATGCCAAAATAAATGCATAGTAGAGCTTGTGATCGTAAAATGTATGTTATACGAGACTTGGAATTTGGAAACTTGGCTCTCCAAGACTTAAGTTAGGTTGTGAATTGTGACTTGTGAAGTTGTGAGATGGAATGAGAACATATACATTATATTTATTGGGATTAAATAGAACCCTTAATGGCCTTATTTATTACAATGGTGGTTGGAATAGTGGCTTATATTGCAATGGTGGTTGAAATAGTGACCTATAAATTTCATTTAGTGACCAAATAGTACCTATGAATATCAATAAGTGGCCTAGGCATGACATATGGTGACCTAGAACAATTTCAGTCGAAATGGACCGAAATGGACCGAAATGAACCGAAATTCCACCGAAATTCCACCGAAATCCGAGAAATCTGTGAACAATTTCCACCGAAATGGACCGAAATGGACCGAAATGACCGAAATTCGGCCGAAATTTCGGCCGAAATCCTGGAAACATATATTATACATGGTTTCGATGTCGGTATCGCCACGAAACCGAATTTCGACCGAATTTCGGTCGAAATTCGCCGAAATTTAAGGCCATGACTGGTAGATGTCCGACTAAACAACTGGATGTGGTAAATGGATCATGGAGTGATCCTTTTACCCATCTACACCATAAGTGACGCATAACACATATACTCCAACTGTCCAACACTCCCCCTCAAGCTGGAGCATGCAATGCTCAGCTTGGACAAACAGAAAGAAATCTCAAACTCACGATATAGGACACTGCGAACAATATCAACTCAACACGCACAACTGTCGGTTGCTGTCGAGGACGTTGCTTCTCATGCCGTGCAGGTGAGAAGGACCAAACATGCCAGAGTGTGAGTCAAACTGAGTGTGCTCTGTATTGCGCCTGTCAGAGCCACTGAAACTGAAAATGAATATCCATCTGGAGAACTCTGGCCCGCCACATGTAGAAGACTGGATCATGTGGACAATTGCTCCATCTTTGAAAGAGCCAAACTGAAAAGTCGTGGAGACATCCTCATCGGAGTCCACGGTCTTTGGAGAATGGAGTATGAAAAGTCTCCTCGTCGGAGAACTGGATCTCTCCCATACTGGCTTAGAGAATGGGATCTCTACTCTGGAGTCCCTATGAAACTACATGAAAACCCTAGCCCACATGGCACAGGGAATGAGGTATTTGCTATGGAGTCCCTATGGAACACATGAAAACTCTGAGCCGACCAGCAACGATGGAGACCTCAAAACTGATCGCAAACACGTGCGAACCAAAACGAAGACTCGGAACCAATCTGACGTTGAGTCTGAAACTGAACAGTAGAGTCTTCTGGCCTGGAATCTGACATCTGAATATGGAATCTGAAGAATCTCTAGCATGTTGAACTCTATACAAGACTCCTCCTTTCTCTCCCATACTTGTCGGAAAACAATCACATTGACAAAGTTGGGAGAAGACAAGAGAATGGGATAAAACATGAATCACATATACCGATCTCTTTTTTTCAATTTTTCTTTTCAGTTTTTTTAAATCATTTTTTAAAACAAGCCGTTCATCATCATTTTTTTGGCTTTTCTTCTTTTTTTCTCTTTTTTCTCGCAAATGTTTTTTTGTATGCACCTCTTTTTTTTAACAAAGAACTTTGTTGACGCATATAGAGTAGTGCCTGTACCTCTTCGTTATTTTATTTTTCAGTTGTCTACTTTATGTAATTTACCCATAGGCTACTCTCCTATATAAGAGAGCCTAGGGCTTATGGAATAAACAAGCCATTCATTTTTCCCAACATGGTATCAGAGCGACGGTCCTAGACCGGAGTTCTCGAAACCCTAACCCTAACCCCACCACACCCGCCGGCCTCTCTTCCTCGCTTCATCTCATCAGCGCCGCCCATCGTCATCTGAGCTCGCCGCAGCGCCGCCTCTCCGATCGCTACTGCGCGATGTGTGCCGTAGCACACGCACGTTGTGCGCCTGTGCGCCTCCTCCTTGCGCGCCTGTGCTGCAGCGTCTGGGTGCGCCATCTCCGTGCGCACCATCTCCCTGCGCGCCATCTCCTTGCGCACCATCTCCGTGCGCACCACCTCCGTGTGCGCTGTAGCCTGTGAGCGCACCTGCGCCTCCTTGTGCGTGGGCGCATCGTGTGCACCTGTGCATCCCCAATGCGGGTGCGCGCTCGCTCCAGTGCAGATCTAGTGCACGCATCCTCTGCGCGTGCATCTCCGGTGCAGTGCAGATCTAGTGCATCTCCAGTGCGTGCACGTGCAGCCTGCGCGTGATTCCTGTGCCTGCGCGTGATTCCTACGCATGTGTAGGGCCTAGCACGCACATCTTCATGGGGTTAGTTGCTTGAGGTCTACACATGCAACTAACCCCGTCTATGTCATTGTAGACGAAGCTCATCGTCTATCAATCGCTACAGTCTTCCATGTCCAGTATGTCAGAAAGCAAGGCGGATATCCCATCTATTGGCGCCTTTCGTGGTCCAACGCCTATTGTCAAGATGGACGGTACAAACTATGAACTGTGGGCTATGCAGTTCATGAGTATGATGAAGTCAACAGGTAAGAAGCACATTCTTACCGAACCTGAGCCTGCAGAGAAGACTGGAGTCAATGCCTCTTGGGAGGCCGATGATGCATATGCCAAAGTATGGTTGTTCGGTACACTGGTGATTGAGATAGCTAATGACATTCTACATCAACCCACAGCCAAAGATATGTGGGACATCCTGGCGGCCACGTATTCCCAGGCGAAGAATGAGACAAAGATTCTGCAACTCCAGCATGATATCTTCACTATCAAGCAGAATGGTCGCCCTCTACATTCTCTCTATACATCACTGAGAGGGATGTTCGAGAAGCTCTATAGCTTCATGCCCCTGACAGCCACGCCTGAACAACAGAAGACATATAGGAACACGACTATGGTGGGCGTGTTCCTAGTGGCGCTTGATCCTGAGTATGAGGCGGCACGATCCCAGATTTTGGTCGATTCTACTATTCCTCCCATGGAGGAAGCTTTCCATAGACTGAGTCGGATCACAGTTCCTTCCACAACCCCTAGTCAGAATTCTTCAGCCATGACAGCCAACAGAGGTCGCGGATTTCATCAACAGGGCCGTGGACGTGGACCTCGTGGAAGAGGTGGCCGCACTAGACCGACATGCACCTACTGTCACAGAGTTGGACACAATGAAGAATCATGCTACTCAAAGCATGGATTTCCTGCATCCGCACGAGCTGCTGAGCAGATAGAGCCTCCATCTGCTGCTACTTTAGACCAACGGTTCGACGATCTAGTTGCCCGTCTGAGGGGCATTATTCTACCATCTGGCCCAGCACCGACTACAGAGCCTCAGTCTGATGCCGCTGCTTCCGCCTCCGCTTCTACCAGTACCTCAGGTAGTATACTTGCACTGAACAGTAGTAGATCAGATACTTTACCATGGATTATGGACTCGGGCGCTACACATCACCTATGTGGCGACCAGAGTCTGCTTTCAGGATACACTCAGATCCCTCCAGGTCGGACAGTAGTGATTGCCAATGGCACTCATTCCCCCATCACTGGTCAGGGGGAGATTAGATTGACATCTTCTATGCAACTCAAGAATGTGCTACATGCACCTGATTTTTCAATGAATTTATTGTCAATTAGTCAGATTACGAAGGATCTACATTGTCGGGCAATTTTTGATCCGTCTTCTTTGATTTTTCAGGACATCCATACGGGCAACGTGATTGGTCGTGGCTATGAGCAAGGAGGCCTCTACCGCTTGAATCAGACTCATTTTGCTGGATCCTCATCCTCTTCTTATGGACAAGTATCAACCTTATTATGGCATCTGCGTTTTGGTCATTTACCGCTTCAGAAGTTGCGTCAAGTTTTACCCTATGGTCTCCCTCACACACCTATTCAGTGTGAGGCGTGTCAGTTGGGAAAGCATCACAGGTCGTCCTTTCCTAGTCGTCCAGGTCGGAGTAGTACCTCCAAGTTTGAGTTATTTCATATTGATGTCTGGGGTCCGATCGTGTACCCGATCATCAGGGACACAGATTTTATATAGTATTTGTGGATGATTTCTCTAGAGTGTCATGGGTGTTTCTAATGAAAAATAAATCTGAAGCAGGAAATATCATTATCCATTTTCTGAATGAAATACAAAATGTTTTCTCCACATCTGTGAAGCTTGTGAGAAGTGATAATGCTTTAGAGTTGTGCACCAATATTCTTGCCAATTACTACTCCTCAAAAGGGATTATTCACCAAACATCTTGTGCTCATACATCTCAACAGAATGGGATTGCTGAAAGAAAACACCGTCACCTTCTTGATGTCACAAGATCACTCCTTATACAGAGTCATGTTCCCTACTCCTACTGGGGTGATGCAGTTCTCACTGCATGTTACCTAATCAACCGTATGCCTTCGTCTGTCTTGAATAAACAGATTCCGTTTTCACTTATTCATCCTGGCAAGGATCTATTCACTCTTACTCCTCGTGTGTTTGGGTCGGTTGCATTTGTCCATCAGTTGTCGCCTGGTACTGACAAGCTCTCTCCTAGGGCTGTCAAGTGTGTCTTTGTTGGGTACTCCATAACTCAAAAGGGGTACAAGTGCTTTGATCCTCTGCGTCGGCGGTATATGATCAGTGCAGATGTTACATTTTTTGAATATGTTATGTATTTTTCAGCATCAGGAGACAAGCAGCTACCACCTATACCTCCTGATGCCATATACATGACACCACCACCTCAGATGCCGTCACCACCACCACCGCCTCATATGCCATCACCACCATCATCACCACCACCACCTATCTCACCGCTACCGTTCTATTATACCCGCAGGCCTCCTCCAGCTCATGGTCATGACTCGTCCACTAGCTCGCCTATGGTATGTAATGAAAATATTAATGTTGATGGATCTGACGACATATTTGAGCAGGATATGGTGCAGGAGTCAGATGAGACTACAGCTGATTTGGATGTTCCCATTGCTCTACGGAAGTCGAAGAGGAGTTGTGCTAAATATCCATTATCAGCATCCGTGTCTTTTGAGAGGCTATCTGGAGATTTCAGGTCGTTTGTTATGGCACTTTCAGCTATAGATATTCCACGGAATTATCATGATGCTCTGCAGGATAGTAGATGGCGGCTAGCAATGGAAGAAGAAATGGCGGCACTTCAGTCCAGAGGAACTTGGAGTTTGGTTCCTATACCTCCAGATGTGAACTCGGTGAGCTGCAAGTGGGTGTTTACAGTGAAGCACAATGCAGATGGCTCCATTGACAGGTACAAGGCGCGTCTTGTTGCACGTGGCTTTACACAGACATACGGGCTGGATTACCTTGACACATTCTCTCCTGTGGCACGCCATTCCACTCTTCGGTTCTTGTTGTCAGTTGCAGTTGCTAGAGACTGGCCGCTTCATCAGCTGGACGTGAAGAACGCATTCCTATATGGCGATTTGCAGGAGGAAGTCTATATGCAACAGCCACCTGGTTTTGCTGTTGAGGGGGAGTGTTCCAAGGTATGCAGGTTACATAAGGCCATCTATGGCCTTAAGCAGAGCTCCAGAGCGTGGTTTCAGAAGCTCTCAGATCTTTTTGAGAAACAAGGATATAAACGCTCCAATGCTGATCATTCCTTGTTTGTACAGAAGACGGCTAGAGGTATCATTGTAATCATGGTTTATGTTGATGATATCTTGATTACAGGAGATGATGAGCAGGGCATAAAGCAGGCAAAAGAAAGACTGGGAACCGAATTTGTCACCAAGGACTTGGGAGTCCTTAGATATTTTCTGGGGTTGGAGTTTGCTAGAAATCCATATGGATTAGTAATGTCGCAGAGGAAATATGTTACAGATCTATTGAGTGAGACATGTATGCTAGGGTGTCGACCTGCTACGACACCAATGGATCCCAGCATGAAGCTCTTTGATGATGACACGGAAGAGGTGGACAGGAGAAGGTACAGAGAACTGGTAGGCAAACTACTGTATGTCACGATCACTAGACATGATATATCATTTGCAGTGAGTCGTGTGAGCCAGTTCATGGAGCAACCACGTCAGGTCCATATGGATGCAATACACATGATTCTGAGATATCTAAAATCATCTCCAGGTGCAGGCTTGCTATTTAAGAAGGGAAAGGAGATCTCTATCACAGCGTGTGCTGATGCAGACTATGCAGGATGCCCCAAGGATAGGAAGTCCACCTCAGGATTTGCAGTCTATGTTGGAGATGCTCTAGTCTCGTGGAGGAGTAAGAAACAGACAGTAGTAGCTAGATCCAGTGCTGAATCTGAATACAGGGCTATGGCCCAGGCTAGCACAGAAATGATGTGGGTGAAATCTTTACTTACAGATCTATGTCTTGATATACCGCTTCCTATGAGGTTGGAATGTGACAATCAGGCCGCCTTGTTCATTGCAAACAACCCAGCCTTCCATGAGAGGACCAAGCATATTGAGGTTGACTGTCACTACATACGTGACATGATTCAGAAGGGGTTCATTGCTACATCTCACGTCACATCAGAGAATCAGACTGCTGATATATTCACCAAGGCATTACTTCGAGGCCCATTCCAGAAGTGTGCGTCCAAGCTGAGCATGATTGATATCTATGCTCCATCTTGAGGGGGAGTGTTGACGCATATAGAGTAGTGCCTGTACCTCTTCGTTATTTTATTTTTCAGTTGTCTACTTTATGTAATTTACCCATAGGCTACTCTCCTATATAAGAGAGCCTAGGGCTTATGGAATAAACAAGCCATTCATTTTTCCCAACAAACTTGGCCCACTTGGGCCCTGTTAGAAAATCAGAAGCGGAAGCGTAAACATGGAAAAAGATAAATAACAAGAATAAAAACGCGGGATTCTACGTGGAACCCTACTCCGTGAGGAGAGGGATGAAACCACGGGAGAAGCCCTCAACGGGGCGTGTTTGTCTATTGACTTTCTCATCTGTTATAGGAGGCCTGGGGCTCCTTATATAGCCTCCACAGGGCCTCCAAGTCCCACCGTTGGACGATGTGGGACTAAACCACTGGATAGGGTAAATGGATCCTGGAGGGATCCATTTACCCTCCTACAACACAATAGGCACATATACATGAATGCTCCAACACTCCCCCTCAAGCTGGAGCATGCAATGCTCAGCTTGGACAAACAGAAATAAACTCAACTCAACGCTACATGACACTACGGACAATATCAACCCAACGCGCACATTGCTGCAGTCGAGGACGTTGCTTCTCATGTCGTGCAGGTGAGGAGGACGAACGGGCTGGAGTGTGAGTCAACTGAAGACTCGGAATCTGACCGTCAAGTCTGAACTTGCGCCTGAAGTCTCCTCATCGGAGAACTGGGTCTCTCCCATCTGGCTCAGAGAATGGTACACTGCTCTGGTGTATCTATGATACCACATGAAAACCATTGCCCTCAAGGGAATGGTCCTCTGCTCTGGAGTCCCTATGGCTCACATGAAAACTCTGGCTGAATAACAACAAGAATGATGGGGACCTCGAACTGATGATGGCAACTTATGCTCATCTGAAAAAATGACCGCAAACTCCTGCGTGTCTGAAACTAGAGACTCGGAAGACAATCGTCGAGTCTGAAACCGAACTGTAGAGTCTGATCAATTGGCTGGTCTGAATCTGACAACTGAATCTGGACGAAGACCTGTGACTCTACACCATACTCCCCCTTTCTCCCATACTTGTCGGACAACAGACAAATCGACAAAGTTGGGAGAAGACAACATAATGGGGAAAACAAACATGAAACTAGCGGCTTTTCCATTTTTTTAAGCCGTCACTATTTTTTTTAAGCCATTGCAATCAATTTTTTTTACGGCTTTCACAAAATTTTTTTACTTGCGTACAGCTCTTCATCTTGTACGCGCCTTTTTTTTTTTGAAATTACGTACGGCATTTCTTCTCCTTTTTTTTGAACGGCCCCGAGGGTCCAAACACATGTAACAACCCAACTGGACTGTCTTTCTCTCTTGAGTCTCTTCCCCTCTTTCCTTTCTTTCTTTTTATTTCAGCCCAAAGGGGGGGCCAACTTTCTCTCCGTAACAACCCCTCATTCGGCTAAACATTCTCCTACTCTCACGGTTGACTTTGGCCATCAATTTTTTTTCAGCCTTTCTTTTTTTTTTCTTATGGCTGCCATCTCCTTTTCTCCTTTTCTTTTTTTTTAAATACCATCGGGCCTGCTGGAGCCCGTGAATATAATGTGCGGAGGGGGCTCTAGGGTTCCCCTTGGGAACGCTTCTCTGGAAGAAACTGCCGCCAGAGGAATGGCTGCCGGCTAGCAACTGGAGGAGAGGTGATCGCCTCCAATAACGGCTCGCGCGGAGTTCGCGCGGTCTGCGGGGTCGTGCCTGCAGGTGCGCTCCAAGGAAAGTGCGGCTGCGCGAGGGAGGGGGCATGGGGGCTCTGCCTGAGCGGCCTGGGGATATGCGGCACGGAGTGGGGTCGCCGAGTTTGATCTGAAGTAGGGCACGCATGAAGGACTTCGTGCGGCTAGGGCTTTGCCGCAGGGATGAGGGCGCCTTCTTATGTCGGGTTCCGCCTTCTTATGCCGCCTGGGGGAGATGGCGCCTGGAGATCCTTCTTGCGCACGCCACCTGCAACTTGCGTCGTTGATGATTCAAGAACTGGAGGGGCTGCATGATGGGGCACGACTTGCGCCTGGCTGGGGGACGGTGCCGCCGCGTGAGTGCTTGCTGGTTTGGGAGGCGAGAGGCGATAGTTGGCGCGATGGGGCTTCTGCGCAAGAGCTTGCTGCTCGTGGAGGCGATGAGAGCTGTCGAAGTCGCCGTCATGCGGCCTGGAGCTATGGATCTAGGGTTACTCAAAACCCTGGAAATCTGGAACCAAAAGCTCATACAGATCTTTGAATAATAATCGAATCTTGAAATAATAATCTTCGACAACGTATCTGATAACTGAATCTCGAATAAATAATGAACATAAAACTCCTCGAGAATCAACCCGCTCTGATACCATGTTAGAAAATCAGAAGCGGAAGCGTAAACATGGAAAAAGATAAATAACAAGAATAAAAACGCGGGATTTTACGTGGAACCCTACTCCGTGAGGAGAGGGATGAAACCACGGGAGAAGCCCTCAACGGGGCGTGTTTGTCTATTGACTTTCTCATCTGTTACAGGAGGCCTGAGGCTCCTTATATAGCCTCCACAGGGCCTCCAAGTCCCACCGTTGGACGATGTGGGACTAAACCACTGGATGGGGTAAATGGATCCTGGAGGGATCCATTTACCCTCCTACAACACAATAGGCGCATATACATGAATGCTCCAACAGGCCCAAAGATAATGATCAAACAGTGGGCAGCAACTTGCTCTCTCTTCCTTTCTTTTCTCTTTTTTCTCACATTTTTTCTTTCGGCCTACCTGGCCCTTGCAATAAAAAGAAACCCTTTCTTTCTTTCTTTCCTTTTTTTAAATGTACAATTGGGCTCATTTGACCCAAACAAATATTTTTTAATTGAAGCAACCTACTTTGGTGCTTTATTTAGGGTTCCCTTGGGAACCATTCTCTTGAAAACACTCCGCCCCCGATGAGGTCTTCTTTTCATCCGGTTGTCGCCGCTTGGATGGGAGAGCTTCACCTGGAGCATCGAGCGCCAGATCATGGAGGAGCTGGACCTGCGTGAGAAGGAGGAAGTGCGGTGGGGCTTCGTTGTCACCCAGGGGGAAGATGGAGCTTGCCTGGGTCGGAGAGCACGAGGCTGTCATAGACGACAACCTGCTTGGGGATGTCGAAGGTCTCCTTTTGTGGGATGCGTAGCTCGGAGATGACCTGGAGCATCGAAATGCGGTTGCGGAGGCGCTTAATGGCGTCGGGGTCATCGAGGATGGGTAAGAGGATGGCGGTGAAGGAGGTTTCACCTTGTGTCGTTGCCACTGGGTTATGCGGCTGCCGGCTGGAGATGTTTGTTTTTTTTCGGACTTGTTGTGCCTCCTATTGCTCCGCCTAGATCTGAGGACGGTCGGCGCTAGGAGGAGATGCGGGGACCTCCGCATGGAGGTGTTAGAGATGGGGCCAAAGCTCCTGGACTCGCTGGAGATGGGACTCACTAGATCTGAGGGCGGTCGGCGTTAGGAGGAGATGCAGGGACCTCTGCCTGGAGGTGTTGGAGATGGGGCTAGAGCTCCTGGACTCGCTGGAGATGGGACTCACTGGAGAGGGGTCCCACTGGAGGAGCGTCGCCCCCGATAGGACCGCGGTTCTAAAGGGTATGCACCGCTTGGAATCTGTTGGTTGCGTCTTGAACTTCGACTGGAGGAGGAAGGTGCCGTCTGCGCGTGCTGGAGGATGTCGTGCCTACGCACGATGGTGCGTGATACTCTGGAAGGAGGAGAGGCTCCTCGAAAGAGGACTACCGTCTACACTCTTCGGAAGAGGATTGTCGTCGCCTCGGACTAGATCTGGGAGAGGAAGGCCGATCAGATCTGTATTCGGCATGGAGATCCGCACTCGGAGATGACCGAGCCGCATAGGGTTTTGTGTGAGAACAGAGTCACTTCGCAGAATTAGGGTTCTAACAGGAACCCTAACTTTCCTCGAACCCAATGAAGAACAGATCTTGGACAAATCTTCACATAGAAACGAAGAACATAACCCAATCTGATAATCGAATCTCGAAAAAAACTTCAAGAATAAATCTCGAACATAAAAAACTATATACTCGAAAATCGAACCCACTCTGATACCATGTTAAAAAATAAGAAAGCAGAAGCGCGTATCAGAGAAATAGAATAAAACATTCAGGAACACCGAGATTTTATGTGGAACCCTACTCCCTAAGTAGCGGGATGAACCCACTAGAGAACACCTCAAAGGACTGATTTACGCATTGCACTTTCTCACTGGATACAGAGCGTGAGGGGCTTTTTATATAGCCCTCACTAAGTCTCCACATCTCACAACTGGTAGATGTGGGACTAAACAACTGGATGTGGTAAATGGATCCTGGAGTGATCCATTTACTCATCTACACCACAAGTGACGCATAACACATCAACAGCTGACGGCACTTAAATGCTCAGTGGCTAAAATCAATTGTTTGCGTGTCAATTATTTTCCCTTGGACCACAAATAGATGGGATAACTTAGGCCACCATATTCAAAATCAGAGCAGATGTAAGATGTTTGTGTTGCATCTGCCACCAAATGAACCTGGCGGCTTCTGAATTAATCATCCCACGATCTCCCAACATGAGTGATAAATACCACATGAATGGATGGATATGCTTATGGAGAATGGAACGTAGGTTTGATGATTCCTTGATTTGGAGGATCATCGTGTCCCATCAACCTGTAGCTTCTCTAACCACCTCTGGGACTCAACTGTTTTTGGTTTATTACCAATTCAGGCAAATTCTCCTTTAAAAGTTCTTAGGAGCACATTAGGACCAAGTCACGTGCTTAAGTGTTTTCGCTGTCTCTATCAAGCCTTAATTAAGCGGTTACCTGTGCAACGGGTGGCGAATGACAGGGTGGACTAGTACAAGAATGTTATACGACAATTGTAGTTTAGAAAGTCATGTTATACACCTGTTTGTGTGACTATATACGCATTATGAATGAAAATGGCATGCACCCGGGCATGTTGTTTTAGTATTTTTTGTTCTTTTTTCTCTTAAATTTACATTATTTTCTCCTAACCTTATTTTACATTTTTTTCTCCCTCTATATTCCTAGTAGAATGTCCCACAAGGGTGTCTATGGCTGGATACGGCTGTACTTCGACCCCCCTTGTCACACCTGTTTTCTAGTCCTGGGCAACAACAGAGGTTAATTAGCATAAGGTTCTCCTTTAAAAGTACATGGTCACCCTTGTGTTGCTTGTGATGTACAATTCTTCTCTGTTTGAGAGGTTTTGTACACTCGGCACTACTACTTTTTTTGTTTCATCAATTGCATATCTTGATGTGCTTATTTTACACGTGCTTCATTTGATGACAATTTACAGAAATGACGTGGAGGGCTGATACTGCATATAATGTACATTTCTTCTGACCTTGCACTGCAGGAACTTCAAACTTTTTTTGTCTTCTGATTTTTTTGCTCCATCGTTCGCTCACCTCAAAAGTTCGTATGTAGGTACTTGTCACCTAGGCACCCACCGAGCCTTAAGAAAACCCTGCTTGGCTGTTTTGTAAGTGCCCTTAATATTCCAGTGACTGGTGATGTATGGGGGTTTTGTGTACAGTGTATCTGCATGGGTTTAGTCTCTTAGCATTGTCACTAACTAAGTAGGGGAGAGAGAAGAGAGCAAACCACCATAAAGAGACTAGGTTGATGGCCTAAGTTCATGGTAGAAGCACACTTCATCTAGGTGAGAGTGGAATCCTCCACATCGCTGGAGTTTGGTAGGTAGAAGTGCCATTTGCGGCTCTCTGAAACTGAAGAGGCATGTAATTGCTGAGGAAGGGAAAAGAATGATTTCTTCTCCCTTTATATGGGGAATGTGAAGTACCTTTAGTAGGTTATGGATGTCCACCAATGGCAAGCTGCTAAATAGGATGGTTAATGACTAGTGATTATAAGTTGGAAGCAGTATTGTGAAGGGAGCAAACTATGCATCCCCTTGTTGGGGGTCTTGGGACTGACCGTATGTTGGCTTGAGGAAAGTAAATCATATCAATTGCATATCTTGATATGCTTATTTTAGACGTGCTTCATTTGATGACAATTTACAGAAATGACGTGGAGGGTTGGGACTGTATATAATGTACATGTAGAGTACTGGTGCAGCTTTTGTCCAGAATGAACAGTTCAATCTTGATAAATCCCCAGGGATAAGCATGGGCATGTGCATGTGCTCAACCAAACCATTTGAGTGGCGTTCGCATGAGTGTAGAATGTATACCTTTAGCCCCTTCAGTACCGGGTCTAAACACTCATGCATGTGCTCCAGTAAACTATTTGAGTGGCATGTGCATGGGAGTATAGCTTTAACCCTTCAGTACCAAGTCTAAAACACTCATGGTGGCTCATAACATGGGCATAGTACGTGAGTTGTAATTTTACTGTCACCTTTTCTCTCGTGTTCCCCAGAGTATTTTCCCTACATGGGGTACCACGTAAAAAAGAATTTTTGAGCCGCAACTGGTTTGTGGATTCCATCTCCCCCTCTTGTTTTTATTTCTTTCTTTTTTCTCTCCGCATGTTAACCCCCACACGCAAAACCATTTCCCCGGCTCCCCAACCACTGACATCATCCTCACTCCTCCTTGGCAGATCCTCCTCGTGCTTTGACGATCCCAAGGAGCATCCTCATTTTACTCGTTAAAACAAATATGTATGCCAACATAATGTTATTTTTGGATATGTACTTTGCATACATTTGTCAACTTTATCTTATGTGCCAGTACGAAGGTGCAATCAGTTGAAGGGTACGAAGGTGCAATCAGTTGAAGGGTAAGGAGGACGAGAATACTAAAGAATTGTGGAAGGAAACAACTAAAAACAAACTTATTTTGATTTAGAGCTGGAAATGATGGAAGCAAACTGCTATGCTCAAAGTTATTGAGATTTAGAATAGGGCATGGTATAAGTGAGGTTTGTTGAAGAAAATAATCCATGTAGCATACTCCGACCCAAGGATCCGAAAAATCAAGGATGCTAGAGAAAATTTGCATGTACTTGGAAAAGGATCAAATCTTGGAAAGAAGGCTAGATAGATACAGGCTTCTCAATATTACTCTACCCATCCTCCTTGGTCATGGGTGTCGGGGTCTGAATCTCTAGCGTGGGTTTCTATTTAATGACACAAATCTTCATGGAGAGAAGAAAATACGATGTGGGTACCTCGAAAGATCGAAGCTTTCAATGGGAAGTTGATGCATATGAGGGAATAGGGGAAGGGTTTGGGGGAGATGGGTGGATCTTCATTATGGTCGAGAAGGTGACAACATCAAGGAGCCAGCTCTCCGCATGTGCACGATCATAGATCATGAGTAGATGTAGTCGAGAGAATAGCCGAACTCAGTAATATGCTTGAACCATCGCACAGTGACACCAGGGTGTTGCATGTGTGGGCGAGGTTAATGAAGGTGGAGAAGATGATGTTTTCAGGGTGGACGCCGTTGCGAAGGTCGGAAAGAAGGGACTTGGCGACGAGGTTGCGAAGGTGGCACAAGGTATTCAGGGTGACGTTTTAGAGGATCGAGGGCATGTAGGGGAGTGGATGTCGAGGAGGTTGAGGAGGATGGTAGCGTCTTTCTCGGAGAGAGGATGAGGGAGGGGATTTCCACAGTAGAGGTAGAGGAGAGGGAGATGGCGAGGCAGGAGTGGCAGGACTTGGAGGACGAGGTGGAGACGGGAGATGTTGGCGTTGTTGGGGTTTACCCATATGGAGCTTCTCTTAGGAAGGGGAGATGGTGGGTGTTGCTGCTCTTGGAGGCGGACTTGGATGGGTTTGGCAATAGCCAGAGAAAGGGAGGGCGAGAAGAGAGGGTGGTGTATGGTGGGGGAGGAGAGTGGGAAGGCCATGTGCGTTCGCCTTGACCTGCCAGGCTGGAGGATCTGGTTTGCCTTGTCGGAAGGGTGAAGAACCTTACTTGATCCATATGCTTCCCTTCTTAAAGGTTTGAGGAGGCAACCAAAATAGATTAGATGGAAGGGGAGAATGATGAGGAGTGGCATACTGTCGTGAATATAATGCATTCCAAAGGTTATAGTTATAAATATTATATGTTTCTCATTAATGTCAACTGAGAAATTAGGTGGAAGTTAACATATGGTTATACCATGTGATGGTTAACAACTATTTGATCGTTTATATCTTTATGAACATTTCCATGTCAAACGTAATATAAATAGGAGCTGTGAATTCAAAAAGGTGAAGGTTGCTGGATCCAACAGCTAGCATATATTAGACTATAAGAATCAGAATGGTTGAAAATCAAATGACTTTAATTACTCCACCGTGATGCCAAGAATTTGATTTCGATTAGCAGTATTTTATTTCCTTTCCGATAAATTTCTAATCGCCTGCAAAGGCACACATGTTTGATAAGTTTTGATGAAGTAAAGGGGCCACTGAATACTCTCCCAAATACTATTTATTCTTTATTTGGTGACCCTCCAACTGGATACCATTAAAATGAGATTTTTATAAAAGAAACTCCACTTCTGCATAGTATCTTTTTTTCTTCCCGTTTGGTGTCTATTTTCTAAAACATCAAAGGAGGGTGAGTTTTCAAAAAAAGTCTATTTTTTTGGGAATTATGCACCACTATTTACATTTTTTCGCAAACACGCTTATAAATGTTTGGCATATCAAAGAGAGAGATTGTTGGTTCACGCGTACATACATATTTCATTAATGATGGAAAGTTGTTTTTTTATAAGTTGGTACTTGTGGTTTTGGAACAAGGACAAGCAAAATTTCAAGAAGATGATGGTGATCATAGATGAAAGCCAAGCGGGAGACGGAAATTGCTAGAAAAGATCAAGTTAGATATTTGTTCTTGAGCCCTGCAAATCTAGTTTTATTTTATCGGAGTTGTACAACCTCAAAACATTTGCATTCATCCATCGGCTCTTAAGGAGCCCTTCGGTAGAGGATAGGGAAAGTGACAAGGAGGGATAAAACGTTGTTTATGTTCGGTTGGATGTAGAGGATACAGAAAATAATGAGGGATAAGTGGTAGTTATTTTCTATTCTCATGTTCGGTAGGATGGAGAGGATAAGGAGAGATAAGGTAGTTATGTTAAATAGGATTGTGGGAAAGGGCTTTGTTGTTGTTGGTAGTTATTTTTGTTTCTTTTAGCGGGAGGGGCCTATGATGGAGGAATAACGCTATTCTAAAGTGGTAAAATTTTAGTATGAGCGATTAGAAATTATTAGAACCACGCTTACAGTATCTTGGTGAAGAGTGTGTGGTGTAATTTATACATGGAAAAGTTCAGGGTCAAACATAATGACACAAGTGTTATCTAATATATATTAAATATACACACAATGTAATCTAATGCAATAAAATCAAGATGTAGATGCATGCATATTTTTTTATCTTTTTCTATGCAAAGTTTAATAACATGATGTGGATGAAATGCAATACATTAAAAACTGCAATGATACACAAAGTATCCCTGACTTAATTGCATAAATAACTTGAATAGGTCTTCAAGAATTAATTTTACAATCAATGCACAAAATAAATGCTAAACGAAATAATGAATCAAGTTAATAATTAAGCACATATGCCCCTAAATACAAGAACATTAATTCCTATTTAATCAGGTTTAAAATCAATCGAAAATACTTCACAACTCATTTAAACAGGAAATGCAATTATCAAGCATTATTTCCCAATTTTTATGTTACTTTTTGAGCTAGGATGAATTAAAGGCAGATTAAAGGATACACAATAAGTGGGGTCTTTGTTCGGTAAATTAATAGTTATATAAACAACACATCAGAACAATTAATGCATCACTAAAAAAGAATTAAATTATGATTCCAACAAGATCAATTTCATTAATTTTGAAGTTCAGATACACACGATATTAAATCTACACTCCAGAGGTATTTTAGCTATAAAAATTTAATTAAAATTAATAAGATACATATCAAAAAGGTTTAAAGTGGGCTTATCTGCAAATATATAAACCCATAGGGGCTTATTTGTAAAAGTCCAAACATGCATGGATTTCTCTGTAGTTTGTAGAAACATGTTGGACATGGATGCAATTTTCCCATGTGGCACATGAGATGCTTGTATGGACTGCTTCAGCTGGTGGCTTGGGGCACATGGATCTCCAAGGCTTCAAGGTTCGGAGTGAGGATCGAGCGTGACCACGACAGTAGGATCAAAGCTGATCCAATGGTATCTGCGATTCTCCTTTTCGACTCTCCTCCTCGCGTGACAGTGTGAAGGCTAGGCTCTGACGATGACCCAACAACTCCTCCGGTTTCCTGACTCACGGAAGGTCTAGGAAGATTCTTGGAGGGTCAGTGAAGTTGAGGAAGAGGCGAAGATGGAACGATGATGACTGAATCAATGTGTCGATGGAGCTATGTCAGAGGCGGAGCTCGAGATCGGAGAAGGTCTGTAGATTCTGACCATTGAAGTCTTTGGGTACTTGCAAGTGTTAAAACAAATAGCCGAAGCACAAGGGTTGTTGAGGGAGTGAAAAGGAGCAGAATGGAGAGCTGTCGGAGGTGGAGGATTGGGAGCCCTAGTAGGTTCACATTATGTGCAAGAAGGTGAAATAATCACCGGGACGAGGTATGGAGGAAGAAAAATAGTGGTATGAGTGGTTGGCGAGGATAAGGGATATATTATGATGGTTTGGAGATGACCGGAGTGGACTGAAAATGTGTGTGTGAGATGAATAAAATCTGGGAAAATAAAGAGGGACGATGATTAGAGTTTACCTGGAAGATGAAATGGAGTCGGAGACGATCGGAGGGCCTAGGATTGAGATCTGAAGCTTCTAATTGCTCGACGATGGCGTAAATCTTGATCAGCAACTGGAGGAGGGTTGCTATATGGCGGTCAGAGCCGTGGATCTCGTCGAAGATGAGGCTCGATCTTCGCTCAACCTCTCTCTCTGTCACTGGAGGCAAGGAGGGGGCTCAGAGATGTTACGTGTAATGGAGGATAGCATCCAATTGACGGACCTGTCAGGTTTTGTTCAAGAAATAGTTAGGTGGCCGTGGTGGTTTCAACCATTGAGAAGTTGCTGCTCTGAGGTGGAAGGTGATGGAAAGGTAGTTGGCGATGAAGACGGAAGAATGGGTTGTCGATTGGCATCCGAGGAAGGAAGAGAGTACACGTGGAGATGAGGAGGTTAATTGATGAAGAGACATCGGTGGAGAGTTGTGTCTATGGAGGAAAAAGCATCTGGATGTTGACGACGAAGCTGGACAGTTTGATCTTGTGATTAGACGGTGGAGATGGAGGCGTGTACACAGAGAAAGACCAATTGATCAAGTAGCTCCTGATGAAGGGGGTATTTAGAACTGTGGATCGTCTGATCAAGAGATTAGGCGGTCAAGGGTGAAAGCGGGTTGGATTGAATAGTTGGGCCATGTGGCTAGCCCAGAAGCGGCCACGTGGTCCAATAAAAAATAGATAAATGTAAACAATAAAGATAAATATAAATAAAATAATAAATACAGTTAAAATAAAAATGTTTAACATGAGAGTTGTGTAACTTTCCAAAATCTATAACTTTCGTGTAGAACTCAAAACCAAAACACATCACATATATAGTAACATTTTTGTAAGCATAGTCATAGATATACCATTTTAATTTGTTATATATATATTTGTATTTTTGAATAAGAAGTAACATACAATATATTATTTACAATATTACTCTAATTTTATGGGATTTGAAATATATAAAAAAATAAAGAGAACATATCGACACATATGTAAAATAATTAAGACTTTATTTATTTACAAAAATTAGCACTAATTATCTACAAAGTATATAATATTAATTATACTTAATTATTTAATCAATTTCTTAGGCTAAGATAGAGGGTTAACAACTCAATATAATGTTGATGAATCTGAGATTCATCAGTGATCTAGCTACACCTTCCGGTATGACTACCATATTATGACACTTCAGTCCAGCACTAGCATTGCATTCAACATCCAGTTCCTTGTGGTAAAGGTAACAACATCATGCATGGCCAACTTCCATAATGTAAGGGGAAGTGCGTACAAGGCATGGGAATGGATTCACTACCGTAATGATGATCAATGAGTATTGGCGGACATGGCTTCATGCCGACGAGTTGCAACCTGCAATCTGAACTGAGGACAAGATATTGGAGTTATCTCACCCTCACGAGAGCGCAATCCTTTATCCCGTCATCAATACATAAGAGACTGCTCATCTATCGGCTCTGAACCTCTGGATTCTTTCTGGACAAAGGTCTCAATCTTTGCTATATATTCTAGTTCCAAGGAAAGAGATTTCTAATTAAGTTCTGGGTTTCACTTACGAAAAAGGACTTCCCGGTCTGGGAAACCATCGAAGGGGAACTATAGAGAAGGCCTCTTCAATCGCTCTGCTTACTAGATATATAGTTGGAAGTCGATGAATCATGCCTAGATGAGAGTCATCTTGGGAAAAAGGTCAAAGTTACAGAAATTATATAGAATGGGGGGACTCTGACTAGTCTAATGCTCTTGATTCGGCCTTTAACCTACGGGATGCGGGGGCATACCATGATGCAAATGGTATCCGAGAAAGATGAGTTGAGACGTGAAGGTTTAAGTGAGAGAGAACCAAGAAGGTTAACCAGAGTGGGAAGGTGCAAGTGGTGCAGCTCGTGTGTTGCCTATGTCATAAGGGGCATGATGACTTGATGCTATCTTCACCTTCCTGTGGCTTATCACCAATAGTCTGTTCATGGTTCCAAACTCATGGTAGGCAACTAAACGCGAGGATTGTCTTATTGAGAGACTTAACCTAACACCTTACGACACATAGAAGATTTGTCTAAGTCACTTTATTTCTTTTAATTTAAGTTACTTTCTCTTTTTATCCATATTACTTCCTTATTTCTTTATGAGTACGTCAAATATCCCCATTAATAGGTTTGAGATTTGCATGTATGATTTGAAAGATTCGGATGATCAACCATGTCATCAATTATTAGAATTAATGGGTGTTTAAATTGTTCATTTCAATAAATTGAAATCCTTATTATTGGATGACCATGATATTTTACAAACATTAAAATTCGCGATCAACGGAGGAGCAATGTTACCATTTTTGTTCAATAAGGTAACAGAGTGGATTATTTACTTGTTCCACATAGAATTAATTGTAAGAACCCCCTTTATATTATAGATTCCTATTTTTTTATGATATCCCATGATCGAAACAATTGGATGAATCTTGTAGATTGAAAGTCCCGGTTGATCAACCTCGCAATCAGTTATTAGAATTAATAAGTGTTAAAATTATTAATGTAAATAAATTAGAACCTTATTATTTGATGATCGTGATACTTTCCGAAGTTTGAAATTTTCTTTATCAATGAAAGAATACTATTGCCATTTTTCTTCAGTAGGATACTAAAGTGGATGATTAACTCATTCCCTGCTAGAAATAATCATAGAAAATCCTTTGAGAACATGGATTTCTATTTCTCAATGATATCCCACAATCAAAGCCCCGCAAAATCATTTCATAAAAGATCATGGACATCTCTTTTTATAAAATCCACTTCACTTCTGGTTCAATTGTAACTATACATTCCCATTTAATATAGACAAGACTCGTATTCACATGGATATGATTTTTTAGTAGACGCGTCATAATTGATCACTCTTTTTTGTAAAAATATAAGAACAATTTCAAATTCTAAAAAAATTATTTTCTTTATTTTTAATTATTATTTACAACAACAAAGAATAAAACTATCGCTTCATTTTTTTCTTTTCCTACTTCTTTCAAGTGCAAGATAACAATGGCTCATATATAATTTTTAGGGAATAAATAGTAAAATTTTGATTTTTAAATGTTGTCAACCCGTTGAACAATGAAAATAGATGGTGAGTGTCTGATCAAATTGATTTGGTCATGTAGGATTAATGTTCAACTCTCTCAGTATGCTTGAATGCCTCAAATGCACTTCCACTTGACTCCTATGGTAATGATAAATGGCTCATCTTCTAGGAATCTTATCTTGGATTCACTATACTTTTGTCGCTCGATTCCTGTGAGGGCAGAAAACCTATCATTGTCTATGTTGTACTACACGAGGCTCTAGGGAAGTAAGTAGGAGAGCACTCATCTTTGGGTGGGCTTGTAACTAGATGCTTTCAACAATTATTCACTCCACACTTGGCTGCCTAATGTGTACAGTGGGCATGATAACTGGTAAACGAGAGGTGTCTTTCTCGATCCTCTCATGCTAGAAAAAGGTCGCTCTGATGCCCGCATCATATTTGGATCTAACTATTCGGAATCAATGCTACTTGGGAGTTTGGAACAATTACAAAAATACCCACGATTCTTTCAATCTTCCCTATCTTTCACTTTCAAGGTTGAAGTTTTGCATACTCAATATTTCACTTCCAAAGTTCAATATTGATATTGAGTATGCAAAGCTTCGACCTTGGAAGTGAAATATTGAGTATGCAAAATTTCCAAACAAGATTCTTTCGGTCTTTCATATCTTTCACTTCGAAGGTTAAGTTAGCTAGATATATTACATAATGTAATAATAATATGCACAATATAGCTTTTTTCTTGCAACAAAATGATTTTTTATGGATTAGAAGACCGAAACGAATGTTTAATCATATAGTACTCAACATGAGGCACGGTTGTTGTTGGCTAGAGCTTTTGAAGAATTACAAGTATATTATCTCGTAATACCCGACGAAGGCAAATATATAGTCGTCACCAAAAGCTACATTGAGGTGAATTTCATTTTTATATCAAGGCATGGAACAATATCACAACACTCAAAGCATGTTTGGTAACTGGATTGGGTTGGTTTGGAATAACCTCATGTGAATAGTAGCAGTTTGGATGGTTAGGAGGTTTGGAATGATAAATGTGATGTGATATTGATTATGTTTCTTATTAACTTTTTAATAGTTATAATACGTTTTAGGTTAATTATTTTATTTGAACGTGGTTAAAAAATATTATAACGAGGAAATTATGCAGTTCTTACAACTAATTCCAACCAAGAAATGCAGGGATAGAGCAGGAGGTATGCCTGATTACCCCAGAGTAGTCTAGCAACCAAACGAGCCCTTAGTGATCGAATCCCTTTTCAGAGTAAAGTGGATATAGTTGTAGTTCTCTCTCTAACTCAATAGGTAGCACATGGATAACCATTTAAAGCTAAAGACCTTTTGGGTTCGTTTGGTTGCAGGGTTGGGCGGGGTTGGGTTGGGTTGGGTTGGGATACTATTCACAGGGGTACCCCCTCCTCACAGTTTACTATTCACCCAGCCCAACCCAACCATGCCCAACCCTGCAACCAAACGAACCCTTTGGTTGATCTTGGACCATTGGTTGGTTTTACTTAAATTGAGGGTGTCTTGTATATTCAAGTTGTGTTTATATGTTGTATCTCTGTCAAACTCATATCTTAAACTTTTGTCAAACCTTTAGTGGAGTGTTGAGAGAGTAATGGAATGGTATATATATTGGAAAGTTAAATCTTGTCAAGATATATGTGTGATGTATTATCAAATGTGGTTGGTTTTGCATCACCGACTAAAAGATTGTTGTAAGAGTGGGGAGCCTATATAAGGACCATGCACAACTCCTTTCAATGAAAAGGACCCATGAAGTACGTACGATCACCCTATTGACTGCCAAGAACCATGTAACTCATTGAGTTCTTGGTATTAGTGTTGCTATGAGTATCTCCTTTATTATGCTCATAGTAGTGGAATGAAGTTCATAGCAATAATATTTATCATATGAATCAGCTTACCTATTGTAATTTTCCACTACGAGTAATATACAACTAACTACAATTTATGTTTGAGAAGCTAATATTAAACAAATACTGGTTGTAAACTAAAACTTCTATGAAAAAAAAGAGTTGTGAAGCCATAGCTAGTTTTTGTGTTTAATTCGTTTATAGTTACATCAAGCTGCATATAGTATACATGCGTTTAGGAACATATTTTCAAGATTTATATTTTCCTGATAAAAGATTTATATTTCCAGATTTTTAAGATTTAAAATTTCTAGATTTGTAAAATTTAGAATCTCCAGATTTTCAAGATTTAGATTTTCCAGATTTGTAAATTTTAAATTTTCCAGATTTTCAACATTGAGTCTTCAGAATACTTCCTTCAGACTACAGTGACTCGTTAAGTTTTGACTGTTAAAAATATGAAAAATTTTAAATGTACAAATCTAGAAAAATATAAATCTTGAAAATCTTGAAAATTTATAAAATATTATTTTGAAAATTCGCCGGTTTCAATTACGTTACATGAAGGAAAAACGCCCGAGCCACTCAGAGGAGGGGATGTTCCTATCAAATTCCTTAAGAGAAAAATGGTTGGCATATCGCCATCAACTAATAGTTGTTCAAGTTCATCTCTTACCTAGGATGTTACAGAGGAAGAATCAGGCAAAGATTAACTACATATCAACATGAAATATGGAAACATAATAAGTAAGGAACACTAGAAAGAGGTCTTTGTACAATTATGAACTACAATAACTACCATGTCTTACCCACAAAATAGAGTTATGTATTTAGATGGGTACTCTCTTATTTAGTTTAATCAATGTTTAACAATCTCAAAAGCCCCCTCAAAAACACACACTCTAATACATAGTAGAATACCAAGTCAGTAGAATTGGATTTGCCTTTCAAAAGAGATTGGTGGTGCGGCTTGTTGCTTGTCTCCCATCAATCTCTCTGTAAAACTTTTATTTGTAATAGAAGTCTATGGATCTTGAACTTTTAAAGTTACTTGAGCAATAGTAAACTTTGATAAATAGACTTGCATAAGAACACAAACGTGAGAGCAAATGGAACTTAATCTCGAAGAAGCTTGAATTGATAAATCCACTTGATAGACACTTCAAATACCCCCCTTTTTTTAGAAGCAAAAAAGATTAACGGAGCATCAAACACAATCAAAGTTCAAAGCAAATAAATAATAAGCAAATGGCAAGGTATGTGTCTCTTACGTACTTGGGGAAAAAAAGGAAAGATAGTAGTTCTCATAAATTACAAAATATAAGATAAAATAACATTAACATCAATCTCAACGAACTTTGAATCCCCAAAAAATTATCTTTTTTTGAGGAGTTAGGATTTTCCAATCTTGAAGTAAACTACCCGTGGGTTTCTTCAATATCAATTATCCTTATATGAGTTTGTAAAAAGAAATTTCGAGTGCCTATCTCGAAGCTTCTTTTCTCCATAAAAACTTGCTCAAATTGCTCATGCCTTGTAGAGATAACCATACATCTAGTTGCCAAGTTACCCCGAGCAGGGATGAAGCCAGGAATTTTCACTTCAGGGGCAAGCTACTGAGTGATTATTTATCTATTTTATTTTACCACTATTTGTCATCTTAGTTTTCAATCTTTATTTAACTTCATTAGTGGTATAATTTAAGGAAAATGCTTATAGGATATCTGGCATTGTATTTGCATGGAATTTTTAGAAAAAACACCCCATTAAGTTTTCAATTTTACATAAGTATCTCCACAAAAGTTATATTAACATAATTATCCCTAAAAATGTGTCATTTTAGAGAAAATACACTCTTCACTACAATAATATGAGTCTATAATCATGCTCTTTAAAAGTATGTTACCATATTGTTCGTTGTTAAATATATAGTGATGAGTATTATTCATTATAAAATAATTTTATATATCAACGGCCAACTTCATATCCATCGTTATATCAATAGCAACCATCCATATATAGGGATGCAAACAAGCGTGTGTGTGTATATAGGGATGCAATATCCTTATCAATTTTTAAATTTGGATACAGAAATAGATATCTTGCGGATATTGAAAATCATAAATTACATTTTTAAATATGGATGAACATAATTATAATTTAACTACGAATATTTAACAAACAAATATTGTCTTTCCTACAAATAAAAGTTGAAACTAAGAGTTGATAAAAAAATACTAATCGTATATGAGTAATATCAGAAATAGTTTATGAAAATTGATATACGGGTACAAATACGGATGCTTGCGGATATCAAAGTGGCGCCAATATCAGTATCCATTTTAAAATGAATAGGGATGCGTATATTAAAATCAATGTAAAACATGAATCATGATCCATATAGGTCGACCCTAAACCCATGATCTTGGATATCCAACAAAGTATTCCGAATCACATATCCAATACCAATTGACCCCTAATATGTGGTGCTTCAACCATATCAATGAAATATTTTTATTTTTAATTTTTATAACTATTGGTGATGTACCACATGTACATTCTAATAATTTATAGTACATAACATAAGTAATATATAAGTATATGTTATGAGACTTGGGAGGGTTGGGGGGTGGAGGGGCAAGCCCCCACCCACCCCCCTTGTCTCTGTGACTGACCCAGGGTAACCTGGCATATCCCCCAGCTTTACCCATGCACTTATGTGTTGGAACTAGTTATATGGAATCTATAATTTCTTTGTTATAATTTTTTTAACCACGGTCAAATAAAAAATATTAACATATATAATAATTAAAAAGTTAATATAACACATAATCAATGTTACATACCATTACATTTATCATTCCAACCGTCTCCAACCCTCCCAACCATACAAACAACTACTATTCACAGGAGGATACTCCAACAAAACCAAACACAAGAAATCAAGTTCTAGACTAAAACCCTGTAAAAACATTTTCATGGTATTTGAAAACTAGAAAAAATGCCATGAGCCCACATAACCTTGATAGTAAGCAAATAGAACGTAGGGTGCAGAAGGACCTCCTGAGGATCGTATTCGTCTTTTAGTTCTGAAATCAGCTGACAACAAAAATAGAAAGATATATTATTGACAGTTAGTGGTCAAGACAAAATATTCTTCCCACATCGGCAGAATGGTAGTAGCAATCCTCCCATGATAGCAAGAGCTATTGTTTTCCCAAAGTATCCACAACTTGAGCCTTTCTCTGATGTTCCCTCACTAAACGAATCAGTAATACAACATTTAGAGGAGTTAACAAAGACAATAAGAAGGAATTGTGTCCGTTTGAGAAAGGAAGTTGATAATCAGCAGCAACAGGAAGATATTGGGTATGATTTAAAAAAGAGCAAAGAAAGGGAAGAGAAAAAGGAAACCAAGCTTAGAAGACAATCTACTCATTCATGATCTGAAACTGGCATAGGAATAGCATGTTGCTGAGAAAGAACGAGATGAAGGAACGAGGAACTTGGGAGATGAAAAAGAAAAGCATATGTGGATTCGCCCACATTCAGAAGCACTGTAAGGAAACCTTTTCTAAAGTGTTCAGAAAACCTAAACTGTGCTTATATCAGAGACGACTATTTGGAATAGTTGGAAGAAGTTGCCAAAAAAAGAGGAATGGAGAAGTGGGCTTTCACTTCTTAAGAAGAATGAGGAATAGAAAAAATTTGATGTGGAATACAACAGTTCTTTATCTGATGTGGAGGTGTTGAACGTGTGTAAGAAACAAATCAAGCACTTCCCAATAAAAGAAGCCAAAGACAAGAAGATTAGTGATGACTGGGTTGTGAGAAAAAAAAGTGCAGTCAAGTAGCCAGATGGTAAGAAGGAAAATCGTGGTATCATCAGGGGTGCATAGACTAAGAAGGAAATGGCAGGTATTGGGAAGAAGAGATACCAGTCATATGTTTATTTGGTTCTAAAGGAGTTGGATCTCAAAGAGTTCTTTACAGCTAGAATGGAGAGAGTTGGTATGAGGACAAATTCCACCTCCCTTCACACGCATAAAGATCGGATTCGGAATGATGCAATCAAAAAGAAAGTTGGTATTGCTCCGATCGAGGATAAGATGCGAGAAAACCGCTTAAGATGGTTTGGTCATTTGCAAAGAAGATCAGCTGATGCACCAGTTAGGAGATGCGAGTGTTGGGATGTTGAGCCGGCTAAGAGAGGGCGGGGACGGCCCAAGAAGTGTTGGAAAGAGACCATACGAAGGGATCTTTGTTTTGTGTATATAAACCCGGGATTGACCCAAGATAGATCTGAATGGAGGCGAAGAATCCATGTAGCCGACCCTACTTAATTGTGGGAAAAGGCTTTGTTGTTGATGTGATGGAGAATAGAAGGTGAAGAGCACCTTAAAGATTTTGGCATTAGCTCTACGTTCATTTTATAATTTTCCTTTCTTTCAAGCCCTGGGTGTAATAGCATATACACAGTTTTTCTCTCAAGGCGGCATTGATCATATGCTTAGTCCAATTTTTTTATTTCAAAGTCATGTTGTTCATCCCTTTGGTAAAGGTCATGTGCCTCACTCCAAACTTTCACCAAAGCCACTCAATATTGAACCTTTGAGTAAAAAAAGAATAAGGGGTAAACGAGGTTTACTCCTCATTCTTGTTCGTGGATATAAAAGAGAAGTGATGAATATGATGGGCAAATATACAATGAATGACATAATCATGACGTGAGCACGTTGTTCTAAGACAGATGATCATGAGATAAAGTCCCGTCGAGAAGGGTATATTATCTCGCATCCACACAAGGCTGGGTGAGATGAGAAACTTCCATGAGGATCCTGATGTAAATACAAACTCTGCACGAATTAGGAAATAAGTATAGAATTATACAGGAGCATACCAATAAACATCTTCAAAAGTTGACGATTTCCAAGAATAGATACTGCATGTTACTCCCCAAGTCTCGTAACAACTGAAGTTTTCCTTGGCTTATCATGTACCCCCACATGATGTAATTGTGTCATGGTTTAATTCATTTAAATGTGTATTCAACATCTTCTGTTGACAGTGCAAAGGCGAGTGAATTATGAAATCATCAAGAAGCTATCAAATGTATTATAATCAACACAGGAGATAAACATGTATTTGCAAGTGCTCTAAGTGTTGACAAAAGTGTACTTGCCTAATTAACACATCCCACCTAAAGTAAGCATACAATGTAGATCATCTCTCGATTATACTGTGTCAACTGTTTAAAATTTTCCCTAGTCCATAGCTAGTGCAAGTGCTCGGCACCTTCTGATAATGGCAGATGGGTAAGTCTACTTATATTTATTGTGATTTCAACTATGGCTTGGATCCTTTACACCACAGCAGGATCTTCCTTTGTGTCGAGGCCATTGTCATCAACTTGGCTTGCTTGATAATCAACAAATTGAAGGGTTAGATCATTTTCTTTCGCTGATCTTCCAAAGCTAAACGGCTTTGTACCCATGGAAATGAAAGGCAACAAACCAAAAGCACGAGCTGTCTTGATTTCCCTCGCAATCTTCCTCTGAGCTTTGGCACTGATACCTGTCTGCATAGACAAAGTGAGAAGTCGGTGTCATATGATGGATTGGTCAATTTCCATTCCAAACTAAAGAAGGGTGTTTGTGTGTGAGAGAGAGAGAGACTTTAACATTACCTTGCTTCTTTTGATGATAATTCCCGCTTCTGTGATAAAATTAGCAAGAAACCTGACATTCTGAATCCAATAATATTGTCAGGATATTATGCAAATTATTACCTCCTTTATATATGATAGACGCTAAGTCCCCCATGGACACAATATAACGAATTTTAAACACAAATTCTAGCAACGGGATGATCGGAATTCATGGCAGTCACAGCAACAATAGTTCTCAGAATTCTTTTCACCAAAAAAAAGTGCCAACACTTTCAAAACTAAACAACAATCACATAAAATCCTCCCTACAAATACCCCTCTAAATAAACAAGAAAAATGGAGCCATGATAGCCAGGTGGAGCCCACATCTGAACAAAACCGAATCACTAAACAAAACTCATGTTGTACAAATCGCACGCACCGTGTAAATTGCAATCAGCAAGCTAGAAAAGCAAACGGAATGTCCAAAATATGAAGAGTTGCACAAAGAATCCAACTCATGAAAGAAAATTAAATGCAGGTGCTTAAATGCGAGCACATCCTGTGGGCCATCTCCATCTCTTCTGGGATGGAACAAAATTTAGGCAACTGACAACCTTGACCAATTCAAAGTAGATCCAAGGAAGTTGTATCACTTGCTAGAAGCCAGAATCACTGTTAGCATTTCACATGGCACATCTAAACTCAAAATACTTCAAACTGCAATGGTTAGGTGCAGGCAATCCTTTACATCCATTCAACCATCAATGTAAAAGCCAATTAACTCAAACACAATAGTCAATTTCATCACATCTATTGTAGCAGTGGCATGGCATATAATAGTTCTAGGTCAAAAAAATATGCCAGGCATATTGAGCAATAATTGTTGAACTTACACACAGATTTTGTGGAGCGTCTCTTCAACACGGATCAATCGATAACATAAAAGTACATCACTTCAATAAAGTGGGCAACAGTACTGCTGATAAAATGGGCAGCAAGCACTAGCAGCCTATTTCTACTACCATTACTGCACCAATCAACTATTTCCACACGATACATGTGAGAGCATTCACTTCAACATCAACTAGCAATGAGTATGGAGATCGAACAATGTAAGACTACAATTTCAATGTGTCCATGTTCATGTTTGCAAAGAAAGCAAAGGATCACTATTTATAACTTCATGCTTTTGAAAAAACTTCATAATATTCATCGATTTAGGAAGGAAAGAGTTTTTCGCAATGAGCACACCGCTTCGCTCTCACGAAAAAGGTGGTGGCGCTAGGGCTTTCACATGCGCTCTCGAAGGAGCATCATGTGGCGAAGCTTTTGGGGGTCTCTCTCCAAGCAGATGGTCTTGTGGAGGGCAGAGAGTGGCATTGCCCATTGTTGCCTGGTGTTGGGGCTCTCGCTGGAGGCGAGGATGGATCTCTGCTCCTGCAGGGAGGCCCCAGGTCTCTCTACCGAGGTGAGGGGATTTTGGGATTGTGCAACCTTGTATCGGTGAAGATGTGGTGGGTCTCCAGGAGATCCCTGAGACTGACGGGGTGGCTGGACTTCCAATGAAGATAGCAAGGCTAACTCCTTGATGGACGATGCCAACATCACTGGGACAGATATGTTGGAGACTTTGGGTGCGGGCTTCGAAGAGTGGAGGCAGCCCACGCAACTCCATCTGCAAGATCCCAAGGCTCCGGCAATGGATTTTTTATGCTTACACTGTGGGAAAAGGCTTGTTTGCTCAAGATGGAGATCTGTTTTTGGTATGGTGTGCCAGGCCATTAGGATTGTCTGCTTGGTGTGTGATGAGTAGAAAAAGCCTTAGATACAATATGTGAAGTCTGTTGTCTGCAGTGGATATATTTCTAAGGATTTGCTACATCTTGCAATGCCTACGGGTTTGAATTCCTCTCTGCTGGATGGCAAGGAGATTGGAGAAATCCCGAGGGATAACCTAGATAACTTGAAGGTACCTACAGAGGGTTCAGGCAGATGAAGTGGATGCGGATCGTGTGCTGGAACTTTGTAGGGCGTCTTGTTTATCATGGAGATTGTAAAATGATGTTCTTGACGTTCGATGTAACCCCTCTTTTACTTTTATTTTTTAAATATAATTCGAGGTGGATTCCATCTTGGGATGCCATCCTTTTTTCGTTCAAAAAATAATCTTGGTTTATGTGGACTCTTAGCCAGAGGAGTGTGGATTCTGTTCATTCTAATGATCTAGACGGGGCAGCATCATAGATACTTTGGTAACGTCCTAAATTATTGTATGGTGTTTCGAGTGATCAGTGGTATCGCTTTGCATTGTTAGATCTTTGGTTGATCTAACAATGGTATCGCTTTGCATTGTTAGATCTTTCAAGTGATCAGTGGTTTCGACTCCTCCACTTGGAATAGCCAAGGCCACAATATTTCCTTTGTTAGATCTTTGGTTGTGATAAAAGAGACAATGACCCCTACTGGGCCTGTGGTAGAGATTGTGAACAGTGGCCTGCATCTGGGAAAAGAAGCACATGGGATTGGTGGCACTTGTAAAAGGTCAGGTATTGTACTTGCCTATAAAATTGGAGATGCGGATCGAGCGATCAGTGGCATCGCTTTGCATTGTTCCTCCCGCTGATGACATTTTGGGCAGAGTGACAGAGTCAGTTGAAGATATGGATGTGGCATCTCGGACTGATCCTATTCCTTCAAAGTTGTACCTCCATGCATGTTGAAGGGCTCCTCCAATATGGTGACTAGCTCGAGTAGCCGCATCCGACATCTTTGATTCAGATCGTGTTGTGTCAGTTGTTTCCCCAGCTGCTCCACCCTCTCAATCGGAGGTATAGGGGTAGTGAAGGGTGCTCATGTCACTGGTTTCCAAGGTGGATTCGGAGTTCCAGCAGCAAGGAAGCCCGTCTTTGTGGTTGGTGGAAGCTCGAAAGATATGTCACACAAGGATCTGATTGTCTTCTCGTTTTAGCGACGAACTGGAAACCTCGTTTCTAACCAATCACATCAGGTTTGAGGGTGGTAAAGATCCGCTTACCAATGCATGACATGAATATGTTCATGCAATAGCGAAGCTGGATACCTCGATTTAGCAGAAATGATTGAGGCTGACATTTTGGTCTATAGTGTATAAGATGGCCATGTGTGTTTGGAGTACATGTGGCGGGCTGACCTACTCGATTTCGCAGTGAAGCCTTATGAATGGACAGATGTTGTATGCCTGTCTCACTGGTTGGTTTGGTAGAATGTGGTGTTCAAACAAGAGAATTTTTTATGTTGAGAATGTTGCAAAACATGCAAAATCTCTGGTTGACTCATGTGACATGTAAAAGATGTTGGTTGCATCCCTATGTATCTTTGCACTTCTTAACCTTGCGATTATATTGTGTTTGCATGCGCACCCTTGTGGTGAATATGCTTTTTCCTTTCAAAAAAACATAAATTTAGATATTGTAGCTTTATTTGAACCCAACGAATATACAAATTAAACTTCATAACCCAATGTATTCTGAAATCATAAAAATCACATAATCCACCATCGACCATTATTGTATTATCATATGACGTCATATTATTACCCAAATATTAAGGGAAGTGGTAACATGTGATAAGATAACACATGCATATATGGCTATATAACAGCTGCCTACACTACATTCTTCAAGCGTAGTTGTATGAACCGATTGCACTTATGTGGGTTGCACGTCACATATGTGTTCACAAGGTTGTTTTCATGGTTATTGACCCAATTGTACCACATCCAATTTATGTAGTCGTACATCCAGATTCTTCTCCCCTCCAAAAACACAACCCGCCTTGCAAATTCCTGAGCCCTCGAGAGTCCTCTGGAGGTGCCTTCGTACAATTCCCAAACCAATATTTGGAAATTGCCATCACATGCCAAGATCACAACTCCGTTCAAGCCACCTCTACCCCGAGTTGGTTTGGGCAATGTTGCACTAGGCAGTCAATTATGTCAAATAGTATGTGGTTCATTAGGATGACCAAATATAATAACTTTATTCAATCACTAAGCCAACTAATGAATAAGATAATTTATTATTTATTTATTTTCAAAAATTTCTTAAATATAAGTTAAAGCAAGATGCACAATGTTTGTTTGAAACTCAAGTGATACTTTTATCTCATTAATTAATGACCAAAAGGATTTAAATATTTTGTTAACTAAAATGGAGAAGCCTTCTCCAACTTTAAGCAAGGTCAGCTACATGGATTCTTGCTCAAATCGATGTTAAAAGATCCAACTATTTTCTACTGGTTGTCGACTGCCTAACGCAACCCCATAAGGAGAACCCTGGTATTTTGGGTGCACTACTACCAAACCATTAAAGACTTCATTAACTGATGATAAAACAATATTTAAATGTACAAGGATATGCATGTTAATATACTTTTATATTCAAAATAATTCAGAAATATCTAACAAAATACTTATGGTCAATCATTGGAATATAGCTTAAATTATAATTGTTTGCAAGCAACCTCCCAACTGAACAACAGATACCACAAATACCGGCTTTTACAACACTAATTTTGAGACTTGGAAGTCTGCAAATTATTCTGTCACGTAAGCTTGATTGGTAGCTCCTTTTCACCACTATCATTGGATGTCCTTTTTACTTTAAAGCATTGGGGTTTTCAGATTGATTAGATCATTGATCACTGATACGCTACATTTTAAGGGAGAAAGCAAACATGATAAATCACATGCCCAAAATAATACTTAATGCATAAAAAAGGAGAAAAGCCTCTTGCCCCCCCCCCCCCCAATTCCACCATGTTCAAGTTATAATAGCATCTCTCAAATGCAACTCTACTATGTATCTTGCTCAAAAGATGAACCATTGGATATGAATGCATACCCTTTGAGTACCATCTACATGCTTTATCATCTCATGTAGTGCCGAATTATTACCAATTAACAAGGTAACTTGATAGTCACATCTCATTTGCCTAGGGAGAGACGTTCAAACCTAAGGTCAGTTAGCAACTCTAACCCACATCATTTCTGCAGTAATTTAAGCAATCGCTATGTGACTCTGTCCTAGATGTGGAACCATAATATGTTTCATCCTTATTCAAGTGACAAGGATAAAGACATAGAAACAAGTGGTAGACTTCATGTCTTTAGGATATCATGCATGAGCATCACATAGACAGTAACATCAAGGGCATTGCTACCGCGAAACAGACATCCATTTCCATTTCCATTTCCAGGAAAAACCTTTATATACAAGAATATCATCATAGAGTCGATTGGGATATAATAGTGATATATAACAATGTACCGACAAGAACTCTATTTCCAAGCATCAACATCCCAGTATCGTCCTTATACAACTAAACATTGGGGTAGAAGTGAGCACTAACTGGACAAGATCCCAACATTCCGATCTTTAGTAATAGATTAGTGATGTACTTGCATTGGCACATGATAAGGCATCTGTTGTTCCTAGTGAACCCTATGCCCAAGAAATATAGTTTACCACTAAAGCCTTTGGTAACATAATAGGTTAAAAGGAAGGTCATGGTCATAGAAATGCTCTACATGTCATCCTATGTAATGATGACACTGTAATGCTCTACATGTCATCCTCAGTAATGATGATACAATCTACCTAAACAAGAACGGGCACTCTACCTCTAAACGTTTGTCCGCAAATCATCAGAAGTGGAGTGAGTAAAACCTTCACATTTATCCATCTACACCTAAACATTATCTTAATAGAGTTTAAGTGGTCAAATGTATTATTGTAAACAACAACTAAAATATAAATCTTGATGCAGCGTGGAACCGAAATATAGGGACGCATATTTATTTAATTTTAGCCGTTAATTTTATTTACGTTTATTTGAGTTGTCGCAATTTTAATTAAATAAACGAGATCGCATATGATCTCAATCCATTAGTTAGAGATTTGAATTTCAAAATTAGTCGGTTAATTGGTTAGAGTCAAATTAGGATAATTAGTTTCAATTTGAATTTGATTTCTATTTTTGTAATATCATCCCTCCTATATAAAGGGATGGTGGTCCATTGTTTTAGTGAGTTCAGTTGATTTAAAAAATTGAGATTTTATCTCCCTCTCTCTTGTCTCTCTCTCTCCTCGCGATCTACGCATTCTTCTTCTCGAATCTCGCGCATCCGGCGTGTTTTCTTTTCTCAACTCCTCTTTCTTCTACCACCGAAAATCCACCGTTCAAAAGATATTATTTTTCGCCGTCGCCGATTTTTCAATCTGCATCATTTCGTATCAGAGCATGGCCTACAGATCGTCCTCACGATCTGACGATCCGTCCAGACGTTCACACCGACATGCATCGAGGGACCATCATTCGTCCGAACAAAAACGGCGAGCCAACGACGCTTACAACAAGAAGATGGACGCAATGCGTGATTTCCGGTCCAAATGTCAAGAATTCGAGTCCAAATGTCAAGAAATGATAGCTAATTTCAAGGCTATGAGCGCCGCCAGATCGAAGGCCCCAACGACACCAATCCCCGAAACCGATGTCGACGAAGAAAAACTCGCCGTCAAAGCGGATTCGATCGCTGTCCAGGTCGCTCCAGAAGGGAAAAATGACATTTGCTTGCTGTCCAGCACACCCCAGATCAGATTCCGCTCTCGGAATCAACTCCGCTATGCCCCACCGCCTCTCCCGCAACCCATATCCACCACTCCGACATCCCTCCCAGCCCCAACGCCCCCTCCCGCTGCACCTACAACCCCTGTCCCAGCCCCATTGACACCGCCCCCGCCACCCGCTGCCCTCGCAGCCCCAACAAAACCCCTTTACCCCCCAGCGAAACCCCTTGCCCCATCACCCCCACCCCCTCCCGCCACCTCTTCTCGCTATCACCCCCTCCTCGTCGGCCACAGACCACTTCTAGATCCTCTTTGATGCAGCGTGGAATCAAACTATAGGGCCGCATATTTATTTAATATTATCCGTCAATTTTATTTACGTTTATTTAAGTCGTCGTATTATTAATTAAATAAACGAGATCGCCTGTGATCTCAAATAATTAGTTATAGATTTGAATTCCAAAATTAGTCGGTTAATTAGTTGGAGTCAAATTAGGATAATTAGTTTCAATTTGAAATTCGATTTCGATTTTTGTAATCTCATCCCTCCCATATAAAGGGATGATGGTCCATTGTTTTATGCAGTTCAGTATTGATAAAAATCAAGATTTTATCTCCCTCTCTCTTGTGTCTCTCTCTCCTCGCGATCTACGCGTTCTTCTTCTCGAATCCCGCGCATCCGGCGTGTTTTCTTTTCTCAACCCTTCTATTTTCTCCACAAAAATCCACCACTCAAAATATTTTATTTATTTCGTCGCCGCGCGAAAACCCGATTTGCATCATTTGGTATCAGAGCATGGCCTACAGATCGTCCTTACGATCTGACGATCCGTCCAGACATTCGCGCCGACACGCGAAGAAACACCATCATTCGTCGGAACGGAAACGACGAGCCGAAGAAGCTCACTACAAAGAGATGGACGCAATGCATGATTTCCGGTCCAAATGTCAAGAATTCGAGTCCAAATGTCGAGAAATGATAGCTAATTTCAAGGCTCTGTGCGCCGCCAAATCAGAGGCTCCAACGACACCAACCACCGAAGTCGTTGTCCCGAGTTTTGACGAAGAAAACCTCGCTGTGGAGGAAGATTCGATCGCTGTCCAGACCGGTCCAAAAGGAAAAAAACGACGAAATACTTGTTGTCCAGGTATTTTCAGATCTGCGTTCGTTGGAAAAAACGGTCTCAGGGCCACATACGACCCTTCCGCAGGTTCCCGACGACATCCCCATACCCCGGCCTCTCCCGTCGCAACCCTCGCACCTCCGGCGACCCTCCTTGCCCCACCACCACCTCCAGAATCAACCCCTGCACTTCCAGAAAAAGCCCCAACCCATGCGCCTGTGACCTCAGCCACAGCCCCAACATCACCGCTAACTTCCCCCACCCCCCATACTCCCTCGCTGCCGCCCCCTTTCACCGTTGCACCCGCACCACCAAAACCCCTTCTCGCACCTGTGATACTCGACCCAAACCCCACGACGCATTTTCCTTCCCCAGCATCGCCTCCTGCCACCCCCGTGACCCCCCCTGAGGCACAGCCCCCGTCCCGGGCCCTCGCCAGCAATTCCCCTACCGTCGCCCCTCATGCCGCCACCCCCGCACCACCAAAAACTCCTCCGCCAATCCCACATCCCTTGCGACTCACCCCGTCCCAAGGTTGGCTACCCTCACGGCCTCAACGGCCCCTCCCGCCGCATACGCACCCGCAGCCCCTCGGGCCTCTTCCGCGCCGTCCACCAACCATCTCTCGCGTTGTCCACTTCAGGCCTTCAACCATCGCCGCCTCGTCCCTCCATATGGTCGCTGGCGTGCCCCCATCGTCTTCCCAACGCCGTTCCCTGTCCCGAAGGCTGAGCTGGTCCGAGAACCAGCGCCGCCGTTGGAATGCCATTGGTGGCCGCTCGCTAGCATCGACCACGCGTCGTCGCCCCATGCTCCCTTCATGCGGCCACCTCGAGCTTAAGAAGAACCGAACCCTAACGAAAATTGAGGGCATTTACTCAACCGGGTCCCCTGACAATAGGAGTAAAGGAATATTTTGGAAATATTTCAAGGGAACCCCCCTCCAATGATATTTTACCCAACATGCCAAGTGGAAAAGTTAACTTATGAGTTTTTAAGTGAAGGGGTAGAATATTTGCAGAGACACCCTTCAATTGAAAAAGACTACAAACGTAACGTTGAAAAAGATCTGATTGGAGGAATTGCAATCTACAATTTCAAGGATCGAATTCTCCAACGGCACATCGACGATCAAGCAATTCATCGGGAGATGAATTTTTAAAAGCGGAGGAGAGTTGATGCAGCATGAATTGGATAAATAGGGGCGCGTTTTTCTCTATTTTTATCTGTTAATTTTATCTACATTTATTTGAGTCGTTGCATCTTATTTAAATAACGAGATCGCGTGTTATCTCTAAATTAGTAGTCAATTTTAAATTTGAATTTCAAATTAGTCGGTTAGTCGGTTAAAGTCTATTTAGGATACTTAGTTTTTCTATTTTTGTAATCCAATCCCTCCTATATAAAGGGATGATGGTCCTTTGTTTTAGGGCAGTTCAGTGATTTAAAATTGAGATATATTCTCTGTCTCCTCTCCCTTCTCTCTCCCCCCCCACGTGATCTACATGTTTCTCCTCTTCATCCCCTCGTGTTCCCGACGAATTCTCTTCTCAACCCCTCCAACTTATTCTTCCACCAAAAAATCCACTGTTCAAATAAATTTTTATCGCCGCGTAAAAATTCAATTTGCATCAATTGGGATCCATTGGAGTAGTAACAGGTCTACATCTAGTCATGCATGTCTCAGATAGAAGGTCAGTGACATACTTCCATTGCGTTATTACAATACCATGCTGATTTCTTGCATATCCAAGTCCAAGAAAGTAACACAGATTGCCAAGATCCTTAGTCACAAACTGTTGTCCAAGGAAATCCTTAGTTGCTTGAATGCCATGTTCATCACTGCCTGTAACAATAATGTCATAAACATAAACTATAATAGCAATGGTACCTCTCCGGGTTCTTTTAACAAAAAAGAGAATGATATGCGGTAGATCTGTCAAACCCTTGTTGTTCAATCAACTCGGAGAGCTTCTGAAACCAAGCCCTCAGACTCTACCATAGATGGCCTTGTGAAGTCTGCACACCATACGAGACTCGCCCTCAGTAGCAAACCCAGGTGGACGCTGCATGTAGACCTCCTCATGCAAATCTCCATACAAGAACGCATTTTTGACATCTAATTGGAATAATGACCAATCACGTACCACAGCAACAGCAATAAGAATTCGCAGCGTAGAATGACGAGCAACAAAAGAAAAAGTATCCTGATAATTTATTCCATAGGTTTGGATAAACCCATGAGCAACAAGTCTGCCCTTATATATGTCCACAGTACCATCCGTTTGGTGTTTCACTGTAAACACTCATTTGTTGCCAAAAACAGACAGACCAGGAGGAGCATGTATAATACTCCAGGTACCACGAGACTGCAACGCTGCCATCTCCTCCTTCATAGCCAGACGCCACTGACTACTCTTAAAGCCTCGTGATAGGATCGAGGTTTCTCCACAATCGATAGACCAACAATAAATCTCTGGAAATCCTCTGAGAATCGAGCCAGAGAAACATGGAAAGCAAGAGGATACAAAGTACGTGTACGCCTCTTTTTCCATAAGGCGATAGGCACATCAAGGTCTGTGGCTTCTTCAATAGTAGAGATTGGAACATCCAGGACATCCTGCATATCAAGCTCCACACGCAAATCACCAATGCCATTAGTAGAACTCAAATGCTCATAACATACATGGGGCATGTTGGATGATGGAGGCCCATGAGCACAGGGTTGGCGCTAGTATACCTGCGAAAAGACGGTAGGTGTGGCAGGTAGTGGAGGAGGTGGAGGCGGTAGAAGAGGTGGTGGTGGTGGGATTGAATAGACGAAATTGGAGATAGAGGCATGTGAACCTCTTCTCCATTCTCCGAAGGAATGAACTTGTAAAGAAATACATAATAGACTCAAAGAAGATGACATCCGCACTAGCATAAGGCATTCGTCGAACAGGGTCAAAGCAATGGTATCCCTTTTGGGTACCCAACAAAAACACACTTGACAGCTCTAGGAGAGAGCTTGTCATGACCAGGAGACATCTGATGGACAAAAGCAACTGACCCAAAAACATGAGGCGTAAGAGAGAAAATCTGTCTCAGGAAATGCAATCGAGAATGGGATCTTCTCCCTAGGACCGACGAGGGCATGCGATTTACTAAGTAGCAAGCAGTTAAAACTGCATCCCCCCATTACGAATGAGGAGCATGGCTCCGGATCAAGAGAGTTCTGGTAACATCCAAAAGGTGGCGATATTTCCGTTCAGCCACCACATTCTGTTGAGACATATAGACATAGGATGTCTGATGCACAATATCATAAGATCTAAGAAACTGAGAGAGTTGAGTACTGCAAAATTCTATGGCATTATCTGAACGAATATACTTGACATTTGCAGGAAAAACATTCTTTATCTCATTAATAAAGGACTGAATAACTGGACCAGCCTCAGACTTATTTTTAAAAAGGAAGACCCACGACAACCTTGAAAAATCATCAACGATAACAAGATAAAACATGTGTCCCTGATGATCTGGGACACGACTTGGACCTCAAATGTCAAAATGAATTAACTCAAACAGACTATGACTACTTCGACCTTGATGTCTCTGGAATGTAGATCGATGATGCTTCTTAAGCAGGCACGCCTCGCACTGAAAAGTAGAGCGAGGGGATATCTGAGGAAGAACGTGGAGCTTCTGCAGAGGAAGATGACCAAATCGAAGATGCCATACATGGGGAGAAACAGATCTAGAGTGAAGAGAAGAAGCACCAGCATATGGAGATTGTACCAACCTATAGAGACCTCCATGCTCACAGTCAGATCTAATTACCTTACCTGTAAGAATATCCTGAAACACAAGAGCAGATGGATAAAATATGGCACGACAATATAAATCGTTGTTCAAGAGCATATGCTATACCTGATATGGACGTTGATGCAGAGGGAGCTACCTCTGACCAGAAGCAGACATAAACTCTCTGAGTCGCGCTACAAGCTTATCAAATCTCTAATCAGATGCAGGTGAAGAACTGCCAACCTTCCGGGTCTACTATGCAACACGTGCTGAAGCAGGAAAACCGTGCTTAGAATAGCATGTTTCCTCCGAGTAACCTGACCTACAGCAGAAGCTGCATAGCTGACAGGGTCGACTACCCCCTCCTCTGCCACGGGTACCTCGACCACGATACTGTATATGGCTCCCCCTACTATGAGATGCAGCCTGGCTAAAGAGGTATGAGACTACTGAGTACCACCAGAAGATATAGAGAGCATGCTCAAGCTGCGATACACCTCCTCCATTGGAGGTATGGTGGCATCAATAAGAATCTGGGCACGAGCAACGTCATACTCAGGGTCAAGAGCTGCTAGAAAAACTCTGGTCATCATCGAATCTCTATGTGCCTTGAGATGCTCTGGTGTGGCTGTCAAGGGAATGTAGTTATGTAGCTTCTCAAACATAGCCCTTAGGGAAGTGTAAAGGGTATGGAGAGGACGACCATTCTGCTTCGACGTAAAGATGTCGTGCTGAAGTTGCAGAATCTTCGACTCGTTTTTTGCTAGAGTACGTAGCGACGAAAATATCCCATATAGCCTTTATTGTAGGCTGACTCAATATATCGTTGGCTATCTCCATTGACACATTCCCAGATAGCCACACACACGCATGTGTGTCGTCTGCCTCTTTTGAGGCATGAACCCCGGTCTTGTCACTTGGCTCGGTCTTGTCACTTGGCTCCTCCTTCGTGAGGATGTGCTTCTTGCCGTTACACTGTCATGAACTGCATGGACCATAATTCAAAGTTCGTTCCATCCATCTAGACGATGGGTGTCGGACTTTTGAAGGCACCCATGGATGGAACATTTGCTTTGTTGTCTGATATGATGACAACAATCTTCAAGATTGTGGCTACAAACTGGAATAACTATGTATATACATACATAAATGAAGATGGTTGTTGGTGTAGACTCATACCACAAGCTCTTCCATCCATTGGAGGTGTTTCTCGGTAACTGGGGTGTTTTAGAGGTTCAAAAACACACCCTAGAAACCAAAACCAGACCTAGCAGTTTTCCAAAGGTGCGGAAGCGGTAGCCCTAGGTGGGGGCGGCATCCCTAGGATGCGGGGGCAACGGCCCTAGGACGTGGGGGCGATAGCCCTGGGGTCTGTCGCAAATCTGTCGGCGACGACAGCCCTGGCCGTTGCAACCCTTGGTTCGGCGACGGCGGCGGCAGTACTTGTTGTCGTTGTTGCACGGGCGGCAGCGGTTGTGGTTGATGTTGCTGTTGTATGGGCGACGACGACGGCTGGGCGTGCGCGGGGTTTTAGGTGTGGCGGGGGTTTCTAGGGCACAGACTCCGGTCTAGCACCATCGCTCTGATACCATGTGGAAAAGAGGAAAATGAAAAGTTGCATTCCAAAGTAGCTCTAGAGCTCTCTTATATAGGAGAAAATATTTGGAAAATTACATACAGAAGAAATAAGAAAATGCAAGGTAAAGGAAATGAGATATAAATATCTCAACAAGTCTCGCATTGTCATCTTATACGCATTATTTCCAGCAGCAATCCAAATTTCAGTTGTGTACAGAAAATTGTCATATGAATGAGACGACGGAATTTGAACTCTCTTTCGCATACGAATTCGTTAAACTGCTTCTCTTTTCGGACCTTCTTCTTAGCAAGCCCCTCGAAGCTAGTCACCACTTCATCCCTAACCTCTATTGGGCAAGAAGGTAACCGTCTTGAAGCCACCAACGAGATGTTGATTCAATCTGGTGATCCAACCTCCAATTATCTGTCCACATATTATGCATTGAGGCTTCATTTTTTTTACCATCAACAGCAATTGTATGCTTCCATTCCATATCTCCTCCAAACCCAGCATGCTCTATGTTTGAACCAAAAACCATAATTTTTGCTCCACAAAGTGAATGGAATGATACATGCACTCATATCAACAACACATCTATTGTCTTAACTATTCGTGGATCTAATGACAAACAATAACCAAAAACACAACGAATTAAATACAAAAATGAAGAATATTTGTACAGTATCAAGTTATCAACAGTATCATCAACAAATATTAGACACAATCTGAAGATTGGATATTCCAATCATCGCACTTTACACACCAAATAGTGACAAAAATGAAGCATTGACTCTCATATCACGCGTGCATCTTACAAAGATTAGAGACCCACCATGCATCACTTTCTTAACTGATCTCTTAAGTAAGAACTTGAAACGAAAAATAGTTAGTTTCTCGTCAAAGTGACATGTTTACTGCTCAATCGAGAGGAAATAGCACTCCCTTCTTATCCATCTGATTGCTTGAATCAAGATCTATATGTGTGTGTTGATCCCTCCCAACTAGTATATAAAGCATCCTAATTTGATCTAAAACGTATTACCCGTGAAAAAGAAAGAAAATGTCAGTTATATGACCACTCCTCCATTAGTTGATACTTCCAAAGGAGATCACCAAGTCCCTAAGATGAGACTAAAAAGAAATTTTGATATATTTCATTTTGTTCAATTACCGAATCACTTCAACGCTTAGATATATTTCATTTTGTTCAGTTACAGAAATTTTGGTATGTTCCGAGTCCGCTTAGATAATGAGGATCTAATTCTATGTTATGTTTCGGGAGGGATCCGACGCAGTTTTATACTCATATAGAGTTAAAATCAAATCATCGTGAAATTGCATCATCGAAATCTCCAAATGAGGCAAAGAAGCTTGAAAGAAAATGAGTTCTCTGGATATGAACAAGGTGATGTGGGCATCTAATTAGGGGAAATGGAGGACACATGCACCACATTTTTCCTTAAAATGGACAAGGAATCTCATTGTTGGCCATATATCGTCAATATGGTGAGAAAAAAAGACAGAAGATGAGTATTGATTTTCGATTTGGTGAAACGGAGATATCAGCAATATTTCAATGAGATTTCTCGAAATTCCATGCTCACATTCTTGGCCGTAAGAGGGACAAGTTGGTTATCAAAGCAGCCAGTGTGTTTATTAAAGTGTCTTTTTTTATGAAAGGATCGGGTGGCCTCCCTGTATGGGAACCACCTCCAAAAAAGATTTTATTTATAAAAAAGAAAAACGAAAAAGAAAATTATAAGTTCCCGTCGCTACAAAGACCAAGTTGTACACAACGCCTTGCAATGTTCAAGCACATTCTCATAGTAAAACGGACGACCCCCAAAAACAACATCAATCTGTGCGCACCAGATGGCCCAAATCACTACAAACGCGAGCGCACAATATTCGTGGCCAAAGCCACAAACATTCCTCATATTACTCCAGAAGCCAGCGAAATCCATTGGGACAAGCCATGGAGAACCAAGCTACACCCGCACGTCAGCCGAAGACGAGCAGGAGAAAAACAGGATGTCCAAATCCTCTGTTGACACGCTGCACCAATCACACGTCTGGTCGTCCACGTCCAAAATCCGACCCCTCCGTTCCTTCGTGAGCATCCTGCGGAGCCTGAACAGCCACAAAAACTCTGATCCTAGCTGGTACCTTGCTCCTCCAAATCATGCGCAGATCCACCCCCTCATCCTCCTCCACCCCCTGCTCCTCCCCAATGAAAAACAAGTAAGCTTTCTTCACGGAAAATGTACCGTCTGCCCAAAGAAAATGATCCATGCCCACTGATGGTGCACGCTCATGGGCCAAAACAGCATGCATCTCCATGAACTCCTCCACCCTCTGGTCCGACAACTATGCTACAAAAATCGGAGACCATGCCCCTTCTCCCCAAACCGCACTAACCATAATCTCCTTGTCCACCAACCGCTGCAACAATCTAGGATAACGATCTCCCAAGGCCCCCTCGCCAGTCCAATCGTCCAGCCAGAAGCAGAAGCTATCCCCATTCCCCCAGCAGGGCTTCAATCTGCATGCCATTTCCGACACAATCATCACCACTCCCTTCCACAGAGATGAAGGGATGCACCCCAAACCGATCTCCAGCGACCCCGACACCCCATAGAAGTTCCTCAGCAGTCTACAAACTAGATCCTCCGAGTTTCCCCAAATCCTCAGAACCCATTTAGCCAAGAGCGCCTTATTCATCTCCCCTAATCTCCTAACGCCCAGGCCCCCCTCCTTTTGACGTTGTTTAAAGTATCTTAACAGTAGTGAAGTGCCCTTGATTTCTTTGCTTGCATTTTTTTATCGAGGGTTTTATTTATTATAAGTTGCATACTTTTAGGGTGTTTTAGATTATTCTTTAGGTTGATGGGATATGTTTTAGATTTATGCATTATTATGCTCCATAATTTTTAGATCATATCCATAAGCTAAACGGTGACATCTACTACAAATTATTTATTTAGTACATATTGTTGATTTGTTTTCATTTAAAATCATGAAACCGTATTGAACTGTGTGTATCCTGCAAATTGCTTATACAATACGTGAGGATCTGTCCGAATGCATTACGCGCATCACATTCCAGAATCTCACTATCACTACCACCTTATACCAGCAATACATTAATGTGTTCCATGTATCTACCACTCTCCATCACCACCACAGTTCTTTTAAAAGATCACTCAAAATTTATAATCCATCGCACTGCAAAACATCAATCCATAACTACCGCAGTGCAACTCAGTCTCATTTGAAACATGACAAAAAAATATTTCCATTACAATTAATGCAAGAATTGCCAAATAGAACCAGAACTTCTCAGGTGTGGCCAAAAAAGTGGGGAGAGATAAAGATGAAGCACTTAAAAGATTTAAACATCAAAAAAATTGATAAGACTGTATCAACTACCCTTTTTAGACGAAAAAGGAGGAAACACTCTATGGTGTCCGTCCCAGGGGAAGAAATACAAGGTTTTTACCTTACAAGAATCACGACTTAAAGAGAGTCCTTATATGGCGAAGCCTTCTCCTACAATAAGTAAGGTTAGCTACATGGATTCTTGCTCGAATCCATGTTGAAAGATTCGACTATTTTTTATGTTGGTTGTCGACTACCTAACGCAACCCCAACAAGGGGGATTTGAACCATGTTCTTTTGGGTGATAGATACATTGCACTACCTTACAAGAGTCATGACTCAAAGAGAGCCCTTACATGAAAAAATATATTCTCGAAGTAAAACCAATCAAAAGAAAAAAATCACCCTGTTTCTTCCTAACCAGATCGCCCAAATCGTTGCCAAAAGGGAGAAAAAACTCATTGGACGAATGTTGCTTCGCATTATAGATTCCCAAAAAAATCTCACTATTGGCCATAACCACCCAATCAAGTTGAAGTTCGTGCTATATTGCTATATGATGCAACGTGGAATCAAAATATAGGGTTGCATTTATTAATTATGTCGTCGCATTTTTTTGTCGTCGCGTTTTTTTAATTTAAATAAAGAGATCGCGCGTGATCTCAATTAGCTTTATTTTGAATTTCATATTAGGTAGTTAGTCGGTTAATTAGTTAGAGTCTATTTAGGATAATTACTTAAATCTCTATTTTTGTAATCTCATCCCTCATATATAAAGGGATGAAGATCCATTGTTCTAGACAGTTCAGTATGTTATAAAATTTGAGAATTATTCTCTATCTCCCTCCTTCTCCCTCTCTCTCCTCGCGATCTACGCGTTCTTCTTCTCTAACCCCGCGCATCCAGCGTGTTTCCTTTTCTCAACCCCTCTATTTTCTCCACAAAATCCATCGTTCAAATTATTTTGATTTTCGTCTACGCGCCCAAAATTCCAATCCGCATCAATTAGTATCAGAGCATGGCTTACAGATCGTCCTCACGATCTGACGATCCGTCCAGACATTCGTGACGACATGCGACGAAACACCATCATTCGTCGGAGCGGAAACGACGAGCCGAAGAAGCGTACAACAAGGAGACGATGGGCATGCTACTTGATTTACAGTCCAAATGTCAAGATTTCCAGTCCAAGTTTCAAGATCTTATGGCTAACTTCGAGGCCCTACGCGCTGCCCAATCAAAGTCCTCCACTACTAAAGCCGATTTTGATGAAGAAAAACATGAAAAAGAGAGCGCTGACGACGAAACGCCCGTTGTCCAGCACCTCCCAGATCTGATTCCGCCACCGGAAGCGATTCCATCGACCCCTCCGGCCGTCCCGGCATGGCCCAAACTATCCCAGGTAAAACCCCTACCTTCCCTACCCCCACTACTACCTCCCGCCGCAAACCCTACAACCCCTGCACCCTCATCCACCGCCCCCCCTGCGACACAGCCCCCGGCCACAGCTGCCCCCCCACAACCCGTAACCCCCCCTCCCCTTTCCCTGTGTTGCTTCTCCCTTCCCGAACCCTAACCCCTCCCCCACCGCCGCCTTTCCCCTCGGCACACCGCCATCCATCTTTCTCCTTCCCCCTTTCTCTCCTCGGTTCTCCCTTCCCAGGCCGCAACCCATGCGCGCCCCATCGCGCCACCATCCCCTACTCCGCCTCCCTGCCGCCTCGCTCCCCAGATCCCCTCCAAGACTTCCCGACCTTCGCCGCAGCCATCCAGGCACCCGCGCCACCGCCGAGTCCGGGCCGCCGCCCCTGGAACCATAACCTATGCCGCCGCCAATGCCAAGAGGAAGGAGAAGCCCTAGGCGCACTTTCAAAGGGAGTCGAATCCCCTCAAATTAGGGATGAGAGGTTAAATGGAAAAAATTGCAGGAAAAGCCCCCCATACAAAAGTTCTTATCAAAAGGGGCAATTGAAGGATGTGTTATGCTATGAAATCCTTTCAAATGAAGGGGTAGAAAATTTACAGCCGTACCCCTCAAATCAGAAAAATTATAAACGTAACATGGAAAAGGAGCGAAATTGGGAAATTCGACCAACAAGCCATGTGGAAATTCTCCGTCAACAGCCCGAAGATCAAGCAATTCGTCAGGAGATGAATTTTTAAAAGCGGAGGAGAGTTGATGCAGCGTGGAATCAAAATATAGGGCTGCGTTTATTAATTATGTCGTCGCACTTTTTTGCCGTCGCGTTTTTTAATTTAAATAAAGAGATCGCGCGTGATCTCAATTAGCTTTATTTTGAATTTCATATTAGGTAGTTAGTCGGTTAATTAGTTAGAGTCTATTTAGGATAATTAGTTAAATCTCTATTTTTGTAATCTCATCCCTCATATATAAAGGGATGAGGGTCCATTGTTTTAGACAGTTCAGTATGTTATAAAATTTGAGAATTATTCTCTATCTCCTTCCTTCTCCCTCTCTCTCCTCGTGATCTACGCGTTCTTCTTCTCTAACCCCGCACATCCGGCGTGTTTCCTTTTCTCAACCCCTCTATTTTCTCCACAAAATCCACCGTTCAAATTATTTTGATTTTCGTCTACGCGTCCAAAATTCCAATCCGCATCACTATATGGGTTTAATCTTTTCATAGCGGAAGAACAGATGGTCGATATTCTTGTCCACTTCATTACAAAGTGGGCATAAATCAGAACTTGCCGCAAAGAATCTCGAGCATCGACCTCTGGTTAGTATTCTCCCCCTTCTTAAGAGCCACAAGAAAACATTAATGTGTGTGCGCCTTGGGACTTTTAGGCCACATACAAAATTGCAGCCATGACGAAGTCGTTCTGGCAAAGGAGAGGGGGGAGCGTCTACTGCTTTGTAAGCTCATCTAATTGAAAAGTCACCTTCCTTCCAAACCCAGTGGTCCCTCTCCATCGCCGGACCATCCATGGAACCAATAGAGTAAAGGGGCTCCATAAGTTCCTCTATTCATTGATCAAAAATGCCGGTCACGAAAGATGACAGCCAACTACCATAGTCCCAACAATCAACTACCCAAACCTTTATGCCATTTGGCAGGGCCAAAAGATAGGGAAAACGAATTCCTAATGGGCTACTATCAGTCCTGTCTGACCAAAACTCAAAGGACACCCATCACCAAGGCACGAGCAGAACAGGCTCATGAACTACGACCACAAAGAGCTAATGCCCTTCCAAAAAGCAAAGATACATAAGGAAGGACGAAGTAGCATATTCTTCTGTGCATGGATGAGGAAAGGCTTACGGTGGACACCTAGGCAGCCAGAGACGAGGAAGGGTGTAGTAAGTGACAAAATACCATATATTCTGCATATAAGCTTGCAACATAGATCTTTGATTGAACTCCTTTTTAACCATGAACCCTTAAAAAGATCAAACGTTGTGGAAAAGTAGTTGGGGCAAAGTGATATGTTCATTGAGTGAATCATAACATAATTCTCCCAACAACATTGCCTTGTCAAATAACCGAAACTAGGAGGTTATATAATGAAATCTAGCTAATATTCACGGAGCTAACACATACCCCCGATGATAGTGAAAGTATGAAGGCATCGTCCATGGTTGTGCAAGTAAGAATTTTTTTCGTTGGATTTCTTTTTTTTCTCACGAAAATTTTTAAATAAATAAATGTTTACAATGGCAGAAAGATTATAAGGACTAAATATGAGCATAGATTGATAGTACACACACCCAAAAAATGGAATGCATCAATAGATAAACACTAGGTACCCACCCGAAAATCGGCCTTCTTGAGAACTTCTTCCGTAGTTGTATCAAACCCTTTTCTTGGAGGAAACTTTTGAATAATTGGCTTCCTCAAGTCAAGATCCTGCATGTATAAATACACCAAAGAACATCAACAAAAGCAGTAAATAGCATATAAATGCAAAGATAATTTCCAGGAGGAAATCTACGTGTAACAGAAGTAGTAGACAAACTAAAGGATGGTTTGTCAATATCTTGATCCATTTTAACTCAGTATTTCCTTTCACGAACTTACTGAATTTATGTCTGATAAACATGTATATATTCAGAAAGTAAGGCCAAGCTTATAAATATATGATTGATAAACTACCTCTTCTACAGCAGTTTTCTTTTAGAGGTAGGGAACACCTTTGCGTGAGAAAGTAAGCAAAAAGGTTTATTCGTTGAACAAAAAAGAGGTGCCCACACAAGGCCAACAGTTATCCAAAATTTCATTAATCAATTAAAGAAAGTCAACTAAAATTTTCCTTCCTAAGTCTTTATCCCTAAAAATTAACACGGTCTGCCGTCTCTATACAGTCCTCGCTCTTCGCAGATTATTTCAACCTTCACAAGCATATATCCAAATCCGTTTAGGTCATAAGAACCACTCGCCGTGATGCATCAAGCCTATATATCAACCCATATGGATTATTCTTCAATAAAAAGAACAAGAAAAGGGAGGTCTCAAACATGATCCTCTAAATGCAACAGTCATCAGCATCCAGCCCACTTTCAGAAGTTCTTTATTACTCTACCTCTAAAGACCAAATAAAGATCTTTACTTTCAACAGAGCATGAATTACAAAGCGACAAAATGCTTTTAATATTCCCATCTAGAAGTAAAGTGCATGGCTTTCTTTCCCCCATTAATAACCCACACACCTTCGTAGAGAAGGCTTCACATGCCATACGAACCCAAGGCAAAACAACCACATGCACCTAACCTTATTATGCAAGCAGATCATCGTTGCTCAACGCTACAGATCGATCAGCTTCATAAGCAAAATCTTCTAACTGATGTCAAAAAGGCATAGCAACCATACACACTAAAAACATTTATTGATTACTAGACAAAATGATATGTTACTGGCCTCTTATTCATATGGCAGCTCGAGCTAGCCCAATTTACTTTCTCTTACCTTCCAATATTTTGAAAGTAGCTAGCTCCTGATCATTTTGTAAAAAATTGGATTTCATTATCATATATCTAAGAAAAAAAGACATGAAAACAGATAACTAACTTCCTCAGGAATATGCAGAAGGACGATAACCAACGAAAAGGTCACCATGATGCAATTTATAATCACATAAAGAATCTTGTTTCACAATCCCGAACTCAGATGAAACTTTCGCCTGCTCTGTCAAGTGTCAACTCTATAATCCCTTGAAGCTTGAGATGACATTAGTACGACAGAAATGTCAACCCTCCCATAACTATTCCAACCTACACACATTGTACAACAAAAGCATAGGTTTTCCCATCAATGTCTGATTGTTGAAATACTGGTGAATAAATTCAATATAAAATTTATAGTTTTCCAATCAAAAATGATACCTAGAAATTGGGAGAACAGCATCTTCACCCTCATCAATAATTGCATGTCTCGCAAAAGGCCGATCAGTTTATGCCCTCCTTTCCCCTCCGACGTCCCCCTTGACTACCCAAGTACTCTCGAAGTTCAGAAAAACCTTTAGTGAAAAGCATGAGATGCAAAAAGGATTGTGAAAAGCAATATGTCATGCCCCCCAGTCAGCATATTGTACAAGGAAAGTCTGCACTGGTACAATAAAAGATGCTACTCAAGTGATCTAAAGCATGGTGGCTCTCTGCACTTATTCAAGATAAGACCATCTTTCTCCTCACAGGAATCAGTAAATTAGCCAACAAAAGGCAATGGCTCTGCAGACATTGCAATACGAACAGCAAAATGGAACTCAGGATCCATGAAGTGATGAAGCCCAACCCTGCCTTGTAACTGAAAACTTGGCCCCCATCACCTACATAGGATTGTATAAGACAATATACTTACTCACAAACTTCTCTTCAGAATTTCATGGTTATTAAAATAGTTTGAAGTATCTTATGATATCTAAGATGGTAATAAAAAACTTGCATCAAACGGTCAAGTAAAGAAGTTATGCCTAAGCTCTTAACAAGGAGACATCCAAATATGTCCCAGCACAAAAAGAGTTGATTGCACAAACAGATATCCATTTGAGAACACGACTAGGTTCAGACAAGGCTCCATGAAAGATGCTTGATCCAATAATAACCCTTCAAGATTAGAGGAACATATCGACCTCTGATATTACAGATGTGAGAATAGATAGGAAGCATGAAGAAATGACGTAATAGTGGGTAGGGATCTGCAATTTCACCGGTGAAATCAGTAAACAGGAAAAAAGAGGGCCTTGATTTTATATTTAAGAAATAAGAAGCATGAGAGAATTTGTGATTGTCAGAATTTTTAATGTGGAGACCAACTGCATGATTCTTCTGCATGTATCCCAAGCAAATAGCAATCACATAAGACAGATAAGAAAATGCCATGACAACAGAGATGGAATGGTGTAAGCAAAAGTGATGACTTTATATATTAAACCGGAGATTGTGAGTCCAAACACTAAACATCCAAAATTTTATTAGGGTCGATATGTTTTAAAACAAGAAACAATCTAAGGTGCCAAGGGTCTAAAAATACCCAAGGAACTCATTATGTATGTATATGTGTATATAGTACTTTTTTTATGCCAAAAAAATGGGGATACACTCAGCGGTGTTCGCCCCAGTATATTAAATAAAGGAAAGAGGAAAAAAACAGAAGTAAACAGTAAAACAAAAACAGAACAAAAGGGCAAGACAAAAAACTATACAGAAGGCGCCCCAGGCCTCAAAAAAGGAGCACCCCACAGCCTCAAAAAAGGAGCACCCCACGGTGGCCTAAACCACCGACCAAGTATCCACAAGTCTCGCACACTGCAGAAGCACGTTTTCCTTGTAGAAGCGTTGTCCCGAAAAGATGGCTTGATTTCTCCCCAACCAAATCGACCACAATATCGCAATGGGAAGCAAGATGTCCCTTCTCGCCCTGTTTCTGTTCATCACCAGCGACTCACAAAAGGCCGAAATGTCATCCGTGCACACCCAAGTCAGATCCGCCTCCTCCCACACACCTCTGACCCTGGGACAACCAAAGAATAAATGCTCCACGGTCTCCACTGCCGAGTTGCAAAGTACACAGGAATTAGAGGCACTGCCCCATAACCTTGCACAACGCTCCCTCGTCAACAATTTCTGCCTGCGGAAAAGCCATAAGAAAAAGCCAAGGCGCTCGGGGATCCTGAGGCCCCAGAAAAAACCACAATCGCGCATCAACATGTCGGACCGTGCCGGCGGGGGCTGAGCAAGCACCCCGTAAGCTTTCCAAACCGAAAAAGGACCGCCACGCCAAGCCCAATGATCACGACCAGCAGCAGGCCTAACAGTGTCCCTGATGGCGCCCAACAGGGCCAGAAAATCAAGAAGCATCTGATCCGAGAAGTTAGCCAAGAAAGGCGGACACCAACACCCATCCGCCCAACAAGCTGCTACAAAACAATCCTTCTCAGTCGCTAACGCAAACAAGCGGGGGAAGCGCACTCTCAAGGACCCCCCTCCCGTCCAATCATCAACCCAAAACTTAAAGGACTCGCCATTCCCCAGGACAGGTACAAACAAAGACAAGTTCTTTCCAAAAGCCTCCAGCACCCCCCGCCAGAACGGAGTAATGGCACCAAGCACCTCGCCCCGCGCCTCCAATTGCCTGCTTTCGCGGTGAATCGCCCGCAATAATCTGGTAAAAAAGTTATTGTCCTGGCCCCAAATCCTATTTGTTCATTTAAGAAGGAAAGCGTCGTTAATGATATCCAATCTCCGCACACCCAGCCCCCCTTCACGTTTGCCTCTAGTGACCTCATCCCAAGCCACCAAATGCAGCCCTCTCCAAGATTGAATATTCCTTCCCCACAGAAATCTCCGCATACACTTCTCGAGGCGGACGCGAATCCCCACCGGCATGCGACGATGAGATAAGAAAAACACCGGAATCGACGAGAGCACCTCCTTAAGAAGAACAAGCCGACCCCCTCTCGTCAGCAAGGCCGACCGCCAACCAGCAAGGCGCATCTCCATCCTCTCGACGACCATAAGCCAATCCCTGATCCTGGCCCTCCCAACCACCAACGGCATACCAAGATAATCAAAAGGTAACTCACCCGGTGGAGACCCCAAGACACGTCCGCAATCAACCGCCTCCGCTTCAGACAAGCCAAAAGAAATCACCTTGGATTTGCTATCATTCTTAAAAAGACCTGATATCTCGCTTAAAAGCTCCAGCGTCGCCGCCATCCCCGAGTGATGCAAACGGGTTCCCGCGTCGACGATAAAATTAAAATAATTTGGCGGTGGAATATCGGTGGAGAAAAGGAGAGGTTGAGAAGAAGAAACTCGTCGGTAACGAGGGGTTGAAGGAGGAGAACCGCGGAGATCGCGTGGAGGAAGAGAGAGAAGAGAGAGAGATAATGAGATAACTCAATTTTTCATAATACTTGACTTCCTAACATACTGGACCCTCATCCCTTTATATAGGAGGGATGACATTACAAAAATAGTAAACTAATTTAATTCGACCACTAATTATCCTAATTGGACTCTAACTAATTAACCGACCAATTTTGAAATAAAAATCTACAAAATAAACGTTGAGATCACATGCGATCTCAATTACTTAATTAGACCATTACGACAACTTAAAAAACGTAAATAAAATTGACTACTAATTAATTAGATAAATTTGACCCTATAATTTGGGGTCACGCTGCATCAACTCTCCTCCGCTTTTAAAAATTCGTCTCCTGACGAATTGCTTGATGTCGGCGCGTCGTTGGAGAAGTCATCCTCGAGTTGTAGCTTCCATTTCCGCCAATTAGATCCTTTTCAACATTACGTTTGTAGTTCTTCTCAATTAGAGGGTGTTCCCGCAATTTTCGTATCCATTCCATCTTCCTTAATTTTCCACCAATTTGGGCCTTTCTGCAAATAGGATTTCCAGGGGGTTCGGCCTTGCAATTTCTCCAAAATAACCCTTCAATGACTACATAGCATGATTGATCATGTACTTGGTTCTTTCTGCAATTAGGGAATTCATGAAATTTTCTTTTGCAATTTTCCCAACTAATGTTCCAATCCCTCAATTCCAGGGATTCGTTTCCTGGAGACCATGATAGGGTGGCTTTCGTCCTCAACAAAAGGCGGTGGCGCGTGGGAAGGCGCGCAGGGACGAGGGGGCATATGCGGGAGGGGTGGGGGTGCGGACGTGCGGGGGTGGCGCGATGGAGGCGATGGGGATGGGGTTGCGGGCGTGCGGGAGTGGGGCGATGGAGGTGGCGGCCCAGGGCTCTGGTTGGGCGGAGGGAATGGGTCACGGGAAGTGGGCGAGCGGCGGCGTGGAGGAGAGGCGAGGGTGAGGCGTGGCGATGGGAGATGCACCAAGGGAATTGCAGGCAAGGGCAGCACGCGGGATGAAGGGAAGGCGGCTGGCAGCGCTGGGGCGGGAGGTCGGGGCCGCGCGCAATCGGCGAAGGGTGGCGTGAACGGGGAAGAGAGGCGCTGGGGCTTGGGAAAGAAGGGTGCGGGGGTGAGAGGATGATGGGTAAGGGGGTGGCGGGGGCCTGGGCTACAGGGGTTGGGGTTTCGGGAAGGGGTTGCAGGGCTAGGGCAGCCGCCGGGGGGCTTGGGGCTGTGGTGGGAGTTACCTGGGAGGGCTGGGGTGGCGCTGGGATGGTTGGAGGGGGCAGCGGAGCCGATTCCGACGACGGATTCAGATCTGGAAGCTCCTGGACAGCGGCCGATTCCTCCGTTACGTCGAGTTTTTCTTCATCAAGACTGACGGCAGCGGCTTCGACGGGTGGAGGCCTCGATTGGGCGTCGCGGTAGGCCTCAAAGTTGGCCATTAGGTCCCGAAACATTGATGACATGGATCGGAAGTTGTTCTGCAAATCGCGTCCATATGCTCCGCCTCTTTGAATGAGGTGTCGATGGTAGAGATGGCTCGTCGTGTTTGTTCGGATGAACGATGGTGTCGGTGCAAGCGCCGGGACGGATCGTTAGATCGTGAGGACGATCTAAATGCCATGCTCTGATACCAAATGATGCAAACGGGTTCCCGCGTCGACGATAAAATTAAAATAATTTGGCGGTGGAATATCGGTGGAGAAAAGGAGAGGTTGAGAAGAAGAAACTCGTCGGTAACGAGGGGTTGAAGGAGGAGAACCGCGGAGATCGCGTGGAGGAAGAGAGAGAAGAGAGAGAAATAATGAGATAACTCTATTTTTCATAATACTTGACTTCCTAACATACTGGACCCTCATCCCTTTATATAGGAGAGATGACATTACAAAAATAGTAAACTAATTTAATTCGACCACTAATTATCCTAATTGGACTCTAACTAATTAACCGACCAATTTTGAAATAAAAATCTACGAAATAAACGTTGAGATCACATGCGATCTCAATTACTTAATTAGACTATTACGACAACTTAAAAAACGTAAATAAAATTGACTACTAATTAATGAGATAAATTTGACCCTATAATTTGGGGTCACGCTGCATCACCGAGACCTCGGACAAGCCGCCCTTAATAAAAAACAAGGTGTCATCCGCGAACTGCAATAAAGGCACGCTCAACCCATCCTTGGAGTATCCCTTCGAAAGCCCAGCCTCAATCACGCCATCCGCCATGCGCGCCAAGACATTCATAGCCAGAACAAACAAAAGAGGCGTGAGGGGGCAACCCTGACGCACCCCCCTCCGGGGCTGAAAGAGACCCCCTTCCGTGCGACCATTGATCAACAAAGAGAAGGACACTGTGGTCACGTACCGCCGCATCCAAGATATCCAAACCTCAGGAAAACCACGCCTTCGCAGAACCGGGCACAAGAACCTCCAGTCGAGGCAGTCGTAAGCTTTAAAAAAATCGACCTTCCACAACATCCCCTTCTTTCCAGAGTTCTTCCAATCAGCGATCAACTCCGACGCCACCGTAATGCAATCCGAAATCTGCCTTCCCCGGATAAAAGCCGTTTGTATTGGAGAAATAATCGAGTCCAGTATCCGAGCAAGCCGACGAGCCAAGACCTTGGCAACAATAAGATAAATGCCATTGGATATCGAAATGGGGCGAAACTCGTCAATACGCTCCGCCGCGGGTGATTTAGGAATAAGCACAATGATTGCACGATTGATCCGATCAAAACCATCATTCCCACTGCAAAACTCCGAAATAACCTCCAGCACATCTTCACCCACCACCTCCCAAAAATCTCGATAGAAAGCCACCGGAAACCATCAGGCCCCGGGGAGCTATCTTCGTTCAGATCCCACACGGTCGCCCTTGCTTCATCCAACGATATCGCCCGCGTCAACTCCTCACCCGCCCCCCGAGAAATGGGTGGAGCCCCACATCCCGACCAACGCTACACCCTCGGTGAGCGTCTCGAAGCGAAATCCTTAAAATGAGCATCAATGGCCCGCCCCATCTCCATGTCCCCCATGATCCTCACATCATTTATCCGAATAAAGCGCAAAGTGTTAGTTCTCCTCCGCCCGCTAGCCACACGGTGGAAAAAAGCCGTATTGGCATCACCCTCTTTAATCCACCACATCCTCGACCGCTGCCGCCATTCCGTGTGCCACTTCCTGTCCTCGTCCGAAACAGCCCTTTGCGCAAGAGAACGCTCATGCAACTCCTCAGGAAGCAAATCCCTATCGTTCTCAAGTCCATCAAACATGGCAATGGTTTCCTCAGCCTCCTTCCTGACATGTGTATGTTTACGTAGTTCTTGGAACCAACATGTTTGTGCACGTGTGTGTGCGGTTGTGTGGGTATGTACATGTGTTATTGTGTGTGAGCATGTGTGCGTGGTACTTAGAAGTTAGAACTATATATATACATATATATAATAGGAGAAATTTCAAATGAGGTGGGGACTCGCCATTTTCCATCCATCTCACCCATTTGATTTTAATCATATGGCAATAATTAAAGGGGTATAATTAATTCTATTTTATTAGGTGAAAACCCAATTTCACCTTTTTTATCATTTCCAAAGTTAGTCACCAACGACTCTAAAATTTAGCCAATCCCAATCTCATCTCAAATTTAGGTTTCATGGAACTTGGAAGATGGAGGTGCAGTGACTGCAGTCTACCCCCCCCCCCCAGTTTTTTTGAGACCACCCTCTTTCTCAGTTGATCATCCCCTGGTGATGGTGGTGGCAGCAATGGCCACCATCCGGCTCCGACCGGAGCTACTCCTCTCCCACTGCTCGATTCCAAACTCGATGATTTGTTCTTCTTCCTTGAGGGCTGGAGTATGCACCACCATCGACGACCTGATTAAAGTCGTGGGGGATTTCTTGGGCCCATCTTCCCGTCATCTGCAGACAATGTTGCCACTAATTAAAATCAACTCGTCATGTCCTTTGCAGTTGATGTCGGAGGAAATATGAGGAGTCCATTCAATTGAAAAGGCCAAAAAAAATTTCCAAACGAGTGCATGAAGACAATGGTGAGTGGGATTTAATTAGCAGCAACAATGTAGCCGATGGGAATCCACATTAGTCATCTTCCTTCTACTTTTCCCCTCCTTTTCAATTTAAATCCACTCACCATGCCTTATGCTCTATAACAAGTCGATGTAATTTGTTTCCAAGTAATTGTTTTGGATCTCTTTTTGAAATTCCGTTCTTTTTATTTAATTCCAAGGAAGCTCCTATCTTTTTGGAAGATGAGTGTGCCCTTTCAAGAAAGTCTTTCGAGTAATTCCTCACTTGATTTGTCATGCCAAATTCCAAAAGTGCTTCTACATACAAAAATAATATAAATGGTAGCTTGGATTTCTATGCTCATATTCTGCAATTACAAGTCCTACTGCATTCAGAAGAAGAATTGTTAGCGATGCGGATTTTTACACGTCTTTTTTTGGAAACTTATCGCTATGGATAACAAATCTTAGAACATGTATTACATCTTTTACAAATCTCAGTTTTTTTTCCAAATCTTAAAATGGTTTCTACAAATCTCGGATTATCTTTTACAATCTCAGATCAATTTTTACATATTATCGATTTCTAACGATATACTTTTGGTTGCAGAACTCCCCACAAATATTACAAAGCGACCATAATTTCTTACAAAGGAATACATAAAAATTACAAAGAACCGAGAAAAAAATACAAAGATCCATTCAATGTTGAATACAAATACTTATAAAACGAGCAAAAAATTATAAAGGAACTCGAAGAAACTACAAATACTTATGATATTATATAAAAAATAATACAAAATCTACAAACGAAAATAATAATTTCACAAAAACTATTGAATGAGAATGTATAAAAACTTATGCTTTGAATTTTACAAAACTGAATCTAAATTCCACATAATCGGATTCATGTTTACAAATATATGCATTAAATTACATTTGTTGAGACCTTGTTCGGAAATCGACAAATAAATGAATTGACGAAAAAATCCAAATTAAAACGGGCTTAAAATGGTAATAGATGTTATTAAACAAAATTCAAATTTAAATTGAAACAAAATGATCGAAATGTCATTTTTGACAATGCACCATTGGAATGAGATCCAATGAATAATTCGTTGATGGCTAACCACAAAAGTGATGAGAAGTGAGAACCAGCCTCATTTGAAAATATATATATAATTGTGTAACCTAACAAGGATCCAAAATTTGGGCCAAAAGCACCCTTTTTCATCTAGACATCCACCTCACTTGGGCCCATGCTTGGTCAGGTTTTTGCCTATGCGTTAGGTCTCATCTTGGTGCAATGCAATTCCAAATTAGGAAAATATGCACAATTACGAATTTGACCAGTTTCATCATTATTTTGTGTTCATAATCTTCTTTATTTAAGATAAATTGAGGTCAGTAGTGGATATGTTAGTTTAATAAATTCAGGAATATATCGGTATCCCATTAATTAAGTTTGGTGGGATTTGATTTTGTGTATTACTTTTCGTTTGTAAGTCCGTTACATCGTGTATCAAGGGACTACTATGCTTTTGTCTCGGACAAGTGATGCAACAACAACAACAAAGCTTTTTCCCAATTTAAATAGGGTCTACTACATGGATTTCTTGCCTCCGTTCAGATTTATCTTGGGTCATTCTCGGGCTCAGATCTAAAGAACTAGGATCCCTTCGTATAGTCTCATTCCAACACTTCTTAGGCCTTCCACGCCCTCTTTTAGCCGACTCAACATTACAAAACTCACAACTCCTCACCGATGCATCAGTTGACCTCCTATGTACATGGCCAAACCACTTTAAGCGATTTTCTCGCATCTTATCTTCGATCGGTACACCCACTTTCATTCTGATGGCATCATTCTGATCCGATCTTTATATGTGTGTCCACATATCCACTTAGCATTTTCGTTTCTGCTACTGTCATTCTCTGCACATGTCTATGGTTTACAGGCCAACATTCAGATCCATAAAGCATAGCGGGTCACACAGCTGCTTTGTAAAACTTTCCTTTGATTTTCAAAGAAATTTTCTTATCACAGAGAACAATAGAGGCTCCTCTCCACTTTAGCTAACCTGCTTTTATTCTATTTGTAACATCTCCATCGATTTCTCCATCATGTTGCAAAATAGATCCCAAGTATCTAAAAGAATCTCTCTTCTGAATGTTATCATCACCAATCTTAACATCGATTCCTTCATCATTGCTTCCATCAAAAGTACATTCCATATATTCAATCTTAGCCCTACTTATACGAAATCCTTTAGTATCCAAAGCATGTTGTCTCCAGACCTCAAGCTTCTCATTTACCACATCTCTAGTGTCATCAATCAATACAATAACATCAGTGAATAACATACACCAAGCTATCTCATCCTTAATGTGACTTGTCAACTCGTCCATAATTAAAGTAAAAAGGAATTGACTCAAAGTTGAACCTTGATGCAGGCCAATGTTGATGTCAAAATAATCAGTATTCCCATATTGTATCCTTACACAAGATGAAGCCCTATCATACATATCTTTTATGAGATAAATGTATAGGATAGGTACTTGTCTCTTCTCCAAAACTCTCCACAATATCTCCCATGGGACAGAATCATGAGCCTTCTCTAAATCAATAAAAATCATATGGAAGTTCTTCCTTTTAGCTCTGTAAATCTCCTTGTTCTCCTCAGCAAGTGGATGGCTTCAATAGTTGAGCAACCTGGCATGAATCCGAATTGGTTTTATTTTACTTTGGAAACTTGCATCAACCTTTTTTCGATCACACGTTTCCAAATTTTCATAATGTGACTCACCATCTTGATACCTCTGTAATTTGAAATTTTTGAATGACTCCTTTGTTCTTATAAAGAGGCCCAACGAGGCTTCTCCTCCATTCTTCATGTATTTTCTTGCTTCGCCAAATAACATTGAATAAATTTGTAAGTCAAGTCAGACCACGCTTACCTAAAACTCTCCGAACTTCTACAGCAATGTCATCAGGTCCTACACATTTCTCATGTCTCAAAACCTTCAAAGCCTCCTCTACTTCTTTCCTTTGTAATCGTCGGTAGCTTGCACGATTCAAGTAACTTTCACTACTAGCTAAATTTCCCAAAGTGATCTCTCTATTTCCTTCCCAATGAAAAGCTTATGGAAGTATTGCTTCCATCTAGTCTATATATCCTTCTGAGTAACAAGCACGTGATCTTCCTCATCCTTACTGCATCTCACTTGAGAAAGATCTTTGGTCTTTCTTTCTCTTTCTTTAGCCAGCCTGGATATATCCTTCTGACCTTTCTAGAATCGAGATTTTTGTACAAAACTTCATAAGCTTTTGACTTAGTTTCGCTTATTGCCTTCTTTGCTTCCTTCTTAGCTATTTCATAGTTTGTGACAGTTTCAGATGTTCTATCCTTAGACATAGCTTTAAAGCCAGCTCTTTTAATTTTGAGCCTCTCTTGCACCCCTCCACTCCACCACCAAGCCTCCATTTGGCCTGGTGCACATCCCTTTGAATCGCCTAGCATCTCTTTCAAGATGCTACCGCCGCCCACATCTCATTAGCACTTCCGTTACAATCCCAACATAAGTATTCTAAAACTTTCACCCTGAAGCTTGATTGCTTTAATTGAAGATTCCACCATCTAGTTCTAGTGATCTTGGCTCCTTTTCTTTACTATCCCTTTTATTTGCACACCCATGAATAACAAGCGATGTTGGGTGGCCAGGCTCTCTCCTGGGATTACTTTGCAATCTTTGCACCACTACCCGATCTCTTCTTCTCAACGCAAAGTAATCTATCTGTGTTCTAGTCGAGTCACTCTTATAAGTAATTAAATGCTCCTCGCTCTTTTTAAAGAGAGTATTTGCAATGAAAAGATCATCAGTTGTTACAAAATCCAAAAAGACTTTTCCCTCTTCATTTCTATCCCCGAAGCCATGTCCTCTATGAACACTAGCATACCCTGAAGCATCCTTTCCCACATGTCCATTAAGATCTCCAACAAGACAAATCATCTCTCTTTGTGGGATTCTTAGCATAATCTTATCCAAATCCTCTCAAAAAGCTTTTTAATCATATCATCTAAACCGATTTGTGGTGCATAAACTAAGATGATATTCGGAATTTCTTCTCCGAGCACCACTTTTAGCAATATAATCCGATCCCCAGGTCTTTGCACCTTAACCACACAATCCTTCGAACCCTTATGAACAACCACTCCAACACCATTTTTACCCTTATCTTTACCTGAATCCCAAAGTTTAAATCTTGTCTTCTCGATCTCCTTTGCTTTCTCTCCAACCCATTTTGTCTCTTGTAGACATAATAATCTTCCTTCTTTCCATCGCATCAACTATCCCCATTGATTTGTCAGTCAAAGTACCAATATTACAACTACATATCCGCAACTTTCTTTGCAACCTCTTTTGAACTAACTTCTTTACCCGCATGCGTCCATCATGCGAGAACCCTTGCAAATTTTGAACTGCATCCGGGCGGCGATGCAACGGAATTAGCTTATTTACTTGCATGTATTCCTCATGCGATAATCCTTGCAAATTTTGAACTATATCCGGGCAGCGATGTAGCGATCATTGCCAACTTCTCATTGCATTCGAGCGATGCAACGCGTCGCAAGTAGGGAACTCCCCAATGAAATCTAAATGTTTGCTTAAATCCATGTTTAAAATATCCAAACGAATTCGACACAAATTCATAAATAGTGTTCTTGAAAGAACACTATTTAGGAATTTATCCGAACGGTTTCGAGACAAATTCCTAAATAGTGTTCGTAAAAGAACTTTAAGAATACTATTTAGGAATTCAGCTACCTAGCGTGCAACCCTCCTCAATTTAATCGGGCTTGGGATCGGCCATGGCTGAGTTGGACAAGTGAAGAGTTAACTAAAATTGAAATTTGATTCCCATATCTCCATCTCCCCTTTTCTTTTTCTATGGAACCAAACCCCTCATCCCTAATCCTCCGTCAATCCAAAAGTCATTACACTTTTCTTGCTCCTTTCGTCCTCAAGTCCTCGACTGCATAATGACTTCCAGGTCATTCTCATGATTTGGCAATTCTACAAAATTAATAAATAATACCAAGGAGAGAAGAAGAGATATTTGATCATGATCTCCTTAAAATAAATATAGGGACTCATCACATCGACGTGCATGTTCTTCAACCATAAATTATATTAAAGGTATAAATACTCAGGCCACCTACATCAACTCAGGACACACCAACACCCGGACACACCAGACAATGCCTTCTCATTTGAGAGTTCTTTGCCCTAAGGCTAGAACCAACCCCGTCAATTGTGCTATCTTCAATTGAAAAAGATCTCTCACTCAAGACTTCCTCTTTCGCAACTTGATGGCCATCCTCAACTTCTCCCAATTTCTTTGTGCTCACAAACACCTGTTTTCTATTCATATACCATTTTTGTCTTTTGCATGGAGTGTTCCCAACGATCGAGCTCCCGTCTGTATATCATGAATCAATCAGAACCACCACCGCACTATCTTGCTCGGTGGAGGTCGCATCCACGGCAGATATCATCTCGTCCAAACTACCAGATGCAAGAGGTACTCGATCCTCAAGGGATTGGCCTCCCATAGTTGATGCTTTGTGCACCCTGTCCACCAACTTCGTTGACAGCTTGTTCCATGGTAAAGAAGGTCCAATGTCCGCAAAAGAGCATCCACTACCAAGTCCATGGCCTTGAACCCCACCTCAAGCATGAGATCTCTCAAAAAAGCTTTAAATGGTGTATCCATAGGTAGTAGCCAGCTACTTCCATATAATGACAAAACTTCTTAATTTTTTGGAAGAAAAAAGGGCTCCACTGTATAAATGTGTGCCCAAAAACTTCACCCACCACTAAATAATTACATGCCTATAAACAGGTATTTGATAAAAAAACACTACAACATGATCCCATACTCGGCTAATGCCATAGTGTATGCAACGACATTCTCATCATAGAATCTCTCTTGGCGGAAGATGATGTCGTTTCCGGCCAACCAAATTGCCTAGACCAAAGCGATGCACTCCAATCTTTCTCTCTCCTTGTCGAGCCAATTTTTGCCAATAAACTCCCAAAAATCAGAGGCACCCCTATGACAGATAGTCAGGTTACCAAGCAGGTTCCAAACCTCTGTAGAGCTCGCACATATGAAAAATAGGTGATTCACCTCCTCAATGTCCACATGGCACTGAGAAAATGTGGGATCGACAGCTCCGACAAGCCGTGCAAGCCTCCCACCAGTGAGAAGTCTCCCTCTTCTGAACAATCACAGAAGGACATTTATTCTTACAGGAATTTTTCAGCTCCATATGCCCATGTGGTCCGCAACGTAACCCCCAGGGACGAAGATTGTTGGGCCCTTCAACACCTTGTACGTCTTACCCATTGAAAAACTCCCATCATACCAACTCCAATTGTCTCTGCCCTCAATAGGCTCATCTACTTTATCCAACTCCGCCACCAACACCAGAAGTTCCTCCGACAGCTGATCGAAAATATCTGACCTAAAATGGGAGACGAAAGAGTGTCCATCCCATATATTTATCACTGAGCAATCCGGATCGGTAACCAACGGCATAAAACGCGGGAACCTCTCCCCAAGTACCCCATTCTCACTCCAGTAATCGATCCAGAATTTAAAACCAGGAACATCTCCCACAATAGGTCTCATGAAAGGACGGGTCCACTGTTGCAAAAGTCAACCGACAAGGCCGACTAGTCGAGTCGGGGGGGTAGCCGACTCGACTAGGCCTAGTCGGCCAACCCGACTAATCGGGCCGACTTTTACATAGAGGTTTTTTATTTTTTTTTGTTTTTTGCTTTTCTAATATGCTTAATGTTATATTTAAAGTCAATTACTCCTTTTGTTTCATTATAATAGTATAGAAAATGTTCAAATCTATGTAAATATATAAGAATATATGTATAAAAAAATGATTTATATTGCAACTATATAAGAATATATGTATAAAAAATGATTTATATATTAAAAATAAATAAATAATTCAAAACCGACTAATGGCCGACTAAATCTGATTAGTCGTTCGACTGCCGATTAATCCTTAGTCAGTGACCCCACCGACCGAGTACCGACAATCGATTTCTGCAACCTTGGACAGATCTCCTGCATTACACTACAAATACCCCATCAGAAGAAGGAATGGGCATGTCCCACCTCCCCGGGCTAAGGAGTGTGGCACAAGAACTGTGGATCTTGCTAATCAACATGCAAACCAAACTATCGCAACTACCCTAGATACGTGTTACACTTGCTGAGTAAAGCCTTGTTCATCTCCTCCAGGTTGCGACACTGAGACCATTGACCTCCTTTGAGCAGGTAACAGTCTTCCATTCCACTAATGGCAGTCCATTCGTACTACCAGAGGAAGATCAAAAGAAGCGTCTCACGATACCCCAAATGGTCCAACCTCCTTCGGATCCCCGCCGACAGTATGCTAGACAAGAGGGAAAAAATGAGAATCGCTGACAAAATCGAATGCCTACAAAACTTCTTAATGATGATGAATATATAAGCGGCCAACCTGAACGAAATCGCCATACCTCCATTTTATAAGTTGTAGCATCCTATATTCCTATCCATTTTTTCCTTTCGGTCTATTGGAGACTACATGTGTAAAAACAATTTTTTTACGTGGAACCCTACTCCCTAAGGAGCGGGATGAAACCACGGGAGAAGGCCTCAAAAGGCCATATGTTTCATTATTTTTTCTCAATGGATATAGGAGGTTTGGGGCCCTCCAAGTCCCACCACTGGTAGATGTGGAACTAAACACATGGATGGGGTAAATGGATCCTGGAGGGATCCATTTACCCTCCTATTATATAAGTGGTACATGCTCCAAATACTCTAACACTCCCCCTCAAGCTGGAGCATGCAATGCTCAGCTTGGACAAACAGAAAGAAACTCAACTCACAATACATGACACTACAGATAATATCAACTCAACGCGCACAACTATCAGTTGTCGTCAAGGATGTTGCTTCTCATGACGTGCATGTGAGGAGGACGAACGGGCTAGAATGTGAGTCTGGAGAAGTCTCCTGGTACTCTACATGGAGTCCCTATGATACCACACGAAAACCCTTGCCCATATGGCATAGGGAATGGTCCTCTACTCTGGAGTCCCTATGGCTCGCATAAAAACTCTAGTCGAACACAAGAATGATGGGGACCATGACAAATGATGGCATATATGTGCACATACGAAAAGACCGCATACATGGGCATGTCTGAAACTGAAGACTCAGAAACATCTGACGTCGAGTCTGAACATCTGAACTGTAGAGTCTTGAAAATCCGGCCGGTCTGGAATCTGACATCTGAATCTGGATCTGACTTGTGACTCTACACAATACTCCCTCTTTCTCCTATACTGGTCGGAAAACAATGGCGTCGACCACGTTGGGAGAAGACAATAAAATGGGGACGACAAAACAAATAATCACTTAGCCATTTTTTTATTTTTTAGGGCCTTTTTTACAATTTTTTAAGTCGTAACCTCAATTTTTTTCGGTTTTCCCTTTTTTCAACATTTTTTAACTCTCGACCCAATTTTGGGCCCATATCTCTCTCTTTTTTGCAAATATTTTTTTTATACGGATTTTTTTTGTACAATCCTTTTTTCGGACCGAATATGCTTCCCTCTCTCTTTTTTTTAATCATACTTTTTTTTCAAAAGCCACTCGACCCACTAGGGCCCAAGTATTGCAGCAAAGGCCTATTAGGGTTCCTTACGGGAACCCCTCTCAAAGAACGTCCCCTCCCTGATGGAGGGCTTCTGCCTTCTGTCACCGCCTGGATCTTGCGCCACATTCCAAGGGATGCGCGATGGACGATGTTGGTTGTTGCACGTGAAATAGAGGTGGAGGAGGGTGCGCCGCCTTGGGAGAATCATGTGGACGGGAGAGGGTGACGCCTTCTTTTGATCTGCGTGGAGTAGCGCCACATACGAAGACAATCGCTGCATGGGGTATCGCACGGAGGAGCTGGAGTTGCGGCAGAGCGCCTGGCGACGCGGAGCAGTCGTCCCGATGGGAACCCTAGGCGCGAGGCTTGTTTCCCGATTGGTAAATCCTGCTAGAGTTCGCACGCGAAGGCATTGTCCCGCCTTGCGCATGGGATGAAGTAGCGACCAGGAGCATCATGCGAGGAGGCCAGCTTGGAGGTGTGTGCTTGGAGGATGATGAGCATGAACCCTAGAAGATGTGGAGAGGCGGCGACAGTGCCCAATGAGTCCAAGTTGTGGCGCCTTTATCTCTAGCAGCAAGCGGAGTGCGTGATGGCCTTAGGGCATAAGAAACCTATAACTTGAGGATGATCTGGAACTTGAAAGAACAACGCGAGATCTGGAACTTGATGACTCGAATAATACTCCTCCAACATTAATCAAACAATCAAAAACTGAATTTGATAATTGAATCTCGAAAAATAAATCAGCAAGAACAAATCCTCGAGAATCGAACCTGCTCTGATACCATGTTAGAAAATAGGAGTGCGGAAGCAGAATGATAAACAGAGCATGAAGAACATAAAAATAAACTTGGAACATAAGATTTTGACGTGGAACCCAACTCCCTAAGGAGCGGGATGAAACCACGGGAGAAGGCCTCAAAGGACAATATGCTTCATTGTTTTTTCTCAATGGATACAGGAGGTTTGGGGCTCCTTATATAGCATCCACAGAGCCTCCAAGTCCCACCACCAGGTAGATGTGGGACTAAACACATGGATGGGGTAAATGGATCCCTTCAGGATCCATTTACCCTCCTATTACATATGTGACGCATGCTCCAAATACTCTAACAGTTATATACGATTAAGCCTACGTAACAAGTAATCCAGCATCTAATTATGCATAGGTTGATAGATAGACATGGTTGCTAATCGCGGATTGACGTTGAACAAGATATCTATACTATATACTAAAGCTGGGTTCTCCCAGCTCCTACCCCTGCACTGACACATGGTAGTCTCTCGAACAATGCCTCCTCTCCCGAGTGCGTTGTTTCACTCCCCCCCTCTTCCCCTCCCACGCTTCCCCTCATTGTGCTACACGTCCCTCCCTTCTCTCTCCATTCTCTACCCCACAATCGCTCTCTTTCTCTCTCTGAAACATTTCTCTCTCATCCGATCTCAATGCCCTCCACAGCTCCACTCGCAGAAAACCTTTAATGGTGTCTATATCCTCATCAAAGAAGCTGCTCTGCAAATCCCAGGTTGTCGCCCTCCCCCTCATCTCTCGCCTCCTCGCTGATCTCCGCTCCAAATCCCTAGAAGTGTTCCCCTAAAGATCTCCCCCTTCCACAAATCCCAATAAGGCCCATTCCCCTCCCTCCTCTCACACAAATGTCCACACCCAACATCCCCTAAGATTTGATTGCAGTGAGGGCACGGGTCGTCGAGTGCTCCTCGACGGCGATTAGCTCCAGATGGCCAGAGTTGACGGAGGGGGAAGTTCGATGCTGTGGTTAGGCATGATCGGAGCTTGGGCTTTTGATCTGTTGCAGGTTGATGCATGTGCATCTGGAGAAGGACCGATATTCATCGTAGATCGGGGACCAAATGTTTGCACGCATGGAGATTTTGATGATGATAGAAGCATAGGATATGGTGCAGAGGACAGCTATGGAAGGTGATGCTCGACCTGTTGCAGCTTGCTTGTGCTCAAAGCTACAAGAGAGGCTCCTATGCTTCAGGCGGCAGTGGGTGGTGGCTATGCTCAGAGATGGTTCACCAATTGTCTGTGCAAGAACCGATGATTGTTGACTTCGTTCTTGCTTCCTACAAGTGATTGTTGTTAAGTGGATTGGGAAAATGTCGTGGGATCTGATCTTGCTCCAGTTGTATGGAAGGTGAGAATAATTTCGATTCTTCGATGGAATCAGAACAGATGGTCAAGATACCAGAAATTAAAGAAGTTGCCTAAAATTGGAGCAATTCAGTACCCAAATTTCACGAGTTAAACATGCAATGGTGATCGACTCGATGCAAGAGCCAGGAGGTGCCGCAGGTGGTGTTGTATGTGTGCATTATCGAGGGCATGTGCGAGATGTTCTCGGATTCTCTGGCTATGAAGTTCTCATTCAGATCCAATGTAGCACCTAGCCAACATTGTTCGAATTTCTTGAAATGATGAGGCATTTCTGGATACATTCGGGCTGTCCAAATCTCTCTCCCAGTGCTCCCACCAAAAGCTTTGACTTTAGAAGATAGGTCGCCACAATTCTCCCAAATTACACTGTCCATTTATAGTTTTTATATGAGTATCGAATTCTGGTAGGTCTTAGTTGATCATGGAATTTATCTTGGTTCGTTTAAGTTCATAATTTAGATCTACATACCCGAATTCAATATGATAAGCATTATTCTCATGATTCCATTTTCATCTATTTTATCAAGTTCTTACGTTGTACGCAGTAGTAGTGCATGTGTAGGGGATTCGACGAACTGAGGAGGGGTAGGGGTAATGCAGTGAGGTTTCTGAGGGAGTCACCACTGTCGGCGTGTGCTGATGCGATTGACGACTGGAGCCACCACTACCTTCTCGGGCTTAATTAGTCATCGACATCCAAATGGACCTTCCCATCGCCAACAAGAAGGAGATCTAAAACATCTCATGCATCTGCGTTGACCACATAGTTTCTTAATGTAACTCGGTTGCCTTCTATCTTGATCTGAATCACAAAAATTATGCTTTAGAGTATGTTAATTGTGTCGTATGATTGATTATAGATTAGAGCTATGCTCCAGTTTTAATAATTTTAATGTGTGATTTAGTTGTCTTTGTTTGTCAGGCATATTGTACCTGAAATGTATAACGTAAGTTTTATTTACCGCTTCTTGCATTGAAATATGTTGTTATTATATAATTATATTCTACAGAATATATATATATATATGTTGATTTATGATTGGTTTAGAAATTGATTATGATGTTATTTTATTGTCTGATGAAGTCGCCTTCATTTATTACTCATCTTGACATGATATTATTACAATGTATAGATCTTATTTAATGTTATAGCACGCAGACTTTTAATTGTGCCTTATACTCCCTATAATGATTGATTTTGGAAATTGATTTACATTATGATGTTATATTGTTGCGTTTTTTAAAGCTTGTGTATTAAAGCTGTGATATACAAACAATATGAGACACATATTTAGGACGTGATAGTATAGATCTTATTTTATCTCATATTTTTAAAAACTACTTTAATGATTACCGGTCCTTTTAATTTCATTTTACTCTATGATTTTTTAATTATTATACAAGAAGTGGGCAGATTAGCTTGATCTCATATAAATATGCCAATATTTGTTTTCATCATCTATACATTATTGTGTAATGATACATTATGGGGTTTTTCCATTCCAACTATTTAATATGTTAAGTTGGTTGCAAAATGGTCGTTAATTTTTTCTCACATGTTTTTCTTCATATTGTTGCGTAATGATGTGCATTGGATTTTCTCATATCAACTACTCAATCAAAGTCTAGGGACATCTCAAATAGATTATGTTAAAGCTCTACATTATTTTCACTGTTTTTACATTATTACACAATGACACATGCTGAGTTTTCTTCATATAGCTGCATAATCAATTAATTTGATTGTAAAATGAAGTCATTACTTTCTTGCTGAAGTTTATGTATTGCCGTGTAATAATGCAGGTCGGGATTTCTCATTGCAGCTATTTAATCAGCATCTAAAGGGAGTCTACGTAATAATAGCAACATCTATTTTTTTTATTTACTAATATTTACTTAGTAACTGGTAATTTGATCAAAAATATCCCGAATTTGCCATTATGTGTCCTTTTCTCTAATGCTTGCGTAAAATCTTCGTTAAGGACATTTAAGTTTTATATGTATACAGGTATGATCGTAAGGTCACATAACCAATTTTTTTAGTATAAGTGCTTTTTGTAATGTTAATTACACAATTATATGTTTTGATTACTAATTTGACCCGACGATGAAAATTTCACAAACTTTAATTTATTGCTAAAAATTATCCATGTATAGAAAAAGACAAGTGAATTTTAGATCTCTATGTCTGAAACTGTGTATATTATGCCAGTGGAAACTATATGTAGATAAAACAATTATATAGATGAAAATGAATTGAAAATAAAAAATGTTTTAAATTATTATGATCTATGTATTTTTACATGTTAAGAGTAAATTATTGCACTAATAAAACTCATATATTCTTATCTTATATTTTTGGTGTATTCTTTGTAACACTTATTTATTAACAATTATAATTTTTAGTACCTTCTTATTGGTCGAAGGAAAAATTTACACATAGAAACTTTGAATTTGTATTGTAGTATTTGCAACTTTGTTACATTTTTGTGTAATTATGACAATTGCATGTTTATGTATAGATCAAAAGAAATATTCTTCTTTATTTTTATTGTTTTTCAAGGTTATGATGATTAAACTAGATTTCTAAGGAATTAGTAATAGGAGTATTATGAAAAAATAGTGCTTTTGAGCCTCCTTATTTTATACTTAATATATGTCACTTTTATATTACATGACGGTACATTGGCCTTTGTAATCCTGAAATAGTTTCTAACTCTTTCTTTAACTGTACAAGGTTTATTTAACTGGTATACTTTTCTTTTCTCATTCTTTTATCTCAAAAATTCCTACTCATATAATAATATCCTTTGTAATTTACAGTGGTAAATTTAAAATTATATCTAATAACAAGCACATATATACATCATGCATTTCATTATAATTATATGTAAACTTTATATTTCACAAATCTAATTGGTTTAAAATGAAAGGTGACAACGATCATAATAGAATTACAAGAACTTATCTATATGCCAGATAATTAAATAATGTTACTAATCAATTAATTCAATTCAAACTATATTAAAACTAAGTTCTTCAAAACCGCCGCGAAGCGCGGGTACAAACACTAGTGTTAATAATTAGTGCAATCAACCCACGGACATGCTTGTAGAGTCCTCACTAAACTGTTCAAAATAAATCCTTCCGCGCCACATGTTAATTTCTTATACAGTCCACGCAGTTGCTGACTTAGATCTTATCTCCCAACACATTCTATAATTTCACGAGTAGAAAAAATATCATCTTTAGCTATATTTAACACAATCTCGTCTTCCGTAATCATACAATACTCAGTGTCTTGTATATCTAGAATAGGCAGTCTTCTTATTCATCATAAACAATCTTGTTGCATGTAATGGAATTTTAAAATATCTAAACAAATCACCCACATAAATAGAACGAACTTCACAGATAATATCTATTCGACGTGTTAAAAATGAAAGTAATGAGAAAATGTGCATGTCTTAACATACCTCAACATCATAAGTCGTTCCAGGGTGGAAGGTGACATCGGGTCTGTACTTGTAGTTCTCGTCGAACATCTCATCGTACATAAATGACGTAGCAGCTTTCTTAAGCTTCGACTCCATGCCGTCCTGCAGCGTGTTGAAAGCCTCGTCCAATCCACCACCAAAGAACCCCTGGCTTCTGGGATTTCTCGTGGGATCGAAGCTCTGATTCCCGCGAGCCTTCTCCAATCTGTCGAGCTTCTCGAAGAAGGAACCTTTGTTCGGGTCACTCTCTGAAACCGCGCCGAAGATCCGGCGCTCGAAATCGTCGACGGCCTCAGATCCCTTGCCGTTGCTGGCCATAGCGGAGCCACCCCATCTCGATGATATTGAGAAGAGCCTCGTGGAAGAGCCGCGTGTGAGCACCATTGATCTGAAAGGAAGCATTGCTCACGTGGAAGCAACGGCGACAATGGGACCGTCGAGAAAGCGGGGTGACGGACCTCTGTAATGCAACCACAACGACCAAACTCGATTACAAATAACAAACCCACCAGGATTGTTCTAGCAAGTAACAAAAACTCAACGGCCTGAGGAGGTGCATGCAGCGCTTCCACCTGATCGGTGGCTGCGTTGGGGCGCGGAAGCAGCAGCAACAGTGGGGAGGAATCCGGTGGCGGCGCGCGAGGTTTAGTGCGGCTGCTGGGGTGGTTATTGGTCGCTGGCGGCGGGGTGATGGGAGAGGGAAGTGATATGAGAGGGGAGGGCGGCAGGGAAGAGATGGCAACGAACGGAAGATTTAGGGCTGGTAAGAGTTCGTTTGGAGTAATCTCTTATGTGCCTGTGGAAGTGATATGAGAGGGGAGGGCGGCAGGGAAGAGATAGCAACGATCGGAAGATTTAGGGCTGGTAAGAGTTGGTTTGGAGTAATCTCTTATTTGCCTGTTTTGGTTGCTGAGTTAGAGTGGGATGGGGCAATCTGATGTGAATAATAGTTGTTTACTAGCTTTTGGGATGATTATGAGAGTTGAAGAGGGTCGGAATAAAGAATGTGATGTGGTGTCACTATGATTTGTGATGGAATTCCAACTCAAGAAAAGAAAGGTGTAAATCGAGTTACCCAAAGTAGTAAATGGATGATTAGGAGGGTTGGAGATTTTTAGAATGAAAAATATGAGATGATAAGACATTGATTATGTACAACAACAACAAAGCATTTTCCCACAATTAAGTAGGGTCGGTTACATGGATTCTTCGCCTCCATTCATATCTATCTTGGGTCAATCATGTACTTATATCCACAAAACAAAGATTCCTTCGTATGGTCTCTTTCCAACACTTCTTGGTCATCCCTGTCCTCTCTTAACCGGCTCAACATCCCAACACTCGCATCTCCTAACTAGTGCATCGGCTGATCTTCTTTGCAAATGACCAAACCATCTTAAGCGGTTTTCTCGCAACTTATACTCAATCGAAGCAACACCAGCTTTCTTTCTGATTGCATCATTCCAAATCCGGTCTTTAAGTGTGTGTGTGTGTGTGTGTGTGTCCACACATCTACCTTAGCATTTCATTTATGCTACAGCCATTCTCTGCACATGTCTATGGTTCACAAGCCAACATTTAGATCCATAGAGCATAACAGGTCTCACGGCTGCTTTGTAAAACTTTCCTTTAATTTTTAAAGGAAGTTTCTTATGACAGAGAACAGCAGAGGCTCCTCTCCACTTTAGCCAGCCTGCATTTATTCTATTAATAACATCTCCATCAATTTCCCCATCATGTTGTAAAATAGATCCCATATATCTAAAAGAATCTCTCTTCTGAATGTTATCATCACCAATCTTCACCTCAATTCCTTCACCATTGCTTCCATCAAATGTGCACTCCATATATTCTGTCTTAGCCCTACTTATACGAAATCCTTTACTCTCCAACTCATGTCTCCAGACCTCAAGCTTCTCATTTACTCCATCTATAGGCTCGTCAATCAGCACAATATCTTCAGCAAATAACATACACCAAGGTAACTCATCCTGAATGTGACTTGTCAACTCGTCCATAATCAAAGTAAAAATAAATGGACTCAAAGCTAAACCTTGATGTAGACCAATGTTGATGTCAGAATAGACAGTCTTCCCGTACGGGATCCTTACACAAGATAAAGCCCTTATGTCCTTTATGAGGTTAATGTATAGGACAGGCACTTGTCTCTTCTCCAAAACTCTCCACAATATCTCTCGTGGGACAGAATCATAAGCCTTCTCCAAATCAATAAAGAACATATGGAGGTTCTTCCTTTTAGCTCTATAAATCTCCATTGTTCTCCTCAACAAATGGATGGCTTCAATAATTGAGCGACCTGGCTTGAATCCGAATTTGTTTTCTTTGACGTTGGAAACTTGCCTCAATCTTCTCTCGATCACACGTTCCCAAATTTTCATGGTGTGACTCATCAGCTTGATACCTCTATAATTTGAACAATTTTGAATGTCTCCTTTATTCTTATAAAGAGGCACTACGATACTCCTCCAATCTTCAGGTGTTTTCTTGCTTCGCCAAATAACGATGAATACATTCGTACGCCAAGTCAAACCGCGCTCACCTAAAACTTTCCATACTTCTACAAGGATGTCATCCGGTCTTACACCTTTCCCATGTCTCATAACCTTCAAAGCCTCATCTACCTCCTTTCTTTGTATCCGTCTATAGCTTGCACGATTCAAGTAACTTTCAAAAAGACATTGATTATGTATTATGTTAATTTTTCTAATAATTATAATATATTTTTATGTTAACTTTTGTATTTGATGTGGTTAAAAAATAGGGATTTTTACACCCATAGCCTTGAGTAACTTCACATTTACATTCATAACTCCCGCATAATCGTGAATTACACATAGAACCCTGAATAGTACTTAACTCTTACACCTATAACCCCATGTTAACTTCCATGTGATTTTATGTTAATGACGATAGTATCTGTCAAGTTTTTTTATTTTTTACCCTTCATATTACAATTATTTAAAAGTAATGTCATTCTCTCCTTCCTTGAGCTAGCTGCTTCTCCCATGCTGACCTCCTCCTCACCTTAATCCTCCAGCACCTCCTCCTCTTTTCCTCCGACCTCCTCTCCTTCATCCTCCAAGGACTACCTCCTCATCCCCTTCCTCCCCTCGTCGAAGCGCCCCCTCCACCGCTCATGTTTCCCCGTACAAGACCTCATCGAGGTCCCCGTCCCCTACCCGCGAGCCCATGCCCCCCTCCCACCCCAGCCCCCTCCCCAACCTGCAGGCCCCCATTTCCTGTCGCTGTCCCTATGCAGAGGACCCCGTCTTCTGCCCCTCTCCCCTCCCTCATGTTCCCCTCATGCAGAGTTCCCCTAATGCAGAGCCCCCCCCACCCCCCCGTCCAGAGGTCCCCGTCCCATGCCCCCTCTCCCCTCGCTCATGTTCCCCCGTACAGAGGCCCTCGTCCCTGCTGATGTCGAAGGCACCCCCGACGAGCCACTTCCCCCGCCCACGCAGAGGCCCCCGTCGTCGCTACTGTCGATCGAAAGCACCCCTAGCAAGCCACTCCTCCCCCCCCCCCCCCGCGGAAGCCCCCTACGGCGAAGTCCTCTCCCCTCTCTCATGTTTCCTCGGGTAGAGAGCCCCCCCTGTAGAGGCCCTCGTCCCCTCCTCTCACTTCCGTTCCCCCGCGTAGAGTCCCCCGTCCCTACTGTTGTCGAAGATACCCCCGACGAGCCACTTCCCCCGCCTGCGTAGAGGCCCCCGTCGCCGTTGCCGTCGACTGAAAACCCCCCCGCCCATGCCCGCATAGAGGGCCCCGTCCCCTCCACTCGCTCCCGTTCCCCTGCGCAGAGACCCCCGTCCCCGCTGCTGTCGATTGAAAGCACCCTCGACGAGCCACTCCTCCCCTCCCCCTCGCGCGGAAGCCCCCTGCAGTGATGTCCCTGCAAGCTTCCCCCTCCCCCGTAAGTTGTTGTTGTCGAAAGCATAAGGTGTAAGCTCCCTGCAGCCCACCCTCCCTACGCTCGAAGCCCCTCCTGGACGTGATATTTTCCCCTTTCTTACTTTTGATTGATCCCAGTCATTATATCGTGACTTGGTTAGATTAACTCATTCATCTAGTTAATTTAACGAACTAAACTAACGGAGGGTTATGGGTGAAAATTGGAGGGTTATTTGGGGTCTTGAGTGTAATTCACGGTTATACGGGGTTATGAATGCAATTGCGAAGTTACTCAGGGTTATGGGTGTAAAAATACCTCAAAAATATTATAAAAAAAGAGATCATGTGGTCCATACAACTAATTCCAACTCAAGAATGCAAGGATAGAGTAGGGGTCTGCTAGTTTTTTTTAATAGTAGACCCGATAATTTTGAGGGTTCGGAGCGTCCATCTAAGGTATGCTAGGTTACTCCGAGGTAACCTGCTGATGAATCTCGTATTCATCATGCTAAAAACTGTAAATTAAACCCATGGCTTAATCAATTCGATAAAATTCATCATCAATTCTTTATTATTATCCTGTATCATATTGTGTATATTTTACCTTTAAATTAGTGTATGTAATTTTACTTATTTATTTTATCATAAAAAATTCCTAAAAATTAGGTAGATAAATTGTATATAAATCACTAACCTTTAAAAAGACAAAAAAATACAAAAACAATTCAAAGATAAAAGCTAGTGTTTTTATCCCCTAAAAATACCCCCAAAAATACTTTTTATACAAATGACCTCTTTTTGGCTTTTTGACAACACAAAAGTTGTAGATCTCATCAAGACGAGCAACTTTCATATTTTTACTTTTTCCTAATTTTGCCTCTAACTATTTATTTTATATTTATCTTTGTATTTTCAGTATGAATTTTTCTGATTGGGCCACGTGGCGCCCTCTGGGCCGCCCACGTGGCCCGCCTCCCCTTCTACCACCCGGCGCCCTCCTGGGTCATCTGATCCACTCTCCCTCGCCCCCATCTCATCCGTCGAATTCTGCCCCATCGCCCACCGTCCGATGAGACCCCATATCTGATCTCGTTCGCACCTTCCCACTTCATTTCTATCCATCCGATCTACCTTTCATCCAACGCTCCTCCTCGCACCACGTCTCCCTTCAACCTCCGCCATTCGATCATATCCTATCCTACGCCCACCCTGCTTCCACGTCGCTATCAATCTCAGCCACAGGAAGCCCTCTCATCCTTTGGTCCCCAATACGCCACGACACCCCACTCTCTCTCACCGTTAGATCCTCCCTATCTTCCAATCTCAACCACTCCTTCACGCCTTAACACCAGTCGTTCGATCAGATCCTCGGATCTGATCATAGCCATCCACCCAATCTCGCATCCTAGCTATTGGATCGCAAGATCCAATGGCTCGCCGACCGTCTCCTACCTCCGTAACCCCCCTTCCCCCCAGCCGTTTCACATCGTCACCCGCCTCAACCTTCCATTTTTAGCCACCATCTCCGACCACCTCTCGACCTCCTAACGCCTCTCCCTCGTAACCCCGTCTTCCCTATTCCTCGCGTAACCCCCAGGACCACTCGTCATCATTCCTTCACCATTAAAACCCCCGTCGAAACCCCCCTCTTCACCACGTAACCGCCCGACCCTCTCCACCTATATAAGCCTCCCTCCGCCACCATCGACCTTTATCCACCATTCTGGGGTTTCGGCCCAGCCTCCGGTCCTTCGGTGACAGCGGAGGGACCATGAATCGAGGCAAAGACGGCCGAAGCCCTGGTGAGATCCATGGCATATCCGCCATGTAAGCTCCGCCTTCCCGGCGGTAGCTGAGCACCTCGCAGCAGGCTGAGCGAGTCGTGCGACGACCGGAGCGCCTCCAGGGCGCTCAGCCCAAGCCCATCGTCCACTGGGTTCCCCTCTCCGACGATGTTCTTCCTCCTTTGCTTTTTCTTGTGTTTTCTCCCATTTATCCCGCTGCCTACATGATGAAACCCAATTTCATCATCTTAATTTCCAATTATTAACCCACTTGCTTAGTTTTGTGTCAATAAAACTCAGTTAATATCATGTAATTATCAGAGTCCTTAATCAATTAAAAACCACAAAAAATGGCAAAATTAAAATCCGTGGTATTTTTAGCCTTAAAAATACCTTCCAAAATATTTTGAGTCTTTGTTTGATCTCATCTCCAGTTTTGGCCAACATGAAACTTGTAGATCTCATCAGGATCTACAACTTTCATGTTTTGAGTTTTCTCAATTTCGGCCATCTTGACCCTCAAAAATCAATTTTTCTATCTGAATAATGTGATTGGGCCACGTGGCCTGTTCTGGGTGAGCCACGTGGCCCGCCCACCTTTGTCCTATCCGCCCCTGTCCTCAGCCGTTGGATATTCTTCTTGATCCAACGGCCAGCTGCCCTCCACGTACACCCTTTCTCTCAGCCATCGGATCACCTGCAGGTTCTCATCCTCACCGTTCAACAGCGCCTTCACCATATTCCGCCACGTGGCTCCATAAGCGCCATTCGATCGCGCCCCAGCTTCATCATCTGCACTGTTCTTTGATGCCATTGATTTGGACCATTCGACCATCCTCCATATATGATCTGGACCACTCACTCCCTCCTGCTTATTAGCTCGACGCATGGCGCTTCGTGCGCCATCTGATCAAGCCATCGAGATTACATCCTGACCGTCCCTTCGCGCCTCACTCGCCGTCGTTGGATCTCCAGATCCAACGGCCATCGGTTGTCGTCAACCTCTGGCTCCCCATCTCTCACATGTTCTCCATCTTCGCAGAGCCCTTCGCCCTTCCCATTATCTCCACCTCCTCCGACCACCTCTCCTCTCGCCAACCTGCCCACTACGTTCCCCATTCCATCGTGATTCTCGCGAGTCGCTCCACAACTCTCGAAAACCTCTCCAGTCGCTCCACACATCCCTCAAAACCCACGTCCTCACCACCGAAACCACCTTCGTCGCTCCTTAAATACGCCGTTCCCACCGCCCGCCATCGTTATCCACCTTTATGCGGGGCACGGCCCAGCCCTCCGCCACCTCCCAGTGACAGGGGGAGGTGGCTGGATCGAGCGACGGCGACCGTAGCCCCCGGTGAGATCCACCGCCGATCATGGCGGTGTCGCGGTGCCTAGTGCCCGCTCGAGCTGCCCTGATTAGCTGGCAGGGTTCAGCGACGACCATAGCTCAACCTCGAAGCTCGCACACAAGCTTCCACCTCCGCCTCCGATCAGGTAAGTCTCCTCTTCCTCCTTTGTCTTTTTATTCAATTTCTTCGATTTAATTAGGCCTATCCTGCCATCTTCACTTCCATTAACCACATCTCGAGCTCCGCCACACACCCCCCATTCACGCGACGCCCTTCGTTCATCTTCTTGCTCTTCCACACCTCCCAACCCTTCCGACCCATCTCCTCCGAGTTCGCCGGAGAAGAACCCCGGCCATCACTCTCTTCATCTCCCCACGGCCGTCCACATCATTCACCCACGTCACGACCTATGCTTCGACTATGTATTCCTAACAGTGCAGGTCCTCAAAGCTTCAATGATCGGAAGACCATCGGAGCACTCCTTCGTTAGCTCCGACTTCGACATACGGGCTCCGATGGTTCACGCCAAGAGGTCCTGCGCCTTCCTCGGACCTCCAGCTATCTCGACAAGCCTTCAGGGATCTCTGGGGAGGCCCTCCGTGACCAAGATCGGGTGGCGGAGCTGGAGCTCCTTCGCCGGAGCCCGGTCTTCGCCGCTCACTGCAGACGAAGATGGAGGTACAACGACCGTTGGATGGTATTCGACCAGCGACCATCTGACGGCCCAGATGACGCCACACCAACACGTCAGATGCCATTGGATCTTCGAAGATCCGACGGTGTACGCTCAGCCATGAATCATTTCCAGATGAAGTCCGAGCCTCAGCGTTCGAGCCTCCAGACATGGATGCCCCGAACCTACGCAGAACCTCCTGGAGCTTCGACCAGCACCGAGCCTCATCCGAACTAACCCGAAGCAACTCCGAGCCTCTGCCATGCCCGATCCTTCATCCGAACCTAGATGGCGCGTGCACAGCACGACCATCTTGGTAATTTACGTAGAAGCTCTGCCTATTTCTTCAAATGGCAAACAGGTCCTCATCACGTGCAGTCCTCGTGTGCAGGGGGTTATTTATAGAAAGGCCCCTGTGTGTGTGGAGCTTTTACAGGGAAGGCCTCGATACTTCTTTTATTTTCACTTTAGTCCTTCCCAGGGACATATTTGTAATTTCTTTTCATGTTTCTTTTCAGTTATGCCCTTGCTTATATTCTTGCATATCTTGAGCATCGTGTGTCCGATTTAGTTGATTTCAGTTCCATTTCGAAGCTCTTCTCATTGTCTTTCTAATGGCATGCGTAAATTTCAGATTAGACATTGTGAACTTTAATGCATTGTTTCATTATCTAAGTGCCTGGCTCCTCATGTAGCTCATGCCTAACTGCCACTAGAATGAATATTACTTTGTTATGTGACACCGATTTGACTCAAATTTTTTTACGGCTCAATTACTTCTGATTCAAAGCATATTTCCATGCATTTCATTGCATTTAGTTGCTTGATAAAATAAAATAAAAAAACCATATATAATTTTGCTTTAATGCATTGTCTTTTTTGCGTCCTTCTTGCATGCTTTGACCTATATTGTCTTTAACTCAACACTTAATTAGATAGATGAAAATCCGAATAATTCGAGAAAGGCTCGTGTCCCTGAGTTCAACCTTTGTATTTGCCAAGTAAAACAAAACAAAATACGACCATCTCATTCTTATTTTTCATATATCAATAAGATGGTTCTTTTGATGAGCCCATCTCGGCCCGACTGCGATGACGATTCCAAGTGTTAATTCAGCACTGTTAAAGGGCCGATTTTGCGACCTATCAAATGGCACCGTTGCCGGGGGCACGACTCATTTCTTATATTTTTTGTATTTTTGTTTATTTAATTTAGTGTTCATTTTATAGGTCATTTTGTTCATTTTGCATTATAAATTTTTTCTTTTTTATTTGATCTCTAATCCTTGTTTCTGTGGCAGGGCCCTTGATCAATCAAGGAGGCGAGGAGTTGGTGTCTCCCGCTGCGAGGAACCGCAGGAGCATGCTTGGAGCACATAGAAAAGAAAGAAAAAAATTTGTCTCGCATTTTTATTTTCATACTTGTAATAATAATTCGTTTTTTACAATGATCTTCGATCGAAGACTCGCGAGTGTAATCGAACGACCGTGGTTGTGTGGGGATCGTCCCCACTTGAGTGTCGACCTAGGATCAGGCACGCGGCTCTTCGAGCTTAGTTTACAATCCTCATTTTTTCATGTGCTTGCTCGTAGGTAGGACACACCTTAATTCAAGACGCACATAATCTCGCCTCACTTAGCCAAAATTAATGGAAATATTCCCCGCTAATAGAAGCATGATTAGGTGTGGCTTTTATCGACTTGCATACATATTGATTTTGGTTTTCAAAACGGCCCAAGTTTTCACAGATTTATCGCCAAGTCACTGTATGATTTCTCGCTTAGCCTAGATCGTGGTTTTTATCGAATACGCGGCTTTTTCTCGGTTTCTTTTTCCTAGCTTGATCACCTAGGATTAATGGAAAATGGGAATGAACGGTAGACGATGATTGCTTGATTTTGTGCTAACCCTAATTCAGTGACAACCTTAAATAATAATTGGGACTGTTAATCGCAAGTCAAACCAAAAATGGAGTAAAACTTTGGTTTTGGGAGAGCAACACCCTCATTTACGCATTGTTTTCACTTAGCATTTTTCTCCCCGTAAAATATCAAATATTTTATCACCAATAAAATTGACAATATAGTAAACCAACCTCGGTTGGTTTCATGTGTGAGTTGGTGAATTTCAGGGTCTTGCTTGCTTGATTGAGCCTTGTTTGCTTCGATACACTCCTTAGAACCTTAGTCACTCCATTCATCTCCGCAGATTCACCCGCTCATCTGTACATCCAACCATCTTCTTCGTTCACCTTGGGTCCCTCCCAACATCAATTCTCATCTTTATACTTAGGCTAATCTCAGCCTAAGTATAGGGGGGACCCGAGTCCCCGTGATTTTCTCTACTCTCCTTTCCTTGCCTTTATACTTAGGTTATTTCTAACCTAAGTATAGAGGGAGCCCCTCTTAGCTCCCGTATATTCCTATATATTTAAGTGGACCTATGTACTTGTAACATCTAGTGCTATGAGGACATAGCAAAGTTTAAGTATAGGGGGGTATACCGTATATACCGTATACTTACTTTAGCTATAATATGAAAATTTTGAAAAATTTAAAACTTTTTGGCTAAAGTAAAATTCTTTGGACTAAGAGAACTCACATGTTTTCACGGCTTTTCGATATTATGTTACGCTATTTAATAAAAATATTTTCGAAAATGATTTTTTCCTTATTTTGAAAAATTCTTTTGAAAATGTTTTGAACATTTTTATTTGTATGACATGGTTTTGAAAATCTTTTATCTCTTTTCAAGGAAAGTTGAGTCTAACTTGTGTTTTAACTTTTTTATTAAAATCCATAAAAATGAGAAAAACCCAAAATCCTTTAGGACCCGTTAGTGACTACTAAGCCCAATTAAGTAAGCCGCATTCAGTGAGGGTTCGCCCTTAGCGGATTGGATGGTTTAGAGGACATCACGTAAGGCACCGTCCTCAAGCAACGGGCGTCAGCCTATACTTACATCCATACTGGCTGGATTGCAGATGCTTAATTGAGTTTAGGAAGTCCTAATAACTCTTGAAGTTCAAAAAAAAGGAAAAAGAAAAAAAAAGAAAAATGTGTTTTTGAATGAAGGAGTTGGATTAATCCTCTACACTTCCACTTCCACCCAGGATCTGAAATGATAAAGGAGACTTAGTTTTATGAGGTCTTTGAGATTTTAGGTTAACCAACCTTAGCCATCAGGGTCATAGACTTAATCATCCACATTCCCCTAGATTTCTAGATTTGCATGCTATATTCCATGCTTAGTCTCAAACAAAAAGAATATGATCATCACATCACATGCACGACTGCGATTTCGATGAGATGAGTTGATTTTTCACTTGAGGAATTGGGATGAGGAAGTCGAGTTTGGATTTGATGTAATGATGCTTGAGGATGGGATAAAATCTTTGGAGGCTTCATGAAACCTGAGTGTCAGCAATATTAGCTAGTATGAGAACTTGGTTCTTATACTAATCTCTTGATATTGACCTAAGTGCCATGGTGTGAAATAAATAAAAAAATGTTGACCAGTGTGCGCCAACTCTTGGTAAAAGCAGTGGAGCTAGCCAAAAATTATACAAGTAAATGAAATTTTCAAAGATAAAGCTCTCATTCCATAAAGTCAAATATCAAAGAGCTTCCACCAAAGGCGAGCGCTCCCAAACTTTTCAAAGTGTCCACTTGGATCATCGCTATTAGGACCAAGAGTCGGGCTTGCACCAAAAAAGGGCTCTGCATCGTAAATGCTACAAGTCTGGGTGTAGAAGGTACGATAGGTACTCAAAAGAGACACACCCCGGTGTATTCCCAGGAAAACAAGTGCAGACGGCTCCAACTTCTCTTAACGAACGCACTGATCAACACCAAAAAAAATGTGTTGCGTAAAAAGCACTAGAGAGAACCCTTGTTCCAATGAGAGGGAGAGAAGAAATGACACAAACCCACACCCTCCAAAGCTGGCCTGCCATCTACATTTTCTAAGTCTGACAACTAAAGAGACGGTGGAATGGATGCAAGATTTGATTTATTCCCTAGTGTTGAGGATTGGGTCCTTAGGAGATTTTCTCGGACCAAGACTTTGGGTGATGATTTGACTCTACTCTCAGAATCACAGTCAACACTAAAATGTCATATCCTTTAGATTATATATACATCAGAGAGAGTCTGGAGAAGTAGAGGAATTGGATGCCTCTTGATTAAGATTGGGTTGAACTCTAGAATCTTGGACCTCTAAAGTTGAGTCAACTTGATCAGATTAGATCATGTACTCACATGCACAAGGGGGTTAATCCAACGTAGTCATTCTCTTGGATGCTCGAGGACGAGCATAGTTTAAGTATAGGGGGGTGATGAAACCCAATTTCATCATCTTAATTTCCATTTATTAACCCCCTTGCTTAGTTTTGTGTCAATAAAATCCAGTTAATATCATGTAATTATCAGAGTCCTTAATCAATTAAAAACCACAAAAAATGGCAAAATTAAAATCCGTGGTATTTTTAGACTTAAAAATACCCTCCAAAATATTTCGAGTCTTTGTCTGATCTCATCTCCAGTTTTGGCCAACATGAAACTTGTAGATCTCATCAAGATCTACAACTTTCATGTTTTGAGTTTTCTTAAATTCGGCCATCTTGACCCTCAAAAATCAAATTTTCTCTCTGAATAGTGTGGTTGGGCCACGTGGCCCATTCTAGGTGAGCCACGTGGCCCGCCCACCTTTGTCCTCTCAGTTGTTGGATATTCTTCTTGATCCAACAGCCAGCTGCCCTCCACGTACACCCTTTCTCTCAGCCATCAGATCACCTGTAGGTTCTCATCATCACCGTTCAACAACGCCTTCACCATATTCCGCCACGTGGCTCCATAAGCACCATTCGATCGCGCCCCAGCTTCATCATCTGTACCGTTCTTTGATGCCATTGATTTGGACCGTTCGACCATCCTCCAGATATGATCTGGACCGCTCACTCCCGCCTGCTTATTAGCTCGACGCGTGGCGCTTCGTGCGCCATCTGATCAAGCCATCGAGATTACATCCCGACCATCCCTTCGCGCCTCACTCGCCGCCATTGGATCTCCAGATCCAACGGCCATCGGTTGTCATCAACCTCTGGCTCCCCATCTCTCACACGTTCTCCATCTTCGCAGAGCCCTTCGCCCTTCCCATTATCTCCACCTCCTCCGACCACCTCTCCTCTCGCCAACCTGCCCACTACGTTCCCCATTCCATCGTGATTCTCGCGAGTCGCTCCACTACTCTCGAAAACCTCTCCAGTCGCTCCACACATCCCTCAAAACCCACGTCCTCACCACCGAAACCACCTTCGTCGCTCCTTAAATACGCCGTTCCCACCTCCCGCCATCGTTATCCACCTTTAAGCGGGGCACGACCCAGCCCTCCGCCACCTCCCAGTGACAGGGGGAGGTTGCTGGATCGAGCGACGGCGACCGTAGCCCCCGGTGAGATCCACCGCCGATCATGGTGGTGTCGCGGTGCCTAGTGCCCGCTCGAGCTGCCCTGATTAGCTGGCAGGGTTCAGCGACGACCAAAGCTCAACCTCGGAGCTCGCGCACAAGCTTCCACCTCCGCCTCCGATCAGGTAAGTCTCCTCTTCCTCCTTTGTCTTTTTATTCAATTTCTTCGATTTAGTTAGGCCTATCCTGCCATCTTCACCTTCCATTAACCACATCTCGAGCTCCGCCATGCACCCCCATTCACGCGATGCCCTTCGTTCATCTCCTCGCTCTTCCACACCTCCCAACCCTTCTGAGCCATCTCCTCCGGGTTCGCCGGAGAAGAACCCCGGCCATCACTCTCTCCATCTCCCCACGACCGTCCAGATCATTCAACCACGTCACGACCTATGCTTCGGCTATGTAATCCTAACAGTGCAGGTCCTCAAAGCTTCAATGATCGGAAGAACATCGGAGCACTCCTTCGTTAGCTCTGACTTCGACATACGGGCTCCGATGGTTCACGCCAAGAGGTCCTGCGCCTTCCTCGGACCTCCAGCTATCTCGACGAGCCTTCAAGGATCTCTGGGGAGGCCCTCTGTGACCAAGATCAAGTGGCGGAGCTGGAGCTCCTTCGCCAGAGCTCGGTCTTCGCCGCCCACCGCAGACAAAGACGGAGGTATAGCGGTCGTTGGATGGTATTCGACCAGCGACCATCTGACGGCCCAGATGACGCCACGCCAACACGTCAGATGCCGTTGGATCTTCAAAGATCCGACGGTGTACGCTCAGCCACGCGTCATCTCTAGATGAAGTCCGAGCCTCAGCGTCCGAGCCTCCAGACTTGGATGCCCCGAACCTACGCAGAACCTCCTGGAGCTTCGACCATCACCGAGCCTCATCCGAACTAACCCGAAGCAACTCTGAGCCTCTGCCGTGCCCGATCCTTCATCCGAACCTAGATGGCGCATGCACAGCACATGCCATCTTGGTAATTTACGTAGAAGCTCCGCCTATTTCTTCAAATGGCAAAAATGTCCTCGTCACGTGCAGTCGTCGTGCTCAGGGGGTTATTTACATTAAGACCCTTGCGGGTTTTAATATTAGAAAGGCCCCTGCGTGTGTGGAGCTTTTACAGGGAAGGCCTCGATACTTCTTTTATTTTCACTTTAGTCCTTCCCAGGGACATATTTGTAATTTCTTTTCATGTTTCTTTTTAGTTATGCCCTTGCTTTCATTCTTGCATATCTTGAGCATCGTGTGTCCGATTTAGTTGATTTCAGTTCCATTTCGAAGCTCTTCTCGTTGTCTTTCTAATGGCATGCGTAAATTTCAGATTAGACATTGTGAACTTTAATGCATTGTTTCATTATCTAAGTGCCTGGCTCCTCATGTAGCTCATGCCTAACTGCCACTAGAATGAATAGTACTTTGTTATGTGACACTGATTTGACTCAAATTTTTTTACGGCTCAATTACTTCTGATTCAGGGCATATTTCCATGCATTTCATTGCATTTAGTTGCTTGATAAAATAAAATAAAAAAAGCATGTTTAATTTTGCTTTAATGCATTGTTTTTTTTTGTGTCCTTCTTGCATGCTTTGACCTATATTGTCTTTAACTCCACACTTAATTAGATAGATGAAAATCCAAATAATTCGAGAAAGGCTCGTGTCCCTGAGTTCGACCTTGGTATCTTGCCAAGTAAAATAAAACAAAATACAACCATCTCATTCTTATTTTTCATATATCAATAAGATGGTTCTTTTGATGAGCCCATTTCGGCCCGACTGCAATGACGATTCCAAGTGCTAATTCAGCATTGTTAAAGGGCCGATTCTGTGTCCTATCACTACAGTCATCGTCACCCTCATCCGACCTCCTCATTAGCTCCGCCCGACCACTAGCACCCTCACCGACCATCATTCCCTTCTCTAGAACCCCTCAGGCTCTGACTCCCCTCTTACCCTGCTCCGCCGGAGAAGAGACCACCGACCACCGCTTCCAGTCGCTCCACGACCTTCCACTCACCTCACAAGCACTCACACACCCTGTGCTTCGGCTAAGCTATCTGCAGGTCTATCTTCTTCAATGGCCGGAGCTGGCACCTCCTCTCAGGTCTCGAGCTCCTCCGACGATGATTGTGCTTCGCTGAGCAGCTCCAGACATCTATGGAGCTCCGCACCGGCTCAGGGACCTCCGCCAGACCTCCAGCTCTCTCCGCCGACCTTCAGACCACCCTCTGGAGCACGGTGGAGCATTTCGTGTGTCGCCGGAGCCCCGCCTCCTCCGATGGCCCGTGGAGGAGGAAGAAAACACAGGTACCGTTCGATCATCTAGATCGGACGGCGATGATCAAGCCACATCGACATCCGAGCCTCCATCCTGAGCCTACAGGCTCGGGCGACACGAACCTCCACCTGAGCCACCAGCTACTGCCACGTGTCCCGAGCCACAACTGCCTCCCGAGCCTAGGTCCCTCACGTGCACCGCACGTGAGGGCTTGGGTATTTTGCAGGATAGACCCCGTAACTTATGTTATTTGCAGAATGGTCCCCAAGTACGTGCCTCACGTACGTACTTGGGTATTTTATAGGGAGGCCCTCCAAAGTTTCAGAAATTGCAAAAATACCCCCACACATGGAAAATTTTCACAGGGGCCTAGGTGGTTTTTCTTATTTGCATTTAGGTCCCTCCAGAGACCTAAATGCAATATTTATCCTTTAATTTTCTTGCATTTTTATTACAATTATGCCCCTGCGTTGTTTTCTTCATAACTTGAGCATCGTAGGTCCAAATTGCATGATTTTAATGTCGTTTTGATCCTTGTTTTGTCCTCTACATCTTAGCATAATTATTTTTCTCATTTGCCACTATTTTAAATGAAGTGATTTTTATGTGATAAATGAGACCCTGCTCTCCTTGTGCTTGCTCTGATTGGATGATCGTTTTAATGATAGGATTAAAATGACTCTGATTTCTTTTTATATTTTGTTGCTCATATTTTTAGGGTATAATTGTAACCTTTTGTTTATCATACATGTAACCTTGCATAATTACTCATGCATTACTTTAAATTGCATAAAAACCAACTAAAAATTGCATCCATCATGCATTGCATTGTAATTCACATAGTGCATCTTGCAGATCTGAACTTGAAATTAATTCACACTTGTACCTCATGAATCGAAATTTGATAAATAAATTAAGTAGCCATGTCCTTGCGTTCGACCTTGGTAGACTTGCCAAGTATAAATACTCCACAACATTCAAAAGATTGTGGTTTTTGCTGAACCGAATTTGCCTCCTATACTACGACAATTACATATTATTGTAGAGGCAAATTTGACGCTTATCAAATGGCACCGTTGTCGGGGACACGACTTAACTTAATTATTGAATTTTGATTTTCTTTGTTGAATTATTTTTAGGTCCTCATTTCGTGCAGCATTTTTTGCATCATATCTGCTGATTTAGTTTCTCTATGTGTCTAACTTTTTTCTTTTGTGGTAGGGCCCATGAAAATCATGGACGCTTGATTCTCATGGAGGCGTGAAGTCGGGAGCTTCCACTGAAGAGGTCACAGAAGATTTTGTGAAGTAATTCAAGGAACTTTTATCAGTCAGTCAGCCTGCAATTGCATCCTGTATAAAAATGCATGTGCATATTTATTTCCAATTTTTGCTTGTTGTAAAAAAAAGAAAAGAAAAAAAGTAGATCACTTGATGATCTACCCCCCCCCACACACACTTGCACATACTCACGCACCTCATCCCATCTCCCTTCCCTCTGTAATTTTCACAATCTCTCGCTCCCTCTCTGTATATAGAACAAACACCCCCCTAATTCAGACCTTACTTAGGCTATTTGTAGCCTAAGTATAGGGGGAACCTGCCTGCTCATCCCTTCCTCGTATTGTCTTCTTATACTTAGGTCGAATTTGGCCTAAGTATAGGGAGACCCTCCTCCTCAGTTCTGCTATATCACCCTATATTTGATCGAACCTTGGCTTCATGGCACTTGTGCTATGAGGACATAGCAAAATTTAAGTATAGGGGGTGTATCGTATATTAATGCATATTTACTTTAGCCTTAGCTCGTGTTTTTAAAACTTTTTAAATTTTATTTTCGGGCTGGGTTTTGGTAAACCTTTGAACTGAGTTTTGTAAAAACCTTATAAAAATATTTATTAAAATTGAGGGATTAATTTTTATAAATATTCCTTTTCAAAAAAATGAAAAATTAAAAACCCTTCTTGGAATTAGACTCTGACTGCTAGGCTTAGTAGACACTTTCAGTGAGGGAACCTCGGTCTCCCTTAGCAAAGTGGGTGGTTTAGAGGATACCGCATATGGCTCCGTCCTTAAGGATCACGGGTCCGTTTATCGACCCGTACTTACACCCATACTGGCTGAGAGTGGATACTTTTATTTATTTGAGCCTGGACCAGTCATTGTCTCTCCGAAGAATTAAAAAAATATTTTAAAAATTAAAAACCATAAAAATCTGCAAAAGTAAAAAAATCACACAAAAACCACTAACCAAGGAGTTGGTATATTCCTGACACATTCACACTCACTCAAGGCTTGAGGATTTTGAGGACACTGGATTTCTGTGATCTTGAGAGTCTGAGTTAACATGCCTTAGTCATTAGGGTTTTAAACTTAAATTTCCACACTTCCCTAGTTTGCAAGATTTGAGCGCTATATTGCACTCTTTATCTCTACTTTCAAAAGAATATGATCAGCATAATCACTTCCACAACTGCATGATTGATGAGATGAGTTGAGATATCACTTGAGGAACTAGGACCAGAGATTTGAGTTTAGATCCGATCTAATGATATTCGAGGATGGGATAAAGTTAATGAAGGCTTCAGAAAATCTGAGTGTCAGCAAAACCCTAGCCAGTATGTGAACACGATTCATATGCTATCTCTTTGATATTTACCTATGTGCCAGGGTGTGATGAAACTTAATGAAAATTATTGATCAGTGTGCGCCAACTTTTAGTAAAAGCAGTGGAGCTAGCCAACAAAAGAAAAGAAATGTCAAAGAAAAAGCTCTAAATACCAAATTCAAATTACAAATGAGCTTCCACCAAGGCAAGCACTCCCAAACATTTTCAAATTGTCCACTTGGACCAAGCGCTAATTAGGACCAAGGAGTCGGGGTGACACCACAAAAAGGGCTATGCATCGTAAGCGATACAAGTCTGGGTGTCGAAGGTATCTTAGATACTCAGAAAAGGCACACCTCGGTGTACTCCCAGAAAAATAAGTGCAGACGATTCCAACTCTCTTGACGGATACATTGATCAACAATATAAAAATTTACACGTGTTGAGTAAAAGGCACTCGAGAGGCCCCTTGTTCCAATGTGAGGGTGAGAAAAATAGACACAATCCCATTACCTCCATCATCTGGCCGTCCATCAACATTTCAAGTCTGACAAACTAATGAGACGGTTGACTGAAGTAAGAATAGACTTATTCCCTAGTATTGAGGATTAGATCTAGAGGAGAGTCTTTGGGACTGGAACTTTGAGTGATGCATCGACTCGGCTCTCATGAAATGTAGTACACTAAATTTCATGTCCTTATATTATATGTATAAAAAGAGAGTCTGATAATTAGAGAAGTTGGATTCCTTCTAACTAAGGCTTCGATAAAGCCAGAATTTTAGGATCTCTTAAATTAAGGGTCTTCGAAAGATTGAGCCTTGAAAACTTCACTTGCACTGTCAGGGATTAATCCGACTCCTTCATTCTTTAGATGCTTGAGGACGAGCATGGTTTAAGTATAGGGGTATGATGAATCTCGTATTCATCATGCTAAAAATCGCAAATTAAACCCATGGCTTAATCATTCCATTAAAATTCATCATCAATTCTTTATTATTATCCTGTATCATATTGTGTATAATTTACCCTTAAATTATTGTATGTAATTTTACTTATTTATTTCATAATAAAAAATCCCTAAAAATTAGGTAGATAAATTGTTTATAAATCATTGACCTTTAAAAAGACTAAAAAAATGTAAAAACAATTCAAAGATAAAAGCCAGTGTTTTTATCCCCCTAAAAATACCTCCAAAACTACTTTTTGTACAAATGACCTCTTTTGCCTTTTTAACTAACATAAAAATTGTAGATCTCATCGAGACGAGCAACTTTCATGTTTTGACTTTTTCCTAATTTTGCCTCTAACTATTTATTTTATATTTATCTTTGTATTTTCAGTATGAATTTTTCTGGTTGGGCCACGTGGCACCCTTTGGGCCGCCCACGTGTCCCGCCTCCCCTTCCGCCACCCGGCGCCCTCTTGGGCCGTCTGATCCACTCTCCCCTACCACCATCTCATCCGTCGAATTCCGCCCCATTGCCCACCGTCCGATGCGACCCCAGATCTGATCTCGTCTGCACCTTCCCGCTTCATTTCCATCCATCCGATCTACCTTTCATCCAACGCTCCTCCTCGCGCCACGTCTCCCTTCAACCTCCGCCGTTCGATCATATCCTATCCTACGCCCCTCCTGCTTCCACGTTGTTATCAATCTTAGCCACAGGAAGCCCTCTCATCCTTTGGTCCCCAACACGCCACAACACCCCACTCTCACTCACCGTTAGATCCTCCCCGTCTTCCAATCTCAACCACTCCTTCGCGCCTTAACACCAGCCGTTCGATCAGATCCTCGGATCGGATCATAGCCATCCACCCGATCTCGCATCCTAGCCAATGGATCGCAATATCCAACGGGTCGCCGGCCATCTCCTACCTCTGTAACCCCCCTTCCCCCAGTTGTTTCACCTCGTCACCCGCCTCACCCTTCCATTTTTAGCCACCATCTCCGACCACCTCTCAACCTCCTAATGCCTCTCCCTTGTAACCCCGTCTTCCCTATTCCTCGCGTAACCCCCAAGACCACTCGCCATCATTCCTTCACATTAAAACCCCCGTCGAAACCCCCCTCTTCACCACGTAACCGCCCGACCCTCTCCACATATATAGGCCTCCCTCCGCCACCGTCGACCTTTATCCACCGTTATGGGGCTTCGGCCCAGCCTCTGGTCCTCCGGTGATAGCGGAGGGACCATGAATCGAGGCAAAGATGGCCGAAGCCCCGGTGAGATCCATGGCATATCCTCCATGTAAGCTCCGCCTTCCCAGCGGTAGCTGAGCACCTCGCAGCAGGCTGAGCGAGTTGTGCGACGACCGGAGCGCCTCCAGGGCGCTCAACCCAAGCCCATCGTCCACCGGGTTCCCCTCTCCGATAAGGTTCTTCCTCCTTTGCTTTTCCTTGTGTTTTCTCCCATTTATCCCGCAGCCTACAATCATCGCCACCCTCATCCGACCTCCTCATTAGCTCCGCCCGACTACCAGCACCCTCGCCGACCATCATTCCCTTCTCCAGAACCCCTCACGCTCCGACTCCCCTCTTCCCCTGCTCCGCCGGAGAAGAGACCACCGGCCACCGCTTCCAGTCGCTCCACGACCTTCCACTCACCTCACAAGCACTCACACACCCTATGCTTCGACTAAGCTAACATTTGCAGGTCTATCTTCTTCAATGGCTGGAGCTGGCACCTCCTCTCAGGTCTCGAGCTCCTCCTCTGACGACCGTGCTTCACCGAGCAGCTCCAGACATCTATGGAGCTCCGCACCGGCTCAGGGACCTCCGCCAGACCTCCAGCTCTCTTCTCCGACCTTCAGACCACCCTCTGGAGCACGGTGGAGCATTTCGCGCGTCGCCGGAGCCCTGCCTCCTCCGGTTGCCGCGACGGAGGAAGAAAACACAGGTACCGTCCGATCATCTAGATCGGACGGCAATTATCAAGCCACGTCGACATCCGAGCCTCCATCCTAAGCCTACAGGCTCGGGCGACACAAACCTCCACCTGAGCCACCAGCTACTGCCACGTGTCCCGAGCCACAACTGCCTCCCGAGCCTAGGTCCCTTACGTGCACCGCACGTGAGGGTTTGGGTATTTTGCAGGATAGACCCCGTAACTTATGTTATTTGCAGAGTGGTACTCAAGCACGTGCCTCACGTGTGTGGCTGGGTATTTTACAGGGAGGCCCTCCAAAGTTTCAGAAATTGCAAAAATGCCCCCGCGCATCGAAAAATTTCACAGGGGCCCAAGCAGTTTTTCTTATTTGCATTTAGGTTGCATTTTTATTACAATTATGCCTCTGCATTGTTTTCTTTATAACTTGAGCATTGTAGGTCCAAATTCCATGATTTTAGTGTCGTTTTGATCCTTGTTTTGTCCTCTACATCTCAGCATAATTAATTTTCTGATTTGCCACTGTTTTAGATGAAGTGATTTTTTATGTGATAAATGAGACCCTGCTCTCCTTGTGCTTGCTCTGATTGGATGACCGTTTCAATGATAGGATTAAAATGACTCTGATTTCTTTTTATATTTTGTTGCTCATATTTTTAGGGTATAATTATAACCTTTTGTTTAGCATACATGCAACCTTGCACAACTACTCATGCATCACTTTAAATTGCATAATAACCAACTAAAAATTGCATCCATCATGCATTGCATTGTAATTCACATAGTGCATCTTGTAGAGCTGGACTTGAAATTAATTCACAATTGTGCCTCATGAATCGAAATTTAATAAATAAAGTAAATAGCTATGTCCTTGTGTTCAACCTTGGTAGACTTGCCAAGTATAAATACTCCACATCATTCAAAAGATTGTGGTTTTTGCTGAACCGAATTTGCCTCATATACTACGACAATTCCACATTATTGTAGAGGCAAATTTGACGCTCATCACCCGCAACCAAACGAGCCCTTGCATTTGGTTGTCGGGTTACTACGGGGTAAAATGGGGGAGGGTAACCTATTTTTGTGTTTTGGTGTTTGGATAGAGGGTTTTGGGTTGAGAGGGTTTGTTATGATGCGATTGTATTGAAGTTTGAAAAAGTGAGTAGTTATTATGATGTGATTGTATTGAAGTTTGGAAAAGTATGTAGAAGTCGAGTATTTTATAATTTTTAGATGATATGATGGTGTAATATATTAATTGTTAGAATAGATAAAAGGGTTAACCCCTAACCGAACATGACCTTAGGGTTATAGGAGAATTGAATAAAATAAGGGAGAGAGAGAAAGAGAGGGAGGTAAGTGGAGTGAAATAATTATTCTTCCATTGCCTTCCATATGCGGATAGGAACTTGCTGGACCTGGGATATTGTTGGACAAAAAAACATATCTTAGTAGTAGACCTTACAAATTGTTGGAAAAATATCATGAAAGTAAACCTTACAACTTCTTGAAAAAAAGGCGTATCCTGACAATGGCTAATAATATGTTGGGCCTTGTACATACTTGTGATGTATGCTAGATAAAATAAGGAAAAGCCCATGTGCGTTGCATAAATATGATGATGTCCATGTGTGTCGCATCAGCTCCCCCTACTAAGCTGAAACTCGCTCCGTTGAGATGGCATCATGATAACTCTGAAGTAGATCTGAGTGGAGTTGTCAGAGTTCTTCTTCATTGGTCTATGTACAATCTGATAGTGGGCAATCCTTTCATTTGACTAAATGGCATTAGAAAAGACCTCAAATAGTAATCATATCTCTAGCGTCCGCATTATTCTCTATATGGTCCACATCAGTAACGATGGTGATTGGTGTTAGGCTAAAGGCTCGGTAGAATTGGGGTCCCATCCAACTGCTCCTCTCCATGATATAGGAAGATATCAAGGATGTTGAAAACTGGTGATCTCTGGTCACTTGGTGTCAGATCCAGGAGGTAGGCATTCTATTTGTTTTGATTGAGAACTGTGAATGGGACAATCTTTCAATCACTCAATTATTTGTAGATACTCAAAGGGAACCTCTCTCTTTTTAAGTGGACCATCGCTAGATCTTCAAGTCTAAACTCAAACTCTCTGCAATTTAGGTGGGTCGGGGATTGTAATTTCTAGATCATGGCTTGGAAATTAGGCTCAAATTTTCTGTATGGATGGGGATTAGGTGCTCGACCAAGTCTTCAACAATCGCATTATCCTCTCGTGCATGGTTGTGGGGGTAAGGTATAGAAATTGGGAAAGTGGCATACCATACACGCTCTCAAAGGTGATTTGCCTGTGGATCTATTGATGGAATTGTTATATGTAAATTTGTCTTGGGGTTAGATCCCATTTGGATGGAGAGTCTCCCGCAACTCATCACGATAAATTCCCTAGAGACCTATTAACTGCCCCAGTTTGTCCATCTGTTTATGGATGATATGCAGTGATGTGTTGCAAAAAAGTACCAAGATGAGTAAGCATGCGCCAAAAATGACTCAAAAAACTGATATCGCGATCAGATGTAAAAGGATGAGGAACACCATGCAATCGAACAACATCATGAAAAATAAATCAGCAGTATGAGATGCATCTGAAGTTTTTTTGCATGTGATGAAACATGTCATTTAAAAAAAACCTATCCACCACCACAAAAATAGAATCAATCTTACGAACCATGAGAGGTAAGCTCAACATAAAATCTATGGTGATGTTTTCCCAAGGTCGCATAGGGATTGGGAGTGGTGTGTAACGTCCAGTGTTCTGCCTATGACCTTTGGATCTCTGCGTGTTTGACATTTTTACGCAAATCTTGTAGCATCCTTCCGCAATCGTGGCCAATTTGGAGGAGGACCACGGTCTTATATTGTCCAAAGCATCCAGCTAACCCATCGTTGTGCAGTTCTGAAATGAGGTTCTCATGAAGTGAAGTGGAAGGAATGCACAGTCGGTGTTCCTGGAACAGGAATCCCTCGTGAAGGACATAAGTGGTGGTTCGAAACTTTTCCAGTGTCAACACACTCTGCACAAATAGAGCGGAAGTCATGATCAATGGAACGGAGATCTTTGAGAGCATCAAGTTATGTCGTGCTTATTGTCATCGTAGTTAAGGCATGTGCACATCTACTCAATACATTGGCCACACGGATCAAGGTCTTGGGTTTGTGTTCGAGGTGGACGATATACTCTTGGAGGAAGCTAACCCACTTAGAATGGCGCTTGTTAAGGGTCTTTGTGGTGCTTAAATGACTTAAAGCCTCATGATCAGGGTTAAGGACAAATTCATATTGAATCATACAAGATTTTACCCTTTTGTTCCACATGAGATTTCTGCTCTCGTTGAGCTCATCTTAGGACACTTGCGTTATCTTTTAACAGATGTGCCACCCCAACCAAACCCCCACATGACAATATCTTCTGTCTGGATCAACCCATAGAGGTAGGCCTTAGAACCAAAAGGAGGGACAAAGCCCCACTTCTACTTACGGAATAAGTAAGACAATATTAAAAGTGGTGTTTCACTTTCGTCATGTGAGACGGATCCCTTTTATCCCACACCTCTGAAGTCATTTCACAAAGTCAGATTAGAGTAAGTCTCAACAGAGTCTTCCTTCCCTGTTGATTATGCCAAGCACATTCCCTTAGTTGCGGTTTCGTTGGATAGAAGGCATAGACAGTGGGATTATCGTTAATCAGTTTATTATTGTCACTAATTAGATGACGTGGCATTTGGCTACCTTAAGAGAGTCATAGTTACTCTTGTCGTTTACACGTGCTTGGTTGAGTTTCTTCACTTTGACAATCAAAGCACTAGGCAGAAATCACATTACGTGAGCATACTCCAAATTCCAATGCTTGAGAGCTTGCACCACGGTGTATAATTCAACATCATATGTGGACTTTTGTGTACCAGTCCTCATTCAACTTTTCACTGAAAAATGTCACGAGATATCTCTCCTGGCCCAGAACTACGCCACTTCCGACACGTAAAGCATCACAATCAACAACAAAAAACTTGGAGAAATAAGGATGTGCCAAAACGGAGGCATTGGTCAACTAGTATTTCAACTTGTGAAAGCTTGCTTCTGCTTCGGGGGTCCAGGTGGATGCGCCTTTGCAAGTGCAATCTATTAGTGGAACGACACAAACACTAAATTCGGATGAATCTTTGTTAGAACAAAGCCAACCCTACGAAGCTATGAATTCTCAGTGAGGGTTCATGGCACTCGACATCTCTGAATTTCTTGAACCTGGGAGGGTTCAACTTTGAGACCATCAGAAGAGACAATGTACCCCAGGAAGAGAATCGTGTCAGACATGAAGGAGCATTTCTTGAGGTGGACAAACAATTATTGCGCTCTCAACATTTTTAGGACTTGCCACAAGTGTGTTAAGTAGTCATCCTTAGTCAGGTCGTAGATCAATATGTCATCAAAGTAGACAACCACAAATTTTTGACGAAGGGTCACAATACATGATTCATGCTATGTATGAAAGTGCATGGGGCATTAGTCATGGTGAAAGGCACGATTGTCCACTCATAAAGACCATGTATGGTCTTGAAAGTTGTTTTCCACACATCTCCATATCGAATGCGAATCTGGTGATATCAGCTCCAAAGATCCGTTTTTGGAGAACAATTTAGCACCCGATAGCATGTCAAGCATATCATAAAGGCATGGAATCGGGAAGCGATACTTGACAATTATCTTGTTGATAGCAAGACTATTCGCACACATCCTCGTTGCACCACCATTTTGGGAGTAAGTAGAGCAGAAATGCCCACAGGGCTCATGCTCTCACGAACACGTCGCAGAAGATTGGTGACCTGCTTATTCATATCTTCATATTCGCTCGGGTTCATCCGATAATGCGGTAAATGTAGTAAGTCACTCCAAGGACTAGATCATGTGGTGTTGGACGTCACCTAATGGGGGCAAAGCTTCAGGTAACTCTTCAGCCATGATGTTCATAAACTTCTGAATGAATGGTTGTACCTCAGGAGAAAACACCGATTAAGGTTACCTCTTGTTCGTCTACATTGTGTCCCACCAACGCATAAATAGTGCAACTCTCCTGAACATCTCATTGGAGCGTTTGAGCTTCCATCAACAATAAAAGACTGGAGGTCGGAGGCTTTGACGATGGAGTGGCTTTAGAAGGTTAAGTGGCCATAGATCGAACAGAAGCCACATGTCGAGGAATAAGGGCCTTGTTCCGTGGTCCGAGGGCCACACATACCTTGCATACAAGAAATGAACATGTGTCAATTTGCCCTTATGTTCAGTATTCCTATCTAACTGCCACAGTCTCCCTAGTAGCACATGATATACATCCATAGGATCCACATGACACTAGACCTCACCCTCATATGATGGTCCAATCGAGAAGCTAACAAGGCACTACCGATGGATTGGAAGTTGAGTGCCACCTCAGAATCATGCCACACTTTAAGGTTTCTCGAGTGGTTGAGTTGGTAATTCCAATTTATCGACCATTGCTTGTTACACAAAGTTCTCCACACTACCCTCATCAATGATCAATGATCAACAACATTCTCCAAAGGTGTATGCAGTTCGGAATATGCTACATTGCAACCATCTGTAAGCATTATCGATTGCGAGGGTAAGTAAGATGCTCGTTGGTGCGTTGTCAGGAGCGTTAAAGCCGCCATGATCGATCATTAGAAAAGATCCATTAATGCTTCTGTCATTTCTAGGAAGTTCGTACCCATTTGCCCTAGAGGTGACAACGGCCAATGCGGCTTTATCCTCTCTAAACGCTTCATGATTATCGGAAGCGTGAACTTGAAGATCCTCAGTAGTGCATAGATGGGCAGCAACTTCCCTGGGGTTTATGCACTCGATCGCTCGCTGCCCCTTCCGATAACACTTGAAACAAGTATCAAGTTCCACAATAGGTCGACATCCCAAAATGCTTGGACCAGGGTTTCCAATAGACGAACGAGCGACAACAAATGAGGGTTTGATTTGGGATTTACAGGCAACAGTTGGTAGTGGAGCCATTAGTTTTGCGGTCATCGTAGGGACACTGGTCCGTGGAATGGCATTCAATATGAACAACATCCTTCTTGTTTGTGCTTTGGTGAGCTTAGCTTCTGCTTTCTCAACTCGCTTATAAGCTTCATCGGTGTTATGACAATGGTAGAGGTAGAGTTCATCTTGAATGGCTTGATGAAGTCCTTGCTTGTGACGGGCGACTTATTGGGTTGGAGTCTCTTGTAACCAGTTGCGATACATGAGAGATCGAAATACTTCGGTGTACTCCTTCATGCTCATGGCACCTTGTCTCAAATATTGCAGTCGTGCATATAGATCTCACTTTGTTTTCAGCTTGGCTTTCATCTTGCTCCAAATGCGGATCTTACATTTTCCTTTCCCATTGTATTTTGATTGCAAACGATCCCATCAAGATAAGGAGTGTCCCTTAAGTTTGATAATGGCATATTGAACCTTCCTTTCATTGGGCATATTCTTCCCCACGAAGAAATGTTTGACCTTTAGAGCCTGTCTACAAAAGCATCAGGATGCCATCCTCCATCAAATTCCATAACATTAAGGTAGATACCTCGATCCCATCCATCGTCATATATGGTGCCATAATGGGGTGGAGGTCGATTTCCATTATTAGGTTGTGGTGGATTCCTTGAGGTTTGATATGCTGGGGTTTGGGTTTCTCGAGTATGTAGCATGTAAGGAATCTCTTCCTCTGATTATTCTTCTTCTTCGCCATCTTGGTCATACCCATCACTAACACGTCCTTCAGAAGTGGAGGGTCTAGAGTCACTAGGTGTGCTATTGCGTGTAATTCTCCTCCGATTCTTAGATGGACACTTGATTGACATCTCATTAGGGTGGTCTTTCTCAAGCATATGACTTGTCAACATTGTGATTTGTCCATCAATTGTGATAATTGTCCGTAGAAGTGATTGAATGTTTGCTTCATTCGAGTGAACAAGGCTTTTAATGTAAGTGAGGTGGTTTGATTATGGTCAACAGTGGAAGCACATGGTTTCTCAGCCATTTTTTGTTGTTTTCTTTGGTTTGGGTGGGGGTGTTCTTTGTGTGTTTTTTGATGCATGCAATATAATAAAAACTAAGGGGATCGATGGGTTCTAATACCAAATTAATGCAACGACATGCGGGAACAACCAAACTCAATTACAAACAAATCCACCAGGATTGTTCTATCAAGAAACAAAAACTAAAGATGCTAAACAATGAATTCATGCGAACTGAACCTAAGAGATTTGATGCTTACTGAGAAAAAAATGTCTTAAATGATTCTAGCATAGAAATGAAATAAATTACAAGGATGAATCAGGATGTCAATATAAGACTTAAATAATTATGAAAATGAATAAAATGCAAAACTAAACAATGAATTCATGCGAACCGAACCTAAGAGATTTGATGCTTACTGGGAAAAAATGTCTTAAATGATTCTAGCCTAGAAATGAAATAAATGACAAGGATGAATCATGGTGTCAATAGCAAACTTAAATAATTATGAAAATGAATAAAATGCAAACAATGATAAAAAAATCAAATACGAGTGTCTGGCAAGAACTATATATATAGAGAGAGAGGCATCGCTTGTCCGCTAGTTAGGCTTACCAAAATAGCAATAGATTTGGAGTCTTTTGATTGCTGGACTCTCTTGAAATTTGCTGCTAAATGTGCCAAAGATTAATTTTCAAAATTGCTATATCCCTTGTACAGAATACCCAACTTTTTGGCCAAAATTTTGTGTTTTCAAAGTTTCTTGGATTTTTAAACTAGCACAGCTTATTTTCTAACGTGTCCTCTATTAATTTTCATGCATACAATTCACCATGAGGACATGGTACTTCTCAAGCATGGGGGTAGTTAGAAACATGCCATAATGTTTACCCACTAATTTTGAGCCCCACAACTATACAAACAAAGTAAAAGTGGGCCAACAATGTACCGCAAAGTAAAACAGAAGAAGCGCTTGGTCAAAAAGGAGAAAAGAGACCACGATGATATGCTCTGATTCAATGAAAAGTTCCCTTCTCCAATAAAATGCTTCCTTTTGCCTTGCTGACAAGCTTAGACTGACAAGTAGGAATGCACGAATCAGGTGAGGTCTATGGAGGTAAATAAAAGGAATATATAGGTATCCATCCTGGATTATACAAAAATCATGTCTAAATTTTCAAGAAGATCTTAATCATTTCATACATTGACTACGATTTAAAGTTAATAGAGAATGCATATGATCAACATGATCTGACTTGACTGGGAAGTCAAACCCAAATAAAAGTTTATGGAACTTGACGTTGTGCTTGAGCTTAATCGAAACCTGAACACAATACTAATCTAAATATCGGATCGTAATTCATTCTTTTTATATGGCAAAATTTTGATAGAGTTTTTCAGAACTCTGTACGTCTGTCCGTTGAAAACCACAGGGAGATTATAATACCTCCTCGTTAGAAATTGAGAGGTTCAAAGACATGGTCTTTGGGGGTAAGAACATCTTTGATTTCCTAAGAAAGTGAGTTAGGATTTTGTGTCATTTTGAATAAATGTCTTGTTCGGGACTAGCAAGATGTAAGCATGGGGGTGTGATGAATCTTTGATTCATCGCGCCGCCATGCTTAAATATTGCTTGTCTTAAAAGTTTTTTGTTCAATTTTGCATAAAGAGCATAAATCTCTCGTGCATGGGCGGCATGGGACCAAATTTAACATCTCTCAGTGCACTTTTATTCACAAAATCATTTTAAGTAGGCATCTTTGAAAATAGATTCATGGTATGCATCTTAATGGATTTGACTTATTATGGACGCATTGGAAATATCTTAAACCCAAATACAACTTATGTTAAGGAATCTTTGTGGTATTATATCCTTTTGACCACGAAATATCCAGTTCTATATTCTGCTGCAAAAATCTGCATTAAGAGCCTAAACACACTCTCCTTAAAATAAAGACTCCAATCATATTCGAGCATGATTTTAGTTCATTTCAATGCCCTGGTCAAGTAATTTTTTTTATGAAAAGTGGTTTACATTATCATCACATTTGAGCCCTCAAAATTCATGTTAAATATTACATTCTCACTCTACGAAACAATAGGTTGTTCATACAACCAACTTCTCTTAAAAACTGCAATCCCGTTGAATCTCTTAACAAAACTTGATGATTTTGGTTGCATATGAGAGATAATTGATAAGGCCAAAACCGTTGTGACGGAGATTTTAGAATTCGATCTTTTTTGGATCTCTATTTTTGATTGTGAACATGACCACAGTTCCTCGACATGCCTGCAACAACCCATATATGCATATGATATAAGCTATGATATCCCCTTGCATAGATATAACTAGAATATAATGGTACATGCTATCTACCTAGGTAACTTAACACAAAGTATAACCCACGAGCAACACCTTTGTATATAATAAGTATATATCCTCCCTGTACCCATATTTATTTCCCCTCTTTCCATACCCCTCAGTTGCAAGAACATATGCTTTTAAAATATATCCAGTGGTGATGAAGCTGGAGCATCTTCAGAAGCACATAGAGCATGTCAACCAAATTTTAGTCCTCAACCTATCTTTCTCTCTCTCTCTCTCTCTCTTGTACCCATAGTATACAACCAATTAATAACCCTTTCTTAAGAGCATCTCACAATATTTTCCATTTGTCTTTGTTGAACCCACGTAAACTTCAATATTCAAATCCAAAGTCCCCTCTCTTCTCTCCGCATACATGAACCAATATCGCAAAATATATACAACCCCATGAAAAGGATAAACTCACCAAAGATGCCCATACTCTATTTTTTAACTATTATCTACTTATCCCGTATTCCCTACCATGCAACACATGTCTACATATAACATACATCATGCGATTTATTGAGGATCCAACGATTAAGAGTGAAACTCCTCCTCCGTGTAGGTAATGGAGAAGTTGGGAGACCCCCAAACAACCTTCTACCGTCCATCCTCCTCCCTCATCCCCCTCTAGCAACACAGTGACTGCGACGTCGTTTGAAGCAAGGAGCCAGGAGCAAAGGATCACCTTCAGTTGTGATCAGTCCCTTTGCAAGGGACATCAACGTAGACCACACGAGTCGGTTCTCTTTTAACAAGAACTAAGAAGACGTCATTGCTCAAGACGTAACCACGTTCCACCGTGCATGGCCTCCGTGATATCAACACCTTTTGGTGAAATCCTTTTAGTTTCTCTATTTAATGTATTCGTAGCATGCATGGTACTATTAAATTTCGATTCTTTTTCTTGTTTTTTATATTTTAATTTTGGATCATTTACAAAAGTTGTATATCTCGTCGAGACAAACACCTTTTATGTTGGAAAATTTTTCATTTGATTTCATTTTCTATTTTTTCTATTTTTCTTTCAATTTTATTTTTCAATTTTCCTGGGAGTGACACGTGACCGCTCCTGGAGCCGCCACATATCACCCCTCTTTTATTTCCTTTTATTATTATTATTTTTTTATATTTATTTTTAATATTACATATTTAACCTTTAATTTTATTTATTTATTATTATTATTATTTTCTGGGAGGCTTTGAAGGTTATGAGATCTGGGAAAGGTGTAGGACCGGATGACATCCCTGTAGAAGTATGGAGAGTTTTAGGTGAGCGTGGTTTGACTTGGCTTACGAATCTATTCAATGTTATTTGGCGAAGCAAGAAAATGCCTGAAGATTGGAGGAGGAGTATCGTGGTGCCTCTTTATAAGAACAAAGGAGACATTCAAAATTGTTCAAATTACAGAGGTATCAAGCTGATGAGTCACACTATGAAAATTTGGGAATGTGTGATCGAAAGAAGGTTGATGCAAGTTTCCCAAGTAAAAGAAAACCAATTCGGATTCATGCCAGGTCGCTCAACTATTGAAGCCATCCATTTGCTGAGGAAAACAATGGAGATTTATAGAGCTAAAAGGAAGAATCTCCATATGTTCTTTATTGATTTGGAGAAGGCTTATGATTCGGTCCCACGAGAGATACTGTGGAGTGTTTTGGAGAAGAGACAAGTGCTCGTCCTATACATTAATCTCATAAAGGATATGTATGATAGGGCTTTATCTTGTGTAAGGACCCCGACGGGGAAGACTGACTATTTTGATATCAACATTGGTTTACATCAAGGTTCAACTTTGAGTCCATTTCTTTTTACTTTGATTATGGTTGAGTTGACAAGTCACATTCAGGATGAGTTACCTTGGTGTATGTTATTTGCTGATGATATTGTGTTGATTGACGAGACTAGAGATGGAGTAAATGAGAAGCTTGAGGTTTGGAGACATGCATTGGAGACTAAAGGTTTTCATATAAGTAGGGCTAAGACGGAATATATGGAATGCACCTTTGATGGAAGCAATGGTGAAGGAATCAAGGTGAAGATTGGTGACGATAACATTCAGAAGAGAGATTCTTTTAGATATCTGGGATCTATTTTGCAACATGACGGGGAAATTGATGGAGATGTTACTAATAGAATAAATGCAGGCTGGCTAAAGTGGAGAGGAGCCTCCGCTGTTCTGTGTGATAAGAAAATTCCTTTAAAAATTAAAGGAAAGTTTTACAAAGCGCCGTGAGACCTGCTATGCTTTATGGTTCTGAATGTTGGCCTGTGAACCGTAGACATGTGCAGAGAATGGCTGTAGCAGAAATGAAAATGTTAAGATGGATGTGTGGACATACACGTAAAGATCGGATTCGGAATGATGCAATCGGAAAGAAAGTTGGTGTAGCTCCGATCGAGGATAAGATGCGAGAAAACCGCTTAAGATGGTTTGGTCATTTGCAAAGAAGGTCAACTGATGCACCGGTTAGGAGATGCGAGTATTGGGATGTTGAGCCGGCTAAGAGAGGGCGAGGACGACCCAAGAAGTGTTGGAAAGAGACTATACGAAGGGATCTTAGTTTTTTGGATTTAAGTCCGAGATTGACCCAAGATAGATCTGAATGGAGGCGAAGAATCCATGTAGCCGACCCTACTTAATTGTGGGAACAGGCTTTGTTGTTGTTGTTGTTATATTATTATTATTTTGTTTTTAGTTTATATTCATATTTTGTTTTATTTTATTTTACTTTTTACTTTATTTTTGTCCCTTACTCTCCTCTCTCCTCTCTCCTATATCTCTCTTACAGGCATGTGCTACACACGTGCCACCCCCATCCTCTCCAGGCACGTGCGTACATGTCGCCCCCTTCCTCCCGCCGACCACACCCTCACCATTACAACTCCTTTACCGCCACACGTGCGACTGCAGTTGTTTAGTCCCCTCACCAGCCATTACATCACCGCCCACCTCCCCTTGCCATTATACCCACAGTCTTTACCCTCCCACTCTCTCTCTCTCTCTCTCTCTCTCTCTCTCCTATAAATCCCTCCATCGCATGCCTGAGAATCAATCCGCCGTCATCCAGAGCACTGTGGTGGAGCTGGTGACAGGAGCTCCTCCGTGCCACCACTGGGTCGATCGACACGATCCAAGGTCGTAACCCCGACCTTGCAGTCGCTGATCCATCCAGTAGCCAAGCTCCGCCTTGTTGTCGGGCATAGAGCGACCATCGGAGGGACTCTGATTCCCTCCATCTTCCTAGGTGACTCCACCCCCTATTTTTCTTCATTTTCCCTCTTCATCTCCACCTTAACCGCCCACTGCCTCGACACATCTCCTTCCCTCAGGCTTTGCCTCGCCGATGTTGAGTTGCACCTCCACCTGCTGCACAACAACTCATCCATATTACCTCCATCCACCTTCATCTATGATGAGTCCTCAAATGCCCTGCTTAATTTGCGTGAATTATCGTACATTTATTATGAACGTGTCGTTTCGTTGTAGGAGGGCAGTCGGAATCGGTCAAGAAATAACCACAATTAATTTGACCAATTTTTAATCATGTGGTTTTATGTTTATTTTACTTAGACAAGTCCCAAGGTCGAACTCAAGGAGGTAAAGGAACAACCTAGAAATTTGTCTATCAAAGTTTGTGCATGGTTTTTGAGGCGGTATTTTTTTGGTATTTTTAATGCAATTTTGGGATGCAAGATGCAACTTTGGCCGATTTTAAGGACTAGAAAATGAATATCAATCAAACGATGTCCAAAAAATATGAACTTGGCCAAGATGATAATTATGGTTAAATTAATGCACTGTAATTTTTTTGGAATTTTTGGATGCAAAATAAATATTTTATGAATTTATGAATACAAACACAACAAATTTCAATAATTAATTATAATAAATATTAATTCTAATTATTTTCAAGAGATAAAATTATCCAAGATCTATCACTAGGTGATTGATCTCAGTAAAATCCTAAACCTCAAAAATACTAGATACAATACCTATTAAAAATTAAAGATCAAAATATGCAAAATGATTTTTACAGAACAAAGCATGCATGCAAATGCAGTTCTTTTTGGGCACGACGTGAAACATAACTAATTCTACAATCCGTAATTTTTGGGTAATTTTCAGAGCAATGGTCAATTAATTATGAATTTTCAAGCACATAATAGGCAAAATATGTAAATTTTCACAAAATAATTAATTATTAATTAACACCGATCACAAAAAAGTCAAACATACGCTATACTGTAGAGAATTAGTTGAAGAACGTCATGCTATTTTTGACTAATAAAAACTATTGCAATGTAGAAGTCCAAAATGAAAGGGGAACACATGGGTATTTGTGCAATATTACAATAATTAAATAAAGCATGGAGGACTAAATTGAAATTACCGAAACTCCGAGGGGTTGATTCTGCAAAACTGTCAAGCGATTACGTGACAGGCACATGACCCTAGGTCAGCGGGGCGTTATTATGAATTGGCGGAAGTTGAGGGGTGCGCCAGAAATTGACCCAAGTGGTCACGTGCGTAGCACGTGACCCCTGGGTTCTGTATTGCTATGCAATTGATCGGTTCTTCAAAGAGTTTGGATGCAATTGTTCCCCCTCACACGTGCGGGGCACGTGAGAGGGGGTCTTGGACCTTGTGCCTGGATGAAGGGAGCTAAGCTCTGGTGTTCTCGGGGGCGACACACGACTGAAGCACCGTCGGTCGCTAGCGTCGGAGCGAGGGTGATGGCCGACACACGGCCAACGGTCGTCGGTGATGGGCAGAGTAGTGTTGTCGGGGTCTCCTGCAAGGTGTCGATGCAGACGAGCATCGATCCGGTGAAGGCGTCGGCGATGATGGAGAAATTTGGTCGGAACTCCTCGAGGGGGCTAAGTCGAAGATGAAGGAGCAACCTGTTTGTCCTGGTGAAGCACAAAGCTGGATCTGGTCATCGGCGGCTGTGGTGGAGCTCCTGGCCTGCGTTGGAGGATGGTACTCTGGCAGAGCGAAGTCGGAGCTTCTGCAACGGGATGAGGCACGAGGTAGAGATGTTGATGACGATGAAGTCGGCGGGGGGGGGGGGGGTGGATGTCGTTGGCATTCATGGCAAAGGAGCTTGTGCGAATGGTGGAGGATAGCATGAGGAGGTCCCTTCTTGAGTCGAAGCGGGGAGTCGGGGATGCTCGGGCGGAGATGGAGATGGCAGAAGAGCGAGTCGGAGAAGAACGATGGAGTTGCGGTGTGTGGCTCGACTCGAGGGTGATCAAAAGTAATGAGGGTTATGACGGAATCGAGGTGGGATGATCGGAGAGAAGGTGAGAGAGATGAGAAGGGCAAAGGGAGGTTGAAAGAGTACATGGAGGTACGTGGCTCGACGGCGATGACGTCGGAGCTATTAGCGACGACATGGCATCAAGCTTCGTCAAGGCGAGGCCTTGGATCGCACCGGTCTGGAGGATGAACCGAGATGTCACCTCGGGGAGTGGCTCCTATGTGGGTTTATCGGCGGATGAGGGTTAGCGAGGCGGAGGGCGTTGGTTAAATAGGAGGAGTAGGCCGGCCGGTGATGGAAGGTGGGTGGAGAGATTGGGAGATTTAGGGAGTTCTGGGATTTGACGATCGCATGACGGAGATTGAGTGGTGGCGGATCGCGAGATTGAGGAGGGGAACAGTGATGGAGAAGATTGCGGCGACGGGGAGATTTGGGGGCGCGGTGGTTGGGCGACGATATTTGGGGGAAGGCGACGGAGCAAAAGAGGAAAGTTGGGGGAGGAAGACAATGGGTCTGGTGCCGTCCGATCGGCCGAGATCGAACGGCCCAGATCGTGACACGTGGTGCCTCTTTTTTTAAATTTTTATTTATTTTTTAATTTTAATTAATTTTTTTAAATAAAATAAATTTTAAAAACCTCAAAAATGGGTGACACATGCCGGCTCTAGGAGTTGCCACGTGTCAGCCCCACAAAAAATAATAAAAATAAATTCATTAATAAATACGTAGAAAATAGTAAATGACCTCGAATCAAAAAATTGTCTTCACAAAAGTTGCTCATCTCGATGAGATTTACAACTTTTATGAAGATACCAAAATCAAAATCGATCATTTTTATAAAGTGATATTTTGGGGTATCCCATGTACATAGAATACCTTGGTTTTTGGGATTTATAATTTTTTGTCATTTTTAAACCAGATAAAAATCCGTAAAAAAATTTGATAAAATCAAAGATAAATATTCACACATTAATCTATTTTTTTGTATTTTTATTAAGTAAGAAAAAGAAGAATGAAATAAAATACAAAAAAGATAATTTTTGTACAAATAGTTAGTGAAGACTCGGACTTAGTTCGTTTCTTTGGTTTCCATATCAGTTTGGATTTGGATTTTTGCGCATTTTAATAAAACTTTTATCAAAGAAAATAAATGAAAAAGGCATAAAATAGAGTGAGTTAATTATGTACATAAAATAATAGGTCAAAAACTGCTAAAATACGAAATGTACAAAAGAAGCCCAAAACCCATCTTTCACATATGAGCTCTGATTCACTTGAACTTGGTCTTGTTTTGAAGGTAATTGAATGTACATCAGTTCAAAAGTGAGTATCACAACAGACATTGGATGAGGAAGATATTGAGGTTTTAGTCTGGAAATCCTAAAATTAGGGTTTGGGTTTTTGGTCCATTTATTTAGGTTAGTGATTTTTTGTTTTTTATTTATTCTTGTGAGTGATATGTACACAGTGGGGTGGTTTCAGGTCATTCCGAGTTAGCATGAATTGGATAAAAAATCAGGGAAGTTAGGCTATTTTACAGGTCATTTTGGCTGGGATTTTTGGCTTCTTATTTTGTGCAAAAATAAGTGATAAAATGCAATTCTTATCAAAACATGCACGAATGCTAATTATCCAGAATAAATGAAGAAATGCCAATGATTTTTAGGGAATTGAGCTTAATTAATCATTTTTAGAGTGATGAATCTGAGATTCATCAATCTACACGCCACCACCACTGCCCCTGAATGCACTTCGACACTGCCTTGCCCACATCGACGCACCTCCGTCAATTCCAGCTCCGCCGTCGTCCTCTACCACCGTAAAGGCCCAACTCTGCCTCACCGACCTCACCATTGTCATCGTTGGATCGGGCTTATAGCCCTTGATCCGACAACCACAAAGCCGTCACATCAATTCCCCAAGCCTCGGCCCATGCCTCGAGGCTTAGGTCATCCAACGTGGTGCCTCGGGGGTTGCATCTCAATCACAGACCTGAGGCTGTCACCAAGCCTCCCTCTGCGCACCATCTACAGGATCAGGGATCCAGACCTCAAGCTTGGCACCCGAGCCACATCCTCGACCACCAAGCCTCCTTCACCATGCGTACACCACATGCGAGCAGGGGCTATTTGCATCCAAGCCCCACCATTTCTGAGAATTACAGAAAGGACTCCGCCTCCAACCGCACGTGAGGAGTATGTGCCCGCTTGGGCAATTTGCCTAAAGGCTCGAGCAACTTTTATTAATTGCATATAAATCCTCTAGAGACCTTTTTGAGAGGAAAACTATTTATTTTTATAGCATTTTAGTGTCAAGGATTTCATTTCATCATATCTTTATCATTCGAACTCCCTTTGTTATGTAAAATATGTCGTTTTGAAGCTATTTTGTGCTCTATCATTTTATATATGTTGTGAGCAGATCATAGCTTGATTTAAGTTGAATATTATTGAAGGGTCTATTTTGATCTATGCAGGCTGATTTCTGACATAAATGTGGTATTGTATTTTGAGAAAATTGATTCGAATTATAGGGGCTCCATTGAGAGGATTTTATTTAGATTAATTCTCTACTAGTTATCGATAATTTTCTTGAGGAACTAATCTCTGGAGGGACATAATCGAGGATGAATCGATTCATTTCCCTGAGATTTTTTGTGATTAAAATTTACTTTATTTAAGGAATAGATTACAAGGAAGATTGGGGGAAAGTATCTTGAGAAATTTTTGCAAAATTAATCATTTATATATTGATCTCTTTAACATGTAGCATAAAAATAAGTTGATAATTATTTCTGAATTAATCTCTTTTGGTCTGTGATTAACTTTGAGGAATATTTGGTCTTTCTATTTGAGGATTGAAAGTATACGTAATTACAGATCACGTGCTTCACTATTCTCTCTGTTTATTTTGCTTCCTTTGCATTGCAAATTTTTATTTCACTTTATTGTATGACATATAGATTAATATAGCAATTAATTATTCAAGTAAATTAATTTAGAACACACACCTAAGAATTATTATTCCTTGTGTTTGACCTAGGTATGCTTACCAAATAAAAAATCTTCCATGATATTTAATATTTGTGGTTTTTGATAACTCAATTTCCGCCTCCTATACTACAATTATTGGCTATTAAAGAGGTGGATTTCGTGTTCATCAAATGGTGTCGTTGCTGGGGACGGTGGATTTTTAGGATTTTATATCATTTTGTTATTAATTATTGTGATTGTTATTTTTGTGTCTATTTTCTTGCATATTTTGTTTTCATTAAATTTCTTTTTATTTTTAGCATTTCTTTCTCATTATTTATTGTCATTAAATTTCTTTTTATTTTTAGCATTTCTTTCTCATCAGTTACTAACCACAACTTTTGTCTTTACAGACAACTAGCTTAGAGCATTTTTGGACAAAATTTCAGAAGCTGCAAAGAATTTTGAAATTTTATTTATGTGAGAAAGAGTTAGATTAGGTTTAATTTCTGAATTATTTTTCATGGTTAGTCTGAACCTAATCTCTGTAATAATTTAGGTTGAACTCTCTGTGGTGTGTCGGGTTTGTTTCAACCTCTTTTGTGCGCTTGGGACCCAACTTGAGTGGCGTAGAACTTAGGTGCATATCCGCTAGATTAATTTATTTATGTTTTGATCGTGCTCGTATTATTTAGGACACACATCTTCACTGACGAGATGCACTAGTTAATTGTTCAGACTTAGCCAAATTAATCTCAAGATTATTCCTGCTAATAGAACTATCTTCTTAGGATGTTTTTATTTGTGCATATCATTTAGTATATATTTTAATTCCCTTGTATTGCATCCCTCATGAAGAACATGAGGTATCACTATAAGTCTTCTCTTTTAGCATGCATCATTGATTTAACACTTGCATCGACTCTTTCCGATCCTCTACACATCAATTTTATAACTTAGAATTTAAAAGAATTGGGACTGCTCATTGGGGTAATATTTTTTATGCTCACTTAAGACTTAAGTGATAACCTTAAATTAAAATCGAGACTGCTAATCAAGGTGAATGTAAATAAATTAACCTAAAATTAACCCTTGTGTCTGGTGGAGAGCAACCTGCTCATTGTAGTAGGAGAGAATCATACATTTTGGGTAGAGCCCAAAACCTAACCTTCATGTACTCACATTTCTCAAAGATTGTTCTACCACTCAATTAAAATCGAAAAGATAAGCGGTCTGACTCTTGCGACCTTCACAAGTGTTGAGTTAGTGAAACAATTGGGTTTGACTTGTGTTTGTCTTGTGTGCGTCAAAGTCTTTACAATTGCAAGCATATCATGGTACACAAATCCTTCCCCATCCCTCTCTTGAGAAGATGTTAGCACATCGGTCTTCATGCCCAGACTCCGTGGCTCCAACGTACACGACCATGTCCCGATATCCTTTGTCTCTATCATTCCAAGGGAACCCTCTCTTCGAAACCAGTCCCCCACAACCATCATTTTCCTCCACCCCATATATTCCACCCCATGCCCATGCTTCTTCCTGGATTAGACCGCTCATAAATTCTAAATATCATATGGACACAATAGAGCGAGCGGGTCTAAGGATGGAAAGTAGAGTAACCAATTTTGATAGTGAAACACAATATACTGTTACAATGAACTACACATCTTTTGAACCATCCCTTACTCATGTTGACTCTTTTTCTGAGTACAATCAATTTTTCTTTGACAGCTCAAGAGAGATCCAAAGTCAAGGAAACACAACTCATGACCAGACCATACTGACTTGGAATAATCAATACTCCTCTCAGAGTTACATGCCAGAGTTATAGCATGTGAGGTACACTGTTCTACACCAAGTCAGAGATATTTAAGGATGACATCACTCTTATCAACCGAAGAGCAGATGCTTTGACTAAACAAATTTATGATGTTATCCAATCAATGAAAAATCAGGAAGAAGTAAGGACACCACCAAGTGAACCACATATCCATCATGTGACATACACTCATACAAAAACACCGTTGACCTCTGACAAACCTACTGACCATTACACCGAAAAAACAAAAAATTGAAAAACCAAAAATAAAAAAAGGATATTTCTGAAATGGAAGTATTTTGCAAGAGTCTGATCATAGAGCTTCCATTAATCAAGGCCAAAGAATATGTGCCCAATCTTAAAAGATTTACAAAGAGTCGATTAAATCCTATAAAGACGGGCAAGAAGCGATCATTGACTGAATTTCATATCATATCTATGACCACTTCTTTTGTGATGAATCATATAATTAAAAGGTGCAGAATCAAGCGGTTGACTCGGATCACGTATGAAATTGATGATTCCATATTCACTCATGTTCGGATAGACGATGACTCCACGTTAAACATCCTCCCAAAGTCTGTCTTTGATCAACTCAATCTCAAACAACTCAAAAAGACTAGGGTGATCGTTCAACTGCCAGATCCATCTACCAAAAGCCTGCGAGGAATTGTTTTTATCATCGTAAACTTCTGAGGTGATAAACATAAAGTGGAGTTTATTGTCCTTGACATTGAGCACTATATAGAGTTGTTTGAGTCTCCTATCATCCTAGGAAAGCCGTTCTTAGCCTCTATTAAGGCAATTATCGATTTGTGAAGCTCAAGACATCAGGTTCACGAATTCGGACCACAATGAATAAGCCTTCAATGGCATGACCTGTTATGAGGAAACCCAATCAACCACTGACAGTTGTGACCAAGAGAAGGCCACTTCACATGATCAAACCTCTCCTCATGAATCACACACACAAACCCTAGAAGAGACACTCGAGACACTGACTATTGGACTGACCTTTGATTCTCACTGTACCCCCACCATGCTACATCTCCTATGAGGAACCAATATACATGAACTTATGAGGAATTTGACCATATTTATGAGGATCGTCATGATTATTTGAGTCGTCCAATTTTTTAGTCGGCGGTAATTCATCAAATACTCGAACCATGCGAGGAGCTGACTTATCTGCCCAAGGAAACATCCTATATCACCAAAACTCACGGATATCAAAAGGTGACATCTTCGTCCCCAACCATCACTCACACTACAATCAGGAACAAGCTCACTCAAAGTAAGGAAACTCCCCCGAAACATGTTATGACCCTACAAGAATGGATGAATTTATACGGTGATTCCTCTGATGAGGAACCCGTAAACGCCAAATAGGGAGAAGAACTCCGACCTTCCTCCCCTGATGCTTCGTACAGAAACAAACCAACTAAGAAAGTTACCTTTAACCTTAGAAACCGTGTGATTTCTGAAGAGTCTTCTTCAAGTTTCTAATCTGCTCATGAAGTGGTACATCAAGTAAGTGCAATCGGTGCAACTGTTATCAATGGTCACTTACCTTTAATTGACAATAGTTGGAGTTCCTCTGCATATAACTATTATTCTTCTCAGGATGACTTTGATGATTGTTTGACTTGTACACCTCCTCCCTCTTCACTCCATTGCACACCTCCATACTATCTCCCACCACACCCCACAACAAGGTTTGTCAAAAACCTCCTTGACCGCCTTTGTACATCCATCTCAAATCTACTCGGTTCCCCACTTGTAATTACTCGATCATGCCTAGGTTGACCTGAACCTAAGTATAGGGGACCGGTATCATTGTGTATACATCACTTTTATTCTTTTTTCTCACCCTCGACCACCTCATTTCTTGCTCTTCTACTACGCTTAGACCCTCAAAAGCCTAAGTATAGGGGGCGAGTTGATTTCCTATTCATGTCGCTAAACTATGCTTGGTATGAGCTATATCTTCATTTTACTTTGCACCATGAGGACATAACACAAATTAAGTATAGGGATGTGTGTATATATGCTATATACTTTATCCATATCCCGTACTTTAATTGTATTCACATCAATAATCGGGTATGGGTATAAGTTGTGTATATTATTATACTATACAAAAATTCTTTTATGTTTATAACACTTATTTTCATTTTTACAAAAATCAAGGGGTATAACAAAAAAAAACTCTTTTAGTGACTATTCTTTTTAGTGGATTTAAAAATAGCGAGCTACTTCTCAGTGAGGGAACTACAGTCTCCCTTAGCAGATTGGGTGGTTAAAGAACAACGTGTAAGGTATCGTCTTGGAGTAATATAGATAGTTGTTCTACGGTCAGTATTTACACCATATTGGCTAAATGTAGATGCACCTAGCCAAATGAATTCGAACCAGTCATTATGTCACTCTCTAAAAAATAACAAAAACAAAAAAAAACTTTTTTCCAATAAAATAAAATAAAAAACTTAGGGTTCTATCCCTGGCACTTTCACTATCACTCGAGACTTGATGAATAAAAGTAACTCGGGGTTTTGAGGTCCTTTTGATTCAGAGTTAACTGACAAGAATATTATCAGCACATCACTTTCAAAACTGCATGATTAATGAGATGAGTTGAGATCTCACTTTGGGGTATGGGACTTGAATTTGAGTCTACACCTAATTTGATGATGCTTGAGGATGGGATAAAGTCGATGAAAGCGTCATGAAACCTGAGTTTCAACAAACCCTAACCATTATGAAAACAAGTTCTCATGCTATCTTTTGATATTGACCTATGTGCCAGGGTGTGATGAAACTAAATAAATTGTTGATCAGTGTGCGCCAACTTGGTAGAAGTAGTGGATGCAACATATATAAAAAATGTTGAATGAAAAAGAGCTCTCAAAATACAAAGTCAATTACTAAGAGCTTTAATCAAAGGCGAGCACTCCCAACCATTTCAAAGTGTCCACTTGGACCAAAGCTAACTAGGCCGAATGAGTCGGGCTAGTACCTCAAAAAGGGCTATACATCGTAAGCGATACAAGTATGAGTGTAAGTATATTAGATACTTAAATATGACACACCCTGGTGTACTCCTAGGAAAATAAATACATGCGACTCAACAACTCTTTACAGACACACTGATCAACACCAAAAATATCTGTGACGAGTAATAAGGAATTCGAGAGGAACCTTGTTTCAATGAGATGGAGAGAAGAAAATACACAAACCTATGCCCTCCATCATCTGGTCTTTCATCTATATTTTCAAGTCTGAAAAACTACTGAGACTAGATTGAATGCAAGGGTTGATTTATTCTCTAGTGTTGAGAATTGGTTCTTGAGGAGAGTCTATTGGATTAGGACTTTGGGGTGACGTTTCGACTCGACTCTCATGATTTTAATACACACTAAACTCCATATCTCTTACGCTATATGTATAAATAGAGTCTCTGATAATAGAGAACTTGGATTTCTTTTGATTAGAGCTTGGTTCAACTTAATAGTTTAGGACCACTGAAACTAAGGATTCTTAATGAGGCAAGTCTTGAATACATACTTGCACAGTCTGGGATTCAACCTTCTAACTCACTAAAATTGCTTGGGACTAGAAAATATCTAAGTATATGGGTGTGATGAATCCACGATTCATCTACTTTACATAAAAATCTTAGCAAAATCTCCTTAATAAATCACTAATTAAACTCCTTATTCTTACCGTTTATTAATTATGCTAAAATTAAGATTAAATATTTAATTAAACAAAACATATTTTTGCCTTGATTGAACCTATTATTTTGTATACAAATATTAATTATTTTGACCTAATTATTTATCTAATATATTATGTCACTAATTAATTAACTTGGTATCATGGAATAAAACTCATGTAAATCAGAAAATCAGAAGAGAACACAAATATAACATTGTATATCTTCTACATATTTTATCTTTGTTGATTTTATTTTAAAGTTTTCTAACCTATAAAATATATAAAAATTAGATTAATCATGTATATATTGTATATAAATTAATTCACCAATTAAGATCAAATTAAAATTACAAGAAATCATCAATTGCAAAAGGCGGTATGCTATTATCCACAGAGTACCTTCAAAAATACTTTTTATACAGATGATCGTTTTTTATTTTGATCTTTCACAAAAGTTGTAGATCTCATCGAGACGAACAACTTTCATGGTGACCACTTTTACATTTGACCTCATTTTCTAGTTCTTTTTTATTTTTCTTTGAATTTTATTTTTTGACTTTTCTGGGAGGGACACATGACAGCTGAGCCACCATGTGTCACCTCTCTTTTATTTATTTATTTATTATTATATTATTTTTATTATATATATTTTTATTTATTTAATCCTTAATTTTATTAAATATTATTTATTTTATTTTTAGTTATTAATTTTAGCTTTTATTTATTTATTTTATTTTTACTTTATTTTTGTCCTTATTCTCCTATATATCCTCTCTCTTCTCTCTCTCTCTCTTCCATGCGCGTGTCATGTACGCGCCACCCCCTTCATCTCCGGGCATGTACGCCGCATGCTGCCCTCTTCCTCCCGTCGACCAAGCCCTCATCGTTACAACTCCTCCTCTACCTTGTGCGCGGCCACAGCCATTTCTTCCCCTCACCAACCGTTACGCCGCCGCCTATCTCCTCTAGCCATTATACCCCCAACCATTACCGTCCTCCTCCCCCTCCTCCTCCTCCTCCTCTCTCTCTCCTATAAATCCCTCCACCATCGACCTGAGAATCAACCCACCATCATCTATAGCTCCACGACGGAGTTGGTGACATCAGAACCTCTGTGCCACCACATGGACGATCGACGCGATCCAAGGACGGACTCCTAACTTGCGGCCGCTGCTCCGTCCAGTGGCCAAGTTCCGTCTCGTCGTCAGGTGTAGAGAGACCACTGGAGGGCCTCTGATTCCCTCCATCTTCCCAAGCGACTCCATCCCCCTCTTTTTCTTCATTTTCCCTCTTCGTCTCTACCTTATCTGCTCACCACCTCGTTGCATCTCCTCCCCTTGTGCTTTGCCTTGCCGCTGTTGAGATGCACCTCCACCAGCCGCACAACAGCTCAGCCGCAACACCCTCCGCCCGCCTTCACTTGCATGCCACCCCCTCGAACACACTTTGACACCACCTTGCCCACGTAGACACACCTCCGCCTTGGCTCCGTCCACATTGATGCACCTCCGCTGACTCCAGCTCCGCCATCACCCTCCACAACCACAAAATTCCAGCTCTGCCCCACCGAACACTATCGCCCTCCGCCTCACCATCACCACTGTTGGATCAGACGTATAACGCTTGATCCAACAGTCACGAAGCCACATTGTCAACGCCTCGAGCCTCGACCCACGCCTGATGAGCTCCAAAACCACCTCTTTAATTATCTAAAATTGTAGTATAGGAGGAGAAAAATGATTCAGCAAAAACCACAATCTTTGAGTTGTGAAGTATTTTTAACTTGGCAAGTCTACCAAGGTCGAACACATGGAACGTTGATTTTTAGTTGCGTGGTTTTAAAAAAATAAAATAATTAATTAACTATTCGATTAAATTATATGTCAGAAATTATAATGCAATGAAATGGTGACGATATGATAGATGCGATGCAAAGAAAATTTAAACATAGCAGATGATAGAGCACATGATATGTGATTTATGATTTATAATCCAAAAAATAATAATCAATGTCCTCGAAATTAAATCACAGATCAAAAGGATAAATTTGAGAAGTGATTATCAATGAAATCCAAGCTGCAGGTTAAAAGGTTAATCACACAATTAATAATACTGCAAATATTCAGATCAAGTGAGAAGAATTATCCTCGATCTTCTCAAATGAATCAATTTCTAATCACATGAAAAGTAAGGGAAAATGATTAATTTCGCCTGTAGAGATTAGATCCTCAATTAAAAATCATAGATAGTCACAAGGGAATTAATCAAATAGAAATTCCACAATCATGTCTCTTGCAAAGATTAGATCCACAAAGATTATCAATAGAAATTCTTAGCAAATCGAACATTCTTCAGTGCATACCCTGCAGAATAAATCTTTAATCCTATTGATAAAATAATGCACAATTGTCCGAATTTAGCAAGCATATATCAAGAGATTTAGCAAATAATTATCATCAATAAACATCTTCAGATCTGTTCACAAGACATGTGAAAAAAGAGAGCACAAAATAAGCTTCATAATGACATATTGTATGCTAAAATTGGAGTTCAGATGCAAAAGTTAGGCTAAAATAAAGGTGCATGGACTAAAATATAATAACAAATAAAGCTTTCTTCTCAATTGGGTCCCTAGAGGACTTATATGCAATAAGGAAAACCTGCCTGGGCCTTTATGTAAATTTCCCACACGCGCATGAGCAGGGCACATGACTATGCTGACGGGGGAGCTTTTCGAAATTCTCCGGAGGTCGAGGGGTATGGACGCAATTCACCCCCTACGTACGTGCAAAACACATGCGCGTGAGGTTCGGGAGGTAGACGACTGGCTCGGGCAGCTAAAGCTGAGGCTCGGGAAGGCAGGGCTGAGGCTCGGGCATCCGAGGCTACGTGGCAATGACATGGAGGCTCGGTTGGAGCCTTGGGTCCGTGGCCGAGGCTCGGGGGTGGTGGTCGACGTCGTTGGGGCAGGACCATTGGATCCGGGTTACACTCCCGATCCAATAGTCGATGGTCTTGGGGCTCCTGCCAGCCGAGGCGAGGGAGGAGGCCTAGGCTGAGCACCACAGAGTGCGGCGGTGAGGGCTCGACAGACACACGATCGAGCAGCTAGAGTAGGCGAGGTCGCGGTGGATGTGCGAGGCGGTTGAGCCAGAGCTAGGCCGATACACAATCGTCATGGGACAAGGGTGGTGGGATGTAGAGGCGACGATGTGTGGACAGTTGGTGTGCTCGGGGTGGTCGAGTCAGCCTCGAGCGGTAGCAGACAGAGCTGTCGGCAATCAAGGGCGGTTGAAGGCCTTCGCGGTGGATTTGGTGTGGTAGAGATGGTGGTGAAGTGGCACTAAAGTGGAGTGGGCGAACGAGGCTAAGGCGGGAGAAGAGCAGGGCTCCAACCTGTGCGAGGCCAAAGGTGGAGGTGGCGGTGAATGATGAGGGTCGAAGGGGTCAAGAATAGGTGGGAGAGGGTGATGAAAGAAAGGAGGTGAGAGAGAGAAGGGGAGGAGGAAAATACCTGGGAAGTAGACGGTGCTCGACGATCGCTCGATCGGAGCAGGAGGAGACCTCGGTAGGGGAGACCGTGACGAGGCTACAAGGCCTTGGATCTCGCCGTGGGAGGATTTAACCGACTTGACGCTGTCACCGTCGAGGAGGTAGCTATTCCGTCCTCTCTTCTTGTGATGGCGGATGGGGCTGCAAGGTAGGGGTCAGAGGAGCTTTATAGGGAGGCGCGGAGGGGCGGTACATGCATGGCCAGGAGAGGAGTGAAGGCGACACGTAACAGCTGCAGGCCGCGTATGGCGGAGGAGAATAACGACAGGGGGTTGACTGGGGAAGACAATGGTTGAAGGGGGAAGGGAGGAAGGGGAGGGTATGGGTAGAGGGGTTGGGTCACGTGCTAGGCACATGACCTGGAGAGAGTGGGTGAGTGTGGGTGCCACATGGCACGCCCAAGGGCTACCACGTGTCACCCAAAAAAATAAAGAGGAAGAAAAATAGAAAAGAACTAGAAAGAGACCTTGGATCAAAAAAATTCCTTCACAAAAGTTGTCCGTATCGACGATATCTACAACTTTCATGAAGGATCGAGAGCAAAAGAGTCATCTATACAAGTGGTACTTTTGATGGTCTCCATGTGTATAGAAAATTGATTTTTTTAGGGTTTTGTAATTTTTTGATGGTTTTAAAAGAGGATAAAAATCTAGAAAAAATACGATAAAATACAAGAAACTTAACTACACATTATTCTAAATTTTTTGAATTTTTAATAAATAAGAAAATAAGGAAATAAAATAGAAGTACGGAATAAGTAAATTTTGTACAGACTCACAACGGACACTCGGACCCAGCCAGTTTCTTTGATATAGTCTTGATCTAGATTTGGATTTTTATGTCGTTTGATAAAATTTTCGTCAAAAAACACAAATGAAGAAGGAATAAGATTAAAAGGGTTAATTATATACATAAAACTCATGTCAAAAATCGCAAAAAGATAGAATGTGCAAAAGAGGCCCAAAACCCAACTTTCACATATGGGCTTCGAATTTTATGAAATTGATCTTATTTTGAAGGCAATTGAAAATCGAGTACTTTAAAAGTGAGTATATCAAAATTGGATACTGTATGAGGAAGATATGTGCATTTTAGTCTGTCTGATGTGAAATTTGGTTGGGATTATTTGACACTTTTTTGAGTTAGCAATTTTTTTGTATTTTTTATTCTTGTTAGTAATATCTACACAATGGAGGTGGTTTGAGATCGGTTAGGATAAATAAATTAAAAATATGAGAAGTAGCATCTTTTTAGGCCAATTTATACATTATGCAATTATGTATGATGAAATGCAAACATTACTTACATGTGTATGAATGCTAATGATGCTCTATTAATTATTACATGCATATGAACTTTGGGGAACATAGCCTAATTGATAAATTTTAGCATGATGAATACGAGATTCATCAACGCCTTGAGGCTCGGGTCATCCGACGCCCCCATTGCCTTCCACGTGGTGCCTCGGGTGTTGCACCTTAGCCACAGAACCACGGCTGCCACCGAGCCTCCCTCCGCGTACACTTGCAGGCTCAGTGATCCATACCTCAGGCTTGGCACCGAGCCACAACCTCGACCACCGAGCCTCCTTTGCCACACACGCAACATGTGCGAGCGTGGCTATTTGCATCCAAGCCCCCACCAATCTTGAGAATTGCAGAAAGGCCCTCGCCTCTAGCCACATGAGAGGAGCATGTGCCCGCCTAGGCAATTTGCCTAAAGGCCAGTCAACTTTTATTAATTGCAAACAAATATCCAAGGACCTTTTTGAGAGGAAAACTATTTATTTTTATTGTATTTTAGTCCCCAAAACTTCATTTCATCATATCTTTTTCATTTGAACTCCCATTTTTGTACACACTATGTCGTTTTGAAGTTATTTCTGTGCTCTATCATTTTATATATGTTATGAATAGATCAAAGCTTAATTTAAGTTGAATATTGTTTGAGGCTCTATTTTGATCTATGTAGGCTGATTTTTGACATAAATGTGCTATTGTGTTTTGAGAAAACTGATTCAATTATAGGGGCTCAATTGGGAGGATTTTATTCAGATTAATTCTCTACTAGTTATCGATAATTTTCTTGAGGAATTAATCCCTGTAGGTGCATAATCGAGGAGGAATCAATTCATTTCCCTGAGATTTTATGTTATTAAAATTTACTTTATTTAAGGAATAAATTACATGGAAGATTTGGGGGGAAAGTATCTTGAGAAGTTTTCGCAGAATTAATCATTGATACATTGATCTTTTTAATCTGCAGCCTGAAATTAAGTTGATAATTATTTATGAATTAATCTCTTTTAATTTGTGATAACTTTGAGGAATAATTGATATTTTTATTTGACGATTGAAAATATACATAATCACAGATCATGTGCTTTGCTATTCCCTCTGTTTATTTTTCTTCCTTTGCATTGCATTTTTTATTTTATTTCACTTTATTTTCTAACATAGAGATTTACATAGTAGTTAATTTATCAGTTAAATTAATTTAGAACCAGAAAACTAAGAATCACTTAACCGTGTCAGCTTTGTGTGCAGTGTATCCCACTATAAAATCACCCATTATCAGACCCACCAATAGAGAAACTCCAGTGAAATCAACATATAAGTGTTTCCCTCCAGCCCATCCAAATATTAGAACATCTGCTGGTCTGAGTTTCGATCTCCCTTTTGTGGATAGTTAAAAAATTCATAGGTGCTTCTTTATTGGAAGCAAACCTGACATGCATGTGTACATCATAAAGGACATCCCTGACAGGATGTCTATATTTAAAACCTGGGAGTTCACGACAATGAACTGCATGCTTCTCAAAAATGTCCAGGCATGATTTACGGCATAATGAGCATGCTTCATTTGCTCCCCAAAAGCGTCTCGAACTTTTTCATAATTTTGCAACCTTATGTCAAGTATGCAGAAACCCACCTTGAATTAGCATGTTGATCATGCATTATTTATGTGACTCTTGATTAATACAACCTTATTGTGGTTATTTTCGTTATTGTTATATGTTAATATACTATTTTTGTCGATTTGACCAATTCATGAGTATCATTTCATGTGGCTAACCACCCGTAAGGAACATTCAAGTGCTTTCTATATTCTGTTTATAGCATGGGCTTTCCTATCTTGATTCAATATTACGTGATAATTATACGAAATTATATTAGTATTTATTATGATTATTTGCGGTAAATATTATTAATTTGTTACACACTTTTCCTGGTCATAAACCTTTAAAGAGATCTGATGACCGCTATTTCATAGTGGTTAGTTATAACATCAATCCTTGATGGTTAATTATAATGCCGTGTTCATTTCCTTCATGCTCAGGATTCATCATTTTCCTTGTTTTTGTAGTGACTTGCACATGTGTTTAGAAAAATTTATATATGAAAATTATGTGTGAGTTTTCTTTTCCCCATCGTGCAATTACAAATTGATTAAGAATATGGTTAGTGACAGTAGTTTATATATCAATCACAACATGTTTTATATCCCACAATTAAGTACTTCTATGAGATTTAAATGGATTTAATTAGTTACCAAAGACTTGGCAGATATATTGAAATGAGTTGGTGTTAGCATAGGATAAGGTGTTTGGTGGTTTTTGTTAAACATCCGATAACGATAAATCCGATGTGTTAAGTCGTAGTACATGATACTTGTGAGCATTCGTGGACTAAAGGTTAATGGAATGGATTTTTTTCGAGGATCTTAAATATTTATGAATCATTAATGATGAATGAAATTCTTTGTTAATTTACAAAATTGATTACTCTCAAGTAACGCATAATAACGCATGCATGTGACAGAAGATAATAGTCTAAGATAAGTGATCAACCTCATAGTTTGGTTGAGTTGAAAATGAGTCAGCCCCACTCACGAGTTAACGTAGAGTGGGGTAGTGGGTACTCTAGATGGATGCGTGTGTGCATTTCATCACATGGCTTCATATTTGTCGCCACTTGCTTTGTCTGAGACCCCCCAAGTTGACTCGATTGTTGTTGTTGCGCTTCCTTGGGCTATGTACGCCATGTCTTGAGAGTGAAAGTATTGCCAACTTGACCAACCAGATTGCACTTGAACACATGCTTTGGACTCTACTCTAAATGAAGTATGCCAATGCTTAATTCCAACTATAGTCTTTTTTCCTTTGACGGGTGAATCTGGGATAAATGAATAATTGAATGTTTTGATAAAGTAATGTGAAGGAAAATAGAAAGATAATAAAAATAGATTGGGATTTATTAGAGACCATGAATGTAGGCACACAACCTAGCTCTTAAATAGAAAGTCGATTATAGTTGTTGCGGTTTTGACTTTACTTCCATGCAGTTTTATATAGATAATTATTTGTAAGCATTGTTGGGTCATTTGTCTCGGAGTTACATCTTGAAGATTATTGAGTAGCATATTAAGGTCAGTGTGTTAGGTGGAGCAGTTGAGAAACACTACCGAGGTTGAGGCCTAGTCGAGTTTACTTTCTTTTTTATTCCTTTTAGCTCTGAATATTATGATAAAGAGAATATTTAGAATATATCTTATTATTATGTTGTAAACAATTTCTATTTAATAAAAAAGTTTTAAAGTTTCATATTGCATATGATGATATATTGTTGTTGGGTAATGCGAGATTAGGGTGTTGAGGCGCACTTATGCAAAAGTGAGGTGTCACAATGATCGCTTGGTCATTCATCTTCCTATCTAGGAAGAGCTAAGTCAAAATTTACAATTTAAGTAAGATTCAAGGATGTAGGAGATTACAATGGTTATCAAGGTGACCTAAGCTAACTATGGAGTCAGACATAAATAACTTTTTGTGAATTTGGAGTCGATAGGGTCTGAAATCTTCAATCTAATCTTAGTCTAGACAAAGTATCAATCCAATGGTTGGATTGAGCGATGTTCTTTATCTTTCCTCAAGACTTGGTTCTAAAGTCCAACATGGATATCTCCTCTCCTGAAATGAGTGTCTTAGTATGGAGTGATAAGGTTTAATCATAGGGATGTAATGAGGTCTGACCTCATCATGTTAACAAACGGAAATCCAGCAAAAACTAAGAGTAAGGCATTCTTAATTTGCCTAAATTAAGTGTTACTACACATTTTCTTCTCTGAACTTTATTATACAAAGTATTACTACATACTCACCTAATAAGCACAAACTATAAAACAATAAAGAACACTTAAGAGGATCTTCTTCCCTGAAACTATAATTTTGCAATTATATTATAAAGAATTAAATCATCTATTCTAAGTTCGGATAAAAATACTAGAAACATAAAATATTATAAAAATGCACATAATTATGAAGTGATCAAAAACATAAAAATACAGAAAATAGTTCAAAAAATTCTCACGTATCTGAGAAAAAACATTTGTGCAAACATAATGTAATACTTGTAAATATTATATAAAATATAATAAAATAAAATGATAAAAACTAAATTTAGAATACATAGAAATAGATAAATGTATTTATATATATAAGAACCTTATATAAACTCATATAGAATAATGAAAATAATAGTCTTTCATAGGCTTTTTAGGGTTTGTCCTAAATCTTCAAAACTTAGTTTTCTCAGTGTTTTGCTTTTTGTTCAATTTGGCCATGTGTCCATTGCCATGAACCCCGTTCTGGCTCGTCGGATTCTCCCATGTATCAGATCTGGTTACTCAACAATAGCTTTATCAAATAATAACATCTAACATTAAGAAATGGTCTGTAATAAAAATGCTACATAGAGAACATATCACATTTTCCCATTCATAACATACAACTGAGGCATTCAAGACCCCCATCTGGGTGATTTTTGACTCAGTCAGCGGTCCCATGAATGCTAGAGCTTCTTCGACCTCTGGGGACCCCTCCAGTGGTTCTCGGACCCATCTGAGGCACTCAACAACTGTGGATCATCGGACGGAAGGTGTAGAGTACTCCAACAGCTGAAGCGACTGTCGAAAGGAGGAGATTTTGTGATTCGAAGTAAGGAGAGGCAGTTGTTCTTCGTGAGCAATAGCAACTGCTCTCTGAACCCAAATTCGCTTCCACCCTATCCCTTGACCACCCTTCTCCCACACCTAAGGTACAAACAGAGAGGCCAACACAACTATATGTTCATTTTACAGCACCTGAGCTAGGGTCTTTTGCCTTTGCAGAGACCATAGAGATGGCAGTGAAGACAGAACCGATGAGCAGCCACAGACCTCTTCATTCGTATTAGACCAGGCCGCCATCAACAATGCCCTCTTAGCATCCTTGGAGACCATGTAGAGACAGATTAGAGACCAGGGGATGTTCATGGCAGGAGTAAGGAGGGAAATGAACCAGATGAGAGATGGGAGAGCAGAGCTAGATAGACCAGCTGATGGTGGAGAAATACCGAGACCTGAGGACCAAGAAGATGCCAGGGCGATACCGGCACACACCATGAGGCAGTTGCACAACCTTGGTACGACTCTTACACACAAATAGATCCAGTTGCCCGCCATCCTGGCGATTTCGAGATCAGGCCCCAGACTATTCAGCTGTTTCCCAAGTTCCATGGGCACGTCACCGAGGAGCCCCATCTTCACATGTAGGAGTTTGAAATAATATACAGCACCGTCCATGATAGAATGGTAGACGAGGACACTATCAAGCTGATAGCCTTCCCCTTTTCCTTAGTCAACAACTATGATCAACAACTTCACAATGATCCCCAATGAGCAATTCCATGAGGCGCGATATCGATTTTGAGAGATCATCGACAGGTGTCCACATCACGACATCAACAAGCCCAATCTAGTGCAGAGCTTCTTCTGTGGGCTGACTCCTGAGCTGCATAGGCTAGTGAACGCCTCTTGTGGAGGCTCCTACTTTGCCGAGGACGAAGACCAGGTCTGGGCCATCTATGAGGAGATGGTTCAAAATTACACAGTGATGTCCCAGACCTGGGTCTACACCAAGAGGAAGCCTCCCCATCAGGCGACTTCATATCAGAGAATAACACGTACTGAGGTCGATCCTTCTTCCTATTCTATAATGGAAGTATTGGCAGAGTCTTCAGCTGCCAACATGGGCATCATCAGCCAGAAGTTGGATCAGATGGAAATCATCGAGAAGAATACATGCCAGGGCTTAAACTTAACATGATCGATGAGTTGGCCCGAACATTGAGTGACCTTAAGACACAGATCATTACCTCCAAGTGGAACAAATGGCTTCTCAGGAAAGGTCTAGGTCACAAGCTAGTACAGGGAGCAGTTCGTCACAGCCCTCCGCCCCATACTGACAGGTTCACCATATTCAGGCAGAGCCCATTTAGTCACTCCTACAGTACCAGTTTCCACCACCACCTTCTTCAGACATTCAGATGGTGGTGTACCATTCGGACCAACATTTGGCGTCCCTTCCCCCTCCAGTCCATCAACAGGCGGAGCAGTTGATGGAAGTCAACGGGATTTGGTACTCCCAGTACCAACAACAGCCTGGGATCCACCATGATCACCCAGGATTCTGATGGTCTACTGGGGGTACTCAGTCCCAACAGCAGCCTCCGGTACAATCAGGATAGGGAGCACAACAGCAACAACCCCAGTATTCCCAACATCACGGTCCTCGACCCCTATACCACGGTCAACAGTGGAGGCAGCAACAATAGCCTCTTTCTCAATTTTCACAGCCTCCCCCTCATTCATACCACCACCAGCAGTAACGTCATTTCCAGCAAGGCAACCCATCCGGTTCTCAAGCACACTCATATGAGAACCCATCACTAGATGATTTCGCCTCCATGATTTCCGAGCAGCAAGCCACATACCGATGAGAAATGGATGAGTTTCGGCAGGAGATGAGGGAGATCATCAAAGGCAAGGTCGTCATACCTGTGCAGATTGAGACTAACCCGAACAATCTGAAGAGGAAGTCTGAGCATATACATTTTATAGATATCGTCACTCCCAATGAGGTATTAGACAATATCCATTATTTATTTGATGATGATTTTTTGAAACTTAGGAGCGGTAGGAAGCCAACTGGTGGCGACTCATCTAGGCAACACTAGGATGATGATTCTAGAGCACCAGATGGAGTAGAGAGTGGTGCTGATGCGGCTAATGATGATGATGGTGGTGGTGTTGAGGCCACCAAGGATGATGATCCAGACGATAGTATTGATGTCGTCGTATCTTCAGATGCTGCATACAGTGGTGCCGATGCCACCAACTTACCAGATGTTTGGCCAGAATGTTGTGCTGATGTTGCCATTTCAGATGTTGTCGGTGGTACTGATGCTACCAAGAGTCCAGTGGTGTTGACTCCTTCTCATGTACATGAGAAAATACAAAAAAATGGATAATTTTCGAAAAATATGAATAAAGAAAAAGTTTTTGTATCTCTTTCGGGTCCATATGTTGTGATTGATGATACTTGCATGGATTCCAACCTTATGCATGCTCAGAAACCCATGCCTACTCCTGACCCTCATACTTCTGAGGAGGGTCCTTCTATCCCATTCCCTCAAGCACTCTACTTAGGGAAGGATAAAAAACCAGAAAATCCAAAAAAGAGGCACTAATTAGAGTTCAACGAGCAAATGATAGACATATTTCATATCCAACTGACTCTCAGGAGGCACTAGAGCACATCCCTCTATTCCAAAAGAACCTCAGAGAGAAGACCACCATCCGTAAGAAGAAGAGGCATAATCACAATGCAGAAATTCATGTGCTCACCCGTGCCATTTGCTTTGCCATCCAGAACCAATTGCCAACCAAGAGACCAGATGCAAGGGCTCCATATATCAGATGCCATATACATGAGCAGCGGTTCGATCAGACTCTATTAGACAACGGATCCTCAATAAACCTCCTTTCGGTTGCCTTACTTGACTGCTTTGAGTTTGTCCCTCTTAGACAGAGCAAGACAATCCTCCAATTTGCAGATAGATCTTTCAAGAGGCCTAAGGGTTACTAAAGGACGTTGTCGTCACAATTCAGGGCCTGAAATTCCAAGTAGACTTCATCATTTTAGACATGGAGATCCCTGAATGTGTGGCCGATACCCCCACCATTTTAGGAGGACCTTTCTTGGCCACAACCAAGGCAATATCCAATCATGATAATGGGAAGGTATACTTTCATGTTGAGGGTGAGAGTATACAAATAGAGATGACTGAGGAGTTGAGAGTGAGAGATTTGTCATGCTCAGAGTAGAGTTCCGAGCAGATGACGAACTCAGAATCAGAGTCCACCATGAGTGTGATTTTGTGATCAGATGATGAAGTAGTTTGGTATTATGACCCATTTTCACGAGATCTTGTCACACCTCCAGAGCCCAACAATTCACAGATGCCGACGGATGAGAGTTCGGAGAGCACACTTGCGGCACATGATATTTTACAGGCTGATGATTCTGATCTGGTTAGCGAGGCAGATTTTATTTCATGTGACTCTGATTCAGATCCCTCAGACTCAGACATTGATTTCGATTAGTAGGACTTTGATGATTATTTACCATGCCTGATGTCTACAGAGCCCACAACTAGGGTGGACTACAGACGATTGAATCAGGCCACCAAGAAGGATTACTTCCCACTTCCATTTATTGATCAGATTATTGAGAGGTTGGCTGGGAAGAGTCATTATTGTTTCCTTGACGGGTACTCATGATATAATCAGGCGGTCATAGCGCCCGAAAACCAGGAGAAAATGACGTTCACCTATCCGTTTGAAACGTATGCTTTTAGACAGATGCCCTTTGGATTATGTAATGTCCCGACAACATTCCAAAGGTGCTTGCTTTCCATTTTCTCGGACATGGTGGGTGATTATTTAAAGGTCTTCATGGATGATTTTTCGATATACGGCGATGGGTTTGATGCTTGTCTTGCTTGCCTAGACTGAGTACTTCATCTCTGCATTGAGGTCCACCTAGTCTTCTCTTGGGTGAAGATTCATTACAAAATGACTCAAGGGACGGACCATGGTAACATCATCTCCAACAAGGGGCATGGAGGTTGATCCGGCCAAGGTGGATATCATCAAGAAGCTCACTCCACCATTGAATCTGAGACAGTTGCCGTCTTTTCTGGGGCATCTCAGTTTCTATCGACGGTTCATACAGAACTTCAGTTGTATTGCCCGACTGCTTACTGATTTGCTCACGAAAGACACCGAATTCCTTGTAGATGATAAGTATCTTTCGTCACTCGAGACTCTCAATAATTTGGTTGTGCAGGTTCATGTCCTTCAGCCACCCGATTGGTCTCTCCCATTCTAGATCATGACGGATGCTTCTGGTTTTGCCACAGGGGATGTTCTTGGACAGAGGAGGGATGGATTATCGTATGACATACACTACACTAGCAGGATTTTGGATGCCGCTCAACAGAATTATACTGTGATAGAGAAGGAGATGCTACCCATAGTATTTGCTCTGGATAAGGTTCGACCTTTACATTCTCGGATCTAGAGTGACTATCTATACAAATCACACTGTCATCGGTACTTAATGGCTAAGAAGGATGCCGAGGCTCGATTAACTAGATGGATCCTTATACTCCAGGAGTTCGATATTGAGATTAAGGATAAGTTTGGAGTCAAGAATGTGGTGGCGGATCACCTCTCCTGATTAGAGAATTTTGAGGATTCTGAGACTACCACACCTATTACTGAGACATTCCCAGATGTGGCGATTCTTGCTATCACCTTATTCCCATGGCATGCTAACGTTGTGAACTATCTTGTTTCCAAGAAAGTTCCACGATGTTGGACCAGGCAATGAGTTGATACCTTCCTAGCGAAGGCCAAGTCGTACCATTGGGAGGATCCTACTCTTTACCATAAAGGAGGGGATAGTGTCTGGCATCGATGTATTCCTCAGGAGGAACACCATAGCATCCTCGCCTATTGCCACAAGCTTGAGACAGGAGGACATCACTCTAGGAGACTGACAATTCAAAATGTGCTCCAATCCGACCTTTGGTGGTTAACACTCTTTAAGGATTCAGATGAATTCGTTGAAGCGGTGTACTGACTGTCAGAGGATGGCAGTTGTAGTCATAGAGACATGATGCCGATGCAACACATTCACTTCTGTGAGGTTTTTGATACATGGGGCATCGGTTTTATGGGCCCATTTCCTAAGAGTCAGGGATTCGAGTGCACTTTATTGGCTGTGGATTATGTGAGTTGTTGGGTTGGGGCCATCCCTTTCTGAGTCGTTGATGCAAAGACAGTTTGCAGATTTTTGAGGAAGAATATCATATCACTGTTTAGGGTGCCTAGAGTTTTGATTTCTGATGAGGGGACTCATTTTATCAACGACAAGGTAAGGGCCCTTGTTAACGAGTATAGCATTGACTATAGAGTTTCCACTCCATACCATCCACAAATAAATGGTCTTGCAGAGGTTTCAAATAGAGAGATCAAGACTATATTGCAGAAGGTCGTCTGCCCAGACCGAAGGGATTGGTCACAGCTTTTGACTCGGTCTTGTGGGCCTATAGGACCTCCTTCAAGACACCTTTGGGTACATCTTTTTTCCGACTCATTTATGGCAAGCCATGCCGCTTACTTGTTGAGATTAAGCATAAGTCACTTTGGGCAGTTATTGAGATACTTTTGGATA